>CM062811.1:476420784-477020784 GCA_031772625.1 Pinus tabuliformis | reverse complement strand
CTGAGTGACAAGAGTCATTTCAACTTAGCTAAGTCCTCCAAGTTATCTGCTCATGTGGAATTTCGAATTTTCTCAATTTAATCAAGGCAAAATCAAATTGAGAATTTCTTGATGAAATTTTCAACACTCCCTTTTAGCAATAAAGGGATTATCAACCACCCCTATCCTGCACCTATGAAATGTACTACATGAAATATCGATCAATTTTTCTACTTCTACTACAAAATTTGCAACTAAGAAGAATCTAAAAACAACACTGAATCAATTATGTTTGCAACTGTCTACTGGGAAAATGGTGCTGCTGGTGACTCTACTATTGAGCCTCCTCCTCTACTGTCAACACTCCTCAGTATTTAACTGACACTAGTCCTATTGCTATTGAATATTGTGGGTCCCTGTAGCAAGGTAATGATCCATGAGGAGAACACCTCAATGGACCCTACCCAAACTTATGCAGCTCTTGGACTAAGGATCTACATCACTCCACCTCAATCCTAGAGGTGTAAATACATGTGATCCCTATGCCCACTTAGCTCGAACTCTCCCCCTACTAGAGGTCTCTACTTAGGTAGATGTTTCCACTCTTCCTCCTCTATGCTTCTCCATTTGTGGCCGCTCCACAACTTCCTGAGGTTCCTTCTGAGGCTCCGTTTTGAGAGGTCTATCTTGCTCCCTCTCAACCACCATATCTCTAATCTATGCCTTGCCTTTCAAGGATGTCTTCTACCTCAAGTGAATACAGGTTCTTGACTTGAATCTCAGTCTACTTCATTTATCCCGTGGCTATGTGTCTCAGGAACATTTTTCCTTTGCTGAATATCACATGATAATGACTGTCTTCCAAAATTGCAATAGAGATGAGATTTTTCTTTAGGCCTGGAACAAACATGACATCATTGAGTCTGAGAGGGGATCTAGACTCCCTATGAAATGTGACTATACCAATCCCGGTCGCACTATACCTTTTGTCGTATCTAAAATCAATATTCATTTGGAGATATTTCTCCTCTAGGTCACTGAAAATATCTCTACACCCAGTCATGTGGAACGAGGGACCAGAGTCCAAGTACCACAAGCTCCCCATCACTGTGCTCACCATGCATGTGATAAGGGTTAGATATAACTCAAACTGTGAAGCCAAAGGTTCACCTACTGCTGCTACTACATACTCCTTCTTGCTAGACTTTTTGTGTGGACACTTAGTAGCATAGTGCCCGAATTCATGACAATTGATGCATTTAATTTTGGACAAGTCTTTCTTCTTTCCCTCTTGGCTGTATTCAACCTCACATTGGGACTTATTTCCCTTGGCATTCATTCCTTTATTGAATAGAGTAAATTCCTCTTCCTCTTCTTTGAATGAGGTTCCATCTCTCGTATTCCACCTTATTTCCTCCTGTACCAAATCCGACCATAAGCATTCCCAATTCGGTAGTTTCTCCCTTTCGTTCACTGAATCTTGATAGCTATGCTAGCTCTTGGGAAGGCCCAAAAGGTATAGGCTTACCAAGTCTTCTTTGGAGACATTAACATCGACCCCAGTTCATCACGACATTGCGTGAAATTGCTTAGATACTACAGAATAATGTCATTCTTCTGCATCTTGATACTTCAAAGTTTATCATTGAGCGCCAACTTTCTATGGTCACTACTATTTTTGAAAAATTTTGTTAGTGCTTTCCACATTTTGAACGAAGTTTATTTTCCATGGAGATTTGAAACAATGTGATCCCGTACTCCCTATAAGATTATTCTCCTAGCCTTGGCTACATATTTCTTCCACTAAGCAAGGTCTAGGCATTACATGCTTGCGGTTTTGCAACATCTGGCTTGATGTATTATACCAATCCATTGTCATCCAACATCACCTCCATGCGATCCTTACATGCAAAAAAATTAAAGTTTCCTTCCAAGGCATACTCTAACCTTGGTACATTGAAGGCCATATTCTCAGCTCTGAAGAGATCCTATTGCACTGAAATCCAACTTCCAAATTTCTGCTCTAATGTGAATCTTGCTCTGATACTGTGTATAAATGATGGTGTATATTTGCAACTGCTCATGAAGTATTAATCAAAATCAAATGACTCAAACCTACTCTACTACTCTGTGAAAGTTAATTCACAATTTAGAACAAAAATTTCAAACATGCAATAAGAAATCACACACATGCAAATAGTATTTTTCCCAGGGAAAGAAATATACTAAAAACCCCAATGCCTATTTGCATTAATCTAATTAATAGAGATGTATTACAATTTCTTTGCTCAACTGAGCACAACTTGCAAGTGCATAACCTATCTCTCTTCTCACTAAGAAGCTCTGACCCAGAATTGGTCAATTTCTGCCTTTTCTTGATCCCCTATTTGCTTGTGCAATTCCTGAGGAAATAGGACCCTATTAATTAGGAATTTCATAAAAAATTCTTGCACAATTTCTTAGGGCTAATCACTTGACCTCATGCAACACTTGTATAATCAACTAGTTTACAACTACTGGTTAACTACCTTGGAAACTCCACCAAAACTGGGAAACTCATATTCTTTGCAGGCATGAGCTAATTATTAGTTGATTGATCAGTTAAATAGATGATCTTTGAGTTATACTGATGTCGCACTAGTTAACTGACCACCAACTAGTTCTATTAATAGTTAAAACTAGTTTAACTGATTACAACTATATTTAACTCAACCTACACTCCTAAAATTTTGGAATCAAAGCGTACAACTGAACTTCATGCCCCTAACTCAAATTAACTGAGCTAATTGAGTGCCAAGATTCATGTCACCTCAGTTAAATCCTCCAAGTTATCTTCTAATGTGGAATTTCATTTTTCCTCAATTTAATCATGGAAAAATCAAATTGATAATTTCTTGTTGCATTTTTCAACAACCTAGTCACACTTCCCTCTAGTAAAATTAATAATCTACTCCACAAGGTCATCCTTGATCTACCTAAATTCATATTTTGGCTTTCCCAAAAATTCAACTTTTTGCCCATAATATGCCCACATGTGCAAGCTGCAGAGAGAGAGAGAGATTTCACATGTGCATAGTCAAATCAAGAGAGAGAGAGAGAGATGCAGACGAATACATCTTTATTTGTGTCCTCTTCATCCTTCTTGTCCTTTGTTTGGATTCCTAGAATGTATTTTCTTGTGAGAGATCAAATGGTGTGGGAGGAGGAGTTTAAGTTCCTTATTTATAATCTTCTCGAAGGGCCAAATGAGTGTCTTCTTCACTGGGTTGAGTTATAAAATTAACCAAAGTTATTAAAAAGGTTGAAGGGTTGAGTTATAAAGTTCTACTCAAAGGTTAATTAAGAGTTAGACTATGGATAGTCAAATAAACGTTTCCGCATGATATTTAAATTAAGAAGCCTAAAGCCTTAATATGTGAAGGTTTGACTAGGTAGGGAAAGTGAAATTCCTCGGACAAAATTAGATTATGCATTGTATATGCATACTGTGGGTAAAGTCGGTTTAGGCTGGCGTCAATTGTATGTCTAACTCTTACTGATATTTGTGTAGTTGGGTTTGACTAACATGTGATATGAAATGCCAACGCATGATGATGAAGTCCTAGATGTATGAGTTGGCCTGTTTATCAGTGGTCATGAATCCTAGGGTTTGGAAATAAGCTCTATTCAAAGTTTGTCCTTCTAGGATGATAATATTTGTGAAATTATAGGGTTTTGGAGTTAAACCTTAGTAGAAATAAAAATATCTGATAAATGATGACAATATGATGATTTGAGGTTTGTGTAAGATTGTTGAAATCTGAGTTTTAGTTGGGATTGATGTTTGATTAAAAATTTAGGCCACCAACTAGTTCTATTAACAGTTAAAACTAGTTTAACTAATTACAGCTATAATTAAATCAACCTACGCTCCTAAAATTTAGGAATCATTGCGTACAACCGAACTTCATGCCCCTAACTCAAATTAAATGAGCTAATTGAGTGCCAAGAGTCATGTCACCTTAGTTAAATCCTCCAAGTTATCTTCTAATGTGGAATTTCATTTTTTCTCAATTTAATCAAGGAAAAATCAAATTGATAATTTCTTGCCACATTTTTCAACAACCTAGTCACACTTCCCTCTAGTCAAATTAATAATCTACTCCACAAGGTCGTCCTTCATCTACCTAAATTCATATTTTGGCTTTGCCAAAAATTCAGCTTTCTGCCCATAATATGCCCACACGTGCAAGCTGCAAAGAGAGAGAGATTTCACATGTGCATAGTCAAATCAAGAGAGAGAGAGAGAGATGCAGACGAATACATCTTTATTTGTGTCCTCTTCATCCTTCTTGTCCTTTGTTTGGATTCCTAGAATGTATTTTATTGTGAGAGATCAAATGGTGTGGGAGGAAGAGTTTAAGTTCCTTATTTATAATCTTCTCGGATGGCCAAATGAGTGTCTTCTTCACTGGGTTGACTTGACTAGAGGGGATCTTGTAGAAATTAATGTGTGGATTCTAAACTACTCATGAAATTTTCTAAATCACAAGACTATAAGCTACTCTACTAATTTGTGGAAGTAAATTCATGACAGAAAACACAAATCATTAACATGCATCAAGATTCAACACACATACATAGAGATTTACCTAGGGGAAAACAACTTCTCAAAACCCCTTACTATTTGTATTGCAATATTCAAAGAATTTGGATGAATACAATATGGTCTGCTCAAGCTTGAGCTCAACTTGCACCTGTATCTTCTATCCTTTTCTTGACTCACGGACCTTGGCCAATACTTAGCCAAAGTTTTGAGACTCTAAGATCCTATTTCCTTGCACTATTCCTCAAGGAATTAGCCCCTATTATTTAGGAAATTTCTCAATTTGGATTGCACAATTCCTATAGGTTCTTGTGTGACTGCATGGATGACTTGTACAACTTGGAATAGTTTACAATTGATAGTACACTGCCCTTGAACTCCAATATCAACTGGGTAACTTGAATTCTCTGCATCCAACAATTATTTTGGGCTGATTGATCAGTTAACTGGATTATCATTCAGTGTGAAAAAAGTTACACACCCACAACTTGACCTCCACCAGTTCTTCTGATAGTGAGAACTAGTTAAACTGACAATAACTCAAATTAACTAAAATAGATTGCTACAAATTAGCAATCAATCAAGTATAACTGAACTCAAGTGTCTCCAACTTGAATTTATTGAGTTAACTAAGTGACAATAGGCATGTCACCTCAATTAACTACCTCCAAGAATTTCGCTGAAATTGAAGTCCGAATTTTAATCTAGTTTGACCAAAGAAGAGTCAAAAATAGATTTTATCACTACATTTTCAACACTCCATCTCAACAAGAAAGGGATTATCAGATACCCCAATCATACTTCTATGGAACTCGAATTTTCCTCTTGACAAGGCCTTTGTCAAAATATCTACACCTTGTTCCTCTATTGGAATGTACTGCAACAACATAATATGCCTCTGCACACAATCTCGTAGATGGTGATACCAAATGTCAATACGCTTGGATTGATCATGAAATATTGGATTCTTAGAGAGTTTGATACAACTCTAATTGTCACAGTAAATCATTATAGGATCCATCTTTTGACAAAATAACCCAACAAGAATCTTTCTCATCCAAATATCCTCACATGTTGCTTGACTTGCAACCATGTACTCTACTTCTGCGAAGTTTAGTGCCACAGATCTCTTCTTCCTGCTGTACCAAGAAAATTCTACTGACCCAAAACTGAAAATTCCTCGTGAATTTCTCTTCTTGTCTAATGGAATCCCCACCCAATCTGCATCTGTGAAGCCTTACAAATTCACTCCCTCTGTCCGTCTTTACCAAAGACCAAATTGAGGAGTGCCTCTGAGGTATCTCAACACATGCTTTAATTCCTTCCAATATAGTTTGGTTGGTGTAACCATGGCTTGAATAAGTTGTTTAACTGCATAACACATGTTTAGTTGTGTTTTCACCAAATACATGAGTGAACCCACAAGCTGTCTGTAAATGGTATCGTCCACTTCCTCACCTGAAGTGGCATCCTCTTTCCTCCAGTTACCTGCTAAGGGAGTGTCCATGGGTTTGCTACTCTCCATGCGGAACTTCTTTAGTTTCTTGTTGGAATACTCTCCTTGAGAGACAAATAGTTCCCCATCTCTTTTCCATACTTCCAAAACAAGGAAGTAGTGCATGAGGCCCATGTCCTTCATCTCGAGCTCTCTTTCAAGGTCCTCCTTGCAAAATCTGATCAACTTCTCATCACCAGTAACGATCAAGTCATCGACATATAACACAATAATCAATAATTTACCTTCAAATGCAATGTGATAGAGGTTTTCATCTGCTTCACTTTTGGTGAAGCCCAAACTGGTGAGATAATTGTATATCATGGTATACCAAGCACAGGGTTCTTTTGTGAGTCCATACAATGCTACTTGAGTTTGCACACATGCGATTCTCTATAGAAAGTCTCAAACCCCTCTGAGTGCTCAATATACACCTCTTCCTCAATAACTCCATTGAGGAATATTGTCTTCACATCCATCTAGTGGATCTTCCACCCCATCTACACTAACAATGCTAGAATTGACCTGATAGATAAGTACCTTGCTACTGGAGCAAAGATGTCCTCATAGTCAATTACCTAAACATGAGAGAACCCCTTGGACAAAAATCTAGCCTTGTGTTTCTCTATCTTCCCGTCTGCTACATGATCTACCTTGTAAAGCCATCTCAAACAAACCACTGATTTGTCTACTGGTCTTGGGACCACTTACCAAACACTATTTATGACAATGGAATCATATTCCTCTACCATTTCATCAACCCATACTCGTTTCTCTACATATTCCTCGAATGAGGATGGCTCTATCTGTACCACCTCACTTATCATAGCCATGTAGCTAGTGCGTTGATCCGGTGACCTCTTCCACCTGCGCTATGATGTGGGTGCTCCCACATTCTATCTAACATCCTGCAATAATCTGTCAGTTTCCCTGGTTCACTTCCTTCCTTCTCTAGATGTCTCTGCTTGAGTGGATGTCTCCACTCTCTTCTCCTTTGCTTGTGGTTGTTCCAAAACTTCCTGCAGTTATTCCTTTGGAGCCAAAAGCTATTGATTAGGCTGTAACAGAAGCTCCCTCTCAAGAGAAAACCTCATTGCCCTCTCTCATAAATTTTCACATCTCTTCTAACCAATGCCATCGTAAGAGATGGAAAGTACACATGATAGTTGTGAGGTGTTTCTGTGTACCCCACAAATATCCCCAACTCTACTGTTAGCTCTAGCTTTTTCCTTGATTCCTTGGAAACATGACAATAAACTGATGATCAAAAGATCTTGAAGAGTGACACATTTCGTTTCTTCCCTGAAAAAACTTCCTCTTGTGTGCATTGATGCCAAGAATCATGTGAGGACTCTTGTTCTACAAATAGACCACTGCGTTGCATGCTTCAACCCACAAGTGTAGAGGTAAGATTTTGTCATGGAACATCACCTGTGCTGCTCCCACAATGCTTATGTTCTTCCTCTCAGCCACCCCATTCTGTTTTGGTTTATGAGATGTTGTCAACTCCCATCGAATGCCTTCCTTTACACATAAATTTTTAAACTCATTCGACATGTACTCATCAGCATTATTGCTCCTGAGAGCCTTCACTCTCCTTCCAGTCTATTTCTCAACAAGTGCTCTAAACTCAACCAATTTGGAGAATGTATGGTCTTTCTTTTGCATGAAGAAGATTTTGTACTTCCATGAGAAATCATCTACAAATATAACATAATACTGGGCTTGGCAGTGGAGGCTGTCGAGAAAGGTCCACAGACATTAGAGTGGATCCTTTCAAGGATTGCATGTGCCCTACTATCCTGATCATTGAAGGTGGATTTTGTGTACTTCCCCAAGGTACACCCTTTGCATGTATCCTGCTGCTCTAGTGCTCCATTGGGAAGGCCTATAGAAATATACTGCATGATATTCAAAGCGCCATGATACAAATGGCCAAGTATTCTATGTTATAATTCACCGACATATCGGCTCTGTACCTTCTCTATTTTTGTGCTCAATGCTGCACAGTCTTCCACATCTAATTTGTAGAGGTTCTTCACTCGAACCCCGATCTACTTCACTTGTACCATGGCAGCTTGTCTCAAGAAATCCTTCCTTTTGTTGAATATCACATCGTAGCCATGATATTCGAACACCATGACAAGAACTATATTCTTCTTCAAACCCGGTACATACATCACATCCTTGAGTCTGAGAGGGGAGCCAAACTCCCTTTGAAAAATAATGGTACCAATACTCGTAACGCTATACCTTCCATCATCTTCCATATCGATGTGCATCTGGAGATCCTTCTCCTCCAAGCCACTGAAAAGGTATTTGTTGCTCGTCAAGTGGAATGAGGCACTGTTGTCGAGATACCAAACACTACCCATCACTGTGCTTGTCGTGCATACAATGAGTGTAAAATCAACTTTGAACTGTGAAGCTATTGTAGCAGCTACAACCAGCCTCCAAATTTTTTCCTTAGCTTCCTTTTGGAGCCTCCCTACCAACCATCCTTAACAACTTGTCTTGTACTCTCTAGGTACACATGCTTAAGTTGATTTTTAGTGGCTTATCAGCTTGTGTGTGCTAGCTTGTTTGCCTTCCACTCGCAAGCTGACTTTCCTTAACTTGGCCATTTTTTGGTTGTTATGCTCATTTGGAAAATTGCGCAAATATGGAGGGGAACCAAAATTCCTATCTAGAGTTGCGCAGACCATCTAGGCAGCTTGCTACGCTCCACAAATGCGTAGAGCAGCTAGGAATCCTTCCCTATGGAAATTTCACAAAGTAGCCCATCATTGGGCTTGCTCTCAAATTTTGTGTAGTTCTGGTTGATATCCAGGGCTTCAGTCCAGAAATTGAGCATACCCTAAGGGAAAGCCAGACCAGCTCAACCCAGAAAGTGTGCAAAAGTCACTCCAAGGATTCTGGTCCATTGCATGTGCTCCCAAGTTCACGGTTCCCTCCAGGACTGACCAATCTTGATTTGCATGCATGGGCTACTTTTCCCAAAAAAGAAAAAAAAGAAAAAAAGCAAAAATCATCCCTAGATTTTAGGGATCCATTTTTAGCGGCTGGGGGTTACATGCAAAAGCTATTTCAGAAACCTCTTACCAAGTGTCTCTTTTTCCTATATTTGTGGCATGCACATCATAAGACTTGATCTTATCAAAACTATTTATTCGATACTTTAAAGATCATTCCTCACTTTGATCTTGGAGCTCTAGCATCCCACATCATATCTAGGAGCATTCGACACATTCAACACAACCTTTTCCAGGTAAGTCTGCTTTTCATGTCTTTTGCTGCTTTTTTGTCACTTTTTGTGTTTCGGTTTTTGTGAGTGTTCTTTTCTTGGTTTTTTTGAATGCTTGATGTCGTTTTAATGCATGTTAGCTTGTAGAAGCACTGTTTCAGTTTTCATTTGCATCTCACTGCTGTCCCATGCATGATACTATTTCTGCACTAACGGTCTCCATCGCGATGACTCGCCTCGCACACTTTCTTTTTTTCCCATTTTCCAAACCTTGCACTCACCTTTTGTATGCATGATCATTCACTCTTGTTTGCACTTAGCTTCACCATGCATTAACCATTTTTATGTTTTCAATTTCCCGTCGGCGGGTTTGGGCTACCTTGGCTTGGACCTTGCCTTGGCCAGTGTGCAATACACATTTCTGAGAGTGAAGGCTCTACCTTTCTCCTAGAAATTTCCTAGAGCTTGCCCAACAATGGCCTCTAGGCTTACTCTGTGCAATTCTGAGAGGTAGTACTACTGGCCCCCAGAATTGTGCAGATGAATTTGACCGGGTTGCAGTCATTGTTGAATTTCAGTCCTTAGCAAGCCAAGCTGGATTGTGCTTCACGCAATTTCAACATTCAGTCAGCCCATTGAAATTTTGGACTGTTTTCTGTGTAGTTTTGGTAGTTAGCCTCCCAACCTCCCGATGAAAATTGTGCAATCTTTCCAATCAGTCACCAAGGTGTTTTGCACGTTAGTCCTCAATTTTATTTTGGTTTTCAATTGATAGATTGCTTGCCATGAGTGTTGCTCTGTCTCTAGGTATCTCAGGTGTTCGTCTGTCTCTCAGCAGTAAAGGTACAATGGCTTCCATGAGAGTAGGGTCAAAGGACACTTTTGAGAGCACAAATGGAGATGAAGTTGAGCAAGTGTCTATGAGATGCCCATCTATGAAGAAACTAAACTATTCATAGACAAGGAGATTATGATGAAATAGCAAGACATCAATGACAGCTTTCTGGGCACATTTGAGGAGAATCTGGAAGGCCACAGGGTCTATGTCAACATACAAAAGTTTGGCTTATACCAGATTGCATGCAGGTATCGCACGTTTCCATGCACAGACATGATCCAGTGGATTGTCTCGCATACTGATCTAGAGACAATGGTGTTGAGAAGTGTCAGTGGGAAAAAATTTGCTACCTTCAGGGCAAATGAATTTCAGGAGATGTATGACTTGCCACAAGTGGTGATCACAATGGATGCACCCTTCACCAAACCCAACAATAGTGCAAACTCAAGAGACATCTTAAAGAGCTGGGTGAAAGAGCTGTCCAAATTTAGAACAACACCCAACCAAGTGTACAAGACAAAGATACTGTGGAAGACATATCAACTCTTAGCCATCTTCGCATGCCGCTTATATGACTAAGAGAGCACAAAAACCTTTCTGCAGGGTTGGGTGATCATGTTGGATCAACTGGCGAGCGAAGGAATACCTTTGAACTAGTTTGATATGATGGCTCTTAGGTTGAAGGAATATGTAACATAAGTCTGACATCCACCCAAGGGTGAGCAAGTGAAGCTATTCATGTTTGCTTACCTACTTGATGGAGTCTGTGCCCGCCAATAGTTCCCATGCTTTGGTTGGGCATGGACACCTTCGGAAACCTTTGTGCACACCTATTGTAGGTTTTTCTCCAAATGTAGCCTCAACGGACTTATCATATAGATATCAGACCACTTCGTCACCCCGGTATACAAGATGATATTTGAGCAGGGTCCACCTTACATGTTGGAGGTAGCAATGGAGGCATTGATGGACATATTAGATTGGTATGCCTCACCCCTTGGCACCTTCATGTAGATGTACAATGTGGAGAAGGCTCCGTATGTTTTACCGAAGTTTACCATGGATAAGATGGTCATGCAAGAAGTATCATATCACATCTTGACAGGGTTTCCAGTGAGACTGCACAGGAGGAAGAAGGAACCTTGGCCCGCTCTTCCTTTGTGGATTGGGTTGTATGAGATACATAATATCAAACATGCTGAGGCCAAGATGGAGGAATTCAAGAGGTTCACCTTTGGCACTAGAATTTTCAATCTATTTGAATCACATTTCTTAGGGAAGGACCACTGTGCAAGAGTGCATCATCACTAGATCCACGAGGTGAGTCATTGGCTTGAAGAAGACCCATGGAGATACTACTATCACTTCTCAAGGCTCAATGAACTGGTCAACATAGTTGTAGAGTGGTTAGGAAAGAATAAGACAACAAGATATCAAAGAGCAGCATCATCAACAACAACAGAGGGAAGCAAACCCGCGCTTGACAAAGGAAAGAGGAAGGTTGCAGACAATGTAGAGGCAGAGCAAAGCTGCAAGTTCAAAGCAGATCCACTTGTGTTGAAATCAACTTTGGAGATTGAGGCTAAGAGGTGACAGTGCGACAGAAGGATCACTCAAAGGAAAAGGGAGAAGAAGAAGTTGGAGGATGTAGAAAAGGAGTTGCAAGAGTTGAAGTGACAACTTAGGGGAGAACATGAGCTGCACAGATGAGAGAAGTAAGCACAGTAGGAAGAGGAACATCAGGAGGTGCAATGTGCACATATTAATGAAGCTGCACCCATACAAGTTATAGATTCATCCGAGCAGCTGGCACATAGCAGACAGGGTGAGCAGTTTCAAGAGCAGGACTTTGCTCAAGAGATTGAATAGACGCTAGTGTAGATGGACACGAATATGGTTCAGCCTGAGTCAGATTAGTACATTAGCCTCATTCCTCAGAACCAAGAGGTCACCCCACCCGCTTCACCATATTTGGAAGCAGAGAAAGTCCCAAGTGATCAAGGAGGCATTGAAATCCTTGAAGACAATCCAGAAGCAGAGATGCACAACATATCTTTCGATGAGTCACAACACAAATTTGTGCAGTCGCGCAGAGTGCCTACTTTGGATATCCATATATCTCCTACGTAGTTTGAAGAACAAGTGACCGTCGGCGACGTGCGCACACATACGACTGCATTGGCCGTTGCTACTAAAGGATATGCCGAAGCCACCAAATCAAGTGTTAGATTCTTCATAGCTGAGAATGAGCGCATGACCAAGGAGCTACAAACGACCAAGCAGGGAGGAGATAAAGTTACAACATCCAACACAACAGAGTTGAGGAGAGCGATCCTAGATGAAGTATTATCTCTCGAGACAGTCATGTGGAAGCTGTACTTCAGATTTTTCATCATGCATAAGTCAGTTGTCTATCTTAACGGTTGGCAGCAACACTGTGCTAGGAGAGCACGCATCTTGTCATACTTACACACTGCTGTTGATCACATGCAAATATGGACAATGAGGTACAAGGGAGCCCCATTGCACTTGCCCAAGATGATGAAGCCAAAGGCAGTGGAGTTGAAGGCACGCATCCAGAGTTAGATATGAAACTATGAGGAACTCCCGTAGCTCATCACCAACTTATAGGCTTCACATGCATGAGTTTTCAGGAGCATGGATGTCATTGTGGGCATGCATGCAATCTCATCCATTGGAACACTCACCGAGGCAAAGTAAAGAAACCAAGTCCGACTGGAGCTTGACATGTACTTTGATCAGTTAATGCACATAACCACCAATGCAGACTTGCAGATGAGCATAAACACTATGCACCAGTATGTCGTTGGTCCAACTACACTCAAGACTATGATGCAAATGTTATCTAACGAGTTGGACAGAGGTACCAAATTAGTGTACCCGTATGCAACGGACGCAAGAGTTCACTTTCATAAGGATGTCACCACAGAGTACACAAACACGATAACAGACTATCAAGCTTGGCATTAGTTCGCCACCATCTATCATTGCGAGGATGTCAAAGAGTTAGTCTTCCCACAGTTGTTCAAGTCTTAGTGATGTCTTGCATGACTTACTGAAGCCCATTTTTGTCTTACATGGGTACATGTGCAGATTGTAATGTAAACATGTTGTAAAAGTGAAAGACCAAGTGTCAATAGTAGAATGTAACAGTCATGTAGTAGTTGAAGAGTCATGAGGGTAGGTGAAGAGTGAAAAAGGGGAATTTCAAGCATCACCCAACCCTTCTCTATTTATAGAACCTCATAACTCATTGTACATGCTTTTGGGAGCCAATATTTCTGTAGGGATAACTCATAGAAAAATTGGAGCATATTGTAACGAGCCTTGGAATATCCACAGTGAAGAGCTAGTACATCTCTTTGGAGGAGCAGACGACAGTGACTGTAATGTTCCACTATCGGGGCTAGTGGAAGTCAGGGTTGTATGTATGATTGGATCTTTCACTCTTTTAATATAACAGAGCCAACACATTTCATTCATATGTTGTTATTGTAGCTCGACTATCCTTGTTACTCTAATGATATATGTAGTTGTTATTTACGCATGTATGTATGGACTATTATGTATGTGTTTGTATGAATCTTATCAATGCATGTTATTAATATAATCCATCACTTTGGATCATCAACTATCTTGCTTTCCATCTCATGATGTCCTTCTGCTTGCGTGTTATCATAGGTTTCTAAGGGGCGCACTCACTACCCCTTCCGTGTGTTAGAGCCTTTCATGCACCTTCCTTGACTTGCTGCAAGATCAAACCCTTGCTACCAAAAATGACATCTTACTTACCTCTACACACAACTTCAGTCAAGGTGATGCCATACTACCCACTGCTGGGATTTCATTTTGGGACAAAGTGATTTCAAACCCCAAAATGAAGTTAACTTTCAAACCCCACTTAGGATACTTCGATGATGGAGCTGCACAATAAAAAGTGGACACAGTTGCTATCACAATTGATTGTTCATCTTCCCCTCATCAAACAGATCCATCCCCACAGAGTGATCTGGGAGAAAGTGCACACATGTCTGTTCAACTGTGACACCCTCCCACTGTCACCACTCTTAATTTCTACAGAGATTTGGTTGGGAAGCACATGGGTTGTCATACACACTTGTTACCTCAACATCCATCTTCACGTTCTGCTGATCCTCTGGATTGCACTGTCTGTGTTCTTCCGTTCCAGAATCTACACCACTTGTGAATGAGGATCAAGCCATCGACGGAGTTGATGTTGAACAACTAACCTGCATTGTCATTTACGATGAGTATGTCTAGGAATCTGAACATCAACCCGCGGTGAAGGATGACCTCCTTCTATTTGTGCCTCCTCTGATTTTTCCTGACATCTTTGGTGATTCTGCTCTCTGATTTTTGTTGTGTTAATTCATCCCCAGATGTATCCACTTTCGATCATTCGTAGAACCATCGAATGTCAATACATCATTCAATAGAGGAGAGGACAAATTATTCTTTGAAAATCCACTCGGTTTTTCATTTGCTTTTTCCAGAAACGTAGAGGGTGAACATTCTTTCTTCTCATCTACCCCTCTATTGGATTTATCATATCATGAGGATGCATTGATTTTTCTGGTTATAGCTGTCGTGATCTATTTACTCCCATATTCGATCACAATGTTGATTTTATTGTTGTTGATCTTTAAAAGACACGTGTTTATGATGATCTATCTGTCGATTAAGTTGAAACCCCACAGGCTGTTGAGGCAATTTAGCCCGAGCTGATGGTTATGTCAGGCTCTCTTCGTCCCGAGTTTAGTTTCACTTCTGATTAGGAAATTGTTGAAGATCAATCCAACACAGAAATTTCGCTTCCTCCACTTGAATCACATGATCCTATCGCTCATGCATTGGAGGAATCTTACACAACAAGCACACTTGTGAGACATAATTTATCTATGTTTCTCATGTTTTATTTTTTGTCATAATTAAGAGGGTGCATATGCTTAACATCTGCATGTAGTGTATCACAACACCATGGTAAGTCCACAGAGTGCTTGTCATGTGCTTTCACTCATTTCTTTTCTGTGGATGCATTTAAACTCGGATTGTGTTTATCTTCAATGTTATATCTTTCATGTTTGTTGGTTCGCTTGATTGTGCTCTTTACGAACCATGCCTTCACCAACATGGGTCAACCAGTGCGCCAGTGGCTGCATTGGAAATATCACTTTACTTGAGGAGACCCATGCATCGTTAGCTTAGGAGTAGGAGTAGTGTTTGCTTTATGTTTGGTTTTCTTGCATGCATGTTTGCTTTCTTGATTGGTTTGTTTGTTTGCTTGCCTTCCTTCTTTTATTTCACATTTACTTATGCTCTTTTCTATTTTGTTTTGTTTACTTGTTTACATTTGTAGGTTGGTTTTGCATGAAACCGTGTACGACTCTTAAGAAAAGCAGTGTAAAGTACAAGAGGACTTGTAAAACTACCTATACTTGGTTATCTATTGTCCTCTATCTTTATGAAGAACTTGTTGTCTTTAGTCAATGATACACCAATGGAAAAGGTGTTCTGTTTGAAGTGAATCTTGGTGAAAACACAATTCTTGCGCACTAACTAGTACCACCTACTCTAGTCGATTGTTTTGGGTTAACCCCCGTCAGCCTAGTCAAGTAGAGTAAGGTGAGGGGGGAAACCTTAACAAATATGTCAGAGGTATATATAAAGAACTTCTCTGAAGGAACAACCTCTTCTACTCTCAATAAGTTAGGATCCCTCTTTCGCCTCTGAAATAAATAAGTGCCTATGCACATTTCTTGAGAAAACAAAAAAAATAAATAAAATGAAAATGTGAACATTTTTAAAAAATGAATAAGGTGAAAGAAGAGAAAGGCTTCCTGTGAAGAGAGGTGATGAAATTAACTTTTCCAGGGTACTGACCAGTCTTGCTGGAAGCGGAGTGATGCTTGTGTTCTAGCATGACTTCACCGGAGTACTGTCCAGGCCTGCTGGCAGCAAAGCAACACCAGAGATGAAATTTAAAATCTGACAATCATATTGCTTGTGCACCAATATACCCCTCATCCCCAATCGAAACAATTGTGTTGAATTGTCTTGGAATGTGTGCTAACCGATCAAGAGCATGGAAAGTGCTACATCTTTCAACCAAGCTAGTCTGGAAACCAAGATGATCAGAGAATCGAAGAAAACTTCTGAAGGAGTTATACTTTATTTTTATGAAACAAGGTCCATTCAGAGAGCTAGAGTACTACCAGTGTGTCACCAAGTGTTGTAGCAGCTACAAACACCCTCCAAAATTTTTCCTTAGCTTTGTTTTGGAGCCTCCCTACCAACCATCCTTAGCAGCATGTCTTGCACTGTCCAGGTACATATGCTTCAGTTGAGAGTTTCAGTGGCTTATTAGCTTGTGTTTTCTAGCTTGTTTGCCTTCCACCCGCAAGATGACATCCTAGAACTTGGTAATTTTTTGGTTGTTATGCTCAACTGGAAAATTGCACAAGTCTGGAGGGGAACCAACTTTCCTCTCTAGAATTGCGCATACCATCTAGGTAGCCTATTGCTCTCTAGAAATGCGCAGAGCAGGTAGGCAACCTCCCTTTGGAAATTGTGCATAGTAGCCCATCACTGGGCTTGCTCTCAAATTTTGTGCAGTTGTGGATAAAAGCCAGGGATTTAGTCTAGGAATTGCGCAGATCCTAAGGGACAACCAAACCAACTCAGCCCAAAAATTGTGCAAAAGTCACTCCAAGGCTTGTAGTCTGTTGCATGTGCTCCTAAGTTGACTGGTTCCCTCTAGGACTAACCAATATTGATTTGCATGCATGGGATACTTTTCCTAAAAAATCAAAAAATCAAAAAGAAAAAAGCATCCCTGGTTTTTGGGATCCATTTTTAGCAGTTGGGGATTACATGAAAAATCCGTTTCGGAAACCTCCCACCAAATGTCACTTTTTCCTAGATTTGTGGTATGTGCATCATAAGCATAGATATTATCAAAACTCTTTATTCAATGCTTCAGAGCTCATTCCTCACTTTGATCTTGGAGCTCTGGCATCCCACATCACATCTAGGAGCATTCGACACATTCAACACAACTTTTTTTGGGTAAGTTCACTTTTCATGTCTTTTGCTGCTTTTTTGTCACTTTTTGTATTTCGGTTTGTGTGAGTGTTGTTTGCTTGGTTTTGTTGAATGGTTGTTGTCATTTTAATGCATGTTAGCTTTTAGAAGCACTGTTTCATTTTTCATTTTCATCTCATTGCTGTTGCATGCATGATACTGTTTTTGCACTAACGTTCACCATCGTGGCAACTCGCTTCACACACTTACTTGTTTTCCCATTTTCTGAATCTTGAACTCACTATTTTCATGCATTATCATTCACTCTTTTCTTCACTCAACTTCTCCACACATTCACCCTTTTTATGTTTTCAGTCACCAGTTGGTGGGTTTGGGCTACCTTGGCCTAGACCTTGCCTTGCCTAACTTGCATTGCTGTGTATTTCTGAGAGTGAAGGATTTGCCTTCCTCCAAGAAATTACGTAGAGATTTCCCAACATTGGCCTCCAGGCTTGCTCTGCACAATTATGAGAGGCAGTGCCCGCTAGCCCCTGAAATTGCATAGATGCATTTGACCGGGTTGCAGTGATTGCTGACTGAAACTGCACATTGCACAATTTTTGTCCTCAGTAGGCCAAGCTAGACTATGCTTGACGTAGTTTTAGCAGTCAACCAGCCCACTGATAGTCTAGAATGTGGTATACATAGTTTTGGCAGTCAACCTCCCAGCCTCTTGATGAAAATTGCACAATATTTCTAGTGAGTCACCCAAGTGTGTTACATGTTAGTCCTCAAGTTGCTTTTGGTTTTCAACTGACAGATTGGTTGCCATGATTTTTCCTCTGTATCCAGGTATCACAGGTGTTCATCCATCTCTCACCAGTACATGTACAATGGATTCCAAGAGAGTAGGGTTAAAGGACACCATTGAGAGTGCAACTGGAGATGCATTTGAGAAATTGTCTATGAGCTTGCCCATCTATGAAGACACTACACTGTTCATAGACAAGGAGATCAAGATGAAATGGTAGGACATCAATGAAACCTTTTTAGGCACATTTGAGGAGAATATAGAAGACCGCAGGGTCTATGTCAACATACACAAGTTTGGCTTATAACGGATTGCATGCAAGTATCCTACATTTCCATGTGCAGACATGATCCACTGGATTGTCATGCATATTGATCTAGAGAAAATGGTGTTGAGCAATGTCAATGGGACAAAAATTTCTACCTTCAGGGCAAAGGACTTTTAGGAGTTGTATCACTTGCCACAACCAGTGATCATGATAGATGCACCCTTCACCAGGCCGAGCAACAGTGAAAACTAAAGAGACATCTTGAAGAGCGGGGTGAAAGATTCGTCCAAGTTCAAAACAAAACCCAACCAAGTGTACAAAAAGAATACTGGGCAAGGCATATTTAATCTTGGTCATCTTCACATACCACTTATACGGCCAAGAGAGCACAAAAACCTTCCTGCATAATTGGGTGATTGTGTTGTATCAACTAGCGAGCGAAGGAAGACCTTTCAACTAGTTTGATATGATGGATATCAAGTTGAAGGAACATGTAATAGAATCCTAAAATTCTCTCAAGGGTCAAGAAGCAAAACTATTCATGTCTGCTTACCTACTTAATGGAGTCTGTGCCCATCAGCAATTCCCAGGCTTGGGTTGGGCATGGACACCTTTGGAAACCTCTATGCACACCTATTGCAGGTTTTGCTCTAAATGCATCTTATGTGGAGTTATCCTACAACTATCAAATGACTTCTTCACCCAGGTATAAGGGATGATATTTGAAAAGGATCCACCTTGCATGTCGTAGGCAGTAATGGAGGCATTGATCGACATAGCAGATTGGTATGCCTCACCCCTTGGAACCTTCATCCAGATGTACAACACAAAGAAGGATCTGGATGTTTTACCACAGTTTTCCATGGATAAGTTGGTCATGCAAGAAGTGTCATATCACATCTCGACAGGGTTGTCAGTGAGACTGCATAAGAAGAATAATGCACCTTAGCCCACACTTCCTTTGCAGCTTAGGTTGTATGAGATCCAGAATCTCAAGCATGCTGAGGACGAGACGCAGGAATTTAATAGGTTCACCTTCGGAACCAGAAGTTTCAATCCATATGACCTGCATTGCTTAGTGAAGGACCATAGTGCGAGAGTGCATCATCCCTGGATCCACAGGGCATGTCATTGGCTTGAGGAAGACCCATGGAGATACTGCTATCACTTCTCAACACTTAAAGAACCGATCAACATAGATGTAGAGTGGTTAGAAAAGTAGAAGGAAGCAACATCTTAGAGAGTAGCATCATCAACAGTAGTAAAGGGCGGCAGAACTATGCTTGAAAAAGGTAAGAGGAAGGTTGCAGACAACACAGAAGCATAACAAAGATGCAAGTTCAAAGCATATCCACTTGTGTTGAAAGCAACTTTGGAGATTGAGGCTATGAGGTGAAAATGCGACACAAGGATCATGCAAAGGCAAAGGGAGAAGAAGAAGTTGGAGGATGCAGAAAAGGAGTTGCATGTGTTGAAGTGACAACTCAAGGAAGAATAGGAGCTCCACAAAAGAGAGAAGGAAGTGTTGTAGGAACATGAACAACAGGAGGCGCATCATGCACATATTGATGAAATTGTTCCCATACAAGTTATAGATTCATCTGAGCATTTGTCACGTTGCATACAGGGTGAGCAGTCATAGTAACAGAACTTTTCTCAAGAGATTGAACAGATGCTAGAGAAGATTGACACGCATATGGTTCAACCTGAGTCAGTTCAGGACATTGACCTCATGTCTCAGAACCAAGAGGTCACCTCACTTACTTCACCAGATCCGAAAGTAGAGAAATTCCCAAGCGATCAAGGAGGCACTGATATCCTTGAAGACAATCCAGAAGTGGAGATTCACAACATATCTTTCAATGAATTACAACACAGAGTTGTGCAGTTGCGCAGAGTGAATACTCTGAATGCCCATGTATCTCATGCGCAGTTTGAATAAAGAGTGATCATGTACGATGTGCGCATACATCCAACTGCACTGGCCGATGCTACCAAAGCATATGCCGAAGCCACCAGCTCAAGTGTTAGATTCTTGATAGTTGAGAACAAGTGCATGACCAAGGAGCTACAAACGAACAAGCAAGGAGAAGAGCAAGTTACAACATCCACCAGATCAGAGTTGAGGAGAGCGATACTAGATGAAGTATTGTCTCTCGAGACAGTCATGTAGAAGCTATACTTTAGACTCGTCACCACACATAAGTTAGTTTTCCATCTTAATGGTTGGCAACGGTGATGTGCTAAGAGAGAATGCATCCTTTCAGACTTACACACTGTTGTCAATCACATGCAAATATGGACAATGAGGTACAAGGGAGCCCCATTTCACTTGCTAAAGATAATGAAGCCAAAGGTAGTGGAGTTGAAGGCATGCATATGGAGTCAGATCTGGAACTATGAGGAACTCCCGTAGCTCATCACCAACTTACAGGCTCCACATGCAAGAGTGTTTAGGATCATGGATGTCATTGTGCACATGCATGCAATCCCATCCATTGGCACACTCACTGAGGAAAAGTCAAATAACCAAGTCCGACTGGAGCTCGACATGTACTTTTATCAATTGATGCACGTATCCACTAATGAAGACTTGCAAATGAGTGTAGACACTAGGCACCAGTGTGTCGTTGGTCCGCTTGCACTCAAGACTATGATGTGCATGTTATCAGATAAGTTGGACAAAGGTGCCAAATTAGTGTACTCTGATGCAACGAAGGCAAGAGTTCGCTTTGAGAGGGATGTCACCACAGAGTACGCAGACACCATAACAGACTACCAAGCTTGGCATCAGTTAGCCACCATTGATCATCACAAGGATTTTGAAGAGTTAGCCTTCCCACAACTATCCAAGTCTTAGTGATATCTTGCATGGCTTAGTGAAGCCCATTTTTGTCTCACATGGTTACATGTGCAGATTGTAATGTAAACATGTTATAAAAGTGAAAGACCAAGTGTCGATAGTAGAATGTAACATTCATGTAGTAGTTTAAGAGTCATGAGGGTGGGTGAAGAGTTACAAAGGGGAATGTCAAGAGTGACCCACCCTTTTCTATTTATAGAACCTCATAACTCATTGTACAGGATGTTCGGAGCCAAGCTTCCTATAGGGATAAATTAGAGAAAGCTTGGAGTGTATTGTAATGAGCCTTGGCTTCTCCACAGTGTAGAGATAGTACATCTCTTTGGAGGAGCATATGGCAGTGACTGTAATGTTCCGCTATCAAGGCTAGTGGAAGTCATGGTTGTATGCCTGATCAGATCTTTCAGTCTTTTAATATAACAGAGCCAACACGTTTCATGCATATGTTGTTATTGTAGTTTGACTATCCTGGTTACTGTAATGATATATGTAGTTATTATTTATGCATGTATATATGGATTATTCTGTATGTGTTTGTATGAATCTTATCAAAGCGTGTTTTTAATATAATCCATCACTTTGGATCGTCAACTATCTTGCTTTCCATCTCGTGATGTATTTTTGCTCGTGTGTTCCCTTTCAAGCTGCGTGCTATGACATGTTTCTAAGGGGTGCACTCACTTCCCCTTCCTTGTGTTAGAGCCTTTCATGCACCTTCCTTGACTTGCTACAAGGTCACACCCTTGCTAACAAGAAGGACATCTTACTTATCTCTATGCGCAACCGCAGTTAAGGAGATACCGTACTACCGACTGCTGGGACTCCTACTCCAAACGGTTTGAGGTCTAGTTGGGACTTATTACTAGGGAGATCCATCGACATGTTGGCGGGTCCAACACTGTCAATAGAAGCTAAGGCTTCACCCACTGCTCCTTCTACGATATTATTTATTTTTTTCTTATGTGGACATTTCGTGGCATAGTGTCCCAGTTCATGACAGTGAAAGCACTTGATTTTGGACAAGTATTTATTCTTGCTCCCTTTATGAGATTCTAATTTGGATTGGGATATCTTCCCTTTCCCTTTCTTTTCCTTTCTAGCCAAGGCACAACTCTCTTCATCCTTTCCCTTGGATGAAGTCTTGTATTTGTTGCTCCGCCTTATTTCTTCCAGCCCTAGATCAGACCATAACTGCTCCCAGCTTGGTAGTTTCTCTCTACAATTTACCAAATCTTATTAACTATGCCAGCTCTTGGGAAGGCCCAAGATCATCATGATACTGTGTAAACCTACTCAGGTACTTCAGAATTGTTTCATTCTTTTGTATCTTAATACTTCGAAGCTTGTCCTTGAGTGCCAGCTTCCTATGGTCACTATTGTTCTCAAACAACTCTGTCAGTGTTTTCCACATCACCAATGCAGTCTCTTTCCTATGGAGATTCGAGACAATATGATACCAACCTCTCTCCAATATGATCCTCCTTGCTTTAGCCACATTCTTCTTCCACTGAGCAAGATCCTGGGCATCAGATGTAGGGGGATTTTCTACATTTGTCTTGATGTATTCTAGAAGCCCATTATACTCCAATACTACCTCCATGCAAATCTTCCATGCCAAAAAATTTGTGGTTCCTTCCGAAGAATACTCAAGCTTGAGTCCATTGAAATCCATCTTCTCAGTCTTGGAGAAAACCTGTAACACTAATCTTCAAATTCGAATCTCCTACAACGACAACTTCTAAATATCTTCTCTACTATGAGTCTAGCTCTGATACCATGTAGAAATTAATGTGTAGATTCTGAAATTCTCATGAAATTTTCTAAATCACAAGACTAGAAGCTACCCTACTAATGTGTGGAAGTAAATGCATGATTGAGAACACAAATCAGTAACATGCATCAAGATTAAACACACATACAAAACTATTTATCTAAGGGAAAGGAGATGCTCAAAATTATTATCTGTATTGCATTAATGAAAGAATTTGGATGAATAAAATATGCTCTGCTCAAGCTTGAGCTCAACCTGCACCTCTATCTTCTATCCTCTTCCTGACTGATTGACCTTGGCTAATACTTAGCCAAAATTTTGAGCCTCCAAGCTCTTATTTCCTTGCATTGTTCCTTAAGGAATTAGCCCCTATTATTGAGGAAATTCATCAATATGGATTGCACAATTCCTCTACGTCCTTCTCTAAATGCATGCATGACCTGTACAACTTGCAATAGTTTACAACTGATAGTACAATCCCCTTGAACTCCAATATCAACTGGGTAACTCAAATTATTTGCATGCAACAATTATTTTGGGTTGATTGATCAATTAACTAGATGATCACTCAGTGTGAAAAAAGTTACACACCCACAACTTGACCTCCACTATTTCTTCTGACAATGAGAACTAGTTAAACTAACAATAACTCAAATTAACTGAAATATATTGCTACAAATTAGCAATCAATCATGTAGAACTAAACTCAAGTGTCTCTAACTTGAATTTACTAAATTAACTACGTGACAAGAACCACCTCAGTTAAATACTTCCAAGTATTCTGCTGAAACTGAAATTTGAATTTTAATCTAGTTTGACCAAGGAAAAGTCAAAACTAGATTTTCTTGTTGAATTTTCAACAGAGCCAACTTGACTTCTTTTGGAGCCAAAAATTCATTTTTTCTATTTTAAAAAGTTCATGAAGAACATGCTTTAATATTTTCTTTTTGACACTAGCATGAAAACATGCTTTATATTTCTCATTACAAATACATGAAAGGGTAAAATATTAATCATGAGACGGACCATAGCTACAAAATTCAACAAATGGAAATATTCAAAATATGATGGACTAATGCATAACAGTTCAGGGAAGGAGAATAAGTATATTTCGTGTTGGATATGCAAAGAAGATCATATGGCAAAGAATTTTCTATTGAAGCAAGAGTTAATTGTGATGCAAAAAGTAGAGAAGCCATATATAGGAGTGATGCAAGTTTTGGGTGTAACTTCTTCAAAATAAGCCACTCGAAAACATGATTAGAGTAGAAACCAAATGAATTGTGAGTAGAAGTGTTGTTGTGAGTTAGCAGGTTTCTTTGGTAGATAACAATGCTACTCATAATTTCACGGGGAAGGATGTAGTGAGGAGATTGGGATTACATATTGTTTTAGTCCGTATGTCCTTGAAAGTAGTGAACTCCGAGCATAAGAGAGTTATTAGAACGATCATGGGTGTTCTAGTGAAGATTAGATGTTGCAATGGGAAGCTTGACTTCACCATCATTTAGTTGGATGACTATGAGGTTGTATTGGGATAGTGTTTTTTTATTGGAGAGAAAATTGTGCTTGTTCCAAACTCAAAATGATTTTACTTTCTTTGAGGAGCAGAGCATGTGATTATTTCCATTGTGCATGCCATTTTAGATGGAGGTGCTAGGATGATAGTTATCCGTGTGGAGGAGAAACAACTTGATGAAAAGATTCTTAGGAGGTTGGATCATGTCGATTATATATTAGTTTTTGGAGATGGAGTTTGGAGTAGCATCGAACATGTGTTCTAGTCCCTGAAGTGTCTACAAGGCTAAGAAACACAGGATATCCAATACCCAAAAATGGTTTTGTGAGATATGACTCTGAAACACCTTAATTAAATTAATTGACTGAACAATTAAATATTTCCGAAGTTTAACCTAGGAAAACTGGTTAATTAAAATGTATTAATTAAGGTAATCAATTTTTTCTCTAAAGACTTCTAAAAAATGATTTGACTAAGTATAAGATGATATGAGCCATCGATCATGATTATATCCCAGTTGTTGGTGCTCTATCGAGAGAATTATACAAGTAAGTCAATGGGGATTGGAGAAGATATATCGAATGAGCAAGGGAGAAAGGCAATGAAAATTTCCTAGTGTGCAATATTCAATGAGGGAAGATATCGAGCTAGTAGAGCATCAATAATAGGGTTTAGAAAAATTGCGGAGAGATTTCTTGGGAATATTTCCACAGATTTCCAGATTTGTAGAGAAGACCGATTTTTTTTTAGGGAAGGTCGTACCAGTGTGTGTGAGTTCTCTAGTGCGCAGATCTAGGTAGCAGATCATATTTCCAGTTGTTAGGAATCACTTCTGCAGGTCATATTGAGTTTCCTAATGTAAGTGTAGAATCACTAAAGGAGTGCAAGATCAATAAAATCTTAGTTTCTAGCTAGTGTGTATTTTACACAACAAATATTTTTATGCACATTTACTAGAGGAGGCAGAGCTTGATTTTGCAAGGGAAACATATGGTTTTCAGGTTGATATGTCGATTGGAGTGGTGGAGAAATATTTTGAAGCTTTACCAGTGTTTGGAAATCATATCATTGTACTCTCTAATTCGCTGAAGATAATAAAATATAATCCCTCATCTTCTACACCACTTTTCTCTTCTAGGTTTTTCCGAGACGTTTGTCCAAAAACATTCATGTCATTTCTTGTGTGTGCATCTATTTCTCAATTCTTGATTTATTTTCGCAAGGTTCATTTTTAATTGTGAATATTGTAGTAGTGATTTGTTCATTATTTGTCGTTAATTAAATAATAGAAGACAAATAAATTGCATCAATCAAAAGAATAGTTTCCAATTTATTGCAATTATTGCTTTTTAAAATGGTTTCAGAGTGTCTTTGATTAGATCTAAAGCTCAAAGGCAGAAGGAAGTGAGATCATGTAGTTTTAGAGGGAGATATGAAGCATAGGATCCAAATTTGTGTAGGTGAAACCAAGGTTCGATTTGCAGAGGAGAAGAAAATTGATTTCCAAATTTTCCATATGTTTCATATTTGTGGCAGCAGACAATGGTCTTGCTGGGAAGTGTTTCTCGTGAGTAGATTAGTCAGTTTGTAGAGTAGATCTGGGCACAAAAATTTTAAGAAATGGTTTGTAGTATAGATATACATAGGGAAGGCTGAGAAACACACATAGAGGATAGAATTTCCAATTTTTTCTCATAGGGTTTCCAGTTTTAGGAGGAGATCCGTGATTTCCAACAATTTTTTAGAGGGTTTCTAGTTCTTCCAACTAGGGAAAAGAGATCAAATTTCTAGCAACAGAAGGCCACTTATACTTGCCATTCTAGCCAATGCAATTTTTAGGGCCAACAATGTGAGTTGTCCAGAAGGAAATTGTAGGCAATGCGAGTTCCGGGAAGGTCATCGGAGGCTAGTGCAAGAACATATCTACTAGTGTAGGATCATATCTGTGCATTCTAAGAGGAGTGAGACTAGTAGAATTCTAGATTCAATTATCAAAAGGAGAAAGGGAGTTTCAGTTTATTGACCTTCAACATATTTGAGTTTCATAGAGATGGCGACAACAGGGCTTAGGGATTAGGACATACTTGATAGAGCCTCTAACTTTTGCATATGGAAGGCTAGGCTAAAATTCCTGTTGGATGAGTATTGATTGAACGATCATGTAGAGAACACCATTTCTGTACCGACATATCCACAATAATATGAAACCTACAAGAAGGATATGGCCAAAGCCAAGAGGATGATCCTAGATAGGGCTCGGGATCACATAGTCCTGCATGTTGCAACATTGAATAATGCAAAGCCCTGGATCACATAGTCCTGCATGTTGCAACATTGAATAATGCAAAGTAAATGTGGGATGCCGTCATAAAGTTGTATGAGAATCGATTAGAGAATAGGAATATGATTCTCAAGGAGAAGTTTAGGACCACAAAAATGCAGAAGGGAGAAGGGAGAGGAGAAGGAGAACGTAGCCCATTAGATAAATTTTGAGGGCTAAAACAGGTCTCAAACAAAAATGTACAACCAGAATCAACTTTATAAGAATGAATAGGATTCAAGATGATGATGTCAACCATGGGGATGATTCACCATTTTTGGAGTAAAAAAGTAAAAAGACTAAAAAATAAAAAATAAAAAAACTACTCTTTGATTTTCAACTTATCTTCCTACGGTTTTACTCAAATTTTGATAGGGAGCACTTGTTGGATGTGAAGTTTAATTAATCATCCAAGGAGTACCCATGTTGCATACTTTTGATGGACACTGCTACGTGAAAAGTGAGAAATACATCAAAAAACGTGACTGCAATCACATTTTTTCATGTTGTTCTCATTTTTCATGTAGTAGGGTCCATAAAAAGTATGCAACATGGGTGCTCCTTGGATGAGGAATTAAATTATACATCCAATGAGTGCTCCCACTCATAATTTGAGTAAAACTATAGGGAGATAAGTTGAAAATACGAGTTGAAAAATTAGTTTTTTTTTTTTTTTCCCATTAAAATTTGATGATGTAATCTAATCTTATTTTATTATTTCCACTATTCTTTTATAATATTCCTTGGGAGGCCCATTTTAGACTTCAAACTTTATCTAATGCCTTGTAAGTAAGGGAAAGGTGAGGAAGGGCCCGAGTGAGGGACAAGTCTCAATGGGAGGAGAAAAGAAGAAGAAAGACTTGTCGAAGGTCAAGTGCTTTGGATGTGGTGAATTTGGTCACTACGTCAAACAGTTTCCGAAGAGGAAGAAGGATCAAAAGCAAGAGAAGATAAAAGTTTTGGTTGAGATTGATGAATTGACTGCTATATTGGAGGAGTTTGCATTGATAACAACCATACCTTTCGATAGAGGTGGAAATTGATTATCTTGCATGACAAGAGGGGCATGGTCCAATACAAAAGAAAAAAAGAGATATGTCAGATCAGTTCCAGTTGTTGCATCAAGACCATCACCCTTGCTACATGGGCCCAAAATATCATAGCAATAGGTTTAG
This sequence comes from Pinus tabuliformis, assembly GCA_031772625.1. Classification (NCBI taxonomy): domain Eukaryota; kingdom Viridiplantae; phylum Streptophyta; class Pinopsida; order Pinales; family Pinaceae; genus Pinus; species Pinus tabuliformis. The sequence continues at coordinate 476,992,854 of CM062811.1, read as the reverse complement.
TGTTATCAGAGCTAGCTGTAGTAAGTTCCCTTAGAGATAATGCAGAGCTAGTTACAGTGACACATGCAATGCTAATTGCTCAGTTGCAGTGTGGAGATGCAGTTCCATCCAAAGTGATTTCTTGCTGGGAGATCATGACTCAGTGGGATTCTAGCTTCAAAGAGAGCAACCCTATGGAATATTAGCGCTTCAATATTCGAGGAGATCAATAAATAGTTGCAGTTATAACAAGAACATAGATGTAGTGGAAGCATAACAATAGTAGCGCAAAGGCATCAACAATGTGAGATCAGAGATTGGTTCAACTACAGTTAGTGGCATATGAATAAAATTATTTATAGTAGCATAGTGGATAATGAGATCTAGTTGTATCATAATTGTTAGAAACTAGCAATGCAATCAATCCAGTTAGAAAAGGTTGTTTGGGAGAGAACACCTTCCTTTCTAAGAGGGATTGTTAATTTTTAGATATGGATTTTGGAGTAGCATTGGATTGGTGTTCTAGTCTCTGAAGTGTTTAAGAGGCTAAGGAACACAAGATATACAATACCCATAAATGGTTTCATGATATATGCCTCTGAAAAACCTTAATTAAATTAATTAACGAGATAATTAAATATTTCCTAAGTCTAACTTAGGAAACCTGGTTAATTAAATTGTATTAATTAAGGAAATCAATTTTTTCTCTAGATACTTATCAAAAGTGATTTGACAAAGTCTAAGATGATATGAGCCATAGATCACAATTAGATCTTGTCCATTGGTGCTACAACATGAGAATTATAAGAGAAAGTCGATGGGGTTTGGAGAAGATATATCGAATGAGTAAGGGAGTAAGGTAGTGCAAATTTCGCAGTGCACAATATTTAGCGAGGGAAGAGTTTGAGCCAATAGAGAATCAGTAAGAGGGATCAATAGAAATTGGAGAGATATTTCCAGGGGATATTTCCATAGAATTCCAAAGTCAGAGGGAAGGTCGATTTCTTATGTAGGAAGGCTCTACCAGTGGATGCAAGTTTTCCAATGCACAAATTTGGGCAGTAGATCATATTTCCTGTTGTCGCAAATCAATTACAAAGGACTTAGTAAGTTTCCTTGCGTGAGTGCAAGATCACCAAAGGAGGGCAGGATCATCAGAATCTCAGTTTCCAACTAGTGTGTATTTCCCCCAACAAATCTTTTTGTGCTCATTTATTGGAGGAGGACGAGTTTAATTTTGCAAGGGACACAAAGGGTTTCCAGTTTGATTTTCCATTTGGAGTGGTGGAGAATTCTTTTTGGAGCTTTTCCAGTGTTTGGCAAGCAAATCATTGTACTCTCTAATTTGCTGAAGATAATAAAATATAGATCCTCATTTGCTGCATCGGTTTTCCCTTTAGGTTTTTTTGGGAACGTTAGTCCAAAAACATTGGTGTCATTTTATGTGTGTGCATCTATATCCTAGTTCCTATTTTATTTCCACATTTTTTACTTTTAATTGTAAATATTATAGTGAGCTATTCATTATTTTCCATTATTTAAATAATAGAAGAGAAATAAATTGCATTAGTTAGAAGAATAGTTTCCAATTTATTGCAATCGTGGATTTTTCACATTCTCTTCTTTTATAACAGACAAGGATGATGTCTGACTTGACAGAGAGAGTTCTAAGTCTCCTCAAGAGACCTAATATGACTGATGATGAGACAACATCACTCAAGTTTGATGAGTTTTTTGAAATTTATGATGGGGATGGTGAATTGATTGAGGATCACCATGATGATGGAGTCAGAAAGATTCATCTACAGTACAGGGTGAGGTTCAGGATGATGAGCCTTGGTATGGATGAACCAATAGAGAACTTGGGATTCTCGAGAAACAACAACATCAAATGGATGGCCTAGGGATACAAAGTTGGAGATATTGATTGAGGGGAGAGAGGGTAGGATAGGTTCTTATCCCCCTTTATTGAGATACATGGTAGACATATATGGAGGGGTTATTCTAGGAGTAGGTGGGCATTTCCAAGATTGGATAGATCTTATTTGAGAGAGCAGGATGTATATTCAGGAGGTGGATTTGGATATGGAGTGTGGGGAGGTAGTCCTGTAGACTACCCCATTTCATTTTCTTTGTGAACTCCTAGACATGGGATCATCGTCAGTTGCTTAGAGTGATGAGTCCAGGAATTGTGTGGAGCCCCTAGTGGAGGTACTTCCTAAAGAGTAGAATTGAGATTTGAGATGATGAGTTTGTGTGTGGAGATGTTTAGGATGACATTGGGATGTGATGTGTTTACTTTTTTTGAGTGACACAAGTGCTTATGGAGTTAGCGCTACAATCATATTAGATACCTGATTAGTTGATGAAACGAGAGATCCAACACATGGCATTGTTATAGGAGAATTCACATATCCACGTGATTGATGTAGTGTTAGGATATTATGATTATTCACATGATTCATGCAGTTTAATGGGATATTGTTTGATGATATGAGATATAAGATTTATGGGTTGTATTCTTGAGGATATAACACCTTTGATGATGGATAAATTGCTAGGGGGTATTCATTATTTAGGATGAAAATATATTTAGAGTGGGGGAGGATGTCTGGAATTCACACTTAAGCACCCATGTGTGCCATGAGTTGGATGAGTCAAGTCACTAGATGAGATGAGAATCACACAATCTGTGATGATTATGCGACATTTTTTGGTTTCTTACCCAAACAAGTTTAACAACTCCCGAGTTGGAATGAAAGCACTCGAGTTGGAACAAGAGCACTCAAGTGGAATGAGTGTTCCAAGGTTGGAATGAGTGTGCCCAAGTGCTTGAGTGTAGACAAGACGAGGGTGCCTGGATAAAAAAAATGGTTGAGGTGAGTCGGCCTGTGAGATAAGCATCACACCCAACGAAAATGTGAGGTTCCTTTCTTGACTTGTGGTGGAACGAGTCCGCGGATGAGTCGGCTAGGAGCGTCTGACATAACCATGATTAATTGGATCGAGTAAAGTGCTTGGAGAATTAGAATGGAATGAAAGTCAGCTAGGTTAGATGAAGCGTCAACTCAATCGAAATGATGCATCGGTTCATGTGATGCTCCCTTCACTATGGTCACATATATATTTTTGGTTGGGGAGACAAGTTAGAGGAGAGGAAAGCAAGCAAGAATGAGGGAGTTAAGAGACAAAGAAAAAATGAAGTCAAGGCACAGTCTTATATGGATTGCAGGTCTGAACAAGTAGAGAAACTATATGGGTCTTACTTTACCCTTATGGTAAAGGAGCCAAGTCGAGGGTGAATTAGTTGTTTTGTGTATGAGTGGAGGAGTAAGCCGTAGCTAAGATCCGTGTCACAACAGGTTGAGATGAGTAGCCACATGCCTACGTCGAGGAAAAATTACAATAGAGTAATTCAAGGAAGGTTGGAATAGGTTGGGGTGTTTTCATTTGTCTTTTAGGACTTGGTTTTTAGGAAATCAAGTGTTTTTTCATTGTTTTATTTTGGGAGGATGCCGAGAGTCTAACCCTTGATTATTTGCAACATTTTATTGTAATTGGAAGATAGTTATAATTATAATTTAAGGAAGGATGGAGGGTCCCCTTCTCTATATTTGGTGTATGTTTTTATGAGCATTGTTATATTGCATCATTGCGACATATATTGTAGCATAATGGCGATGTGATAAGTTGGACTCTTGCATATGAAGTGAATGTTAATTGAAGATTAGGCATTATACTTGTGTTATGGTTGCATGTTGGATTCCACACACATAATTATCTAACACATGAATATAAATGTAAGTGCTAAAGGTGTATTTTCGGAGCCAAGTACTCATAAGTTGGTCACTTCCATTACGAGGAGCCTCGTTGATGACACACACTCAAAGAGCCTCGATGCACCTTAACTTGAGGAGTGATATAGGGGCATGACACTACCCATCCATATCCTACTTACTCTCCTGATTATCCCTCAATGGGGAAGGCGAAGAAGAGGCATAAATAAGATAATTCAAACTAGGAGGCATGAATCAAATAATTCAAACTAGGAAAGGGAATGAGTCCCTTTAATTAAAACATATAATGTAACACAGAAAGTGTTACAATAGATTCCACCAAATTCAAATCAATCACCATATGGATAGAGAAAGGAAGAAATGATAAAATAAGTTAGCTTGTTGGTTTATGATATCTTCACCCAGTAGATTCAAAAGGAGGATGCCATTCTTTAAAAGTTGTAAAGAAACCAAGCCAATATTTGGCCTATGGTGTGCAAAATTGTTAAATTCTTTTTCTTTCAGACTCACATAACAGGTTAAAGGTTGAGTATCTAACCCAAGTTCTAAGATTAGCAGAGGTCAAAATGTTGAATATTAGACCCTCAAAAGGGTAAATTGGAATCATAAATAATACCCTAATGAGGAAGTAATAGTAATTTTTATGATAAATCTTGGGATGCCTTGAAATGATAGGGCGAAAAAGCTTATGATTAAGTTATCCTGACTCCTTGCCACTAAATCCCTAGTTTCCATCGAGCTTTCACCTCTTTGTCGATGAAGTTTCCTCTTAGGTTGTCATTAGCTCTCTTGGAAGTCAACAACAAAGCCTCAACTCTTAAAATTTGTCAAGCACATGGATTTCATTCCAAAAGTCTCTCTCCCAATGATTGATTCATATCTAAAAGCTTTTCCTATGGTTGAAAATGTTGGAATATTTAGCAATATTGAGAGGAGAGTGAGGCGAATCAATAGTAACAAGTTTTAACTTCAAAAACCTTTTTTCCCCTTGGAAAAATCATATTTTTCATTAGAAAAGGAAAATTACATATTGTAGATGCGATACACATATGATGTATGTAAGGCTAAGTGCCTATCAAGTAAGAGAATATCAAAATAGCTCAGTGCACTCCACACAGGGAGGCTTTGCCTTCAGTATTTTTCATGATAAAGGTAATCAAAAATATCCTCATAGAGAGTAATTATGTATGTCATTTATATACATCTAATAATTTAGAAACATAATACTATTAACATGTGCAAAAATAAAACAGGCTCCTGCTGAGCCAATTAATATATATAGTCCATGAATGGACGGTGGTAATATTGATAATGTGCACCGTCCCTCTGCTCTTGGATCAACCATGTGCCATGAGGTCGGATCACAACTTCCTTGGATAGCTGGTCGATAGATGTGTTGCGTTCCCTATAGATATGATGACAAAAAGAGAGATAAAAATGTGTGATGAGTCGGTGTGCCTCATCCAAAATAGGTCTCAGAGTGTATGTAGAACAATTTGATGATTTGTTAATCCAGTTGCAGACAATTTTTGAGTCCCCGAATTTTTGGATATTCCTGCAATGTTTTCCAATGAAAATTGTATGAGATATTTAACAGTGATTAGTTCTGCAAAGTTGTTGGTGCCCCTAACCAGACCCATTTTGGATTTGGAAGTGGTGGGATTCAGATACATATAGAATTGTTCTGCCCCCACACCCAGCTTCCTATGCTGAGCCATCAAAATAAGCCCAGGGATGTGTACGGTTGATGTCTTCAGTGTTGGAAATAATACTGAGAGGGGGGGGGGGGGTGAATCAGTATTATCAGATCAGTAAAAACTTTCCAATTTCATACTCAGAAACATATATGCTACTTCAATTAAGTGAACCCGCATGTACACACTACTGTGTCTAATGAAACCCGCGTATATCCAGAGATCTTATAATTCAGTTAGCTTAATCTTCAGTAAATGCATCAGAACATTATTAAGCATATTAACAGTAAACAGGTGCAGAATAATAGAACAGAACATCACACAAGAGCCACACACATGAACACCATGATATAAGGTGGAAACCCAATGTGGTTGAAAACCACCTGCTGCAATTCGTCTCTTTCTTCTTTAATAAGAAACTTCTTTTACAATGTACTCGTGCAGTCCTTTACCAGCACGCAGGCTACAACCTGTAGAGGGCTACAACCCTCTCTCGTTTTCCAACTACTTTTGGAAGGGAGCTACAACCCCCTCAGCTCTTGTACTAGCCAATCCATTTACTAGTACGTAGGTGCTGACCCTACAACCTTCTTTCCTTCAGGGACCACGTTTCATCAATTTTCAGACTGGATCCAAGAGTACAAACAAACATTACTGCAATACAATCATCAACTTATACTTGCATCATAATTCATTAAACAACCCAATACTGAATCACTGAAACCCTGTCATCAAGAACACAGAACCCAAACCAGAGCCCAGAACTCTGCAACAACCACCAGAATCAACAGCAACCTGAAATATCAAATCTTATTATGCATACGCTACTTCACTGTACCAAAACCGCATGTATACGCGCTTTCTCCAAAGGCAACCCGCGTGCAGATCTAGAAATAATTACTTATGCCTTCGCTGTCAGATCGGACCCTTGCCAAGTGTCCCGAACAGATAAACAGTAATACCAGATCTTCTCACTTCGTCAGACACACAATGCTTGCATACACTTGCCTAATGATCTTCTCCTTATATAGCCTTAGGCCCTTTACAATACCACGGTCCAAAACCATAGTAACCCAATACCATCAGCTTCAAAACTAGGGATCAACACGTTCGTCGAGACATCAAGGTCCAAAACCATAGGCACAACTTCCAAGGAATAACCGCCGTGGACCAAAGATAAGTTTTCCACATACACGCGCTTTTACTGAAGCCAACCAGCGTGTACACGCGACTTGATATATAGAGAACCTGCGTATACGCGACTTGGTATATAGTGAACCTGCTTGTATACGCGACTTGGGCTTAACGAACCTGCGTGTATGAAATTTCTTGGCATGCTGTACTAAGATCTGTCCTGTACCAACCTCTGAGCACCTGTACCAACCTCTGAGTGAGTTGCCATCAAGGACAACACTTGAATCATAATGCCAACAATCTCCCCCTTTGGACTTGATGGCAACCACCACACCAAGTCACTCTCCCCCTTTGACATCAAGGGCAAAGGGCGGACCAAGATATTCTCTTCTTTGGTATACCTTTTACTATCCATACTGCTGTCCATACTCCAGTTGAGTACATGCTGAAGTTTCTGATTTGGCTCCCCCTTTGTATATGCCAAGTTGTATCAATCCATCCATGCTCCCCCTGAGCAAATGCAGGTTCTAAGACCAGCCATTCAGATCTGTACCATAAGCATCAGCCTGCAATACTATTCCTTTGATCAAACAACAAGATGTATCATTTAGTTTCATCAACAACTTCTAACCATAATGCCAACAATGAATGATTTGAAGTATATGCTCCCCCTGAGTGTGAGCCAACCATGACTGAACCATTTCCTGAGTCTGTTCTGCTCCCCCTGAGCCTGAGCCAACCATGACTGAACCTAGGTCTGTTCTGCTGCCCTTTCTTCATATACACGACTTTGCAGCTTGTAACTCGCGTATATACGCGACTTTTCTTCATTATATCAGCGTATGCAGGATGGAATACTGAATTTCATCACTTTCAGATTCCCCTGTGTCTGTTATGTCAACTGTCTGAATTATGCCACACCTTTCTGTCTCTGTCTTCTTCAGTTCCTGGAACTGTGATGATGTATGGTCCTCTTGTTTTGAATTTTGAAATCTACTCCTGCATTCCCTTGCTTTATGCCCATAGTTGTTGCATGTATAACACCTTACATTTTTCATGTTCCTTCTATCACAATCAATTGCTTTGTGTCCATATGCATTGCAGGCAAAGCAATATCCTCTGAAATACCTGGGATGCGATGATCTTTCTTGAACCATTCTACTTCTACATCTGGCTGTGACATGTCCAAGATTATGACATACATAACATTCAACATTATTCAGTGAAGGAAATAATCGTCTATCACGTCCATAGTTAGGAGCAAAGGATATTCCTTGAGGAATTTCTTTCCTTGGTTGTTCCTTGTTGAGCATTTCAGATTTCTCATTAGAGTTTCTTGCCTCACCTTGTGAACTAGATTCACCTTCAACATATTCATGAAAACCAAGACCAGTTTTGATAGCAGGAGACCTTTGGCTATTAAGAATATCATCCAAGACTTTAGTACTATCTTGAAATCGTAAAAGCTTATCCTTTTCTTCTATTTTACCTTTCAAGATATTTACCTCAACTTGATGTTGTTCTTCCTTTTTCAGATATTGATTCCTTAGGTCTTCTTCAGCTTTTCTTCCTTCTTCCACTTGTCGCTTTAGTTTGGTCACTTCATGTTCTTGATCTTCAAGATCTTCTCTGTTCTGTTCTCTTGATTTTTTAAGATCTTCTTTTAGAGAGAGGATCTTTGATTCAAGTCTCTGAATAGTTGTACTCTGATCCTTTACTATATCCTGCAATTGCTCCCTTACCCTGATTTCTGTCTCCAATTGTTCTTTTAATTTGGAAACTTCTTCAGTTTCTGCATTCTTCTCTTCATGTGCCATGAGACTTTTAATATCTTCGCTATTATTGGATGAAGCATTCTTCTTCTTATGTGCCATGAGACTTCTAATATCTTCACTATCATTGAATGAACTTTTAATATGGGTATAATAGCTTCTACCATCTTCTTCAGATATCTTTCCTTTGTTATGAGGACATCTAGCAGCATAGTGACCAACTCTACCACATAGAAAACATTTGAAAGGTAGCTTACCTTTGAACCGTCCAGTTCCCCGTTCAAGATTCTTGACAAAATTTACCTCATCTTCTTCCTCTGACACTTCGAATGCGGCCTCTGGTGGTACCTCTTGTCGCATTTCAAAAGCAGTTAAGATCCCGTGAAGCTGTGACATGGTGATTTTCTGCACATTCTCCTTTTCTTCTATGGCAGATACTTTAGAATCAAATTTAGTAGACAGAGATCTCAAAACCTTTTCAACTAAGACAACTTCCTCAAATTCTTCACCCAGATCCCTCATACAATTCACAATCTCATCCATACGCAGGAAATAATTAGCTATGCTTTCATTACTACGCATCTTAAGAGTTTCATACCGGATTTTGAGAGTTTGAAGCTTTGCTCTTTTTACCTGATCATCTCCTTCGTAGCTTGTAACGATTTTGTCCCATATTTCCTTAGCTGATTTGAAATGCATGATCTTCATAAATTCTGATTGAGTCAAACTACTCAATAGGACAGTAACAGCTTTGGCATTGAGCTCATATTGCTTTTTCTCTGCTGGATCTGTAGGAGTTGCTGATGGGAATTTGTATCCTCCTTCTACGATTCCCCAAACTTCTGCTCCAAGTGATTGTAGATATGCAGTGGTTCTTATCTTCCAGTGAGTAAAATTGTTTCCGTCAAAGACTGGTGGCCTGATGTGTGCCTCTCTTTCTGGATTAGCCATTCTGATGGATCTTTTCCTTCAAGCGATCAAGCTTCCTCTGAAGGACCTGTTCTGATACCAATTGTTGGAAATAATACTGAGAGGGGGGGGGGGGGGTGAATCAGTATTATCAGATCAGTAAAAACTTTCCAATTTCATACTCAGAAACATATACGCTACTTCAATTAAGTGAACCCACGTGTACACGCTATTGTGTCTAATGAAACCCGCGTATTTCCAGAGATCTTATAATTCAGTTAGCTTAATCTTCAGTAAATGCATCAGAACATTATTAAGAATATTAACAGTAAACAGGTGCAGAATAACAGAACAGAACATCACACAAGAGCCACACACATGAACACCATGATATAAGGTGGAAACCCAATGTGGGTGAAAACCACCTGCTGCAATTCGTCTCTTTCTTCTTTAATAAGAAACTTCTTTTACAATGTACTGGTGCAGTCCTTTACCAGCACACAGGCTACAACCTGCAGAGGGCTACAACCCTCTCTCGTTTTCCAACTACTTTTGGAAGGGAGCTACAACCCCCTCAGCTCTTGTACTAGCCGATCCATTTACTAGTACGTAGGTGCTGACCCTACAACCTTCTTTCCTTCAGGGACCACGTTTCATCAATTTTCAGACTGGATCCAAGAGTACAAACAAACATTACTGCAATACAATCATCAACTTATACTTGCATCATAATTCATTAAACAACCCAATACTGAAGCACTGAAACCCTATCATCAAGAACAAAGAACCCAAACCAGAGCCTAGAACTCTGCAACAACCACCAGAATCAACAGCAACCTGAAATATCAAATCTTATTATGCATACGCTACTTCACTGTACCAAAACCGCGTGTATACGCGCTTTCTCCAAAGGCAACCCGCGTGCAGATCTAGAAATAATTACTTATGCCTTCGCTGTCAGATCGGACCCTTGCCAAGCGTCCCGAACAGATAAACAGTAATACCAGATCTTCTCACTTCGTCAGACACACAATGCTTGCATACACTTGCCTAATGATCTTCTCCTTATATAGCCTTAGGCCCTTTACAATACCATGGTCCAAAACCATAGTAACCCAATACCATCAGCTTCAAAACTAGGGATCAACACGTTCGTCGAGACATCAAGGTCCAAAACCATAGGCACAACTTCCAAGGAATAACCGCCGTGGACCAAAGATAAGTTTTCCACATACACGCGCTTTTACTGAAGCCAACCAGCGTGTACACGTGACTTGATATATAGAGAACCTGCGTATACGCGACTTGGTATATAGTGAACCTGCTTGTATACGCGACTTGGGCTTAACGAACCTGCGTGTATGAACTTTCTTGGCATGCTGTACTAAGATCTGTCCTGTACCAACCTCTGAGTGAGTTGCCATCAAGGACAACACTTGAATCATAATGCCAACATTCAGGAACAATGTGCCTAGGGGGAGGGTTGTCATCATCTTTAGGTATGGTATCATAGTCTACCAGAAGGCGAGCAGTGATGGAGGGCCAATGAGGAACAATGTCCTGAAAGATGTAGCGATTAAGAGCAATCTAGATCGCCCAAAAAATGAGGAGAGAAGATTTCTAGCCTTGGTTGGGGTTGCAGAGGTCCACCATGTGGTCCAAGCTTCCATTACTGTCAAGAACTGCCATATGCATTAGGGGATGATTGTCGAGTGGATAGATTTCCATAGGTCCTTAATGACTAGGCATGCGAGGAAGATATGATCAATATATTCAGAGCTGTTCTTACAAAAGCAACACCAAAAAGGTCCATGTTGGGCTCGTTTGATAAGATTGTCTGCTGTGGGAGGCTTTTTTCAGAACTGTCCACATGAATAATCTAGTTTTGGGTGGCGCTTTTAATTTCCACATGTTTTTCCACTAGTGTTCGATATCCTGTGGTTGATGAAAAAAAGCTAAGCAAAGATATCCCTCCTTAGGGGAGTATATCCCATTTTTAGCATGTGCTTAGATAATTTCATCATCCCCTTCAAAAAATATGATGTGTGATTCTATCAATGCTGCTATATAATCCTCCCATTGTTGTTTCCAGATCTGTGGGATGTGAAGGATACGAGCAGGTTTCTAGGCTTGATAAAATATGGTGGTGTGCTCCATGTCTACAATGTGACTGATATTTGTGATGCCCGAATTATTAAGATGTAGCATGAGGTCTTAGGGTAGCCTGTGGGCATTACCGTATTCGATCCAAGGGTCTAATCTGATGCGCACTAATGTGCCTGATTGGATTCTCCAAGTGAGCCCTCTTTGGATAATAGACATGGAATTTACCACAACTTTCCAGATGATTGAGATCCCTGTTTTGTTCCAGTTTGGCTGTCGGAGCTAGTCCATCAGGTTAATGGAGGCTATGTATTTTGGATAAGCCACCTTAGTCCATAGGCTATTTGTAGTGATCAATTGCCAGCTTAACTTGGCCGCCAATGCAAATGAAAATTCCTCCAGCCTTTTTATTCCCTAGCATCCCCATTTCTTTGGGAGAGTGAGAGACTCCCATTTGACCTAGGAAAATATTCTCCCTAACTGATTTCCTTTCTAGAGGAACTTGCAAAAGAGGTTTTATAGTCTGGAGAGGATACCTCTGGGAATCCATGCTAGTGACATCCAATATACCAGGGTGGATTCAAGAAAAGCTTTGATGAGTACAAGTCTCCCTGCTCTGGAGAGGTACTTATGATACCAGATGTTGAGCCTTCTTTCTATCTTGGAGATTAATCATGTCTAGTCTGCTATCTTGTAACCATGGGGTTTCACTATGTACATTAGGTATCTAAGGTCATCCTCCATCTGTAGAAGGGTGAAAGGGAATCTATGGAGTGGATACTAAATCTCATGTGGGGTGCATTCAGTGGCTGTAATGGTGGATTTTATGTTGTTTATGACCATACATGTAGCAATTTGAAATAAGGTTATGGTTTTCTGTAATATAGTGAGGTCCCCAATACCACCACTGAGGAAAATCAACACATCATCCACGAATAGTAAATGAATCAGGATGCATCTGCCTGTGATCCTAATTCCCTTGAGTATTCCCCTGCTATGATAATCTTTAATAAATCTACTGAGCTATTATGAAACTAGCTCACAAAAAGATAGAAAAGATAGATCAATGCCTTAGAAATAAGCCTCTTCGAGGGGGAAACCTCCTTTACATTACACAAATGAACAATTCTTAGATGATTCAAATGACCAAACCTCCTTTCTATATATAGGGGTCTAAGGGGTCACAATATAACCAAAGCCGACCTAACAATAATAATATAAAGGCACAAGAATAAAAATAGTGGGATTCTATGGGGCATAATAATAACAATATGGGGACAATAGGGGCAGAACAATAAAAATAAGGGATACAACGAAAATAGTAATGGGGGAATCACTAGTATTATAGGGACCTAACATTCCCCTCTCCTTAAAAAACGTGTTGTCCTTAACACTTGAGTAGTTCTGGATGCTTTTGTATAAAATTCTCATCCTTCCATGTGGAATCTTCAATGGGTAAGTTCTTCCACTTGATAAGATACTCTGAAATTGATCAATTTCATAGCTGTCGAGTTCTTGTTTCTTTGACTGCTTCAGGTTCCAATATGATTTTTCCTTCCTCATCAAGTTTTGGAAATATTATTTGAACTGGAAGCTTGTCACCTATAACCTTCTTTAAGCATGAAACATGGAAAACTGGGTGCACTCAGGAAGCTGTAGGAAGCTCCAATTTGTATGCCATAGTACCCATCTTTTGCAACACCTTGTACGAACCATAATAATTTGGTGATAATTTATTATCCTTCTTAGCTTGCTTGTGGGACATTTGTTTATATGGTTGTAGCCGTAGGAATACCCAATCACCTACATCAAAACTTCTTTCACTGGGATGTTGATCTGCCTGCTATTTCATTCTATTCTTCGCCAAGGTGAGGTTATCCTTTAAGAGTTGGAGAACTTGTTGTTGATGCTCGATGTGATCTTCCACTGCTTGAACCTTATAATTTTATCTTAAATATGATGTGATGGATGGTGGATGATATCCATAAAGTTCCATAAATGGGGTTATTTTTGTTGTAGTATGGAAGGAAGTGTTATACCACCACCAGAGGCAACCATTTGACCCATTGTGTTTGTTTATCAGATGCAAAGCAATGAAGATATCCTTCCAAACATTTGTTTACTATCTCAGTTTTCGCATCAGATTGAGGATGATAAGATGAGTTATGAGCTAACTGAGTACCAAGACAAGAAAATAATTCTGTCCAAAAATTTCCAGTGAAAATGGGATCTCTGTCGCTTACAATAATCTTTGTGTTTCCATGTAGCTTTTGAATTGTTTCCATAAATGCAATAGAAACTATACTCACTTTAAATGGATGAGATAATGCAAAAAAGTGTGCATACTTGGTAAGTATGTCAACTACCACCATGATAACACTCTTTCCTTTGGACTTGGGTAAACCTGTGATAAAATCCATTGAAACCTCCTCCCAACGTTGGCTTGTTATGGATAAAGGTTGTAATAGTCTTGGGGTCTTAGTTTCAACTTTATTTTGTTGGCAAACCAAACATTCCACCACAAACATTTGAATATCCGATTTAAGGCCATCCCAAAAAAAATCCTTCTTAACCCTATGGTAGGTTTTTAGAAATCCTAAGTGCCCTCCTAAGGGAGAGGTGTGCAATTCCCTAAAAATATTTTGTTTGTGTTGGGAATTCTTACATAGGTATAACCGATCCTTGTACCATAACGAATCATTTTTCCAGATAAATGTATCAGATGTATTGGGATCATGTTGTATCTTTTGAATGAGTGCCCACACTTCCTCATCATTCTTCCATTCATCCCTTGCTTCGTTTATCTAATCTGGTTGGATAATAGAAATGGCACAAAGAAATGCTTCGACATCCTCATCCTCTCTTGAGAGTGCATCTGCCACAACATTTTGCTTCCCTTTATTGTAGATGATTTCAAAGTCATAGCCCAACATCCTTGTGACCCATTTTTGCTGCTCTTATGAAGATAATCTTTGTTCTAAAAAGTATTTAAGACTATCATGATCTGTTTTTACCTTAAAGTGTCTTCCCATTAGGTAGGGTTGCCATTTCTTAAGTGCATGTAGTATTGCCAACATTTCCTTCTCATAAATAGCTTTGTTTAAATACTTTCCTTTGATTCGACAACTTTCAAAAGAAATGGGTCTTTCTTCTTGGATTAAAACAACACCAATTCCATTTCCGGAGGCATCGCATTCCACAATAAAGGTTTTTTTGAAGTCCGATGTAGCTAAGACTGGTGCTTGGCACATTTCCTCTTTAAGATGTTCAAAGGCCTTCATTGCTTTTGGAGTCCATGAAAATGCATCTTTCCTCAATAATGTTGTTACAGGTGCTGCTATTCTCCCATAATTCTTAACAAACTTGCGATAATACCCTGTCAACCTGAGAAATCCTCGTAGATTCTTTATGGATGTGGGGATTTTCCATTCCTTAATGGTTTTAATTTTTCTAGGGTCTACCTTAACACCTTCATGAGATACAATATGACCCAGATATTCCACCTCTTGTACTCCAAAGAAACATTTGGAGATTTTTGCATATAATTGTTTCTCCTCCAAGAGTTTGAGTGCCATGTCAACATGTTGGACATGATCCTTCCAAGACTTGCTGTAGATTAGTATATCATCAAAAAATACTAACACAAATTTTCTAAGGAAGGGTTTGAAAATGGAATTCATCAAACCTTGAAATGCAAAAGGTGCATTAGTAAGGCCAAAAGGCATGACCAAAAATTCATAATGACCCTCATGAGTTCTAAATGCTGTTTTTGGAATTTCTTCAGTCTTCATTTTGATTTGATGATATCCTGAATGAATATCCAACTTGGTGAAGTAAATTGATCAATGCGATTCATCCAATAATTCATCAATGACAGGAATGGGAAATTTATTTTTAATAGTGAGCTTGTTGAGCTCACTATAATCTAGACACATGTGCCATGATCCATCCTTCTTGTGAACCAATACTACTGGAGTAGAGAAAGAACTTAGACTAGGTTGAATTATATCAGCCTCTAGCATTTCTACAACCATACGTTCAATTTCACTCTTCTGGACATAGGGATATATGTAAGGCATGATGTTTGGAGGAACACTTCCTGGAACCAAATTAATAACATGATCATGATCATGAATAGGTTGGAGGCCTTTGGGAGTCTCAAATACCTTGAAATGATTGTCCAAGACTTTTTGGAGATCTAGAGAAATGGATGATTTCAATGTGGGAACCTCTAGTGAACATAAATGTGCAATTATGCCGTGTTGTTCTTTCTTTAGAAGATTTGTCATTCCATTAGAGCTGATTATCTTTATTGGTTTCCCTGCGATACCCCTTAATTCAAATTCCTTTCCTTCTGAAGAGAATTTCATGAAGAGTTCTTAAAAATTAAAAGCTATTGTACCCAAGGATTGAAGCCATTGGACTCCTAGTACAACATCAGCACCACCCATTGGAATGGAAAGCATTGGGCTATTCAATACATATTCTCCCATGGATAGCTTGATATTATGGCACTTTCCTGAGCAATTTATGGTTCCTCCACTTGCAACGATCACTTGACACTCTGGTGCTGGATATAGGAAGAAATTCAATTCCTTGGCTATCTTACAGTGAATAAAATTATGGGTACTTCCCGAATCAATCAACACTATTACCTTTTTCTTCTTGATATGCCCTTCTATCTTGATAGTTTGAGGAGTGGTAATTCCAACCATTGCATTAAAAGATATGGTCAGATTCATTTCTTCTTTTTCTAGGTTTGTTCCTGGTGTATATCCTCTTCTTTTGAAGTTTCTTGTTCCTTTTCTTCCTCCTCTTCACAATCTATGTAAAATAATTTATTCCCATCCCACTTATGACCTTTAGTGTATTTGCTATTACAACTGTAACAAAGCCCTTTTTCTCTTTTTTCTTCCAATTGTTGTGGTGTCAACCTTATAGGTTGAGGATGGCTAGGGGCAGCAACACTTCCATCTTTATTATTGTGAGTGGTAGGCTTCCTTGTTGCCATAATTTTGCTTTCCATTTTTCTTGCCAACCTGAATGCCTTCTCCAATGAATCTGGTTCCCAAAGGTGAACCTCATGTTGGATGTTATCTTTTAAAGTCCCTATGAACACATCAATCCTATGCTCCTTTGGAATATCTTTTACCCTTATATTCAATTTTTGGAAGTCCTCAATGTTCTCCATCATTGAACCCTTTTGTTTGAGATTTATCAATTGGCTAAAAAAGCGTTGCTTTTTGTATCCTCATAATGTGCTATCATTTCATTCGTAAAAATAGCCCAAGTGAAAATTTGTTTACGAGAGAAAAGCCATCGATACCATACAAACTGATTTGGTTCCAAATATAAAGTTTCAATGCGTACCTTTTGTGTGGTTTTCACATTATGGAGATCGAAAAATTTCTCCATCTGTAGTATCCATGTTCCAGGATCCTTTCCATCAAACTTCCTCATATCGATATTTGGAACATGATGGTTCTTCAATCCAACGTTAGAGTCTATGAAATCATGATTAACATTTATTTTGTTCTCATCATGAGTTTCCTTTACTACCCTTTCACCATTAGTAAGCATTTCTTGTAGAAAATTTGTCAAATCTACCTTCAAATCTGTCTTCAAATCTTCCATGCGTTTCTTTAAATCATCCATCTTAGCTTCCACACCATCCATCTCAGCTTCCAAATCATTCATATTAGCTTCTACTCCTTTCTTTAAACCATCCATCTTAGCTTCCATGCCATACATCTTAGCTTATACGTCTTTCTTTAAGCCATCTATCTTAGCTTCTGTTACTCTTTGTGCGAGTGAAATTTGTTGCACTTGGTCTCATAATTTTGATATATCATGTTGCATTTCTTCCTCTTATTCACGAGTCATGCTAGAGATTTCAAGTTGCTTAATAGGTGTTTCCATTTTCTTTCTTTAGAGCATCAATTACTGATAATAATGCTTCACTATGCCCTTTGAATTCCTTCAAACTAATTTTTCAAACCAAGCTTATGCAAAAATTTAAAAAAATCTACACACCTTTTTTCACTTTGTAGGAGCTCGATATTGAATCTGATGTATCTCTGTAATTTTGGATCTCAAAGGTTTGAAATTTCTTCATGCGGTAACCCTATGATTAATATTTCTAACCCTGCAAGTCAGATCAATATTGGATTCTCCAATGAAGAGTTATGCCAAATCTTCCACGATGACCTGAGTATAGACTGGTTCAGTAGAGCTAACTTGTACGATGTGCCGCGGGTCACTGTTTCCACCTTAGGTTCTAAAATGACACCCAAAAAACTATAGTCCGTCCTCTTTCTATAACTTCTCATGAAAATTCAATCTGATGCTCAGAGCGAAAGTTATGACAATTTTCCCAAGGTCACTTGTTTGGAATGTAATTCGGGGATCTGCAAAAACCCTAAGTTCCTTAGATTATATCTCTGAAAATATAGTGATAAAAGATCTGAAATTAGGGCCCGAGGTTCAAACCGATTCTATCTCAAATGGTTCTTTTTTTTTAGCTTCTGAAACTTTGTAGAGAAAAAGTTATAATGAAAATTCCACGATGGCCTATTTGGAGCAGTGAAACCCTAGAATCCAAAGCTCTGATACCAAATGTTATGAAACCAACCCGCAAAAGGATAGAAAAGATAGATCAATGCCTTAGAAATAAACCTATTTGAGCGGGAAACCTCCTTTAAATTACACAAATGAACAATTCTTAGATAATTTAAATGACAAAACCTCGTTTCTATATATAGGAGTCTAAGGGGTAACAATATAACCAAAGCCGACCTAACAATAATAATATAAAGGCACAAAAATAATAATAGTGGGATTCTATGGGGCACAATAATAATAATATGGGGACAATAGGGGCACAAAAATAACAATAAGGGATACAATGACAATAGTAATGGGGGTATCAATATTATTATAGGGACCTAACATGAGCCCTTCCATGATAAGTAGAAATAATAATGGGGACAGTGGGAAACCTTTCCCGAGACCTCTTTCAGAGTGAAAGAAGGGCATTGCCACTCCATTGACCATGAAAACGAAAGATATATTTGTTATAAAACACATGATCCATTTAATATATTCATAAGGAAAACCTAGATGTGTTAGGAGCATTATGATGCATAACCAACTTACTAGTTCAAAGGATTTTGAGAGATCTACCTTTAGGATCATATCTTTCAGCTTCTTCGTTTGAATAGAGTGCAACAATTTTTGTGCTGTTCCAAAAAATTCATGTATCTATCAATTTAGAGGAAGGAAAATTTTTCAGAAGATATGTGGGAGGATAGAATGGGACGGAGGCGATTGGCTATGATTTTGGCAATGATTTTGTAGATGCAATTGCAAAGGGAGATGGGGCGGAATTCATCAAAGGAGACGAGATTGTCTGATTTGGGGATGAGGGCAATGAAGGTGGTATTGAATGCCTCATACATCTTTCTAGTGATCTAGAAGTCTTCAATGACCTTAAGTAGATCTTCTCCAAGGATGTCAAAAAAAGCAGTGTAGAACTCAACTGACCAACCATCTGGTCCTGGGCTCTTGTCTCTCTTGAACCATTTCAAGGTAGCCTCAAGTTCCCCCATTGTGACCTCCCTGTTGAGATCCATGGTGGTCTCTTGGTCCACAAATCAAGGAAATAATTATGCCACTCGGATGACTTCAACAAGAGTGACATTGGGAGGTGCCTTGTAGATCTGCTTGAAGTGGGATGTGGCCAGGGAAGCTAATTGCTGGAAGGTGTTCACATTACTCCCCTGATCATATGTTAGTTTCCAAATGGAGTTGATAGATTTTTGGCCATTTTCATATTTTTGAAATAATTTTGTGTTATCATCTCCCTCAAGAAACCATATAGCTCTACTTCTTATCCTCTAGGTTTCTTCCCGATCCTTTAGAATTTTACTTCTCTTAGTTATTAAGGAAGTGAGCTTTTCCTTCTATTCAATAGAGGTGAATCCACCCCCCCTTGCACATCTTCCAAGGCAAACATATTTACTTCAGTGTCCCTTAGGGTTTGATCATCCTGTTCTCTCTTGTTGTGTGCCTAGATTTTAGATAATCTCTTCAACTCCTTTAGATTGTGTGCAAAGCCTTCAACTATATTCCCACCAATAGCAGGAGGGTGTGTCTTCCAATATTCAGTTACCATTCTAATATATGCTACATCCTTCAACTAAGTAGAGTGGAATTTGAAAGGGGATTTAGGTTTGTTCAATCCTCCTCTTATTTCAAGGTATATCGGAAAATGGTCTGATATACCCCCTGATCCAACCCATTGCCTGTAGTTATAGCCCATACCCAACAATCGCTCCTTGATGAGAAAGTGATCTAGCCTTCTAGCGAGGCTGTCCTCTCCAATTATTCTATTCCTCCAAGTAGGTTGAATTTTTGCAGATGGAATATCAATAAAAATGTGACTTTCCAATATGTTCTCAAACAAAGCAGATAGGGGGTCAATTTGGGCATATGTCCCCATGACTCTGGGAATTCAATAGAGAAGTTTAAGTCTCCTCCAAGGATTATGTTGTCCTTCTGCAGAATATTGGGGTTCAATAAATGTTCCCAACATTCTCCATGCGATTGACATGGCTCGTATACATTGATAAGTCTTAAGTTAGTGCCCAGTTTAGATGAGAAGATGTCCGCCTCGATGTGTCCATTGCTACCCCATATGTTACATAATTTGATAGTCCGAGAGTTGTAAGCCATAACAATGCCTCCCAAGTGATCATTGACATCAAGGGCTTGAAATGACCAACTAGGAAACATGAATTCTAGCAGGTGTGAGATTACTTCTGCAGGACCTAGCGTTTCTTGAAGAAATATGACATCAACTAGTTCAGTCCTAAAAAATTTGCAGAAAGCTAGTTTTTTCTGAGGGCTAGCTAACCCTAGACAATTAAACAATAAAAACTTCATAGGGGAGATGAATCTAGGGTGTTTGATGCTCTAAGAACCTGGTCAGTTGTTGGCCCGAGGCAATCTCCTCTGCTGCCTGCATCTTGGTTTTGGATAGGGAGGAAGGTCTGCCTCTTGGTGGCTTCAGGGGGATGGGTGGAGATACAAGTCCAATGCCAATGGAGTCGAGAGGTTGAGATTGGGATAGGGATCGAAGCAGGTATCTGTGGGATAGAGACCCTTGATCAGAGTTTGAGGATGTAGTAGATGGGGTCTCCTTCGGGAAGGGTGGGGGGGTGCAAGAGAAAATGGGAGGGGGGTTGCAGAGAGCATGCCAATGTAATGGGGGGCGAGGGCATGAATACAGAGACTTGATGATTCACCGTAGATGATGCTATGCTACAAGATGAAATAAAGAGATGAACAAAGTAGGGGTTAGAAAAGGACATACTCGAAGATAGCGTAGCCTCCACAACCGTCCTTGCCCTGGTCAGAGGAGGAGAGGGAGGGCAATATGGTGCTTTTCCGCACTTATTTGGAATCTCCTTAGCCAATGTTGTCTTTTCTTCTTCAGGGGAGGTGTGGGTCACTGCTGCTTCAGAGGAGCTATGGTTTGCAAGTGCCTATGTATCCTTTGTAGGGATTATCATTCCCCTTTCTACTGCTCTTGCTTTTCCATTCAGGGGACAATCCCTGAATAAGTGACAAACCTTATGGAATCTCCTACACCTAAATGGGACCCCCTCATAATCAAGGATCTGCGTCCTTGAGAAATTTCTCCGTAGCAGTGTGATATGTTCCTGCATCCCTTCCTTGGTGTCTAGATGGACCAGTGTCCTCATGTATGCCATGATGCCTGTGGTGATGTATGATTTATCATATTCCAGATATGTGCCTAGGCTGTTTCTGATGCACCTGAAAATGTTCTCAAACCAAAAATGAAGTGGCAGGCTTGGAAGTCGGACCCATAGTGGCCCAACACCAAATTCCTCCCTCTTAGGGTCAAAAAGAGGGTTCCATTCTCATAGAAGAATGGGGGCCTGCTCAATGTGCCTGAAAGAAGACAAAACCCAATTTGTATGCTCATCTCTGATGAATCACAGCACAAACCATCCTCAGACAAAGGTTTGAATGAAGGGTATCTCAGCCAAATGTTGTCCCTAGACTTCTGCTGTCCATTTCTTTAGCCGTGCCGCAGTGTAGCTCCTCCCACGAACCCTACCTGCCAAGACTTGATTTGCGGTATCCATGGTTTAACCCCACTATATGTCTTCGCCCAGTCAGATAATTACATCCTGTGTCCTGGCTTTGATGCACTTCTGCTTTTTTCCCGGCCTGTGGCCCGCATTGGTGGTATCCTCTTGAAAGCCATTGGGGTGAGGGTTTGGACGAGGGTTTGTAGCATTCATACTAGGCCTAGAAGGGTAAGAATATGAGAAAAGTGGTATTCCTGTGAATCTACCAGAGAGGGGAGATGATAACAGTGGTGTGAGAGGGGTACTTTGAGGGAAGACCAGGGGTTCACAAAGGGGAGTAGATGAAGGGAAATGAGATTCGACGGACGAAGGGAATGGTGGGCAGCCCGAGGAGCTTACGGTGAGGTCAGGACCTATGCAACGGGCCACAAATTGTAGGGATGATGGTGAAGGGGGAGGGGTAGCGGAAACCAGCCAAGAGGGGGGGACCTCTGGTAGGGTAATAACCAGACATGAGGGCCCCAAGATCAAGGGAAAGGGAGCGGTAACATCCGATAGATCACTGCTGAAGGGGAGTAGTCCTTCCATGTTCGTATGGGGAGATGTCCAGATGGAGACGTCTGGGTATGGGTCTTTAGAATAATCTACCATATCCATTTCCATAACTGTTCCGGGTGCTACGCGCCAACTGCCACCGAGATTGTTAAAATGTCGTTGTTGAGGTAACCAACTACAGATAGAAGAACAGTGAGGGGCTCGAAGGAATCACGGGGAGAATAAAACGCCAACTTCAAAAAATTGTAAATGCATCCATAGATATAAAGTAAAGAACATAAATATACAAAGAAAAAATATTTTTACATAGAAGCCCAAAGAGGGAGAAAACCACATATTATTTTCTTAATATATATAAATCGTACAATCAAATTTATCAGCACCAACTAAAAGGAAGCACCAACTCCTTGGTTTATTAGCACCAACTCCTTGATTTATGAACATCAACTGAAAGGAATCACCAAGTCCCTAGTTTATCAACACTAACTCCCTAGTTTATAAAAACCAAATCCATGATTTATCAACACCAAATCTTGTACAAGAGTCAATATTAGTCAAAGAAATTCTTCCCTCCTAAAAGTTGCTCCTCCATCCTTTACAAAAGCACTCGGTTTCCCAAACACGACCTTCTTAGCAACAAAACTTTCCTCAAAAAATGATCATTGAACTTAGCCACCTTATCAACAAAATCTAGCCTCGATAAGCCCTAAACTAGGACTGAAACATTCAAAAAGTGTGCCAAAAATACTTCCAAAATAATCCAAAAGAAACCTTTCCAAAACAATCCAAAAACCTTTCAAAAATGTTCCAAGCATCTTGTTATCACTCAGGTTGTTCCCCAAAAGTTGTGAAAAAAGGGAATACGGCTGAGGTAACCACAAACCAATCTTTCAGATGCAGGTTCTAGCCAACCTACATCCAAGAGAGGGCTCTCTCTTTATGATTTAGATTTGTTTTGTTGTATGTTAGGCTAGTTATGAAGCACAAAGGTTTGTTTGATTTTTGGATGGTGACATTCAATAGAACAGGGGTGCGAAATATGAGAAGTTCAATCCATTGGGTTAATGGAGTCTATGAAGATGAACTATTGGATATGGTTTCTTTGATAGAGGAGGAACTACAGAGTAAGGTACTTAACCATGGAACAATTTTTAAGCTAGAATTAGGTGGGATGGAGTCAGGGGGTGAAGGGAAACTAAGAATCCTTCATCATGCTGACAGAGGGAAAGTGGATGAATATTACCATGGAGCAGTTAAGAATTCCTTAGCTATATTCAAGATGTAAGAACAAGGGAAACAAGAGCAGTTAAGAATTCCTGCTTATGCTAATTCTGAAGAAAACATAAAAAATATCAGAGATTGAACACAGAGTACAGTTTAAGCAAGTTCTGGGTTATTCTTTTTCCTTTTTATTTAGATTATGAACATAGATGATATATAAAAACACAGAAACTGTAAAAAACATGAGTAAAAAGACTTATTGATCCATGAGATAATTCGAGAATTCTGCAGCATAGTCCTCTGCCATTAATTCCACAACCAGAGAAATACCTTGTTTGAGGCTGAGAAATACCTTGTTTGAGGCTGAGGGTTTTTCATATAGTTTCGACAACGCCTCAATCAAACCCTCTGTCGTTGTTTCCTTCAAAATGTTGAAGGCCACTGATGCAGCGAGGCACAACCGTATTGTTCCGAGTGCCTTTCTATCGAGAAGGTTCCATTCTTCATCTGTCATACCCGTCAGAATCTTTGTTTTTCCGCCCAATGGTAGGTACAGATCTTTCTGATACAGATAATCTTCCATCTGCATCTTCCACAGTGAGAAGTTTTGGCCGTTAAATTTCTCGACCCTAAACTTACCATCTTCCGTCATTGCTCCCACTCGAACCAGGAACCCTTCTTTCCTACGAGTTTATCAGCCAAATAGACCTTCGGCTCTGATACCAGTTGTTAGAAAATTATATATTACGGAGCAATGGAACACATAAAATATTGTAGAAATATAAACACAGAGAACGCATAAAACAAGAGAGACACAGATATACGTGGTTCACCCAGTTTGGGCTACGTCCACCCCGAACAGCCAGTCCTTCCTTTCTATTATCCAGCAAAATGAAGAGACACAACCTACAGCAAATCCGCTGTAATATCCTCTGTTTTCTCTCACAGTCTCACCTCTCAGTTTCTTGCTCACAGAATACACATCTATATCTCAGCCTCCAATACAATGCCCTCATACAAAGAGAGGGGTTTCCTTCTAGGGCAAAAAACCCTAAACTAAACATAAGTTCTACCGTCAGATCATCTGCCTAATGAACGGTCCAGATTGACTAGAAATTACTATACTTTTATAGATTGCCGATCCCCCCCGGACCCGCGCGGGGGGGACTTGCCAATCCCCCCCGGACCCGTGTGGGGAGGACAAGTCCCCCCCGCACCCCCCCGCGTGGAGGGGTGTACAAACTTCCTGGGGTATGCATCCGGCTGAAACAAAGACCTCTGAACAATCATGCACCACACACAACATTAACAATACATAAATTATATCAGCATAACAAGGTGATTATAAAAAGGCTTGTTTGATTTGTGGAGTTGCCATCTCCTGTTCGTTATCCAGTTCATTGATGTCAAGGGCTTGAAAGTTGGTTTCAGTCAGAAGTTTAGATAATCCCTGTCCTTTTATCAGCTTTGTTGGTTTAATTTCAATGTCATATTCCAAAATGTTATCTATCCATTTGCCTCTTTTGCCTTCAATTCCTTCTTGAGTTAGAATATCCTTGACCACAGTATTTGGTACATAAGCTATTATATGAGAGTATAAAATGTAAATTCTGAAGTCCTTAATAGCTTTTACAAGTGCATAAGCCTGTTTTTCCATGATTTGATATTTAAGTGGTGCATCTCTAAGTGCTTTGCTGAAAAAGGAAATGGGTTTTTCACATCCTTGGTCATTTTTCAGTAATAGGACAACAACAATAGTATGTCAGATGCAAAGGAAAATATTATAAAGTCTCTGTCAAATCTAGGGCTTGTGAGGACCGGTGTTTTAGTTAAAGCTATTTTGATTTCTTCAAAGGCTTGTTTAGCTTCTATTGTCCACTTGACTTTGGAATCTTTCTTTAACATATTGTTCAGTAATCTTATTAGTTCAGCCAAGTTGGGTATGAATCTTCTTAGAAAATTAATTTTCCCTAGGAAGGCTTGTAGTTCTTTGATATTTCTAGGGTGAGGAACTTGCAGAATGGCTTGTATTCTATCTGGGTCAATTCTAATACCATCTTTTGAGATTATGTGACCTAGCAGTTTGCCCTCTTCTAGGCCAAATAATGATTTCTTTGGGTTTAGTGATATGCCATATTTTCTGCAGATTAAAAACACTTGTCTAAGATGATCTAGGTGTTCCTGATCTAATTTGGAAAAGGCAGTGAGATCATGTAGATATATGACCAGGAAATCTTGAATCTCTTTAGCAAAGGCTATGTCCATTGCTCGTTGAAATGTTGCCCCTGCATTTTTAAGTCCAAAAGGCATTTTTACATATTTGAAGGTTCCCCAAGGTGTTGTAAAAGCAGTTTTATCTTGATCATCAGGGTGAACTAGGATCTGATTAAAGCCTGAGAATCCATCTAGCAGTGAAATTCTAGAAGCTCCCACTACCCTTTGTAAAATGTGATCCATCTTGGGTAAGGGGTAATGATCTTTTAAAGAGACTTTATTCAGATTTCTCAAGTCAACACACAGTCTTATTTCTCCTGTTTTCTTCCTAGTGGGCACTAAATTTGAGATCCATTATGAGAATCTAATGGGTGCAATTATTCCATCTTCATACATTCTTTTAACCTCCTTCTTAATGAGAGGAAGGAGTACAGGATTGACCCTTCTAAGTTTTTGCTTGAACGGTTTTTGATTTTCTTTTAGGGGTATGGTATGCTGGATCACCAAAGTATCATAGGACTTAAGGTCTTCATAGCTCCACGCAAAAACATCTTGAAATTCTTTAAACAGTTCAATGTATTTCAGTTTTTGGTCAGGAGGCAAAGCTTTGGACAATTTTATCATCTTAGGATTTTATGCAGTTCCTATATTACAGTCCTCAATTTCTGCGTTTAATGGCTGCATTTTTGGCTTTCTTGGAATATCATTAGAGTCAAAAATATCCTCCAGAGGAGTCAAGCCTGTGGGTAAAAAATTATCCTTTAACTCAATCACTTCAGACTCTCCTTCAACAATTTCATCAACATTTGTTTCTTTCGGCTCTTGTAATTTTTTGCTGGTAAAGATTGTTGGATGTAAAATCTGATCTGCTGTTTTAGCTGAAATGTAAGTCTCACTTTTGTCTATTTGATCAGTTTTACAGACAATGCTTGTGTCTATATTTGTGGCAGAGAATTCTTCTTTTAAGGTGAGGAAATTATTAATTTGAGTGTCGTTGTCAAACACCTGCCAATTTTTAACATTGTCTGGAACAACTGGTCTATGTTTAATTTCAGCAGTAAAATGATGGTTAGGCTCAAATGGCAGCTTACAAGTGCTGGCAAATGTTGCCAAACTGTGAGAATGCAAATTGTGGTTTCTTGGGATTTTGGTAAGCTGTGACTCTAGAAAGGTGTTAAGTATTTCAATTACTGCCCCTCTATAAGCTCTCAACCTAAGGTCATTTGTGACAAAGTTTCCTTTCATTTGCTGAATAACCAAATCTGAGTCTTCCAAAATTGATATCCTCACTGCTCCTAGACTTTTAACCAATTTGAGTCCTAGTAGGAGGGCTTCATATTCAACCATGTTATTTGTACATCTAAAATTCAGCCTATATGCATGTCCTTCAGCATGATCATTTTGCATGTTATGTATCCAAACCCCTGCCCCTGCTCCTAGTTTATTAACTGATCCATCAAATTCTAGATACCATAGGATCTCTTGACTACAGCTAGCATCAGGAGTTTTAGAAACTTGCTTAGTGGGCAGATTTGAATTCTCAATTCTATGTGGCTTCCCTTGTGTGTTTGTTATGTCAATTATTTTAGCAATTTCTAAAGTTTGGGCAATAGATTCTTCATTTATGCTTTTTCCTTGTGTTGATGCCAAAATTTTGTCATTAGCTGGGGGGCACGTTTCAGCATTATATAGAATGAAAGAGTCCATATCAGAATGCATGGAATAGATAGGAAAGTTTTGGGGTTTCTCTTGATTACTGACCACATATTTCATCAATGTTTCCCGGTACAATCTCTTTGGCTGGCCAAAGACTGAGATGGTAGCATAGGACATGTCGAACTGCAAAGATCCCTAGAGCTTTGCACCCCAAGATTTGGACAAAAGCATTCCATATTTTGGTGGGATATCGGCTACCCCTACATCCATTAAAATTGTCTTGGCAGGATATTGGACTAGAGATACACATAAGTCTTTGATTAAGCCTAAACATCTGACCTGAAAAGAATCAAAGGAGAATAAGTCTTTGTATGGCCTAGTGATATCAAGGTCGAACCTTTCCATCACAGACTTAGGCATTAGATTATGGGAAGCTCCTGAATCAAACATTGCATTGTGAAGTACTTTGTCATGAATGTTTAGACTTACATAGAATGGAGGAATTCCTCCATCTACTGTTTTTCCATTTGCATCAGGGCCAAAAATCAATTCTGGCTGGTCATCTAGGACATTTACTGCATCTCTATGTTTTGAAATTTGTAGTGATCTGCTGATTTGTTCTCTATAGACCTCATGTTTAGCCAATTCGGACAGTGGAATGGCTATTTTTAACTTGTCTATTTCAGTTTCTAGGTTTTTCCACTTGAATTTTTGCATTCCGGGCAGCAAAATTTTCTTTTTCTGTTGTGTTTTCAATAGTTTTTTCTCTATCAGGAGTGTTGTTATGAACTGAATCTGCTTTAAAATTAATTTCAGGAGATCCCTTTGCATTTTCTTTGGGTGGAAAGGAGGTGGATGGCCGACTGTTTGATGGTTGCAAGTCAGATATGTCCTCAACCGTGGGTTCTTTTGGGTTGAAGTCTGTTTTAGCAGGGAGTTCTATAGGAAGGCTATCAACCTTTGCTCTTTTAGGCTACTTGGTATCTTTCTGTTTGTTGGGTTCAGGAGCATCTATTGTTCTGCTTCTTAGTTTATATTGTTTATGAACCTCATAGACAGCTGCATCATAGCCTTCTCTGAAATCAAATGATTCTCCCGATTTGGTTTGAAATTGATTAAAGGTGTTAGCTTCTTGATCATCCTGGGTCAAAAAAATTTGCTGTTCACTGTTTAGACCCATTAAATTAATCTGAGTATCCTCTATTGGCTCACTAGAGGTTGAAGCTTCAGCATAGTTTTCCTGGAATGGAGGTCTAATGTTTTGGTCAGGACCAGCTTTTCCAGTATTAGGATTCTGATTCTTCCTGAAGTTTGGATTTCTTCCGGTGTTACTTGGTTGACCATCCCAAGAGGATTTCCTCTCAATTGTTTCTACCCTATCACCCAGTCTATCCATTCCTTTGATAATTGCATCTAGTTTTTGTTCAAATGCAGAAGGTTCTTCTTTGAAAGGAGTCATTCTTTCAGCTCTAGCTCGAGCTCTTTTAGAGATCAAATTGGCCTCTACACTGACAGCTATACTCTGCATGTCTTCTAAGCTTGGAGGAGCTCTTTCCCTCAGCTGATATGCCATATCAGAATCAAATCCATCAGGGAATTTGATCAAGGCCAAGTCTGGTGGAGGTCTAAGATTCTGAGGAATAGCATTGTACACATTATTAAATCTGGCATAGTAATCTTGAACAGTTTCTTGTGGGCCTCTTTTCAAGCTTTCATATTCTGATAGGATGTGTAATGGCTCCTTCTTCTTTTCCCATATGTTCAAAAAAGTTTGATAAAGGGAATTTGGATCAGCAATTGTGTTTACAGGGAGTGCCCTAAACCAGGTCCTTACATCACCGGTTAGGCTCTGAACAAAAATTTTCATTCTGACATCATTATCATCAATCTCATAATTTTCAAAATAATCAGTCATTTTCTTAGTGTGTTGTTGAGTTGTATAGGTGCCAGTACCATCAAAATAGGTGATTTTGCTTTGATAATCTTGAGGCATAGCCCTTGGATTTGCAGGTAACTGCAGGGGAGCATATCGGTTTGCCATATTGAAGAAGATAAGTGGAATAGATGGAAGAAAAGGGATAAAAGCTGAGATATATGTTGTGGATGGGGGAGTAGAAAAGATATTTTGAAGTGTTGATGGTGAACTAGGTGAAGCAACAGTAATGGAAGAAAGGACTTGTGATTTTCCAACAGTAAGCTCAATTTGGATAGAGTTCTGCTAAGGTGTGTCAAGGTTTAAATTAGTAGAATTTTCTTGATTGTGTCGACTTCTAAGGTTCTTAGGGATCAAATTAGGAATTTCAAAAATACGTGGAGAATTTGGATCTGGATTTGATCTAGTGTAACGGGTTCTCTTCTTTGGAGCCAGCTTCTAAGTATATTTTTGGTATTTTCTGGAAGTATTTGAAGAATACAGGTTTTGACAATATTTTGAAGGAAGCTTTTGAGATATAGTAGGCTTTGGGCTTTCCTTTAGATATGTTGAAACAAGGAAACTGATCAAGTCTTTGAGACAACTGTTTAAAGCCTAAAACTAGACTGGAGATAGACTGAAGCAACGTTTATTTACTCCTGTAATTGCATAGAAAAAATAGTTTCAAAGGCTGCCTGGCTAACTTCAGGCTCCATCTGTAGCTTTAGAAAATAGACAGCAGTAACAAACAGTCATTCAGTCCCCAGTGGAGTCGCCAATGATGTTATCACTCAAGTTGTTCCCCAAAAGTTGTAAAAAAGGGAATACGACCGAGGTAACCATAGACCAATCTTTCAGATGCAGGTTCTAGCCAATCTGAATCCAGAGAAGGCTCTCTCTTTATGATTTAACTTTGTTTTGCTGTATGTTAGGCTAGTTATAAAGCACAAAGGTTTGTTTGATTTTTGGATGGTGACATTCAATAGAACATGGGTGCGAAATATGAGAAGTTCAGTCCATTGGGTTAATGGAGTCTATGAATATGAACTGTTGGATATGGTTTTTTGACAGAGGAGGAACTACGGAGCAAGGTACTTAACCATGGAACAATTTTTAAGCTGGAATCAGGTGGGATGGAGTCAGGGGGTGAAGGGAAACTAAGAATCCTTCATCATGCTGATAGAGGGAAAGTGGATGAATATTACCATGGAGCAGTTAAGAATTCCTTAGCTATATTCAAGATGTAATAACCAGGGAAACAAGAGCAGTTAAGAATTCCTACTTATGCTAATTCCGAATAAAACATAAAAATATCAGAGATTGAACACAAAGTACAGTTTAAGCAAGTTCTGGGTTATTCTTTTTCCTTGTTATTTAGATTATGAACATAGATGATATATAAAACACAGAGACTGTAAAAAACATGAGTAAAAAGACTTATTGATCCATGAGATATTTCGAGAATTATGCAACACAGTCCTCTGCCATTAATTCCACAACCAGATAGATTAGCAGCAACGCATTCTAGCAACCTTTTATTCAGAAGCATTCTCAAAGTTACAGCGTAGTTCCAGAATTGTATCACCAACCCCTAATACTTCACTTGGGGAGGTATTTGTACAAAAATGTTTACAAAATATCTCAAAGAGATAATATCTTGAAATAACTTCTTTCACCTACTTTACAGGAGAAGTAAATGATCTTGGGAACAGGAAGAAATGAATGCAGGAGTAAATGCTGTTGTGCTGGCTGCTCGGTTGCTGAGATATGTTGACTGTTAGCTCGGTGAGTTAGCCGGTGGGTGTTTCCGCTGATATTGCGCGCTGCTGCCCTAGCTCTCCCGGCTGTATCTGGACCGTCTTTAATACGCTGTTGCTCCAGCTTGATTATCGTCCCTTCCTATTTTCCACTTTATGGTGCATGACACGAACTTTTGATTTCCCAAAGATATATAAAGAAATCAGAGATATGCCTACAGGATCTCTAACATGCTTTGCCACCACTGGTCATCTGGTAATTGGTGTCTACGCATTTTTATTAGAGTTTCATCAACATCCGTGTACTTGAAGAAAGTAGGCTGGACTATGAAAATATGTCTCACTTCATGCTCAATATAAAACAGATTTTCTAAATTTTCATACAGGCTCTGTCCAGATGGGAGTGCCTTCTCTTCTGCAGAACTTGATGATGCTGTGATTTGATTAGCCACATATGTATTCAACCTGTGAGCATAGTTTGCATGTGTCATTAGTCTATAGTCATTGGTTAATAAACTGGGCAGACCCTTTTCCTGCAAAGCTGTAAACTTCTGTGTGAAAGCATTTATCTCCACTTGCATGTCCTGGCACTTCCTCTCCAGATTTTGTATGAAGTTCTTCATGGTCAGGACTCTTTTGACTGTTAGAATGGTGCCTGTCCTGTCCTTGATATCCAGTGCTGCCAGCTCTTCCTTGGTGTGGGTGTTCAAAAAGTGTATTAGCCTATTGGCCTGTTCGGGCATGTGTCCCAATAAATTCCTGGCCTTTTGAATCTCCACTTGAGCTGCTGTTACCAAATCAATCTGCTCATGAATTATTTGTATTGATTTCCATACATCAGTGAGGGATTGGCCAATGTTGGTCCACAGAATTGTTTTGATTTCTGCCAAGGGTTTATGTAGGGAGAGATCCTTCTCTAAGGCTCTTACTTTATTTTCCAATGCTTTTACCTCCCTTGATTTTTCTGCCACAGTCATTTTAGATTTGTCATAACTTATTTCCAACTTGGCCAATTTCTCTTTAGTCTCTTTTAATTCTGATACTTGGAGTTTTAAATCCTCCATGGCTTTGATTAACTGCTCGGTGGTCATGGTAGTGTTGCCGCCTGCTACTGTACCTGTGGTGATTTCTGCTGCTGATGCCTGGACTGTGCGAGGGACTACGTTGTAACTGTAGGAGGAGCAGTAGTAATTGTTTGAGCTACTTCAGGTGGCTGGGAGGTCGACTCTCCCTGCTTTTCTTGTAAAGCTTTCTCCAATGCTTGCTTTCTCTCATTTAGTCTTTAATTCATACTCATCAGCAAGTCCATCATGTCTTCCTCTTCTTTTTGCTGCACCACTTCTGTGGTTTGTGGATGCATAGTAATAGGGATTTTTAATTGCTTCCTGAGGGCTACAATGTCTTCTTCCTTCTTTTTAATTAATGCTTTGATGCCTTTGGCATCCTTGGGATCATGTCCCAACTCTATTATAATCTCTTCCAAGGACTTGATTCTATTATCCTTGGCTAAAGAGGAAGATTTTTCCATCTCCAATTGGGCAGAGGTATTATTTAATGAATTCTTCAATTTGTGGGCCAATAATGCCTTATCTGCTAATGTGGAGTATACCATTTCTCTAGTTTGTTTATGCAACTCAATCTGGTCCATTGGATGAATATCTTTGGCTAATACTTCCAGATTGGTCCTGATGTAATCAGCAGCTGACTATGGTTGCTGCATTTTGGGCTTAAAGTGGCTCAGGATCATCTTTCCTTCTTGAATGTCATATGTCGACATTAACCTTTTTTGATTTGTGGGGGCCATCTTCAGTAAGTGATTATAAAGTTGAATTCTTATTGGCTCATTCTTTGCCTTTATTTCAGTAAATGTTCTCTTAATGTTAGAGCCTTGCCTGCTTTGTGGCTTGGCAGATGAAAATTCCACACTATGTTGTCTTCTGATCTCCTGCCTGTGTGAACTGGCCGATGTTTCTGTGACCGGGGATGTATCTTGGCTGACTACTCTTTATTCCCTTAGACTGTCTGTGGTCTCCTGAATAAACTCCTCCTCTGATAGGGGGTTCAATCTTTACCTTTTCTCCCCTGGTTGCTCTGCAGAACCGCTGATCAGTGTGTCTTCTTGCCTGTCCCTTTTCTTGCCTCTTTCCTTGTTTAGAGGAGTTTGTAGTGCAGGGATTTCAGGTGCCTTTGTCTGTGCTGAAGGAACCTGCCCTTGGCCTTGTTACTTTGATGTAGTTGGCTAGTCTGTCATTATGTCCTTCTCTGAACCTATTACCTCCTTTCCCTTTGCTGACCCTGTACTGGCTTTTTGTGTGGGCTGCTGAGAAGTCTCGGCAAAGGATGTATCACCTCCTATGTGCTGAGGCAGCTCAAAGGATACCTGTCCAAAAGAGTCCAGGTCAAGCGTTTTTTCAAGCTCTTTCATGGTTTTCTCCAATCTCTCTTCCTCAGTAATTTCTTCAACTAATGTGCCTTCTACCCATTCTTGTTGGTTAGCATACTGTTGAATTTCAGGGATCTTGTGGTGAACATATGCTGTTAGCTTGTTTTTCACTTTTCTATAACTTATGAAATGATCGGGGTCATATGGTGCCCAATAAAAACTTTGTTTCAATTTAAGTTCCTCCCCTAAAATCTTATCAGCCTCTTCCCAAGCTTCCCTTTTATTGAAGACAAACGGGCCCAATTGGTTTCTTATTTTCAGCTGTGCCTTTTTCTTGGCAGCATAAAAATGAGTCAAATCTGAGCTAATAAATTGCCTGAAATATTCTAGAGCAAACAGTCTCATAGGCACATATTTTGGCAGTTTATAGGGGCACAGCTCACAGCCATATATCCTGATCTCAGTGTGATTCTGGTAAAAGTACCAGTCACCTATACTGTAGTTTTTGGAGAGCTGTAAAATTTTCTGCATTTCACCAGAGAGTCTAGCAGGAGGAGTTGTCATCAGTAGAGAGGAGGCTGGATGTATAAACCAATCAATGAATTCACAGTAGGTATAAGGGGAGTCATGAACACTGTGGAAGACTGAGGTCAAGAAGATTACAGACCTTCGCTCTCCTTTAACATCCAGTTTTCTAATGGGAAACTGAAAGCTGTCTATTTGATAGTACATGAACATATGATACAGGTATGATGTGTACCTAAAGACTCTTTCTCTTTCTAGACTCATAAATTGCTCATGTATTTTATTGGCTATGAAAGTGGCATAATCATATTTGACAGCAAAGGGCTGTCCTGGAGTAAATATTGATAAGTGAACCAAGGTGGTCTCATCGACATATTCACTTGTTTTAAATCCCAGGATGTAGGAAATCATGTCTACAACGAATCTTCTTGCTTCAGTGAGCCAAGAATGCAGATAAGGAGGAGGTTGCTGGGGCTGACAATTTGGTTTCATGAATAATTGAGCTATTCTGGTTATTTCTGAATTGCGTAGTCTGGCACCTTGGTCAAGCAAGAATTCCATGGAGAGAGGGGCCAGAGGCTGAGTGGGTTTGAAGTGTAGAATTTCATTTATGGATTCAGGGATAATGTAAAATAAGGCAGTCCCAGATGGAGCCATAACTGCTCTTTGAGTGGGGTCATAATTGGCATAGCATAGGTGGACGATATCATTGAGCACATTTACTGAGGGGAGGTAGTATATGGGCATGTAGGACTCCCATATTCCATAGACATCAGTATTGCCATGGTATGAATTCATAATTTCACAAAAATCTTGGAGATGGGGCACATAACCGATGAAGTCTCTAATATGAAAATCCCTGTCAGCTAGGGGCAACCATTCCAACTCTTTATGTGGTGCATTGAGAGGCGCAACATTGAGGGCCACGGGCGTAGGAGTTTCCATGTTTGCTCAGTGTGTTTTTAGCTATGGAAGTCGGGTTTTTGCGGAAAATGGACAAAACAACTGTGGTTCAGGTGAATTTTCTCAGAATTATAGGCAGATTTTAGCTTGAATTTGGCTTTTTAGGTAAAATTTACAGAAGAAACACAAAAATATAGGTTCGGGAAGTGGAAATGGAGTAAATACCTGGGTTTTGGAGGCGCACGAGAGCAGTTTGTAGGGTAATTGACAAGTAACAGTAGGAGTTTGGTCTTTTGCTAGTCGGGGTGGTGGACTGTGGCTCTCGCAGCTACATTGAACGTGAATTTGTACGCAACGGATTTGTAATAACAATGAACATAAATGAGTGAAAACGACAGTTTAACGGGCTTTTTTAACAAAATTTGGCTTTGTGGGCTTTTGGCACTTTTTCGGGTGACATCAGCATGACATAATATTTTTCATGTAGCGGGGTACGACGGATGACGTGGGTGATGACATGGGTGATGACGTCAGTGGGGGAAGCGAGGGGCAGTAAATGGTATTATCCTGCACCGCCTTTGGACAAAAGCTATTTCGGGCAAAGGGGCCACGATAGCACTGGGTGGGCGCCACGTGTTTTTAGTGCGGTGGCAAAACCGCCCGTTTCCCGGACGCTATTCTTCGGACATCGGAGGGATTCTGATATTGCTGTGGGTCGTCTGATGGGAAAGCTCAGATCGGACGGTCGATAGTGGACGGAGTTGGCGGAGGAGTATGGCGTGGGGATCCGCCATCAGTTTAAAACACTTTTCAAAGGTTTCGAGGTTATTTTATTGATTGGGTCGTGGGGTCGGCTATTCATTTAACCAAACGTTAAATGAATTCCAAAGATTGCACGCTAGGAGGGTTATTGTAAGGTTTTGATAATAAACCCTTACTCCCATACAAAATATTAGCATATGACTATAGTTTAGCCGGGGTCGGGGTATTAAATTTTAGGGGTTTTTACATGTTAATATAATATGGGAAAGGGGCATTAGGATAGGGATTTATATAGTATAGGTTAGGAGTTATCATGGATTTTGAAATTGACTGCGCTAAGCATAAAGTTAGGCAATTTAGGCAACAGGGAAAGAAAAAGGATTTTACACAAGAAATGTGGCTTAATGTTTTAAGCAAAATATCATTTTACTTAAACGTTTTCATGAAATGGAATAATCTTAGGAGTATTGAGCAGATCTCAATATCCTTGGGGGGAAGGTTAGTGAGTGATTGCTGGGAGAGGAATGAGGGGAATTTAGACATGTATTATCTGATCTGTCACCACATAGTTTCCATGGTGTTCATGATAGCAATGAGATGAATCACCTTTGAAAGAAAAAATTACTCATAAACCTACTTCTGCAACATCAAAACTGCCTACCCAGCCTACTACACTTAACCTTTTTTCTTCCTTTTTCCTTGGGTGCATTTGAACTAGCAAACCCTTACTTTCTTCTTTTCTTTTAACTGCCATCCTATCTAAGTCTGCCCTTATTTCTTCCAAGGGCTCAGATTTAGCTGTTGAGCTCCCTTGCTTCTCTACCTAGCTAATCACTTGCCAAGATTGAATAGTTTGGACAAGTTTCATCCTCTATCTCTAAGACAAGAAATTTAAATATGAATTTGGTGAAGATTATGCTGTTTGGCCATCCATCAATTGTGGCAAGAGTCAACCAACTGTGCACCATGAGATTCTTTGCAAAAATAGGATAGTAGTGGCATTTTGGACTAGCACACTCTCCTGGTCTTTCCTTTGGGGTTCATTTTCTTTCTTTTTCACCAATTCATTCTTTTTGCCCTTTGATTTTTCTTTCAGGGCACACCCTCTTTTCCTTTCTTTATTTTTTGATTTTTTGAAAATATGGAACCTTTGCAGTGTGGAAAGGATGAACATATTTGGCATTTCATCAGTCAATCATGAAATATGACACCTATTGGTATAGGAGCATAACACTTCCTTCCCCACAAAGTCTCTCCAAATCAGCTCCTTTTCACTTCTGGTTCATGGGGTATGGACCTTAGAATTCCTTCTTTTCGTCGCTTGTTTGAAAAGATCCAAATTTTTCTCGAGAAAATGACTTAAAATGCTCCTTCTTGCACCTATTTATAGTGAATCTCGGGTCTAGATTGGGTCGAATTGTCCACTGGTTGGGTCGAATTTTCCACTGGATGGAATGGATTGTGCAATTGGCATAATGCATAATGAATATTCAAAAAATAATTTCTCCTCAACCATGAGGAGTTAAAAGGAGTTACATACATGTTTGGAAAGTATTGGAATAAGATTTACAACCATAGATATTATGATTCCATTTTAACTAGGTAAATGGAATAAAAATGCATTCAAATATAGAGTATCCAAATGGGGCATCTATGACTTGCTCCCTTAGAAAGTGAAAATTGATAGGAATATGCTTGGTATTGGAATGCATCACTGGATTCTTGGAGGTGTTTATTGCACTGGTGTTGTCGCAAAGTATCATAATAGGCTCATCATATTTTACTTGTATGTCTTGCAAAGTTTTCTTCATACAGAGGACCTAAGCACAACATGATGCTACTAAAATATCTTCTTCTTCCGCTGTGTAAAAGTATAGTAAATATTACTTCTTGCTCAACCAAGATACTAAACAATCTCCCAAGTAGAAGGTTTATCCACTTGTACTTCTTATGTCATCTATACTTTCTTCCCAATCTACATCTGCATAAGATATCAGTTTTAATTCCTTTCCTTTTGATACAATAACCCAAAGTTTGTGGTCCCTTTGAGATATTTGAATATCCTTTTCACTGCTACAACATGGGTATCCTTTGATGCTACTTGAAATCTTGAAACTTATCCAACAACTTGCATTAAATTTGATATTGAAGCTATCACATAGAGTAGGCTACCAATCATTGGTCTATAGAGTCTTTGATCCACTTCCTTGGATTCATCTTCTTTTCTCAACTCGCATCTAGTTACCATAGGATTTCTCATCGGTTTGCAATCTTCCATTTTGAACTTCTTCAAAATTTCTTTGATGTACGCGGTTCAAGAGATGAAAATGCCTCCATGTAGCTGAGATATCTGGATTGCCAAAAAGAAATTCAACTCCACAAGAAAACACTTACAAATTTATGACTTAATCTATCATTATCACTTCAAAAGATGATGTCATCAAGATATACTTCAATGATTATCATATTGTCTTGATCTTCCTTTATGTACAAACTTTGTGTCTGTGTTTCCATTTATGAATTGTTTTTGTTGTAAATACTTGTCCAATCTTGAGTACGAAACTCTAGGGGATTTCTTAAGTCCATATAGGGCTTGCTTCAGTATACAAACATAGTCTTCATATTTTAATAATAGGAATCATTTTGGTTGTTCTATGTAGACTTCTTGTAGCTACCCATTAATAAAGGTTGATTTTACATCCATCTGATACACTTTGATTATTTTGGAGCATGCATAGGCCAATAACATTCTGATTGCTTCCATTCTATCTACTGGAGTAAAAGTTTCTTCAAAGTCTATCCCTTCAACTTGGGCATATCCATAGCACTCTAGCCTTGCTTTGTTTTTGGTCACCTTTCCATCTTAATTTAGTTTTTTTTGAAGACCCATTTTGTACCAATCACATTTTTTTCTTTGGTCTTGGAACAAGTTCTCATATCTCATTCTTCTCAATTTGATTTAGTTATTCTTCCATGGCCTTAATCCAATTTTCGTCATTTCTAGCTTCCTCATGTTGATTTTTGTGTAACATTAGGGTATTCCTACATGCCAAAAGGCCTTCCAAGTGGGCCAAATAAAATTATGGAAATGAAAAATTAAAATCTGTAATTTTGGGCTTCATGTAGGCCCCAAATGATCAAGTCAACCCCTCCATGAAGGGGTGTGACTTTTGGTCAAAAGTCACCTAATTGAAAAATATAAAAACATAAGTTGACCTCCTCATTTGAACCAATTCGAATCCTCACACATCTCTTCTATATTTGATCCACATATGTGAAGTCAAGAGAAGGGAATTTGAATTTTCACTGAAGCATAGAAGACTACATTTGACCGAGTTTTGACCTATTGACTTTAACTAAGAATCAGGTTAAGCTTGATCGAGATTATGTCCACGTTTGATCACATAGAATTCCAACTTAGTTGAAGAATTGAAGGATAGTCAACTATAGTTGACCAAAGTTGACCGCAAGTCCAAGCTTGACATCAAGCCAGTTTTTTGATCTTTGACCAACATTGAATAACCTTGAATTCTTTGTTCTTTGGAGGTTTTGACGAGCAATGAATAACTAGTATTTAACCAAGTTTGAATGGTATCTTGGACTTGGATTTTAGCACACATTTCTAAAGTGTCTTGGAATTGTAAATTTTTTTGAAGAACAATTTCTCCTTAGAAAATAATTGTTGGGCTTTTCCCAAGGTTGGGATTTTCTAGGGTAAAATTGTTGTCTTTATTGTGCTTGGTTGTATCTTTATGATCCTGTTGTTTTCATTGCATTATTATTGGATTTAATGGGTATAATTGTTCATAGAGATAAGTGACATAATATAAATTGTTTGGAAATCATTAGGAATTAATTATCAAATTAGAAAATCAATTTCTACTATTCATTTCTATAGAAAATTCAACATGGAGTCAGAGCATGGTTGAGAGGATAGCCACTAAAAACAAGTGAGATGGACTTCATTTGAAGAGAAAGTTAAAGATAATAAGCGCCGTTGTTCATGGACTTCATGCATGATTGATGCGGTTGAACCAGCATACTGATTGATGTTCTTGTCAGTTTGTTGAGATTGTTTCTCTTCTAACCAAACCCCGTGAAATGCCCTATTGCCCCTTCTATACACGGGCTTGGGTCGGAATATTGACGGCTGCATTCAACTATTCCAGTCAACAGCTTTTAGGTCGGCCTTGCCCGATAGATAGTATAGAGCCTATCCATAGTGATGATGGGGCGGCTTGGCTGGCCCTGCACCACCAATATGCTAGCTACCTTAATCTAGATGAACCTAGAATAATAGCACAGTACGATCTCCCTGATATCACCAGGTTCTGGACACGGGGATGGATCCCCGGGACCCTTCCCCACTGCTTTATCGATACCAGACTGGCAGGACCTTATGAAGAACACCGCTTACTGCCTTCTTACCACTTACCTTTACAACCACAAGTTGACGTCACAACATACCAGCTTGATTTAAAACAGACCGGGAGGAGGAAGCAGCTTACCTTCTTAACCGCTGGCCTTACTTACGAGCTTCCTTTACGTACTGCTTTCCTTACTTAGGGGATTCCCTGATAACGACGAACGTTTATATGGCCTTAATCTAGGAAGTGTGTCCTAGGGGTAAGCTCTATATAATCCGTCTTCTTAACCTACTACTGCAGCATACCACCTAAGCCGAGGCCAAGGAGAAATTTGTTTTGGGTGTATTTTTTGTCTTTTTATATATGTTATGGATCATTGTTCAACCGATCCTAGATCAAGTTTTTCTGAAGCAAACAATGGCCTAATCTGAGGCCACATTTGAAGCATTGCCAAAGTCAAGAAGGCCGATTTTTTTTTTTCTCTTTCAAGGATTATTTATGAGGTCAAAGAAATGACCGAGATCTGTGTGGAGAGCTGAGTTTAGGCATGTTTTAGGTTGGAGAAAAAGGGCCTCATAAGGCCTGGTCAAGGCCACAACAACCTCTATTTAGGCCACAGTGAAGAGGTTGAGGTGAGACATGTTGATGCCATAATGGTGAGGCCTATATAAGGTATATATTTTTCAGTACGATAGATGAAAATACTTTATTTATGAAAATTTATAATAATTTACTTCCAACGATGTAGATGATTATTTTCTCTTTCAAGATATCATTAAGTAATTATACATTCAAAAATTGAACCATATAAATAGTAGAGCAATAGGGATCACAATGCACAAAGAGAAAACACTATTTTACCTTAGAAAACCGACAATGGGGGAGAAATCCAAGCAAACTTTTCCTTAGAGAATCAATGCAACAAGAGATACATAAAAAACTAACCAACAAGATAACCATCCACCAAGGACCAAGTCAACCCTCCATAATTTTGTCCAAAAAATATCCGCAACAAAGTCTCCAAGGGATCTGAAAATTGTCTTATAACTCTGCTTCAAAATTCTCTCTATTCCACAAATATATACCACATCAATAAGGTCTCAAAGAGTACCAATACTCGTCTTCTATATGATCCTCAAAATTTGGGTGATTCCATAGAACTTATGCCTAAAAAATTCACACTCTACCTCAGGAACTTCATAATATATCACAAATAAATATACCTAAGAAACTCATACAAAATTCCGCCTCCTTGATTGATAGAGTGAGGGAAAGTATAGCATGTCACTTCGTTATGATTTAAACCCTTTTATTTCCTCTTATTCACACAAAAAAAATATATACATAATGGTCTGAAGTGTGTCATTGAAGGTGGAAAAATAGATTACTTATAGCCTTTTGACCAGGTGAAAGGGTGCCTCTCATGGGTAGGTAAAGTTATCTCTTGGAGGGATGACTTGGTCACTTGTGGAGGAAAATAAAAAAAACAAATTTTCATTTTTCCTACTTTGATAAGGTCATGAAGAACAATCCAAAGAGTATATTACAAATCCATACTCCCTCACAACATGCCAAACAAGCTACAATATACTTTTCTTCTATAATACTAAGTGTGACAAAGGTCTTATTCCTTGTCATCCAAGATATCATAGTAGAACCCAAACTAAAACATACAGTAAATGTACTCTTCCTATCATTTGCACTCCCTTCTACGTCAGAATCTGTATATCCTTGCCACTGTATCTCACCACTCAAAGCATATCTCAAAAAGTAGTCAACAATACCATGTAAATATCTCATTATATGCTTTGCTGCAATCCAATGCTCATGTCTTGGTTCCATCTAGAACTGGCTCAAGGTGTTCACCACAATGAAAATATCTAGCCTGGTATTCATCAAATAAATTAATGATGAAATCAACTTTCGATACATGGATGAATCCACCAAGTTAGAATTAAAATATCTCAAATTTCTCAGATTCGTCACGATTGGAGTTGCCATAGACTTGCATTCCATCATTCCAAACTTTTTAAGGATATTGATGACATACTTTCCTTTCGCAAGAAGGATTTCACTAGGTTTCTGTTATACTTCCAATCCCAAATAGTAATGCATCATGCCAAGATACTTCATGTCAAATTTAGAGGTCAACTCCCTCTTACCTAAACAATAGGATGCTCTACACCTTCCAGAAACAAATCATCAACATATAGAGAAACATCATAGGCTCACCTTTAACAACCTTGACATAAATGTTTAGATCAACAACACTCTTAGAGAAACCAAGTATCATCATATATCCATTAATTTTGGAATACCAAGC
The DNA here is from genome assembly GCA_031772625.1 of Pinus tabuliformis. Classification (NCBI taxonomy): domain Eukaryota; kingdom Viridiplantae; phylum Streptophyta; class Pinopsida; order Pinales; family Pinaceae; genus Pinus; species Pinus tabuliformis. The sequence continues at coordinate 476,950,770 of CM062811.1, read as the reverse complement.
TCTTTGTGCTTGCTTGAGTCCATACAAGGCCTTCTTTAGTTTGTACACATGAGATTCTCTATCATGAACCTCAAAACCTTGAGGTTTCTCTATGTACACCTATTCCTCAACCATGCCATTGAGGAAGGCAGTATTCACATCCATTTGATGTATCTTCCATCCCATAAACAAAGCAAGAGAAACATGAGATGTAATCATGGTGTACTTGGCAACCAGTGCAAATGTTTCATCATAATCTTCTCCCTCTTTCTACAAGAACCCTCTCACCATGAACCTTGCCTTGTATTTTTCAATTCTCCCATATGCTACATGCTTGATCTTATATATCCACTTTTATGTTACCACATACTTTCCTGCAGGTCTTGGAACAATTTCCCAAACATCGTTAGTCATAATATATTGGTATTCTTCCATCATTTCATCCTTCCACACTTGTTGAGTAGTTGTTTCCTTCAAGTTTGAAGGTTCAGAGTCAATCATCTTAGTCATTAAAGACATATAACCAAAATACCTCTTAGGTATCTTAGATTCCTTGAAGGTGCCTCATGGAGCCACATGTCCTTTTGCATCCTGCAAAGTAGATTTGAGCCAACTTGGTATCTTTTCTATTTTCTGGAACAACCACAGGATCCATCGGTTCACAAGGTCCTTCTGGCATTTCTTCATGGTGTTCAGAATGACTTGGAGATGTGGGAGGACTTGTAACCTCTTCTATGGGAGCCACATTCTTCTTTTCTTCATATTCAATGTTTGAGTGTTCTTCCCTGGATTTCCAATTAGTGGCATCTTCATCAAAATTCATGTCTCTACTTACTTCAACCCGTTGCTACCCTAGAATATAGATTATATAGGCTTTTGATGACTCACTGTACCCAAAAAATATCCCCTTTTTTATGGAAGACCAAAGATTGTCATATGATCAACCTATGGTTTTTCATTGGTGAATGCTTCTTTAGGGGTCTTGTCTTCCAAAATTCGATGAGGACTTCCACTTACAATTTAAATGATTGTCCTAGTTGTTTCTCCCCATAAGAACATTGGAACATAATGATCATGTATCATTGCCTTCATGGATTCTTTAATAGAGCTATTCTTTCTTTTGGCGATTCCATTCTATTGTGAATTATAGGGAACTATAAATGCTCTCTTAATCCCAGCTTCCTTACAAAAGGTAATGAGTTCCTTCGGGGTATAATCTCCTCCATTATCTGATCTTAGAGTCTTGATTCTCTTCCTTGTTAAGTTCTGCATTTCAGCTTTTTGGAACATTTTGAAAACTTTATCTTTTGACTTCATGAGATAGATCCAAGTATTTTGAGAGAAGTCATCAATAAAGGATACATAGTATGTAGGGCCTCCAAGAGATTTCATGGCACATAACCACACACATCAAAGTGGGCTAGATCAAAAGTTTCTTTGGACCTATGTTCACTGCATGTAAATGGTTTATTAACATTCTTTCTAAGAGAATATCCCTTACACACACCTTTATGATCCATTTACAAATATGGTACACTAAGAATATGACAGTGCTCTATAATGAAGAAGTGCATATCTTCTATGCCATACCTCACTAGGATTCATATCACTATGCACCAAAGCTTTGGAAGGTTGCCCCAGGAGTTTGTACAACCTTCCTTCATGAATCCCAATAACCTTAGTGAAGCTTATACTAGAGCCCTTGTCCCACAGAAGGAATTTCCCATCAATGAAGGCTACTCTATCTCCTCTATTTTCTAAATATGAATTTGAAACCAAATTATTTTTCAAACCTGGAACATAGAGCATGTTTCTTAAGTGAACAATTTCATTTCTTTGCATCTCAACGAATGTTTTTGTAATTACTTTTACTGCATAGTTGTTGTTGTATCCAAGCTCCACCTTTTGAGACAATCTTCTTTCCATCAGGATTGTAAGATGATCATGATATCCTTTCCTATGTCTTGAAGCTCCACTGTATACAACCATATGCTATTGTAATTTGCAAGAGATCCTGCAAGTGCAAAATAGTAGAAGTGGTATTTATATCCTTCAACTCTGGGTCTCTTAGATTTCTCATTAAATTCTACCATGGAAGCATGTTGATTTCCTCTCTTCTTCCTATCATTAAACCTTTTAGGAATTTGGGCTTTGAAGGGACCAAATTTGTTGCAATGGAAACATTGAATTTGTGACATATCTTTCTTCCTTTGAGCATTAGGTCTTTTATGAAAACCATTTTTCTTCTTCTAAAAATTAGACTTCTTTGTTCTTCCAATTCTCTTGGAATGAGCCACACATGCTTGATAATATTATTCTTCCTTTGGCTTTCTTTCTCTAGAATTTTTTTTTGATTCTTCCTGAGCACAAGATGCCCATAGTTCTTCCAAATTCAGAGCTTCCTTTAGGCTTCTTATACCTACTGCAAATCAATCCCATGAACTTGGTAGTCCATTGAGTGATGAAGTCACAAGTTATTTATCAGAGACAATTTCATCAATAACTTGTAGTTGATCTCTAATTTGATAAATCTTCACAAAGTATGAATCCATTGCATAATTCTTTGTCATTATTATATCACAAATCTAATTTCTCAAACTCATGACTTGGCCAATATTGTTGATAGTATACAAATCATTTAGGGCATCATACATCTTTTTTGAGGTATTAAGCTTTTAGATGTATGGAATAAGATGATACTTAATGGAGTCCATAATAATGCTCATCGTAGTGATCTCATATTTATTTTACTTCTTCTTTCTTGCTACATTTGTAGGTTTAGTCATGTTGCCTTGCACAATTTCCAAAACATCTTCCCTTGCAACATTTCCAAAAGATCTTCCCTTGTGAGAATTAGGTCAACTCTTATCTTCCAAGCCCTAAAGTTAGTAGCCCCCTCGAAATTTTTCTTTTATTTCATAATAGAAGTCATGGATGCTGCTTGAATATAGATCTAGGGTTTCTTCAAAGTGATCTCAAGGTAGGGTTTTTCAAGGAATGATCTCTATTCTCTTTCCTTCACATAACCTCTGATACCATGTTTATTTTTCAGTACAATAGATGCAAGTACTTTTTTGATGAAAATTGATAATTACTTCCAATGACATAGATGTTTATTTTCTCTTTAAACATATTTTTAAGTAATTATAAATTCAGAAATTCAACCATAGAAATACTAGAGCAATAGAGATCACAATGCACAAAGAGACAAGAATATTTTACCCTAGGAAAAACCACAATGGGGGAAGAACTCAACTAACCTTTTCCTTGGAGAATCAATGCAACAAGAGATCATAAAAGTCAACTAGCCTTCAAGATGACCATCCACCAAGGACCAACTCAACCCTGCACATTTCTATCCATAAAATATCTGCAAAAAGGTCTCTAAGAGATTTGGAAAGCGTCCTACAACTCCGATTCAAAATTAACACTATGCCATAGAGATATACCATAGAAATAGGTCTCCAAGAGGACCAAAACTTGTCCTCTATCTCAACCTCAGAATTTGGATGATGCCACAAAAATTATGACTCAGAACTTCACACTCTACCTGAAGAACTTCATACTGTATCATAGAGAAATATACCTCATAAAATCATATAAAATTGACCTCCTTGATTGATAGAGTGAGGGAAAGTATAATATGTCACTTTATTATGATTTCTACCCTTGTATTTGTTCTCTTATTCACACATAAAAAATATATACTTGATGATCCAAAGTGTGTCCTTGAAGGTATAAAAATAGGCTACTTATAGCCTTCTAACCATGTGAAAGGGTGTCTCTCATGGGTAGGCCGAATTGGCTGTTGGAGGGTCGACTTGGTCACTCATCGAGGAAAATACAAAATTTAAATTTTCATTTTTCTTGCTTTGATAAGGTCATGAAGAACAAACCTTATTAAATTTTATTTTGAATAAAATAAAATAAATATTTTCTTTTCTTGTAAGCATGAAGAACATTCTTCGAATAAATTTTTCTTTTACAAATATAATTCATATTTCAATTCTACAAGTACAAAAATTAACATTATGAAGAATGACCATAGCAACAAAATTCAACTTAAGTCATAGACAAGGGCCTCAGATCTTGTGAACAAGAGGGACAAATGACACTTGTGGAGGGACGAGGACTGTCTAAGCCAATCAGAGGGAATAAAAAGTGAAGATAAGGAAGTTTAATATGATTGTGGGCTGATAGGAGTGCTACCGTAGCAACATATTGAGAAAAGTGGCCAGCCGAAGTGCCCATATCAGTGAAGGAGAAAGCCTCTCTCATATAATTCTCTATAAATCAAGAAATTTTAGTGATGAGACTAGATAGGCCTTTTATTTTTGAAGAATATCAAAAGTATGTGGAAGTGCCTAGATCTTTAATGAGAATGAGTATACCTCCTACAAGATGTACATAGGTAAAGGGATTCACATGTTTACAAATTGTTGGAAGCCCCACATGAGTTGTTACCTATATCAAGAGCTTGATGTGATTATCCTTATAGAATTTTTTGACTAGCTTATTAGAGATTTTGACCCTTGATGTTGGCTTGGGGAATGTTGGAATTTGACAAGTTGCTAATGACCCAAAAATTCTATTCACAAGCGGTGAATGTTCTTCAAAGGTTCAAGATGCTGTGATAACATCTTGTAATGGACTAGTGAAAAAATCTTTTCAAGAGACAATTATAGATTCCGTGATGGACTGGAAAAGGGTGTCAGTAAAAGTTGGAAGACTTAGTGTTTGTAAGCTCTAGAGAAGACTTGGAGCCTTGATGTGAAAGTCCTAGGGTTTGTGGGATGAAACCATATAGCAAGACTTGGAGTGTTGGATGTAAATCCTGCAAATAAAAAGAAAGGAAAGTATCATCTAATGTTGAGTACAAGGATGAGTATCCATCTCATAAGGAAATAAGGAATTTAAACTTGATGAGATCGTAGATGGAATTCATATATTTTTTCAAGGAGAAAAGATCAAGAGGGAGTTGAAAATTCCCTACAAACCTCAAACATTTCTTTTTTAATCAAGAGATAAGTACCTCATATTTTTATCCCATGATCAATTGTATTATTTTACTTTCTGTTAAACACCTTGTCCTTTATATTTGTTGGGAATCAATAATTACCGGGGGGGTGAATTAGTAATTAAAGTTCTTTCTTTCTTTTAGTTGTGGAGCACTTAAACTTTCAATGATATTTAGTCAAAAAACACACGAGAGACCAACATTCACATACATTTGACATAATGATTTATGTGGAAACCCTTCTAGGAGAAAAATAACCAAAGATTGTTTATATTATGATGATAATCAAGGCACCAATTCTGATTACATCATATTTTTGTGACCACCCACTCATAAGAGGCCCCAACCGCCTTTTGATTAGCAAGCCATAACTCATTTAGAGGCTCCAACCTCTTATATTAATTGTATGCCCCAACCTGTTTCAATAAAGTGTTATACTATTTCATACATTTTTTCACTGAGAACCATGACCTATCTCAGTATTATAATTAAATCGTGACTTTGGTCTTCTATATTTCTATAACTCCTCCTTTGATCTGAAACCACACACGCTTAGTTGTATTTTCCTCAACTGCATATGGTTGTCTTCGCACTCTGTTCTTCAATTAGCATTCCTAGTATTTTCACATTTCCATACAAATTCCTCTGTGCAACTATCTCTGTTGTTCCACTCTATTTTGGCTCATAAATAGCTTACACACACTCCCATCCCAATTACGCCCAAAAATCCTCACAAAGTTTTTTTCATTATAACTATATACAAAGAGCTTCCTTAGACTCTATCACATAGTTCCAGAACCACATTTAATAAAACTAAACTTGCAAATAAGTAAACACTGGACCACAAAAACCAGTAATCATAAACATGCAAAGTGCCTTTCTTGCATGATACAATTGACTCCTTAAATTATCAGTATGGTTCCCTTTGTTATTTAAATGACCATAGTACATGTTTAGAGTCTTTCCAACAGAGTCTACAGTCTCAAATACTTTCCCTCCAATATTATTTGTCTAAGAGCAAAGAACCCCTTTACTAAAAAATTCTCTATAACTGCCACATTGACTGTGGTTTTCTATATTCAATTAGAGAAATTAGTTTCTTGTTGTGTTTCCTTTTCTCGACATCGAATTCTGATCGACTTCCTCATTTTAGAAAATATGGTGTGTCACTGGTTTTTAGCAGTGTTTATAGCTATATTTCCAGAAATGGTGAAGTGTCAAAATTAGTGACTTCTACCAAACATGTCATCCTATACTTTTGAGAAACTTGCCACCATGTGCCCATAGGGCTAGAACTAACGGTTTAAACACTGATTACTTCACACCACAACTCAAGGGACAGATGATCGGTGGTCAGTACTAACACATCTCCCACTGAATGGTTTGTAATCCTCGACTATATCAACCTTCCTGACTGCGGACCTTTCCTTTGATTTTTGGCCACATATCTTATTCAAATTCAAAGTCCAAGGAAATAAAATACATAGGAAAACTTCAGCAAGACAATCTCTTGACATGAACTTCAAATGTTTTAACATGTCATCATTCTGACGTCATATATGTTATGTATCCCATATTAACACTACCACACGTCACTCGAAAGTAGACCCCTTTGACACCTGAAAAACAAAAATATGCATGACACGTCTCCAAAGTATTGAGTGCCACATCAACCTATGCTAGTATCACCTTGTCACCATGGCTACCACATATTTCTCTGTCACCTACCTTGGACAAGACCCACATAGGTCAAGGGTTGGTCATTTGTGCACATGTTGAATTCTCCCATTAGAATGAGCTTATGATTGAGTTGACCTACAACCTAGGCCCAAGACATGACCTTACCAAACGATATGATATCTTCAGATATCTAACTAAGTATGAAATTTATTTAACAAATAAATCTATTGCAAAACATGAGATCTCTGTAGAACCTTGAGTCCTATAATCCTACCGAACTTCAACTGACCATAACTCCATCTTTGGATTTTATTAGGTTGTTGTATACCATTGGAAATATATTTCCATGGTATTTCTATGTTAGCACATTTCAGAGGCAATTGAGCAAATCCCCTAAGACATACATACTTCAAATATTAGGCCACCTAACCATCATAGGCATATTTTTTTTAGCTTCCTTACTTAACTTGCTCCTATGATGGTTCTCTAATAAACATAACATATACCAAAGGACTCCCCCTCAACTTGACACTCCTTGGAACTCTTCGTAGAACCTGAAACTTTGACATCAATGACAACATTTTTCCCAACAATCTCCCTTTTGACATCAACAACAATGTTTGAAATCAATGACAACGTTTTTCCCAACAATCTCCCCCTTTGGCATTGATGGCAACAAGAGTAAACATTATTGTGATATTGATGTATTTAATCAAACAACAAAAATACCCCTGACTTCTTTCAGGATCTTCTCCTCTTGAATACACTCACCATGAACTATCAGACTTAAAAGTTTTCAACCTTTTCTTCCATTTGGATAATTCCATGACACAATGTTTGGACCACTACTTAGAACACTTTATCCCCCCCTTTGAAATGAATGGTAAAGGATAATACCAACTCCCCCTAAATTCATGCCTAGTTTTGATGCCCTTGTCTTATAGCCTACTTATTATATTAACCACCACCATAATTAGCTATAGACCATTGTTTGTGATGAGCCAATAGTCTATTGTAGAAACTACTCTGACTTTTTCCTAATATATTAAAATGGATCCCGAGATAAGTGTTGGCATTATGTTTCTGGTATGGCTATATGTTACAGATGTTGTACTTGATGGCAACACCCGTGGCAAGGCTCTCAATATGTTGAAAATTAAGAAGTACGCAGGAGAACAGTTTAGAAGATGCGTACCCGCAGGTACACCGCGAAGGGACCGCGGCCAGACACGCAGGTCAACCGTTCAGGAGGTGCGTACCCCCAGTGCACTCACTTCAAGGCAGAGAAAAGCACACGTGGGGTTTCTTATGTTTAATCCTTGGTATTTAGTTGACGGTATTTGTGTTATTATGGTTTTGGCTCGTGGTATTGATCCATGATTTTAGGAGGAGCTTGCCTATATAAAGTGGAGGAGATCACTTGGCTAAGCATCTCTTGCAAATTGAATATCTTAAGATCTGAAATATTGGGTTATTGTTTCAAAAGCTTGATCTATATGAAAGTGAAGTGGAAAGCGAATCTGTGAAGGGTGATCTCTCGAGCGCATGATCAGATCTGGGCATCCGACTAACTGTAGCACACTGGTGATCTGCCAATTCGGCCCTAATCAGAAGTACGCAGGTGTTTAACGGTGCCTCTGCGTGGGTACGCAGAGCAGAAACAGAAGAACTGCGTGGGTACGCAGAGCAGAAGAAGGGTCACTGCGTGGGTACGCAGAAGCAGAAGAAGAAGGGTTGCGTGGGTACGCAGCGCGACAGTGGTTCAGGTGCGTACGCACAGTAAAAGTAAGCGGCGCGATAGTCTTTCTGAGTGCGTGGCTACGTAGCAGTACGCGGCGCGATAGTCTTTCTGAGTGCGTGGCTACAGTGGCTGTACGCGGCGCGATAGTGTCTCTGGGTGCGTACAGTACGCAGCGCGACAAAAGAAGCAGTGCGTGGGCACGCGGTGCAGCAGAAGGCTCTCTGCGGGTATACGCAGGGAAGCAGAAGGTGAAGTGCGTAGCGACGCAGGCCAGAGAAAAGAAAACTGCGTATCTGTCTTAAGATCTTCTGTTGACTGAATTTCTCTTGTTGATAAGGTGTTCTGGGTTTAGTTCTGTTATTGTTGATCTGGTTACTGCAGTTGACTGTGTAATTTACATATACTTGATGATCATTTGATGTTTATGGATCCAGTTTGAAAATTTATGAAAAGTGGTCCTTGTAAGAAGTAGGGGGTTATAGCTCCCTTCCAGGAGAGACTGGAAAATGAGAGAGAGTTGTAGCTCTCTGCAGGTTGCAGCCTACGTACTGGTAAAGGACTGCACCAGTACAAGACCATTGTAAAAGGAGTTTCTAATTTGAAAGAAGATAGAGACATATTGCAGCAGGTGGTTTTCACCCACATTGGGTTTCCACCTTATATCTGGTGTTCTTTGGTGTGACTATCTGTTTTTCTTGTTCATTATTTTATGGTGCTGATATGCAAAAATAATTCAAAGTGTAAATAAGGAAGATTTGTTAAAAGAACTTGATAATACTGATTCACCCCCCCTCTCAGTATTATTTCCAACAATTGGTATCAGAGCAGGTCCTTCGGAGAAGCTTGATCGCTTGAAGGAAGATCATTCATCATGAGCAACTACGAGAGGGAAGCATCAATCAGGCCACCAATTTTTGATGGGACAAACTTCAATTATTGAAAGGTAAGAGTTACTGCCTATCTTCAATCTCTTGGTACAGAAGTTTGGGATATCATAGATACAGGCTACGCTTTTCCTTCAACTACTCCTACAGATGCGGCCGAAAAGAAGAAATATGAAACAAATGCTAAAGCAGTCAATACTTTGCTGGGATGCTTATCTCAAACAGAATTTGTAAAGGTTATGCAATATAAATCCGCAAAAGAAATATGGGACAAGATTGTCTTGAGCTACGAAGGAGATGAACAGGTAAAGCGTGCTAAACTTCAAACTCTCAGGATTCAGTATGAGAATCTCAGGATGTATAATGATGAAAGTGTGGCTAACTATTTTCTTCGGGTAGATGAGATTGTTAATTGCATGAAAAATTTGGGTGAAGAAATAAAAGAGGCTATTGTGGTTGAAAAGGTTCTAAGATCATTGTCCACCAAGTTTGAATCTAAAGTGTCTGCAATAGAAGAAAAGGAAAATCTATGAATTCTTACTATGTCTCAGCTACACGGGATTCTAACTGCTTATGAAATGAGAAAGGGAGGTCCATCAGATAGAAGAGAAGCTGCTTTCAAGGCTTCAGGCAAAGGAGACTATTATGAAGCAAGTCACGTGCCAGAAGAAGAAGAAGAAGAATCAAATTTTGTTAGAAATCTTCAAAGGGGTTCTGGAAGGTTCAGAGGTAAGTTACCTTTTAAATGCTTTGCTTGTGGAAGAGTAGGTCATTATGCTGCAAAATTTCCTTATAAGGAAAAAGGAAAGGAACCTGCTAGATGGAACAAGAAACAGGGTGCAAATAAGAAAAGCTACTACACTCATGAAGATAGTGATGGTCTATCAAATAATGATGAATATGAACAAGGTAATGAATATAAACTGTTAATGGCATTTGAAGATGATGATTATATGGATACTATAGATGTGGATAACATTTTTGAAGAAATTACTAGACTCAAGAGATGTATAGAAGAAAAGAATATGATCATTGATACTCTACAATTTCAAATTGATGAAAAGGAAAAACATCTTGAAAAATTAGAAGGTGAAATTGTTGCTCTTAGAAAAGAGATTGAGAAAACAAAAGCTATTAATCTTAAGTTTGTCAAAGGATCTGAAACTCTGGATGAGATTATCAATGTACAACGTTCTCCTCTAAACAAGACAGGTCTGGGCTATAATGGAGAAACTTCTCAAGCATCCACTTCAAAAAGTTATCTTGATGCAGCAAAAAGGAATGAGCAAAAGCACAATGGAGACTATCAGGTAAAGCAGGGACGAATTGCAAACAAAGACTATCAGGGGCAATCCGTCTTAAGAGTGAACAAAAGCTACAACCAGCCACAGGTAAAATCTTCTCAATTTGGTTCAAGAATGAATGACAATAGAGATTACAATCACTTGGCCGGTAGATTTGATAACCGCAGAAGTTTCTTCAATGGACAATGTTTCTCTTGTCATAACTTTGGTCACAAAGCAGCTCAATGTGTTGCATATAAAACAATCATGACTAGAGAAGCTCAAAAACAAAGAAGTATGACCGGGATTACAAAAAGGACCTATAACAACTTTTCGGCTCTTGAAAATGAAGTTGAATGTTCTATTTGCAATAAATTTGGTCATGAAGATTCTGAATGCAGGAGCAGGTTTCAGCAGAAAAAGGAACAAGCCTCAAGCACCAAAACATGGAGAATAAAGGAACCACAAACAGAAAGATGTGGGATAGCATTTTATGCAGAGGGACAGGAAAATCTATGGTACATTGACAGTGGATGTTCGAAGCATATGACAGGTGATAAAGAAAAACTTGAGTCATATTCTGCTCTAGAAAAAGGAAAGAAAGTTTCTTTTGGAAATGATACTCCTGCAACAATAAAAGGAAAAGGCATTGCTCAGTTAAAAGAAAAGGTCAAGGCTGGAAATGTTTTGTATGTTGATGGATTGAAGCATAATCTTCTAAGTGTCAGCCAGATGTGTGATCAAAGAACCGAGGTGATATTCAGATCAAATGGATGTCTTGTTCGTGATCTTGATACAGGTAAAACAGTGATCAAAGGCAAAAGAACTCCAAATAATCTGTACATATTTGAAGAAGGACAACAACAATGCTATCTGAGCAAGGATGATGAGCACTGGTTATGGCATCGGAGGTTGGGGCATCTAAGCTTTTCACAAATAAGGAAAGCATGCAAATATCAGGCAGTTCGCGATCTTCCAGATATCAAAATTCCTGACAACACCATATGCAAATCATGTCAGTTTGGAAAACAAACCAGAACTAACTTTCCAGAGAAGGAAGGATCAGCTAGCATGCCTCTTGAGCTAGTACATACAGATACATGCGGTCCATTCAGGAAAAGAACACCTCGAGGAGAAGAATACTTGATATTATTCATTGACGATTTCTCCAGGTTTGTCTGGTTAGGACTTATGAAGCACAAAGATGAAGCATTCGAAAAATTCAAATCCTTCAAAGCCTTGGTTGAAAATGAATCAGGTCACAAAATTAAGTGCCTCAGATCCGACAGAGGTGGGGAGTTTACCTCAAATGAATTTTTCGATTTCTGTGAAGAACATGGGATAAGAAGAGAATTCTCTACAGCTAGAACTCCTCAGCAAAATGGAGTTGTGGAAAGAATGAACAAAACAGTCCAACAAATGGCTCGTGCTATGCTTGATGAGTCAGGAACTCCCGCAACTTTCTGGGGTGAAGCTGCACATGCTGCGGTTGTTATTCTCAACAAAACAAATGTCCGGGTGAACAGCACTCAAACTCCTCATGAGCTCTGGAGTGGTAAGACTCCTTCGATAAAGCACTTCAAAATCTTTGGGAGCAAATGCTATATTAAGAATACTGATGAGCAGCTTGGCAAACTTGAACCTAGAGCAGATGAAGGCATTCTTCTTGGTTACTCTCCACATAGCAAAGCATACAAGTGCTACAATAAAAGACTTGGCAGAATTGTTGACAACATTGATGTAGTGGTTGATGAGAAGGGATACATTCCTAGGCAAGTACATCATGAAGACATCGAAGAAGATGAAGGCTACCCTCAATGACAGAATGATGAAGAACCTCAAGAAGAACCTCAAGAAGAACCAGAGGAGCAGACAAGAATAGAAGAAAAGACTCCATCCAGATATGTTCAGAAGAATCATCCAGAATCTCAGATTATGGGGCAGAAAGAAGCAGGTGTACAAACAAGAAGAACAGTTGCAGAAGCCTCAAGCTATTTGGCATTACTCTCCTCTACTGAACCACAAAATGTGAAAGAGGCATGCAAAGATGAATGTTGGGTAAAAGCAATGGATGAAGAACTTGAGCAGATCGAAAAGAACAACACTTGGGAACTGGTTCCTAGACCAAAGGATAAGAATGTTATCGGAACAAAATGGGTCTTCAAAAATAAATTGAATGAAAATGGAGAAGTAATTAGAAACAAGGCCAGACTTGTTTGTAAAGGGTATGCGCAGCAAGAAGGAATAGACTTTGAAGAAACCTTTGCTCCTGTTGCAAGACTTGAGGCCATACGAATGTTCCTTGCTCTCTCAAGTTTTCAAAACTTCAAAGTATTTCAAATGGACGTGAAATCAGCCTTTCTGAATGGAGACTTGGAAGAAGAAGTATACATTGAGCAGCCAGATGGGTTCATTCTTGGAAATGATCCAAATCTTGTATGCAGATTGAAAAAGGCTCTCTATGGTCTCAAACAAGCTCCAAGGGCTTGGTACTATCGTTTGGACAAATATCTTCATCAACAAGGTTTTTCAAAAGGATCAGCAGACAACAATCTTTATATAAAAGTTGAAAATGACAAATTGCTAATACTTGTTGTGTATGTAGATGACATTATTTTTGGCAGCAATGAAGAAGCTATGAGTCAAAGCTTTGCCTTGGTCATGCAGAAAGAATTTGAAATGTCCTTGCTGGGAGAACTGACATATTTCCTTGGTTTGCAAATCCAACAAAAGGAAGCAGGAATCTTTTTATCTCAAACCAAGTATCTCAAACAGATTTTGAAGAAATATGGCATGGAAGATGCAAAACCAGTATGTACACCCATGGTCACAGGATGTAGCCTCAGTGCAAATGATGAATCTGCAGCAGTACATCAACCAACCTACAGATCTATGATTGGAAGTCTACTTTATTTGACAGGTACCCGACCGAACATCATGCATGCAGTAGGAATAGTTGGAAGATTTCAGGCAAATCCAAAGGAGACTCATCTTCAGGCAGTGAAGAGAATTTTCAAATATCTTCAAGGGACACAAAATTATGGCTTATGGTATCCTAGAGATACAGATCTCACACTTCATGCTTATACAGATGCAGATTGGGCCGGAAGCGTGGATGACAGGAAGAGCACAAGTGGTGGTGCGTTCTTTATGGGTTCCAGATTAGTATCTTGGTTCAGCAAGAAACAGAGTTCGATTGCCTTGTCTACAGCTGAAGCGGAATATGTTGCTACTGCATCTTGCTGCACTCAACTCCTTTGGATGATGCAGACCTTGCAGGATTTTCAAATCACTTGTACACCACCTATCTCCATCTTATGCGATAACACAAGTGCAATCAGCATCTCAAAGAATCCTGTCATGCATTCAAAAACCAAGCACATACCAATCAAGTATCATTTTCTCCGGGAACAAGTGCTTGAACAGAAAGTCAAGTTGGAGTATGTTCCTTCTAAGGAACAAGTTGCTGATATTCTCACCAAACCATTGACCAGGGAGACTTTTGAATACCTCAGGCAAAAGCTGGGGGTTGTTGATGCATCATCTTATTGTTGAAACTCTTCTGATTTATGATTGTACGCATGGTTCATCTGGGGTATATGCGTACATGTGCTGGGTTGCGGCACAGGTTCAGGGGGAGCATATAATGCATTGTTGGCATTATGGAGGATGTACAAAAGGAGATCATGGAAGCTGGTCTGAATATAGCTGCAATATGTCTCTATCTCTTTCTTGGTCATTGATGGTGTCTGGTGGATTATGGTTCTTCTTTGCAGATCTGAGGGAGCATGTTCTTAGGGGGAGCATAACCCTTTGCCCTTGATGTCAAAGGGGGAGAATGACGCTGAAGTTTTTGAGGTTGCCATCAAGTCCAAAGGGGGAGATTGTTGGCATTATGTTTCTGGTATGGCTATATGTTACAGATGTTGTACTTGATGGCAACACCCGTGGCAAGGCTCTCAATATGTTGAAAATTAAGAAGTACGCAGGAGAACAGTTCAGAAGATGCGTACCCGCAGGTACACCGTGAAGGGACCGCGGCCAGACACGCAGGTCAGCCGTTCAGGAGGTGCGTACCCCCAGTGCACTCACTTCAAGGCAGAGAAAAGCACACGTGGGGTTTCTTATGTTTAATCCTTGGTATTTAGCCGACGGTATTTGTGTTATTATGGTTTTGGCTCGTGGTATTGATCCATGATTTTAGGAGGAGCTTGCCTATATAAAGCGGAGGAGATCACTTGGCTAAGCATCTCTTGCAAATTGAATATCTTAAGATCTGAAATATTGGGTTATTGTTTCAAAAGCTTGATCTATATGAAAGTGAAGTGGAAAGCGAATCTGTGAAGGGTGATCTCTCGAGCGCATGATCAGATCTGGGCATCCGACTAACTGTAGCACACTGGTGATCTGCCAATTCGGCCCTAATCAGAAGTACGCAGGTGTTTAACGGTGCCTCTGCGTGGGTACGCAGAGTAGAAATAGAAGAACTGTGTGGGTACGCAGAACAGAAGAAGGGTCACTGCGTGGGTACGCAGAAGCAGAAGAAGAAGGGCTGCGTGGGTACGCAGCGCGACAGTGGTTCAGGTGCGTACGCACAGTAAAAGTAAGCGGCGCGATAGTCTTTCTGAGTGCGTGGCTACGTAGCAGTACGCGGCGCGATAGTCTTTTTGAGTGCGTGGCTACAGTGGCTGTACGTGGCGCGATAGTGTCTTTGGGTGCGTACAGTACGCAGCGCGACAAAAGAAGCAATGTGTGGGCACGCGGTGCAGCAGAAGGCTCTCTGTGGGTATACGCAGGGAAGCAGAAGGTGAAGTGCGTAGCGACGCAGGCCAGAGAAAAGAAAACTGCGTATCTGTCTTAAGATCTTCTGTTGACTGAATTTCTCTTGTTGATAAGGTGTTCTGGGTTTAGTTCTGTTATTGTTGATCTGGTTACTGCAGTTGACTGTGTAATTTACATATACTTGATGATCATTTGATGTTTATGGATCCAGTTTGAAAATTTATGAAAAGTGGTCCTTGTAAGAAGTAGGGGGTTGTAGCTCCCTTCCAGGAGAGACTGGAAAACGAGAGAGAGTTGTAGCTCTCTGCAGGTTGCAGCCTGCGTACTGGTAAAGGACTGCACCAGTACAAGACCATTGTAAAAGGAGTTTCTAATTTGAAAGAAGATAGAGACATATTGCAGCAGGTGGTTTTCACCCACATTGGGTTTCCACCTTATATCTGGTGTTCTTTGGTGTGACTATCTGTTTTTCTTGTTCACTATTTTATGGTGCTGATATGCAAAAATAATTCAAAGTGTAAATAAGGAAGATTTGTTAAAAGAACTTGATAATACTGATTCACCCCCCCTCTCAGTATTATTTCCAACAATAAGGGATTTGTAAATATGTATACAAGTTTTTCATTAGTGGGGCACATAATCAAGACGAACAATATTAGCAACAACATGTTCTCTCAAGAAATGATATTTGATCATAACAGGTTTTGTATTTGAAAGCATAAAAGGGTTCTTGGAGATGTTGATAGAACTTGGTTGCCACATAAGATTGGCATAGGTTCATTTAAATCAACCTTGATATCTATGAGGGTTTTCATCATCCAAAAATATAAGTGCAATAAGTGGAAACAACTATATATTAAACTTTCTTTGTAGATATAGAGTTTGAGTCATTTTTTTTGCTCAACCACGATACAAGGCAATCTTCCAAGAAAAATGTTGCTTCAGAGGTACTTTTTCTGTCATTAATGCTACTAGCCCAGTCAACATCAATATAATATTTTAAACCAAAAACTTTACCTCAAGCATACCATAATTCAAATTATGATGTGCCTTGTAGATATTTGAAAATTCTCTTTACTGCATTGATGTGGCTCTCTCTAGGACTTGCTTCAAATCTGGCAACCAAGCCGACAAATTGCATTATGTATGGCTGCGAAGCAGTTAGACATAACAAGCTTCCAATCATTGATATGTAGGTTGTTTGATTCTTTAGAGGAGATTCATCCTCTTTACTTAGCTTACAACCAGTCACCACAAGGGGTACTCACTGGCTTGCTATTGTCCATCCCAAATTTCTCCCATGTCTCCTTTAGATAATTGGATTGAGAAATGAAAATAGCCTTGTTAGATTAGGTCATGTGCAATATAAGGAAGTAGGAAAAATCCCCTATCATTGAAATTTCAAATTCTTTATGCATTACCTCAACAAACGGTTGTCCCATTTATTCCAAATAATTTCTAAAAATAATAAAATCTACATAAACTATAATAATTAATAGGTGATCATATTCAATTTTAATGTATAAATTGCTATCAATTGTCCCTCTTTTAAAACCTTGCAGCTGGGGACATTTGTCTAACATAGTATACCATGCTCTTAGAGTTTGTTTAATACCATACATAGAATTTCTCAATCTGTAAACATAATCTTCATTCTCCAAGATTAGGAAACCTTCTAGTTGTTCAATATAAATTTCTTCTAAATCTCCATTGAGTAAGTCCAATTTTATGTCCATTTTATATAATTTAATTTTCATATGACTAGAAAAATACAAAAATATTCTGATGGCTTCTAGTCTTGCTATTGGTGCAAATGTATCCTCAAAGTATATTCCCTCTATTTGTGCATAACCCTTGCAAACCATTCTTGCTTTATTTCTTACAACTTTTCCTTCCTCATTCAACTTATTCTTGAATACCCGTTTGGTGCAAATAAATTTTTTATCCTTGGGTCTGGGGACAAGCTCCCAAGTGTCATTTTTCTCAATTTGGTCCAACTCTTCATTAAAATCATTCACCCAAAACTTGTCTTCACTATCTTGACTAAAATTTTTGGGCTTGATTTGAGAGAGAAGGCTGGGATTTGCATTAATGGAACTTCCAATGAATTTCATTCTTATTTGGACACTGATCATTTGATCATCAAGTATTTGACTTTTTGAGTGTTTCTTTTGTACAAATCTAGATAGTGTTTTGTAACTTTTTGTTGTATCCTCTTCTTCTTCTTGATCTCCATACCTGTCTCATAATATGAATTCTAATTTTCTTTAGATTTTACTGAATGATGCAGTGTTTCATCAACTTTGACATCGATGAAATCTTCAACCCTCTTTGTCATTTTGTTGAAGTTCTTGGGCATGGAATCCCCCCAAGGCATGTCTTGGGGCTTAAAGCCCAAGTTTTGACCAAATTTTGTTGTAATAGCTCCGCGAATTGCGGGCGCAGGGTGCGAAAATACGATAGAGTCATAGGGTTGTCTGCCCTAGTTTTGTAATGTAATGTTGGCTGGATAGACCTATCCATGGTTCGTGGACCATGGGATTGTATAAATAGAGCGAGGCTCTAAGTGAAAGAGAAAAATGAATAGAATAGAAGCATGAGAAGGCTAAGTGATTGAGTCAAGGTGTAACGTGTGTCCGTGGGTCGTAGAGTAGGAGAAGGATCTGCAGCTGAGTGCGTAGGGTGAGTCGAGTCTATAATCATGGAAAGAATCAATAAAGAGAAGTTTTTCTATAATTATATGTATCTTTTCTGGTGTATTTGCATGAATGAATGCAATTTACAAGTATACTATTTATTTACTGCGCAAACCTGTATGAAGGTTTTATGTTGTTAAGTATAACTTAAAGCACTCAAGTACGCAAAGATAATTAACTAATATTGGAATATAAGCAAGGTCTTGGGTAATAGCACAAAATGCGGTGCATAACCCCTGGGTAGGGCTGCACGAAGGCAGTATATAAGGCCGTGAGGAATGGGAAAGTGCGCAAAGTAACCTACGCGCAGGGACAAACCATGGACCAGTCGAACTCACTAGACATCTCCAGGGTGTGGAAACCTAGTTCTAGCACCCTCCCATACTACTTTGGGTGAGACCTCAGTCTGCGCTCCAAAGACTATTGCCGAAAGGGCCAAAATTACCGGGATTTGTTTGGCTAATTAACTCTGAACCTGGGTTAGGCCCAACAAGCCAACAAATGGTTCCATTGCTGGGACCAGGATCTGCATAGAGATGTCTGATGTCATATCACTGGAATCCGACAAAGAAAGGAATTGAAGAGTGGTTGGACAGAAATATTCATGAGTTCGCGGCGTAGGAAAACAGAAATCTGCGATTATCAAAAGAAGAGTGGTTAGATTGCTACTTGTATACAGAAATCCATGAAATTTTCTTTGAATCCTTCCCTACTGAGTTGTACGAGTGGATCGTGAAGCTAGAAGATAGCCAAGGAAGGTGTAAACTTGACAAACCTATTGTGTGGACTCAAAAATTGGTGCACAAACTAGAAGCATCGAAAGATAATATTGCACGCACTTTCGATCACTGGCTGGATCGAATCATAGGAGGGTTCATCACCAAATTCGTGGTAGAAACTTTAGTTAGCTATAGCGAGGCAGAAAGACGCTTCCTCAAGGGGCCACGAGGTAAGTACGTTAAATATTTGAACACTTTGATTAAAATGCTTCTATGTGAAAAGTGGGTTATGTGAATAAATTGATGTTTGGGGCCATGGGGAGTGGGAGGATCTATAGAAACGAAGGTAGCACAGAACTAGAAACTAGCCCCTTGATTTCACCTCTGCAAGGAGGCGAAGAAGAGCTCATGAAGGTTTCACCAAGAAGTGCGATCAATCTGATAAAGCAGAGAATTCCACGCATACCGCCCCCACCCACACCACCACTAGTTTCACCATCTTCATGCCTGACTTCACCCATACCACCTCCACCACCACCGCGAAGAAGTATGGCCAGTGCGATAAAGCTACCAGTGTTCAAGGGAGTAGGGAATGAAGATCCAGACCATTTTTGGTTCATGGTAAAAGCTGTATGGGAAGCATAGGGTGTCATAGACAACAATATAAAGAAGGCAACGTTGGTCAGCGCTTTGTAGGATTGCTTGCTGACCTAGTACATTAAGCATTCCAATGACAATTCGAATGCGGGGATAGAGGATATCCAAGCTGCGCTAAATAAGGAATTTAGTAGGCTAAAATCGGAGGCACAGTTGATCATTGGATTCAAGGAAATCACCATGCTACTAGGCGAAACCCAGTGGGAGTTGGATCAAAGACTGAAGTGCACAATTCGCAAAGCAAACATGACCTTAACATATGGGAAACATCACGAATGGTTTGTAGCCTCATTAACACTGCATCTACGGAATGCGTTGTTGCAACAAAGGATAACCACTCAGGCTAAGGCTTTGGAGGTCGCGATGAGATTGCACGAGACTTTGATACAAGATCCTAACGTGGGAGTCCAGCAGATTCACGCACAGTTGAAAAACTTGTGCCTTGAGATGCAGAGTTTGAAACAAGACAGGACGACTCGTCCAAAAGTTGGTGACAAGGTATGGTGCGTAAAGTGCAAGGGCCAGGGGCACTACGAGGACCATTTCTCGGTGTTTGCGAATTACCTCGCAGAAGGAGGACCAATGCCATTAAGACCAAAGGCACAAGTAGGACCAAGCGTGGTGCCTGCGTTATGGTGTGTGATTTGTCAGATAAGAGGAAAACATGCTACAGATAACCGCCATCTACTGTAGAAGTATACGCAAAATTCCCAGCAGTTGTTCTATAATTTTTGCAGGTCAGTAGGCCATGATGAGCACACCTGTAGAAGTTATGAATTGATGATGGATTAGACTCCTACCTACAGATTTCAGGCCGAAACACAGCCCCTCGATCAAAATGCAGGAATGGTGCGCACTGGATTTCAGGGGCGCGGAGGAGGCCAAGGTGGAGTGGGACCAGGAAGAGGTTGCGAACAGATGATATGTTATGATTGCGGAGGGCCGGGGCATTATGCTCGCAATTATACAAATCCAACGAGACCATCGTGCTTATATTGTATGCATTTTGATCATGAGACGGAGGATTGTCCCACACTGATAGCGAGGTTGCACGATAAAGGAGCACTCCAGCCTCCCCTGACTCAGAACCTGCAAATGATGAGGTCTGAGCTGCATGAGGAAGACCCTAATCTAAATATCATTCTTCGGAGTGGTATTATGACAGGGGATGACAAAGGCAAGCAACCCAAAGAAAGTACCTGGGTTCGCAAGGCTCCAACAAAAGAACCAGAATTTGATTTGGAGCGTGCTAAGGAGACATTCATGGAAGATAAGAGGAGCTTCGTGGATGCCTCCACTTCAGGAAGTAAAGACAGACTAGAGCCGAAAATGGACCCATCGATGCTCATTACATTCTTGGAGACATGCATGAAGTTGCTGCGTGACAACAAGGCTGTGAAGGGGCTACAAGAACTCATAAATAGATGTGCTGGGACTGCACCAGGAGAACCACGTGTAGTCCGGAAGCTTGGGAAGCACACGGCATGAACAGGAAGGGAGATGAGATTGAATGCACAGATCGGGGAATATGAGATGGATCAAGTGATTCTGGATCTAGGATTAGACTCTAACGTCCTGCTAAAGAAAACATGGGAGCGCATGGGTAGGCCTGCATTGCAATGGTCTCCTATCCAACCGCGAATGGAGAACCAGCAAAAGATCCTACCTATGGGGAGATTGCAGGGAATCATAGTAGATATCGAAGGAGCGAGCGTGATAGCAGATTTTGAAGTGATAGAGATTATTGATACAACAATCCCTACCCCACGCTACTAGGAATAGATTGGGCCTCTGACATGAATGGAGTGATAAATCTAAAGATGCACAAGATGATTTTTGAGAAAAAGTCACTTCACGTAGTAGTACCTTTAGAACCTGTGGAAGGATCACGCTACATAGAGCTAGTGTGTGACTATGACGATGACGATGATCTAGACTGTATTTACAAGATAACTACGCACGAGAAAGACTGGGTAAATCCAACTGCGGATGGCTGAATCTCATGGGAGCGTGGAAGCTCTTGTACATCAGATTCTGATGAAGAGATAGAACAATGGCAGAACCGGTTACATGAGGTAACCATGCTCAATTGTAACATGATGACAAGGTCACTGTGTTGCATAGCAACAAAGGTAAGGGATCTGCCTACACACGATAGGTTAGGTGAAGTAGAGGAGTTCCTGAACAAATTTGAAACAGAAGTGCTGGAACAACAATGTTTCGACACTCTGAAATGTGTACAGCGCTACACCCGCAAGGTGGTGGGGTACACACCAAAAGAGTTTTGAGGACTGGCACGATTGCCAAAGGATGATGTGCATACGATTTGGGAAGCCTCAAATGTGGTTAAATGACAAGTATGATAGACGAAACGGCCCGTGCACCCACCTTTCCACGTGGGTACAATCATATGGTGTGAAACTTGTAAGAATGCACACAATACTCGTGGTAGGAGACATGATTGAGACACAGGTGTGGGTAAGAAAATGGCATGAATGACCCCTCCTTCTGGGACCACAAAGTATGGAAAGACCAGGTGTGAAGAAGGATATCCAGGCAGAAGCCTTTAATAAAATATGCGAAGCGCTGAAGAAAGTCCACAATACGAAGTATACTGGCTGGGACTTGCGTGTATTAGTGGTTCTATGGATTTATAGGACCATATGCAAGACCTTGACCACACATGCACCTCTGAAGCTGAAGTATGAAGCGAATGCTATAATCCCCATGGAGCATGAAAATCCTAGTCTACACATAGTAGCACTAGTAGATACGATGGTTCACGGAGTCTGGAAAGAAGGGATCACACAACCGCAAGAAGCAAAACGCATGGGTCTTGAGGAAGAAATCCAATAGGGAAATTTTAGGTTCCAAGAACTTGAAAAAGAAAGGGTGCGTTTAAGGAGGAAAAGTGCTTTCGTAGAAGCAAAAGTCAAGAAGCTGGAAGATGAGATAAGGGACGATTTTCTCGATAAGAAGACCACAGTGATAAAATAGGGTGCGCACGATCATTTTGACAAGTTTTAGGACTATCGCCGCAAATTGATCAATTTGATGCCTTGGCTTGGACCGCATATTACTAAGAGAATTAACCAGGGTGATGCACTGCAGATGATAAGGTGTGCAACATCGCCAGTAATGGTAAAAGGTAGGTATTTCCTAGGAAGAATGCTGGATGACCGGAGGAAACCGCACACAGGTGGCGCAACCACCTGACTAGCCGAGGGAGGAATAGTCTTATCGCTCCAATAAGTTGAAAGGAAGCGCGAGACTATAAACTACTCTGCCCGGAAGCTGTGCGAGGTTGGAGCTGTGCACAGAAACAAAAAGTCACAAGGTCCGCAACCGCACATAGGGGTTTGCGCTACCACGTGGGTTGGCCAGAAAGTGACCGTTGAAGTAACTATTCACAATGGAATGCTCGACTTAAGGCCAAATGGAGTGGGCGACAAGCATTTAAGACACAATTTATGGGCAATATTTGGAAAAATCTACCGCCAAGGGAGCATTAATGAACCATATTTAGGGGGAACAGTCGAATTCAAATTCAAAAAGTGCTATAAAATACAAAGGGCTACCCAACAAAGAACACCTGGTCATTTGCAAATTGAGCGATTGAGAAGCGCCCTGGTTGTTGTGAGCCAAGTGTTGATTGAGCCCCTAAGTTCGTGAGTGCTATATTTCTGGATGAATACGATGGCAACAATTGAGGACATTATGGAGATAACTGAAATGACCGCCGAAGAGGCCGCGCAGGCCCTAGTAGTGGGAGATGCTTCGGAAGGAGTTGAGATTGTGGCAGAAAAAAATCACCGCGCATGCCTAGACCAAAGAAGGACAAGCAAGCGATGGTTCCCATATGTGTGTCCCCACAGAACTCGCTGCGCACCAAGCTATAAATGGAGGAGATGGGGAACATTGTCACCATAGAGATCGATGAAGAAGAAGAAGACTTCGTAGACCTAATCATCGTCGAAGATGTGGATGAAAGAATGGAGGAGGAAACTTAGCCTGTGCACCCCCCAAAAAAGTTGCCTGCCTATGTCCCCCCACGATAAGGAGAGGCTAAAGTGCCCAAGGACCTAGATGAGACCAAGAGCTCACTCCAGACCCCGCTCCTCTCAAACAACATTATTTTTTAGGGCACACACCTGGGACAGGTGCCAAGCCTAAAATTTGAAGATTGGGACCTCGCTAACCATGAGAAGTTCTCTCACCTTGAGATCAGGAACCCCATGAAGCCCAATTAGAACACCGCAGTGGGAGCGACATAATTAGAGCCACGAAAGTGGTTGCGTGGAGTGGAAAAGGCTGGGGTCCTCAATCTGCTCTAGGTACCACACTTCCATCATGTACCAATAACAATTTTCGTCATCAGGCAGTTGCTATGCCTGATACATGATGGGTGTTTGTGGCTGGAGGAGCCCATCTCCATCACGACAGACTTGATTCACTGCGTTTCCTGACTTCCATGCAAAGGAGAAGACCCCACGGTCATATCGAAATGGAAGAGCAGTGACTTGGCTGTCGCGAAAGCCATGAAGAAAAAGTACAAGCTGTAAAAGAAGAAGAGGGGCTATGCCATCTATAGCATTAAGGACAAAGCAGTACACGTGGCAACCGAAATCTTGGTAGGAAAGGTTATGAGCAAGTGTCGCACGGACGAAGTACCCATGCCGGTAGTCGCACTAGTTGAGCAGTGCATGGGGGGGGTCCAGTATAACTGGTCCGAGTTCCTCTGCAAGGAGGTTTGTATATAATTTATGCAAAGCTCAGGAACAGGGAAAAAAGTTCCACGATGCATGGCCTTTGCTGTCCATAGTGCTCGTGGTAGGGGAATTACTAGAGGACAGTCAATTCCCCATAATTGACAGGGACCTTCCAGAGGCCGCGAAGTATTATTTTCTCTGGGTCACAAAAGATGCCAAGAGGATCCATGACAGTAAAATATTATGGGTGTTCATGGAGATGAACCTTAGAATGGGAATCAACCACAAGCTGCGGTTGTTGCTTACTGTCTACAACAGTCCGCAGAGTTTTGTAGAATTCAAAGCGGACATGCATAACATTTATATGAGAGTGCGCAAGGATCCGACTAAACAATGGAGGAAGCTGCCCTTTGTAGCCACAGATGAAGTCATCTTCAATGTCTTGGAGACATGGCCACTGGAGTGGCATGCCCTCGACATTACAGAGGTACAAAAGTCGGTGGCACAACAGAAGAAAGAAGAGGCCAAGCTGTGCATTACACAGTTGGTGGAAAAGAAAAGGGAAGCAAAAATGGCAATAGAAGTGTGGGCGGTGCAGGACACAGCACAGAAAGCAGCTGAGCAAGAAAAGGCCACAACAACAGTAGCAGCACAAGAGGTAGCCGCGAAGGTGGGTGAGGGCCAAACGACATAGGGGTAGGAAGTATAGGAAGCAGAGACAGCAAAGTGAGGCGCAGACCCACAAACTGCGTCAATGTAGCTAAAGCACCAGCACCCAATAGAGCGGGCAAGGTGGCGTAAGAAGGTCAAGGCAACGAAATTGTCTATTGACTCGATCACCCTAACCGAGGGTGATTTGCATGACATTGGCAAGACAGTGTGTGACATCACCTCTAAGCCTCTCCAAGATTTCATTCAGGAGAACCAGATTGTGTTGGGGGCCCTCAGAGCATAGTTGCAGGAATTATAGACGCACCCTCCTCAGGTTGGTACCCTTTCGACCAACCTCGCAGTCGGCTCAACAACAGAAGAACAGATGTTGCACGTGTGGACGACGAATACCACAGTGATGCCAGAAGGGGCACTACTGACATCAAATGAGGCTGATAGGCCTACGGTTAGTGCACTGAATGGTCTTGGTCTCAATATGGCGGCACTCTCATGACAGACCCTATATGTTTTGTAGGATGGGATAACTACAGAGCTGCATGCTAGGGAGAACCAGGCACTGCAAGTCCTTAGTGAGCAGAAAATCAATATGGAACAACTGATCTTGCAGTGCGATGAAGTGGTGTCGCAGAATCAATAGCTGGTACAGGTGATAGATGATGCTTGCCAAAGCATCTCGAAACTATCCATCCCAGTAGACATACTAGCAGAGGCGCGGATCCACAGGTTAGCAGCAGGGGTACTCAAGGAGAGGGAAGAAATGACAAAGGTTCAGTTGGAGCTAAACCTTCATAACACCAAGCTGCAGTTGAAGGCGCAACCATCCACCCCTCCAGAAATCAGAGAACAGCGTGCTAGCATTATCACAATGGGACTCGATGAGATTAGAGGTGTAGTGCGAGACTGCACCAGTATGTTGGAAGAATCACTTGAGGTCGTCTCAAATCTGTAGGAGGACCCCAACATCCAGTGTCTATAAACAGAGGCGCGAGAACTCCAACAGTAGTATGATATCATTCAAGGAAATGCATAGACGGTGGTCCTCACTCAGAGACTTGCGTGGATGCAACAAGCTAAAGCACTAAAAGAGAAGGTGGACATGACACAACACAAGGAAGCAGTCCTGAAAGCGCATGTTCATCCTTGGATCAAGGCCTTCACCATCACAACAGAAATTAAAGGCAAGCTCGCACACATGTAGAGAAGCACTCCTGACACAGAGGTCTCAGAACAATGTATGTAGTAGATCCAGCAGGCAACAGCTTAGTGCGCTACTGACCTTGCCACAGTTCGAGAATAGTTGGAGGGACTTTGCGCAAAGATCTCCGTGCCAACAGAGTGACTCAAGGGCGAGTCACGATGTTTGTGTTGGGGTCCTGTTGGGCATGGAATCCCCCCAAGGCATGTCTTGGGGCTTAAAGCCCAATTTTTGACCAAATTTTGTTGTAAGAGCTTTGCGAATTGCGGGTGTGGGGCACGGAAATATGATAGAGTCATAGGGTTGTCCACCCTAGCTTTGTAATGTAATTTTGGTTGGATAGACCTAGCCATGGTTCGCGAACCATGGGATTGTATAAATAGAGTGAGGCTCTAAGTGAAAGAGAAAAACAAATAGAATAGGAGCATGAGAAGGATAAGTGATTGAGTCAAGGTGTAACGTGTGTCTGTGGGTCGTAGAGTAGGAGAAGGCTCTGTAGCTGAGTGTGTAGAAGCCTAGTAGTCTGTAGCTGAGTGCGCAGGGCGAGTTGAGTCTATAACTATGGAAAGAATCAACAAAGAGAAGTTTTGCTATAATTCTGTGTATCTTTTTAGGTGTATTGCATGAATGAATGTAATTTACAAGTATACTATTTATTTACTGCATGAACCCATATGAAGGTTTTATGTTGTTAAATATAACTTAAAGCACTCAAGTAGGAAAAGATAATTAACTAATATTGGAATATAAGAAAGGTCTTGGGTAATAGCGCAGAACGCGGTGCACAACCCCTGGGTAGGGCTGCGCAAAGGTAGTATATCAGGTCGTGAGGAACGGGAAAGTGTGTGAAGCAACCTGGGCACAGGGACAAACCGTGGACTAGCCGAATTCATTAGACATCTCCAGGGTGCAGAAACCTGGTTCTAGCACCCTCCTATACTACTTCGGGTGAGACCTTAGTCCGCACTCCGCAGATTGTTGCCGAAAGGGATAGTAGTACTAGGATTTGTTTCGCTAATTAACTCTGAACCTAGGCCAGGCCCCAACAAGCCAATAGAAGCATTTGTAGCCTTTGATCCTGACTGAATATCCAAGGAATATGCTCTCATCTTCTCAGGAGTCAAACTTTCCAAGGTATTTATTATTTCTTTTGATATAATATTTACTCCCAAATATCTTGAAGTGTTTTACATATGCCTTTCTTCCTTTCCATTGCTCATAAGGTGTCTTATCACTATTAGGCCTTAACTATGTTTTGTTTGTTATGTAAACAACTTCTTGGGATGCTTCTCCCTAGAAGGTGTATTCAACCTTCCCTTCATTCATAATTTCCCTGACCATCCCTTGAATGGTTCTATTTTTCCTTTCAACCAACCCATTCCATTGTGGTTTTCTTGTTACTATGTACTCCCTCCTTATGCCATGTTTCTGATAGAAATATTCAAACTCCTTTTAGGTGAATTCATCTCCATTGTCATATCTCAAGCACATAATCTTGAGTTCCTTCTCATTCTCAACCTGAGGCTTTAATACTTTAAACTTACCCAAGGATTCTGACTTCTCTTTCAACAACATTATTCAAGTAGCCCTAGTAAAATCATCAATAAATAAAATAAAGTAGCTTTCTCCTCTTGGGATATTTGTTCTTGGGGGACCACAGATATGTGTGTGAACCAACTCCAAAGGTCTAGAAGGTGAGAACTCCTTAGTTTTGAACTATGTCCTAGTCTGTTTCCAAAATTAACAAGACTTGCAAACTGGACTATCATGCCTTGATAGTCTTAGTAAGCCTTTGAATACCCTTAACTTACTGATATTGACTATGCTATCGAAATTCACATGTCCCAACTCTTTATGCCATAGCCATGTTTTCTATGTTTTTCTCAAATAAAAATTCACTCTGGAATCATGAAGAACATACACATTGTTGTGTGTCCTAATTTCCTTAAATACCAACTTTCCATTTTCTTCTTTTTTATATTTCACAATCCTTATAGTGAAAAGTCACATCATAGTCATTGTCACACATTTGGCTTATGCTTAAGACTATCCACATATAATACATTTTGTTCCTTGATCTTTTCATCTAAATTGAATAAGCCCTTCCCTTTAATTGGTGCAAGAGCATTATTTTCAAAAATAACACTTCCTTTACTTTTCTCTTTTAGAAATAGGAATTTACTATTGTCTCAAGTCATATGCTTGGAGCAACCACTATCTACATACCATTTTCCTTCCTGGTTGTGTGTAGATAAAGTAAGTCCACATTCCTCATATTTCCCATTCTTTTGTTTCCACCTTTTCATGTCTCTTTGTTGTACTTCTTGTTCATAAATCTATTGTTTAGATGGAAATATGAACTTACTTATGTAGTCTTTTTCCTTGTGCCCAAATTTATTAAAATTGAAACACTCAATTTCATTCAGCAAGGGGGAGAAGGGATTTATTATTAATTTGTCAGCCCAGTAACATATTCCAATCATGGGACTAGATTCCTCTTTCCAAGAGGAAAAATATTGACTTTTGAAGCACTAGATTTGGAAAAGAGAAAGTGTATTTTTGATGTGAAGCCCACAATGTCACATTTGACCAGGTCGACCCTAAAGTGGAATTGGACACCCTTAGAAGCCTTTAAATAAAGTCAAATGACCCTCATTTGGACATCATCATCAAGCATGTTATTGTTCTCTCTTTTTTAGTTTGGTTCGCATAGGTCTGAAGTGGGTTTGTGAATTTGGTTCATACAAGTCTGAAATTGCAAGGTTTGAAGCTTGCACGTGTGATTAAGGTTTTTGGTTTCCAACCATAGGGTTGACACTAGATTTTTTCAGCCAAAACCACACACATATAGGCCTATCCATGCAATTGGAAATCCTCAACCACACACATGACCCTCTCTACATGCCACTGGGATTTGGGGTTTCATTTTTACAGGTGACCACAATTGACCATAGATTAGGAAAGTTAACTCTGATCAATATTGTTGGTGGGATCATATTCTTGGATATTGTTTGGTTGATTTTTTTGGATAGTTTTTTATTAGCTCATTGTACTTTCTTCTGAACATTTTATGAAAATATAATAGAAGAAGAATCGCAAAGGGTTTTCCCCCTTGTGGGGTTTTTACCTAGCCATTGACCAAATAATGTGTCTCTCGTCTCTTGGTTGTTTTTAATTGTGCATTTGTATAATTGTTATATCTACTATTTATATACTACCATTGGTTAATTGAAGAAGAGAAATTCTAATTTGGATGTTATTGGAAATTGTTGAAGTAATAATTGTAGCATAGAACAATTCTTGATGAAAAAGTAACATGGTATCAAAGATGAGGTGAATATAAGTGCAAGAGACATAGAGAAAAAGCATCCATCCTCTAGCAGTTGAATTTTGGTTTGGTAAAAAATGTCTACCTCATATTTCAAGAATAATGAAAATTTAGCTGATGCATTCGAATTTGTAGCTTGGAAGACCAGGATCAATATCACATTATATGAGTATGATTTCATGGAATACATGGCAAGAAATAATTCATCACCACTAGAAAATGCATCTCAAGTTTCCATGTCCAAGTACAAGAAAGGTGAGATTAAAGCTAAGAAGATTATCATTGATTCTTTAAGAGATCATCTACTTGTTTATATTTCATCTTTGAAGACTTCCAAAGAAATGTACGATAATATTATTTCCATGTATGAAGTGAACAATTTGAGCCACATTATAGATTTGAAAAATCAAATTAAGGAATCTAATATGCACAAGGGAGAGACTATGCAATCATTCTTCATAAGAATAATTGAAATTAGAGATCAACTTTGGATTGCTCAAGAAATTGTGTCTTCCCTTAGTGGTATTCCTTCATCATGGGGAATGTTCATTAATTCTATCAACAATAGGGAAATGATACCTTCTTTTGATGAGCTACTAGCTCTATGAAATCAAGAGGAAAGAATGATTATATCTAGGGGGGCAATTCAAAGGCCAAATGAAGAAGAGCCCACTGCCTTTGTTACTCAAGGGAAGAAGAAAAATAAGAAGAAAGGAAAGGGAAAGCTATATAATTAAATAAGACCTCCTCATGCCAACTGAGACTCCAAGGATTCAAGAAGATGAGATAGAAATGTTGAATTCTACAATTGTCATTAGAAGGGTCACTATGCTCGAGATTTTCATGAGAAGAGTGATGCTCCAAGAAGAAACAGTTCAAGGTCCTTCAACAATAACCTTGGCTATAACAACAACAAGTCATATGATATAATAAATGATAGAAGAAGGAATTATATAAGAATAAGAGACTCTCCCGATGATCGCGAAGAAGAGTATCGTCCACAAAAGAAGTCAAAAAATTCTAGGTATGAAAGTAATGTTGTTAATCAATTTGAATACATTCTTATTTCTACACTTTCTAGTTTCAATCCTTCGGATACTTGGGACAGTTGGTTGGTTCATAGTGGGGCCTCTCATTATTTCTCTAGGTATAAGGAAGTTCTCTCAAATTTGGTGGAGAGGGAGTCAATTTTTAAAATTATTCTTGGAGACAAATCCACTCATCTTTTTAAAAGTTTTGGGTCTGTTAAATTTCATTTGGACTCCAGGGAATCTATTTTCCTTCATGATGTGATGTTAGGTCCCTATAATACTAGTGATTCCCCCATTACTATTATCATTTTATCCCTTATTGTTATTGTTGTGCCTGTATTGTCCCCATATTGTTATTATTGTGCCCCATAGAAGCCCACTATTGTTGTTGTTGTGCCCTTATATTATTATTGTTATGTCAGCTTTGATTATATTGTGACCCCTTATATTCCTATATATAGAAAGGAGGTTTTGTCATTTGTATCATCCAATAATTTTTTATTTGTGTAATGTAAAGGAGGTTTCCCCCACGAAGAGGCTAAATTCTAAGGCGTTGATCTTTCTTTTCTATCTTTTTGTGCGTTGGTTTCATAACATTTGGTATCAGAGCTTTGGATTCTAGGGTTTCGCTGCTCCAAATAGGTCATCGTGGAATTTTAGCTATAACATTTTTTTGTGATGTTTCTGAAGAAACAAAACAACACCCATTTGAGCCAAAATCGTTTTGAATCTCGGTTCCAAATTTCAGATCTTGTATTGCTATATTTTAGGAGCTATGATTTCAGGAAGTTAGGGTTTTTGTAGACTCCCGAATTATATTCCAAACAGGTGACCTTGGGAAAATAATCCTAAATTTCTCTCAGAGCATCAGATTGAACTTTCCTAAGAAGTTATAAAAAGCAGACAGATTTTAGTTTTTTGTGTATCTTTTTCAGATCCGAAGGTAGAAATAGGGACGCATGGCATGTCGTACAAGTTTGATCTACTTCAAAATTATATAATCCGGCCATCTTGGGAGATTGGGCATAACTCTTTTGCGGAGAATCTATTTTTGATAAGAATGGTGGCATTGGAAAGATTAATCAGAGGGCTACTACAAGAAGCAATTTAAAACCTTGGGGATCCACAATTACAGAGATACAACAGATTCAATATCTAGCTTCTACAAAGCGAAAAAAAAGTGTGTATTCTTTTTAAAATTTTGCATAAGTTTGGGTTGAAAAATTAGGTTGAAGTTCAAAGGGCATAATAAAGCATAATTATCATTAATTTATGCCCAAAGAAAAAAAATGGAAACACCTAGTAAGCAACCTAAAAGCTTTAGCATCACCCATGAAGAAGAGGAAGAATTGCAACATGATATTTCAAAATTACGAGACCAGGTGCAACAAATTTCACTCTCACGAAAGGTAACCGAAGCTAAGATGAATGGAGTGGAAGCTAATATGAATGGAGCAAAAGCTAAGATGGATGGAATGGAAGCTAATATGAGTGGCATGGATGCTAAGATGGAAGGTTTGAAGATATATTTGAATAAGTTGCTACAAGAAATGCTTACTAATGGTGAAAGGGTAGTAAAGGAAACTCATGATGAGAACAAAAGAAATGTTAATCATGATTTCATTGACTCTAATGTTGGATTGAAGAATCACCATGTTCCAAAGATCGATATGAGGAAGTTTGATGGAAAGGATCCCGTAACATGGATACTACAAATGGAACAATTTTTCGATCTCCATAATGTGCAAAACACACAAAAGGTACGCATTGAAACTTTATATTTGGAACCAAATCAATTTGTATGGTATCGATGGCTTTGCTCTTGTAAAAAAAATGTCACTTGGGAAATTTTTACGGAATAAATGATAGCACATTATGAGGATATAAAACGCAACACTTTTTTTAGCCGATTGATAAACCTCAAACAAAAGGGTTCAAAAAATTGAATATAAGGGTAAAATATATTTTAGAGGAGCATAGGATTGATGTGTTCATATAGAATTTAAAGGATAACATCCAACATGAGGCTCACCTTTGGGAACCTGACTCATTAGAGACGACATTCAGGTTGGCAAGAAAAATGGAAAGAAAAATTATGGAAACAAGGAAGCCTACCACTCAAAACTATAAGGATGGAAGTGTTGTTTCCCCTAGCCTTCCACAACCTACAAGGTTGAAACCCCAATAATTGGAAGAAAAAAGAGAAAAAGAGATTCGTTACAGTTGTGACAGAAAATATGTAGTATACCTAGGGGGATAATATGGGGTACAAAGGGAGGTACCCAAGGGAATAATGTAATAATGGGATGTGCCATAGTAATAAATAAGGTGGTTAACCCATATCATGTAAGAGACCACAAGTAGTTAGCAATAATGTAATAAGCCCATGGTATTAGATAGATGGTATTGAGGGAACCATGGTAATGACCCATGGTATTGTATGTATGAGGCCTATATAGAGGATAGAGACTCCCCATTAAGAGATGTCAAGGAATATTGTATGAACATGCATATGGCTTGTGGAGTGTTCTCCTTCCTTAAGGAGTGAATGTATGGTGTTGCCCTACCTTAAGGGTTTGATTAATAAAGTGAAGCATTTCTATCTATATTCATATCTTGTTATTCTTGGGTATATTTCTATTATCATATATTTTCATATAAGATCTATAACAAGTGGTATCAGAGCGCTTTCTTGGGAAAAGCAGAGATTTTTTTTTTTATTATTATTATTTTTGCAGACATTTTTCAGGGCAGCGAGTTTTCAGATCAAATTCGTATGTTATGGTACAAAATCTACAGAATTTAATTCTATATCTGGGTTATTTGCAAAAAATAACCCAATTTGAAAAAACAAATCGGCCAAATCAGAGTCTGGATGAGGGAGATATCACTAATTTAAAAATCAGTTGTGTTGCAGACATTTTTTGGGGCGGCGAGTTTGTAGATCAGATCTGTACGTTCTGGTGCAAACTCTGCAACATCTCATTGCAGATCTAGGTCCTTGGAAAAAAAATACTCAGTTTGAAAAAAGACAATTGGCCAAATCAGAGTCCAGATGAGGGAGATATTGCTGATTTAAAATCAATTCTTTTTTAGAATTTTTGTGACGGCGTGACAGTTGCAGTGTGAATATGAAATTCTAGTGCCTGGATCAGGATTTCTATCACGTGGAAAGATGCAGAATGATCATTCCATTTCCAAAAAAAGTCATAATAAAGATTCTGAGAAATATTGACTAAACTATGGCCACTTTAAATTTTCGCCAAGCAAGTGATTTTTTTCATGCTGTCTAGCAAGATGTTTTTTACAAGAAAAGATGATAGCCCTACTATTGAAAAATTCATACATAGTCAAAAGTTCACATATGAGAAACAATGGAAAATTTTATTATCACTTGGTTTCCAAGATGAGGGTTATAGATGGTGGAACTCAATTTACAACAAGCAGTTGTCCGAACTTTCGGATAAAGAATTTGAAAAACTCCTTTTGGACAAATGGTCTCATGCTAGAAAACAGGGGAATGAGACATGTAAGGGGTTATTTTCTACTGGTATCTCCTTATTGCAGGTTCATGGATGTATTCAAAAGGAGAAAATCATTGTGTCTATAAATCCTAGTTGCAAGCAAAATCTTATAAATATCAATTTGGCAAAAAAATTGCAAGTTCCAGCAAAACAAATGGAGCACACACAGGTTAATAATGAGGATGTTCAAGTTTATAAAGATTTGAAGCTTTATATGGATAAGTATGTGTTGCATTGTGATTTTTATACTTCAGATATGGATAACATGGATGTTGTTTTGGGATATCCTTGGATGGAATCTATGGGTACTGTCAATATTAATGTGCAGAAGAAATTCATGAAACTCTGGTATAAAAAGAATAAAATAACATTGCAGGATATTTATATTAAGACCCAAGCAGAGACTATGGAGGCAAAAGCACAAAGCTCTAATGACACTGACACATCAGATAATGAGCCTTTAATGGTTGACAACCAAACACAAACATCAAACCAAGTACCAAAAAAACAAGGAGAATCCAAGGAGGCTGAAATAGAAAATATTACAAGTACTGATACATCAAATGAGGACTCAGTGGTTGAAGTAATATTGGAAGATAAGAAACAACAACAAGCACCATAACATGTACCAACTACCAATCAGGCCCCATTAGGTGGTGTTATAGACATTTTTGGGCACTGCAACCCCAATCATATATGTCCATAAACCAAGGGCTCCTAAGTCCCTAAAAGTGTTGTTTCACACCCTAAAGGAACAAGGTCAGCTGATTACATCATCTCCCAGAAGTTCTCCATGAAAAACTACTTAGAACTGGTCAAAATTGGACCATATCACCTGCTCCATGGTCAAAGTGCGATGCATCCCACCTAAATGCAGACGGGATGTGTGATGCACACTGAAAAGCCCTTCTATGGGGTGCGATGGGCGAGAGTGGACAAATGGCAGAGTCAAGATGAGAGGTGGATGATCATGGAATCTTCCAGAAACTTCTCCTATGACACTTGCCTCTTTGAATTCGCCTAGGGATGAGTAAGAGATCATCAATCTCCAAGTAGAATCAAGAATTATCAGGGAGAGGACACTAATCAAATCTCAGAAGCTGACTCACCTCCCTGCAATCATCTATATATGGATCCCTCATCCCAGAGATCCAGAGGCTGGAATTTTGTATCTTGTAAGGAAGTGCTGCTGGTTTCTT
This sequence comes from Pinus tabuliformis, assembly GCA_031772625.1. Classification (NCBI taxonomy): domain Eukaryota; kingdom Viridiplantae; phylum Streptophyta; class Pinopsida; order Pinales; family Pinaceae; genus Pinus; species Pinus tabuliformis. The sequence continues at coordinate 476,915,674 of CM062811.1, read as the reverse complement.
GGTGTAACATCATAGTGTTGGGTGATCTAAGATTTTCATGAGGTGAAGAAGGGCTTTCTTACTGAGAGGATGACGCTGGGTCAGAACAATTGGTTGTAATCCTCTTTGCTATTCTTGATATTAGTAAAGCTATTCAAGTTTTTCTCCACATTCTTGTATGATTGATGATATATGCATTTGTGTGGTCAATATATATCTGGTCCTATATTGCTTGTGATAGTAGATCTCTGTTCTTGGATAGTGTTATGTTGCTTTGATTCCATAGGTGCTCTTTGAAGCTGGGTAGACGAGGAAGCGAGTGGCAAAGATCTATCAGAAGGGAGAGGAATCAAGCAAGGAACCAAGCGCAAGACAGAGGTTGGTCTCCTTTGCTCCCCTCTTATCTACTTCTCATAAAGGAAAACGAAAGTAGTTTTAGTTTGTTTGTTTCTAAGATAGCTACCAGTCTTAGTGGGACTAGCAGCTCTGCATGGACACTAGATTTCCCGATAACAAAATGGCGACTCCACTGGGGAGTGAATAGCTTGTTTTCTTTTCTATACTTGTTTGTTTTATAAACTTATAGACGGAGCCTGAAGTCAAGCCAGCTAGCCTTCGAACTGCATTTGCTATGCAAGTGCAAAGTAGATTAATGCTGCTTCAGTCTATCTCTGAGTTTTGTTTATAAATTGAACAATTGATTTGTAAACATCCTAATTGCCCTTGTGGTGGCTCTTGTAACCTCCTTAGATCTACCCCTATGATTTATTTGCTAATTATCACTTGCTCGGCCTAAATCCCTGAACTGTGCTGCAAACTATGATCAAGAACTGGATCAAAAGTCTCGCACTGTACCATCGCACCCTCTCTTCAAGGAAATTTGGATGCATCGCACTTCCCGTGTGCAGTAGGTGGGATGCATCCCTGTTTCCCTGTGTTACAAGTGCGATGATCAGAAAAGGCTAATTTTGCCTCCAGGTCTTGGTTTTTCTTCATTCTTTTCAGCTCTATTCTGGAGTTTTGCTGTCTGTGATCAGTATACCACTGTGGAAACCCCCTTCCTTTCCATCATTCCACCTCCATTGTGCAAAGAACTGTAAATGTTTTTATGTATTGTGAGCCATTTTCAGTTCTCTTTTACAAAGAAGTAGTGTAATTGAACTGTCGTTTCTTGATTTGGAAGTGTCGCAAGTGTCATTTTCAGTCATAGAAGAGAATCTGATTGTTCTTGATAGTTGATTACATTGTTACTCTTGTATTTGATTTGAATTAGTAGTTTTTCAAGTGTCGAAAGCAAGTTTTCAATTCCAAATCGCAAAGTGTCGTCATTGTCTTCATTTTGTCTTGAAAGGAAGCTTGTTAGTAATGTCGCTTTGAAAAATAATTTAGATTTGTGCTTAGCTTTCTTTTATCATTCACACATTAAGAAGGCTGAAAACAAATACATGCATGTGCATTTGCATTTATACTATTTGTTGGTTTGATTTAGGATAGTGCATATAGTGTGTGCTCTCTGCTCTATGTTGAAAGAATATCATCTCTCTTTCTTTAGTAGCTAGGATTTTCATTGCAAAGAGAAGATTAAACGATTGTTTATCATCTTAGATTGCATTTTAGGAATTGTATATCTACATCACACGGTGAACCTGAAAGGCAAATTTCTTAAACAAGATCAACTGTAAAATAAATTTAATGAATCTAAAAACGCTTTGGAACCTAACACACAACATTTAGAAGTCTAGGCTAGAGACGTATTCTAGCATCGTAAAGCCTGGTAACTGTTGTTTTCATTGTTGGTTGGGTGATTCCCCACTTTGAGACGACAAGTGCTAGTATGGACTTGTGCTCCCACGTACCGTTGAGTATATATTGGGAGACCACAATAGGCTATATCATTTATCCATAGGAAGCCGTGTCTGCCGCCCTATCGATCGCAATGCACTGAACACAGCATTCGGGAAGATTGACTGCCGTACCGTAAAAAGTATTCTGCAGTTTTGCGATTGGTTTGGTAATCCCTCTGTCTAGACTTCCAGAGTAGTCTCTTTCATTCCTTTTCAGACTCCTTAAAGGAAAATGTCCATCTGAGCACTTGTCACTTCAGGCTCATTAAAAATCAAAGGCAACTAGAGTCATCTTTTTTTTTTCTCGACTCTTAAAAATTGAAAAAACAAGTTGTGTCAAAGCGTCTAAAATTTATTTTAATCGGAATAATATCACCATTCCCGTGCTGGTCTTAGGTTGAGAAAAATGGAGTCCACCAACCAAGGAATTCCCCTTGGAGGAAATCCTAGTCCTTTCTCCTCTTGGGGAGATGTTGGTGCACCTCATATGGCCACATTGTCGCTTCTAGGATTGATGATTGGCTTGCCCGTCTGGCTCTTCTCGACCTCCGTCGTTCAGAACACCACGATTCCTGAACAATCAAGTCAGAAACTAGATGATACTAAATTTATCCCCCAACCTTCTACTTCATCCGATTCTCCCTCTCCTCCTTCCTCTTCGCTTGACAAAGCCGGCAAGGCCCAAAGTCAAGTAACTAAGAAGAAGAAGGAGAAGAAGAAGAAAGAGAAGAAGAAGAAGGAGCCAAAGATGACAGGGGGCAACCATGCATCGTCTAGCGAAAATCCACACACTGCACCGTCCAGGCCTAAATCACCATGTGTCATTTGCAAAGGAGACCATTACCACCGAGATTGTCCCTGCATCCCTCGAATCTTAAGGGACTGGTCTCCTCGTTTGCACAACCTGGTGTCATCAACCTCTGAAGATCATGTTGAAAGTACACCATCAACTAGTGAAAGCGAAGCGTTTGGACAAAAAAGGAAATGTAAATTTCCTTGTAAACTGTGTGAAGGCGATCACGTCGTCCACCGTTGTCCCTTCCTAGATGAATCTAAAAGAGTTTTGGACGACCATCCGGTTTCACCGTTACGACTCCCTCCTGGATATAAGAAACTCTTGTCGAGTCCATCACTAGTTGAAAATTTGACTGACATGCCATTGTGGTTGGTCGAAGAATCTATCATTGAAGATAAACCATCTGAATCCACACCAGACGAAAGTCAAAAGGTCGAGGCGGCAGTTGACCCGGTCTTGCCTTCAGAAGGTCCATCTTTAGATGATATAGCCACCAGAGAGAACAAGAATGACACCGTTCCAATTCTCTTTGTAAGCACAGAATCTGATGAACATGGGGGCAGTCTACTCGTTCCTTTACCGTAGGAAGGAAGTTCGTCAGAGTCATATCCGGCCATCTATTCGGTCCCACCTCCGAGCAACCTAGTTGTTTCCTTCGATTGGAATCTACTAGGCAGACCCCGTCTACCGGCTAGTATACCATTCCACATCATTGCACAAATATACAGAATGGTCATGGCTGGTACCATCATAGATGAAGGGGCTTCTGTGAGTATCCTTTCCTCAACTGATTGGAAAGCGCTTGGTTCGCCATCGCTTTTGCTTGAGATGAGAAATCTAACAGGATTTGACAAAGGAACCAGTCGATCGTTAGGGATTCTTCCCAATGTGCTGATAACATTGAGAAGGAAAACCATTCACATGAACGTAATGGTAGTCCAAGGACCCCTAGATTATAATCTACTCCTGGGACGCGACTATATTTATTGCATGGGAGCCATTGTCTCCTCGCTCTTTAGAGTAATGTGTTTTCCGCATGAAGGAAGAGTGGTCAAGCTCGTATACCAGCTTTCATTCCCCGGCTCACACATAGAAAATAGTCAAATACCATCCCTGAATGGTCTTTTCACGCAAGTAATGTTTCATCAATCTCCAGTCTGTCCACCTGATGAGCGCGAGTGATTCGAGAGGACGTGACTGAAACCCATGGGGCATGCACCCTGGTCTGCTTCAGTAGGAAAGCTCTGGGTATAGGGTAGGTTTCCGTGAAGGATATATGACTGGTCCAATTCCCATCCGTATAGGAAGAAGGGATTAGACTGGATAAGGTACCTCCGTTAAAAGGTAGGCCTTTCCCGACAGAACAAATGTTTTGTCTGCAAATTGAGGGGTAACCTAGGAACTCTACTTCGCTATACCTAGGGGCATGAAAACCTCCTGTGAGCAAGCGAGAAATGACCAACTAACATTAACTCTATGATTCCACTAACTTCAACTGCCTAGGTTAGGTGAGTGGTGAAATCGACCATTCATCTTCGCAGGGGCCACTATGGCACCGGCAAAGTAAAGGAAAAGTTTCCTACCTAACCTTGGTAGTGATCTTGGTAGTTAAGTAAAGGGGCGTAGTTGGTCGTTCCTAGCTTGCATGCGAGAGGCACCGGGGCAAAGCTTTGTAAGGTGCAAGCTCCATAAAAAATGGCATCTTAGATGAGACATCCTTATTATACGACTGGATCGAGCAGTTTTTATGTGGAGTTCAAGCTCGTTAAAAATTAAACATAAGCAGTGAGCAAATGTTTCCCCCAGAGTTTAAGCTCATTCATTTAAAAAAAATGAACCAATTTTTGGTAAATAACCATCGTGAATGCATTATCATCAGCCTTTGAAGCCTTGGTCGTGTTCTCATCATCACCTCCACTCTGTATTGGCCGATCATTCACCTCCATTTGATTGTTTACCATTTTTGAGGAACAGCTGCAAAGAGTGATCCTGTTAGCCATCCTTGTGACACTGTCGTGATTGGAAAATTCCAAACCTTACCTGGAATCAGCCGCTACCCAAATTTATCACTCGTTCCTTGAAAAACGAGTCTCCTTTAAGCTCTTTTCATCTGACTCGTAAAATATGAAAATATTGCCGAGCAATTAGCCTCTCCATCTCGTTAAAGTGACCGGAAGTGCTATCCCTCTATATTTTAATCTTTTTGGACCTGAGGGATTATTACACAAAAAGATCGAGCGCTTGTTTTGTTCGGCTCGTTAAAATTACCGAAAATTCATCCCTTTTGTATTATTTTATACTTTTTCAGACTTAAGGGATTATAAGACGAAAAAGGATTATTGGAGTTTTCTTTACGTCCCTTTCAGACTCTCTAAAATTGAAAAGGACCGAGTTATCTTTGTCGTTAAACTCGTTAAAACCGAATAGCGACAAACTTGTCCATACAGACAAGAATGAGTTTCACTATCGCTAGGCTCGTTAAAACATAGCAACGAGTTTGCCCGAAGGGAAAATTATAGAACAAGCATATGTTATCCTCCTCAAGCTTGACAAAAATAAAGAGGTACTGGTCAGCAATGACTGGGGAAAAATTGGGAAGAAAACTTGAAGAAACTTTATTGGTAGCAAGTCGCTCTTGAACATGACACTTTCACTCCGCATCCGAGTCGGGTTGGGTTGTTCCGTTCACTGGTCATATCACCATTGGTCCATCACACCATCCACATTTGGGGTTAACGCTACCAATCCATCATGTCAGTGTCACCAATATGTTCAAGAGAAGCCGCTCAGAGAATTCACCTGTGTCTCATCCACTGCAATATATTTACGCTCCATTCTTTCATGACTGCCACCCTGAACCTTATATCATTAGATTGTTTTCACCTCCATTAAAATCATTTGCTCCGTTCCGTATCGTAGATGTGGGATTCATTAAGGCCCTCCTATGACGGATCGCTTCTTTTCGACATCAGCCCATTATCCAGGAAGTCGATCTAGGAACAACCCTTTCAGTACTTTGAAGCTTGCATGCCTCAATGGCAAGTTTCTCACTTCCGGTGACAGGTTTACATCAATGGCCTTCGACCGAAAGATTTTGTGTGGTGTTCGACACCAAGTCCCTTTTTCACACCACGTGAATCGTACTGTCGTACCTTGAGGGTCATCATCATTATCGGTGATTCCTCTCGCTCCTGTTAACAGCTTACATCACTGGCTGGTAATCAGGCAATGTCTTTCCATGTTCGACTCCAGAACATCTCTCACATGGATCGACTTGTACTTTGAGTGAAGATCGAACGAGATTGAAGACCTCGGATCTAGTTTCATCCATCCGGGATGCGATATATATTTAGGAAAACAAAGACATCAAATGTACAAAATTTCTGCACAGATAATCATCCAATCTAAGGGATGATGGCTCTACCAGAATCATCAGTCTGCACATAGACGATTGCCTATATTATGTACATGAAAATGAATTTATAAAGCTGAGCATGGGAATGCCCACCTCAGCTAGATCATGAAAATATTATGAAGATAATGTATTGTATTGTATCTTATTACAAGTCGCCTTCCAGCTCGAAAAAACTTCGGATCCTCATGATAAAGCATTTCACCCGACATCAAAAGATTAACGACCTCATGCTTTAGGGGGCAAATGTTATAGACATTTTTCGGCACTGCAACCCCAATCATATATGTCCATAAACCAAGGGCTCCTAAGTCCCTAAAAGTGTAGTTTCACACCCTAGAGGAACAAGGTCAGCTGATTACATCATCTCCCAGAAGTTCTCCATGAAAAACTGCTCAGAACTGGTCAAAACTGGACCATCTCACCTGCTCCATGGTCAAAGTGCGATGCATCCCACCTAAATGCACACGGGAGGTGTGATTCATACTGAAAAGCCCTTCTATGGGGTGTGATGGGTGAGAGTGGACAAATGGCAGAGTCAAGTTGAGAGGTGGATGATCATGGAATCTTCCAGAAACTTCTCCTATGACACTTGCCTCTCTGAATTCGCCTAGGGATGAGTAAGAGATCATCAATCTCCAAGTGGAATCAAGAACTATCAGAGAGAGGACACTAATCAAATCTTAGAAGCTGACTCACCTCTATGCAATCATCTTTATATGGATCCCTCATCCCAGAGATCCAGAGGCTGGAATTTTGTATCTTGTAAGGAAGTGTTGCTGGTTTCTTGGTGTAACATCATAGTGTTGGGTGATCTAAGATTTTCATGAGGTGAAGAAGGGCTTTCTTGCTGAGAGGATGATGTTGGGTTAGAACAATTGGTTGTAATCCTCTTTGCTATTCTTGATATTAATAAAGCTATTCAAGTTTTCCTCCACATTATTGTATGATTGATGATATATGCATTTGTGTGGTCAATATATATCTGGTCCTATATTGTTTGTGATAGTAGATCTTTGTTCTTGGATAGTGTTATGCTGCTTTGATTCCACAGGTACTCTTTGAAGCTAGGTAGACGAGGAAGCGAGTGGCAAAGATCTATCAGAAGGGAGAGGAATCAAGCAAGGAACCAAGCACAAGAAAGAGGTTGGTCTCCTTTGCTCCCCTCTTATCTACTTCTCATAAAGGAAAACGAAAGTAGTTTTAGTTTGTTTGTTTCTAAGATAGCTACCAGCATTAGTGGGACTAGCAGCTCTGCATGGACACTAGATTTCCTGATAACAGGTGGTGAATTAACTTCAGCATATCACCACCCACATCACCCTGCAAGAAAACAACCAACACGATGGCAATGAATTAGCTACAAGGAAAACAACCCCTGCATGACAGATAGAGAGGGGCGACAATCCACCTATTACACATCAACACAGAAGAGCCGCCACGATCAACTTCCATCTCAAGTGAACAAGGCACTAGCTAGATCAAGGGTTCACCCTTTCTGGCATGGCTAGATGCACGTGCATGGTACCAGTGGACTACTCTTTTGAGTAGATATTATTATTTGTGTTCTTCTTATGTTTCGAGGATGAAACATGTTTAAGGGGGGTGGAATGTAGTATACCTAGGGGGATAATATGGGGTACAGAGGGAGGTACCCAAGGGAATAATGTAATAATTGGGTGGGCCATAGTAATAAATAAGGTGGTTAACCCGTATCATGTAAGGGACCACAAGTAGTTAACAATAATGTAATAAGCCCATGGTATTAGATAGATAGTATTGAGGGAACCATGGAATTATATGTATGAGGCCTATATAGAGGCTGGAGACTACCCATTGAGAGATGTCAAAGAATATTGTATGAACAAGCATATGGTTTGTGGAGTGTTCTCCTTCCTTAAGGAGTGAATGTATGGTGTTGCTCTACCTTAAGGGTTTGATCAATAAAGAAGAATTTCTATCCATATTCACATCTTGTTATTCTTGGGTATATTTCTATTATCATGTATTTTTAGATCAGTTCTATAACAAAATACACCAAAGATCGTAAGTGTGTTGAGAAGAAATTATTTTACATAGATTGTGAAGACAAGGAAGAAAATGAATAAGAAACGTCAAAAGAAGAGGATATACACTAGGAACAAACCCTAGAGAAAGAAGAAATGAATCTGACCATATCTTGTAATGCATTGGATGAAATTACCACTCCTCAAACTATCAAGATAGAAGGACATATCAAGAAGAAAAAGGTAATATTGTTGATTGATTCGGGAAGTACCCATAATTTTATTCATTGTAAGATAGCCAAGGAATTGAATTGCTTCCTATATCTAGCATCAGAGTGTCAAGTGATGGTTTCAAGTGGAGGAAACATAAATTGCTCTGGAAAGTGCCATAATATCAAGCTATCTATGGGAGAATATGTATTGAATATCCCAATGATTTCCATTCACATGGGTGGTGTTGATGTTGTACTAGGAGTCTAATGGCTATAATCCTTGGTTACATTAGCTTTTAATTTTCAAGAACTTTTCATGAAATTTTCTTTAGAAGAAAAGGAATTTGAAGTAAGAGGTATCACAGGGAGACTAGGAAAGATAATCATCTCTAATGGAATGACAAAGCTTCTAAAGAAATAACAACGAGGCGTAATGTCACAATTATGTTCGCTAGAGGTTCCCACATCAAAATCATCTATTTCTCCAAATCTCCAAAAAGTCTTTGACAATCATTCCAAGGTATTTGAGAATACCAAAGGTCTCCCACCTATTTGTGATCATGATCATGCTATTCTTTTGATTCCAGGAAGTGTTCCTCCAAACATGAGGCCTTACAAATATCCCTATGCCCAAAAGAGTGAATTTGAACGTATGGTTGCAGAAATGCTAGAGGCTGGTATAATTCAACCTAGTCAAAGTTCTTTCTCTTCTCTAGTAGTATTGGTGCACAATAAGGATGGATCATGGCACATGTTTCCAGATTATAGGGAGCTCAACAAGCTCACTATTAAAGATAAATTTCCCATTCCTATCAACTATTGGATGAATTGCATGGATCAATTTACTTCACCAAGTTGGATCTTCGTTTAGGATATCATCAAATCAGAATGAAGACTGAAGACATTCCGAAAACAACATTTAGAACTCATGAGGGTCATTATGAATTTTTGGTCATGCCTTTTGGCCTTACCAATGAACCTTCTTTGATGAATTCCATTTTCAAACCCTTCCTTAGAAAATTTGTGTTAGTATTTTTTGATGATATACTAATCTATAGCAAGTCTTGGAAGGATCATGTTCAACATGTTGACATGGTGCTTAAACTATTGGAGGAGAAACAATTATATGCAAAAATCTCCAAATTTTTCTTTGGAGTACAAGAGGTGTAATATTTGGGTCATATTATATCTCATGAAGGTGTTAAGGTAGACCCTAGAAAATTTAAATCCATTAAGGAATGGAAAATCCCCACATCCATAAAGCATCTACGAGGATTTCTCCGGTTGAAAGGGTATTATCGCAAGTTTTTTGAGAATTATGGGATAATAGCAACACCTCTAACAACATTATTGAAGAAAGATGCATTTTTATAGACTCCAGAAGCAATGAAGGACTTTGAACATCTTAAAGAGGAAATGTGCCAAGCATTGGTCTTAGCTATGCCAGACTTCACAAAAACCTTTGTTGTGGAATGTGATGCCCCAGGAAATGGAATTGGTGTTGTTTTAATGCAAGAAGAAAGATCCATTGCTTTCGAAAGTCATCCAATCAAAGGAAAGTATTTACACAAAGCTATTTATGAGAAGGAAATGTTGGTAATACTACATGCACTTAAGAAATGGTGACCCTACCTAATGGGAAGACACTTCAAGGTAAAAACGGATCATGATAGTCTTAAGTACTTTTTAGAACATAGATTATCTTCAGAAGAGTAGCAAAAATGGGTCACAAAGATGTTGGGTTATGACTTTGAAATCATATAAAAAAGGGGAAGCAAAATGTTGTGGTAGATGCACTTTCAAGAAAGGATGAGGATGTGGAAACATTACTTTGTTCCATTTCTATTATCCAACCATATGGGATAAACAAACCAAGGGATGGATGGAAGAATGATGAAGAAGTGTGGGCACTCATTCAAAAGATACAACAAGATCCCAGTACATCTGATACATTTAGCTAGAAAAATGATTCGTTATGGTACAAAGATGGCTTATACCTATGTTAGAATTCCCAACTCAAACAAAATATTCTTATGTAATTGCACGCCTCTCCCTTAGGAGGGCACTCAGGATTTTTAAAAAGTTACCACAGGGTTAAGAAGGAGTTTTTTTGGGATGGCCTTAAATCTGATATTCGAAAGTTTGTGGTGGAATGTTTGGTTTGAAAACAAAATAAAGTTGAAAAAATTAAGATCCCAGGTCTATTACAACCTTTATCCATTCCAAGTTAACATTGGGAGGAGGTTTCAATGGATTTCATCATAGGTTTACCCATGTCTGAAGGAAAGAGTGTCATCATGGTGGTAGTTGATAAACTTACCAAGTATGCACACTTTTGTGCATTATCTCATCCATTTAAATCCAATACGGTTTCTACTGCATTTATGGAAACAATTCAAAAGCTACATGGAAACCCAAAGATTATTGTAAGCGACAGAGATCCCATTTTCACTGGAAATTTTTTGACAGAATTATTTTCTTATCTTGGTACTCAGTTAGCTCATAGCTCATCTTATCATCCTCAATCTAATGGGAAAACTGAGATAGTAAATAGATGTTTGGAAGGATATATTCATTGATCTGTATCTGATAAACAAACACAATGGTTCAAATGGTTGCCTTTGGCTGAATGGTGGTATAACACTTCCTTCCATACTGCAACAAAAATGACCCCATTTATGGAACTTTATGGATATCACCCACCGTCCATCACATCATATTTAAGAGAAAATTCTAAGGTTCAAGTAGTGGAAGATCACATCAAGCATCAACAATAAGTTCTCCAACTCTTAAAGGATAACCTAACTTTGGCACATAATAGAATGAAACAACAGGCATATCAACATCGCAGTGAAATAAGTTTTGATATAGTTGATTGGGTATTTCTACGACTACAACCATATAAACAGATTTCCCTCAAGCAAGCTAAGAAGAATAATAAATTATCACCAAAGTATTATGGTCCATACAAGGTGTTGCGAAAGATTGGTACTATGGCATACAAATTGGAGCTTCCTGCAGCTTACCAAGTGCACCTAGTTTTCCTAGTTTCATGCTTAAAGAAGGTTATTGGTGACAGGATCCCAGTTCAAACAATATTTCCAGAACTTGGCGAGGAAGGAAAAATCATATTGGAACCTAAAGCAGTCACAGAAACAAGAACTCAACAGCTATGAAATCGATCGATTTCGGAGTATCTTATCAAGTGGAAGAACTTACCTACTGAAGATTCCACATAAGAGGATGAGAATTTTATACAAAAGCATCCAGAACTACTCAAGCGTTGAGGAAAACACTTTTTTGAAGGAAAGGGGCATGTTAGGTCCCTATAATATTAGCGATTCCCCCATTACTATTATCATTGTAGCCCTTATTGTTATTGTTGTGCCCCTATTGTCCCCATATTGTTATTATTGTGCCCCATAGAAGCCGACTATTGTTATTGTTGTGCCCTTATATTATTATTGCTATGTAGGCTTTGATTATATTGTGACCCCTTAGACTCCTATATATAGAAAGGAGGTTTTTTCATTTGTAGCATCCAAGAATTGTTCATTTGTGTAATGTAAAGGAGGTTCCCCCCTCGAAGAGGCTGAATTCTAAGGCGTTGATCTTTCTTTTCTATATTTTTGTGAGTTGGTTTCATAACATGTGATGCATGTGTTGGGGTTGAAGAATAATTTTGTATCTATATTCTTTGGAAGAAAAAGCGATGAGGTTTTCCTTCATCAAGGGAAAATTACACTTAGCTACTGGGATCCCCTATGAGAGATGCATTCACACTGGGATCTAGATTTGAAGGAATCTATAGAGTCACTGAACATTGGTCCATGATACTAATCATCAAACTGAGCTATAGCACCATATATTGGATCATATACACTATGAATCTATTCCGAAATTGAAGAAGTTGGTCTCGGGGATTTCTGATATTCAATCTCAACATGATGGAGTATGTCCAGGATGTTCCAGTGTTAAGAAGACAAGGGGACCATTCCCTTCTAGCGAGGAATATAAATTACATCCTCTAACTCATTCATTCTGACATATATGGTCTAATGCTCATACATTCGCTTGGTGTCCATATCTACTACATTACCTTCATTGACGATTTCTCAAGGAAGACATGGATATCTTACTTGAAGCATAACGATGAGGCCTTCAATTTGTTCAAGAATTTCAAGGCTTTGGTTGAAAATTAAATAGGGAAGAAAATTAAGATCTTCAAGTATAATAACGGTAGAGAGTACATTTCAAATGATTTCATAGATTTTTGCAAGAAGGAAGGCATCAACAAAGAGATGATTGTGCCCTATAATCCCAAAAAAAATGGAGTGGCTGAAAGAAAGAAAAATTACATTGTAGAAGCTTCCCAAGATATGCTTGATGATCAAAAGTTGTTGAAATTACTTTGGGGAGAAGCAACAAATACAAAAATATATGTTCAAAATAGGGTACCTCATCAAGTATTGGATAAAAAAATTCTCGAAGAAGTATTCACAGGTGTCAAGCCTGATGTTTATCATCTCCTTATCTTTTTCTGCCCCATATATTTTCATGTTTCGAAGGAAAATATGAACAATGTGGAAGCCATAGGAAGAAAATGTATGTTTGTTAGATATTGTGAAGATTCTAAAGAATTTAGAATGTATATTCCTAGTCAAAGAAGGTTGAAATTAGTAGGGATGTAACATTCGTTGAAGTTGTTTCCCTTGGGAAAGCAAGGGACCTGTTGTAGCTCCCAGAGACAACCTTGGATTTCTTACAAGACCAGTGCCTGGGCACATCTAGATTTTGAGGGTCTCAAATGATTCTCAATAAAATGGAGACCTCACATATACTCTATATGTATATAATAAGATATAATGGGTTGGTTCATTCATCTAAAGGAGTACGACACAAATTTATGGTACTTCTTCACATGTACAAATCTCATAAATATAGGCATAAAACAGTGGAGGCTGATTAGTTTGAGGACTTACAGTTTAATAAGCTTTAATAGAGAAGTGGGAGAGGAAAAGAAGAAAAAGAAACTCATCACATAGAGCTTAAAGCTTCAAGAATTCTATCTTCAACACATAGAGCTTGAAGCATTAAGGTTTTCTACACTTAATTGAGTTACGGGTAGAAATGATGGATAAAAGAGGGACTGAATGCTATGATTCATGGGGCACAACCTTTAAAGATATAATTTCAATAATCCATACAGGCACATTCATTAACAATGTCGATACAAATGAATCTGTGAGTAAGTTACAGGCACATGCATTAACATATCAATACAAATGAATATGTGAGGTAGTTTGAAATATTTCTAGCAGCCATGATTACATGAATTCAGAGAAGAACATGAACATAATGGCTTTTAACATAGGGATAACATATTGTAATACTCGAAGGGGGAATCACCACCATATGCTCGATATTTTGAAAGATTTGTATTATCAAGTTATACAGTTTGGAAATAACACGTAGTGTTTTCTTTAGAATTTCTGAACCTTTGTTATTGTTGCTTCCCCTTATTTATCTAGAGAGGAGGAGCTTTGAACATTTATTACATCAAAAAATCTTTGGCCGAGTCTCAGCTGTCAGGTTGACTAGTTATCTTGGCCAAGGATGGCTCAGTGGCCCAAAAGCATTACAAAACATTAATTGTCTCACTAAAGTGGAGGCACCTTACATGATAACAAATCAGTCAATTACATAAGAATTTCAGCAAAATATCTTCATGCCCATGTTGTGTTCACTTCTGCTTCAGGCTATAATTTGCTCATGGTATGGCGTCCTATGTTGCTCAACCAACTCCCATCACTTATGCCTTTACTCCTTGTATCGTCCCTCCTTTAAAGTTGGGAGTGGGTGCTATCAGTTTCATGCTACAGTATTGAAGTGAAGGACCCCTGTGCGATACCTCATTTCCCCTCTATATGGGAGACCATGCCAGATTATTAAATCCTCCTGAGCTACTCAGTCCCTTTTTACTACTGTCAGCACTGACCCCAGTTTTGTATCACATTGGGCCTTTCTGGATCAGCCCATGCTAAGTTTGAATGCACCACCTATTTTCTTAAAAGCCACATCTGCTGACAAATCATGACTTTAAAGTCCAACACTTCACTATCGATGCCCTGATGTCTAGTGATGCGCTTATGGTGTAATACGGGGGACTTTCCAGTGTTGGCCCCTATCGCTAAAACATTGCGAAACATGCAAGCCCCGATCCCCTTTAGGCCCCTTTCCTTCAACCCCTTTCTGTAATATTCTTCATATGACTGGGGTCTTGAACTAGGTGCTTAGCTCGAAGGTGCTAGAGCTTTTAAAATCCTGTATGGGGTCCTTTTTCCTTTAATACATGAAATCCCACACTTCGGTGATTTCTGATGTTTTCCATTGATATTTCCTTTGGACCCTTGCGATCACGAATCCGCAGGGTTGGGCCCACCAAGGTATCAAAATTACCTTATGGGAGAGAGAGACCCCTTTACCTCCTCTCATAGCACTAGCCGATAGTCTGGATGCAAAATCCTCATGAGATATAACACATAAAATATCGCGTCCAAGAGGATCTTCACATATCGCAATCGCAAGTCAGAGAGGAATTTGATGGAAGAGGGACTTTGCCTTGCACAATCGCCGATTTACGATGGGTGATGTCATCACTACCACGTGTCACCTTGAGAGTGGTGACACATGTCACCCAGAAATACCCCTGTAGGACCCCTAAAAATTCCAAATTTGCATGCCACATGTCCTCCGTACAACCATGTCATCTCTATATTGCCATGTCATCTCTATACTACCACATCATCTCTGTACTACCACATCATCTCTGTACTACCACGTCATCTCCGTACTACCACGTCATCTCTGTACTACCACATCATCTCCATACTTCCACGTCATGATGACGTTGGCTGCCATGTCATTTAGAAGACTAATGGTATTTCGCCACATGCCCCCCTAGAGGATAGAGAAAAATGCTTGCCCATCCCTATTTTTGTGTTGATTTCCTTTCTTAAATGTTTTCAACCTCCCCCATCGACTTAACATTATAGGCCCAAATATTGGCTATTTTAGTACTATCAGTGTATTCCTCTTATGATTCCCTTAGGGTGATCCATTATAGATGTCGACTACCGATTGCGATATATGTGGGATCCGCTGATAGCTGATTTGTTGATGCGCCATGCCTTAGACATGTCGATTTGTGATTTGCGATATCGGCGATTGACGGATAGCAGATTTTGCTATCCACCCCTGCAGCTACCTCAGAAGAACCTCGATTTGCGATTTGCGATGCGATATTGGCGATCTGCCAATCATAGAATCTGATATCTTCCCTTGCCACTGCTTTAGTAAGACTGCGATTGCGATTTGTGATGAGCTTGACCCTTAGCCATTTTTCCTTTGTTTTCTAGTTTTGGAGGCGTATCTTCACTTTGCTCTAATTTCTGATCCAGGAGTCGATTTTTCGACTTCTATATACTGTTGGAAAGCTTGTTCTGAGAGCTATGCAATGGAGAGATTTCAATTTGGCTTTGAGTGATCTTGGAGTCTAGAAGGTGGCTTCAAAATTAATGCTATTTTGAAACTTTGATCAATTGAAAACTCATAATTCAGTGAGTGACAATATTGACTCAACTAGGGACAGTGCCTTGCTGGTAAGGTTTTGAGAACCTGCAGACTAGTAGCTATTCTTCCATTGGGAATGGAGTCATTTCTAAATAGCAATAATTATGTGAAAATGGACTTTTCAACATAAACTACAAATTTCATATAATACTTACAATGCACACACCGGTATTTACAATGAGTGAAAGACAGGTACCTCTAGTTTTGGAAATAAAGTTTGAGGAACATATCATTTTCCAGTGGTTCCAAAGATTCACCATCCAGATTTTCAAGTATGTACATGTTATTTCCACTTTCTTCTGCAAATCTTGAAAGGGTCAAACCATAGTGGATCGATTTTTCTGTGTTTTCCTTTGTTTTCTCGTTGGATGTCTAGCGGAAAACTAAATCTCCTGGTTGAAGCAGTTGATCCTTGGCCTTCTTGTCAAATAAGGACTTCATATTTTGTTGCTAATTTGACTATTTAGCCCCCACCTATTCTCTTTTCTCATGAAGCTCGACTAACTAATTTATCCTTCACATTAAGGCACTTGGCTCTTCCTCCACTTCTTGTGGTAACTTTTCCATAGGCAACGCTAATTAGATTTGGAAGACTGTAGCCTTACCATACACTAGCTCAAAAGGAGATTTCCTCATGGATCGTTTAGGAGTTACCTGGTTAGACCATAGGGAAAAATTTAGTTGGGCATCCTAGTTCCTCTGATTCTCAGCGATGGTTTCAGCACCTTCACCACAGTTTTTTTTTAGGACTCATCCAAACCATTAGCTTGAGGATAGTAGGTAGTGGAGTGCCTGATGACGATATTGTATTTATGGAAAAACCTGGTGAACTTGGCAAACTTGAAGACTTGATAATTATCAGTGATAATTTTGAAGGAACAACCAAAACGAGATAATATGTTCTCCTCCATAAATTTGATTACCACTGAGTCTGTAGCATTTCTATATGGGATGGCCTCTACCCATTTGGTGAAATAATCTGTGGCCATCAATATCCACCTATTTTGTCTATTGGATGGTAGGTTTATTTTTACTATGAAATCTAGTCCCCACTATCTAAAAGGTTCTTCTACATGTACTGGAATCGGGGCGAGAGGAGAAAGCTTTTGCCTCTCATCAAACACTTGGCACTTTTGACATGACCTGACCTGGGAAGAACATTCCTAAATAGTGTAGGCTAGTAGAATCCTACATTGATGATTTTATGTGCTGCGGTCTTCCAACTATAGTGTCCTCCACAAAATCCTCCGTGAAAATCCTCAATCACCTTATGGGTTTCACCCTATAGTAAACATAATAGCAATACCCCCATCGGGTCCTTCTAGTAGAGTAGTCCATTGGATATGATATATTTATTCACTTGCAATCTCATAGTTTGGTATTTGGATTTATCCAACCCCAACGGGCACTTTAGGAATAAGAGATAGTGAATGATGTTATTATACCAAGGTGATCCCTCATATTTGGCATAGATTTTTTTCTCAGATGTTTTAATCCCGCTCTAATGATCCTCTAGTCTTCCTTCCTCTATGATCAGGTTTATCCCTAAAGCTTGCAAGTAGATTCAAATAAGACCTTGGCCAAACCTTGGCCTTTTATTGGCTTGGTAGGCTTTATGTCTAGCTCATATTCTTGTATCTTAGCTATCCACTTACCCCTTTTTCCTTCGCTCTCTCCTTGTACCTAGATGTCCTTGACTGCTGTCGTTGGGACAAACGCTGTGATTTTTAATTGCAGCACATACATATGAAATGCCTTCAATGCCTTGACTAGTGCATAGGTTTTCTTCTCCAATATGTTACATTTCAGCTCAACATCCATTAGTAAATGACTAAATAAGGCAATGGGTTGTTCATAACCCTCTTTATTTTTCTATAGTAGCACTACAACAATAGTATGTTGAGAGGCGAAAGAAAAGATGTAGAAAGGCATTGAATAGTCGAGGATGACTAGTACCAGGGCTTCAAACAAAGCTTCTTTAATTATAATGAAAGAATATTGGGGGACAAGGCTCCACTTGACTTCATTTTCCTTCTTAAGCATGTCTGTATTACCCTTGACAATTTCTGTGTAGTTGGGTATGAACCTCCTCAAGAAATTTATTCTCCCCAGAAAGGCTTGAACCTCTTTCTTATTCCTAGGTAGAGGGATATGGCTGATAGCTTAGACTAATTTAAGATTGATCTTCACACCCTCCTGTGCTACTATGTGTCCTAGTAGCTTCCCCTCACTTAGGGCGAACTAGGTTTTCTTAGGATTCAAAGAAAGACTGTACCTCCTGCATTTCTCAAAGGTGAGCTTTAAGTGGAGGATGTGTTCTTCATCAGTCTTCGAAAAGACTGTGATATCATCTAAATAAACCACCACAAATTTTTCTTGATCCCCTACGAAATCTATGTCCATGGCTCTCTGAAGTGTGGCCCCCACATTAATAAGACCGAAGGGCATGTGAGCGTACATGAATGTTCCCCACAGGGCGGTGAAAGTAATTTTATTTTGATCATCAAGATGGATTGCCACCTAGCTGTAACCAGAGAACCCATCCATCATGGAAATTCTGGCTGAGCCAACCACCTTCTAGAATATATAATCCATCTTAGGCAGTGGGTAGTTGTCTTTTAGCAACACCCTGTTTAGATTCCAAAAATATACACATAACCTTATTTCTCCACTCTTTTTCCCGATAGGGACTAGGTTGGCCACCCACTCAGAGTATCTTAAAGGCACTATGATCTTTGCCTGAAGCAAGTTTCTCACCTATTTTTCAATGGAGGGGAGTAATAATGGATTTATCTACTCGAGTTTATGTTTGCATGGCTTTATTCCACTCTTTAAAGGAATCTTATGCTAAATGATGTTAGTATCAAATGCTTTCAAATCCTCATAAGACCAAGAAAATACATCCTTGTAGATTTTGAATAGATTTAAATAACTTTGTCTGTATTGCAAGATAATTCCTTTTGATAGCCTGCTCATCTGGAGTTCCTCCTCTGAGCCAATGTTGCAGTCTTCTACTTGATCATCTATCTCCAGGGCCATTGGTTTGGAGACTATGTATTCTTATTAAAAAGCCTTTCCAGTGGGACTAGTCTGTGAGGGATGGTATTCCCTTTCAGTTGCAAAATTTTGCGCCCAACCACTGTCTTTCTACAAAGTGGCTTCTTGATCTATTTATTCTTCTTCTTGATCAATGGTGGAGTGGGAAAACTCCCCAATGACTTCTATGAATATTTTCACATGCTCGTCATCCTCGAATACCTACTAGTACTTGACATTATCCAATATTAAGGGTCTGTATCTGACTTCTACCTCATACTTGAGTAGCGATTTTGAGGGGGCCTAAAATTGCTTGCAGCTATAGCAAGGGAGTCATCAATTTTGTTTCCTTCCCTGGGAAAAAAATTAGATATTAAAGTTTAGGATGAAATTATCAATTAGATCCCACAATTCATTCTGATAATTCCTTATTCTAGGTTGTTTGGCTTGGCATTGATTTTCGATCTTCCTTACGACCAACTCAGAATCTCCATAGACCATTAGGCATTCCATATTCATAGTTTTACTATTTGTAACCCAAGGAGAAATGCTTCGTACTCCACCACGTTGTTGGTTGCATCAAATTCCAGCTTGAATGGGAGGGGTATCAGGCTACCCTCTGGAGAAACCAACAATACTCCAGCTCCATTTCCCTCTTTTGAGTTTGCTCCATTGAAGCATAATTTATATACTTCATTTTCATTTGTGCGTTGGTGCTCTAACTGCCTTGGTAGGTGTACTAATTTTTCCTCTAAGAAGGCCTCGTTTTCTTCTAGGAACATGCAGGATAGGTCACTTTCTTTCCCATGTGGTGGGGAATTTTATGAGCCTTTAGCTTGGGTCACAGTTTTTACAAACATGGATTCTCTGTAAAACCTCCTTTTCTCACCTCCAAAAGTGGGAATGGTGGCATAAGTCAGATCTAGCTTGATAGAACCCCCCACCTTGGAACCCCAAGATCTAGATACGAGCATGTCAAACTAAGGGGGAATGTCTACCACTACTATGTCCATTACTACACTCTTCACAAGGATTTGAGCCAGGTTTACCACCAGATCCTTTATCATTCCCAAGTACTTGACCCTCTTAGAGTCAAAGGAGTACATGTCCTTGTAGGGCCTGATGATCTACAAGCCCAGCTATTATATTACTGCTAATGGCATGAGGTTTTGTGAGGCTCTGAAATCCAACATGCAATTATGAAGTAAGAGGTCATGGATTACAAGGGTCACGTAGAAGGGTGCAGTAGAAGGATCAAGTTATTCCACATGTGGCCCATAAACAACCATTGACCTATCCTCTTGGAGATTTAAACTGTCATGGGATGGTGCTGAGGTGATTGGATGCATGAATTGGGAGACTTGAGCTTTATAAGTGGGTTGATTTAGAATCTCAATCAGAGGGACAAGAATATTTACCTTTTCAATCTCCTTCTGAAGATTGAATGTAGGTTGGACATTTTCTATACCTTATGGATCTACTTCTCCTTCCTTACCACTAGCATTTTTTTGCAGCACCAGTGCCTCTTTTTCTGTGTGTTCCTCAGGACAATTCCTTCCCTTATTTGCGGAGACATTTATCTTGGAAGTTTAGCTTACCTTTCCCTTTTTTGGTACTAGAGGAATAACTTGGGGAACAATACCCTCTTTTTGTTCTATTTCTCTTGACCTCTTCTTTGAAGATCTTAGATCATACTTACGTTGTGGCTGTGATTGCATGAAATCTACAAATTTCTTACAATAATAATCTATATCTTCCTCATCTGTTTCTTCTTCTCTATCATGGTTGGTCTCCTGGTGAGCCATATTTTCATGTTCTTCTTCAGAGAATGAGAAATACAAATTTCCCTGCATCTCCTATGTATCCGACGATTACTCATCAGGATCATGTTCTAAATATAAAGGATGAGGGATTTGATCAAGATGTTCCTTTCTTTCCCTTGGAAGTATTTTTAGTGGAGGCCTTCTATATTGTGGGTTATAACCCCAATTGTTGACTTGAGCATTCTGTTCGGAGAGATTCTTGTTCTCAAGTTCAATCTTTCCAAACTTATGTGATAAACTCCTGATGACTTTGTCTAGTTCATCCAACTTCGGGTCTGGTGATTCTCTATCTCGACTCGAGGAGGATGCCTCTTCTTTCCCTCTTTTATTCTCAGTAGGTTTCTGCTTTCCTCTTGACTTCCCTACTGAGGTGAATTTTGATTCCACCTCAAGTGCATTGATTTGGAGTTGAGATAGAGTGAGATACTTCCTTTCCCTTAGAGTAAAGCCAATGGCAGGTTCAAAAGCTCCCAAAAAGGCTACTCGAGTAGCAGATGGAGGAGGCTTTATCTCAACCGATAGGTTATTGTACTACTTATTGAACCTTTTTATAAATTCAGAGATATCCTCTTTTGGCTTCTCCTTTATGGCATTAAACTCTATGAGGAGGTACTCATGATTTATCTTTTCACCCCATTTTTGAGTGAAAGAGTTTTCAAGCTCCTCCTAGGTAGTGATGGAGGCATTGGGTAGGGCCTTAAACCATTTTCTTACCTCTCCATCGAGGGATTGTACAAAAAGTCTCATGACCACATCCAACTGTTCCACGTTTAGGTTCTCAACAAAGGCACATAAAGTTTCGATGTGTCTCTATGCAGTGTTATCATCTTCGCATTGAACCTGGGCAAAAGCTTTAGGTAGTCTTGGGGCATAGAAATTAGAGGCTGAGGTAAATTAAGAGGGGCATATTTATTTAACAAAAAACCCAAAATATCCATATGGATTAATGGAGGGCGATTGAGATTTTCCTAAGGAGCTTGGGCCAAAAACATAGTGGTAGGAGTGGCTAGACTGAAAGTAGGGTATGTAAGGGTTTGAGGAGTAGTCCTTGAGTAGTGAGTAACATTAGGTTGAGAGACAAATGAGGAGGTTTCAAAGACTGATGAGATGGTAGTGCAGGTAGTAGGAGCTTTCTCCTTCTAGACTTTCATGAAAATTATTTTCTCTGGGTCAGATACAAATGGGGATTTCTGCTGAGAGGTATCTGAGTGAGTGTGAGGCTTTTTAAAATCCAAGATGATGAATGATGTGGGGTGTGTGGAGTCACCAAGGTGATGTGAATGCAATCGAAGCATATTTTCTCACCTACACAAACAGTGCTCAATTTGTCATATCCCAGGGGAAAAGTCCTTCAATATGTTCCCCGACAACAGTGCCAGAAGATGTTGTAGCTCCTAGAGACATCCTTGGATTGCTTACAAGACCAGTGCCTGGGCACATCTATATTTTGAGGGTCTCAAATTATTCTTAATAAAATGGAGACCTCACATATACTCTATATATATATAATAAGATAGAATGGGTTGGTTCATTCATCTAAAGGAGTAAGACATGGATTTCTGGTACTATGTACAAATCTCATAAATATATCCATAAAACAGTGGAGGTTGATTAGTTCGAGGACTTACAATTTAATAAGCTTTAATAGAGTAATGGGAGAGGACAAGAAGAAAATGAAACTCATCACATAGAGCTTAAAGCTTCAAGAATTCTATCTTCAACACATATAGATTGAAGCGTTAAGGATTTCTACACTTAATTGAGTTACAGGTAGAAATAATGGATAACAGAGGGACTGAATGCTATGATTCATGGGGCACAACCGTTAAAGATATAATTTCAATAATCCATACATGCACATAAATTGACAATGTCAATACAAATGAATATGTGAGTAAGTTATAGGCACATGCATTAACATATCAATACAAATGAAATTGTGAGGTAGTTTTAAATATTTCTATCAGCTATGATTACATGAATTTAGAGAAGAACATGAACATAATGGATTTTAACAGAGGGATAACATACTGTAATACTCGAAGGGGGAATCACCACCATATGCTCGATATTTGGAAAGATTTGTATTATCAAGTTATACCATCTAAAAATAACATGTAGTGTTTTCTTTAGAATTTCTAAACCTTTGTTAAGTGTTACTTCCCCCTATTTATCTGGAGAGGAGGAGAAGCGTTGAACATTTATTACATCAAAAACTATTCGGCCGAGTCTCAGTTGTTAGGTTGACTAGTTGTCTAGGCCAGGGATGGCTTTGTGGCCCGAAAACATTACAAAACATTAGTCACCTCATTAAAGGGGAGGCACCTTACACGATAAAAAATCAATCAATCACATAATAATTTCAACAAAATATCTCTGTGCCCATCCTGTGCTCACTTTTGCTTCAGGCTGCAATTTGCTCATGATATGGCCTCCTATGCTGCTTAGCTGACTGTCGTCACTTCTTCCTTTACTTCTTGTATCATCCCTCATTTAAAGCTGGGAGTGAGCGCTATCAGTTTCATGCAGCAGTACTGAAGTGAAGGACCCCTAGGTGGTACCTCGTTTCCCCTCTATATGGGAGACTGTGGAGCTATAAAAAGGGTCTCTTTCACCTCTAATTACCTCACATTAGTTTTCAATCCAGGAATGTTTTGTTATTTCAAAGAGTGTCTCAGTCTGAGGCTATCATTTTCCAGAGTAATGCTAGTATTACAGTGTTCAGAAATACAAGAGTAAACGGATGCTTGTTTACAGCAAACTACTTCAAAAGATTAAACTACACATTCAGAAAGCTAAGCAATTTATCAGTCAAGGGTTCAGTAGCAGTAACTCATCCCTTTGTAAACTGATGGAACTAAGGTAAATCAAAGAACAGATCATGGATCTGGGAGCCAGGCAATAAATGTCAGTGCTCACTACAGCCCTGGATCGTTATTCACACCAAAATAACAAAGGATAGGAAATGGAACAACAGATAAGAAATGGAGCAGTGAAATAAGAAATAGAACAACAAATCTGAAATGGAACAACAAATCTGAAATAGAACAGCAAACAGGAAACTGTAACAACAACTAAGTCTAGCAAGTAGTAACACCTTAGTCTACAAGATCAAATGCATGAATCGTGACCTACAAGAATCAAATGGCAATCCTTCACCCTAAAGGATGAATTGAACAACACACCAAAATGGAACAGCTCTGATTAATGATGAATTATATAACAACACCTCAAAACCATATATGCACACAGCATACCTTAATAGTAACCCGATCTTGGTAAACCAATCATCACTCTCAGCTATAAAAGATTACGACTGCATTTCAGAATGGAACAACAATGTCTATAGATCCAACAATCGCAAAGAACATAATCGCTAAGATGAATTCCGTAATAAGTGCACAACACAGAGGCTCTATAATTAAACAGCAACAATATTCTGTAAAGACTGACAGTATTATATTAACACTTAGAAGAACAATGATATGTTGTGTTAGCACCTAAATTTTCCTTAGGATGAAGGAAGGAAAAATTCAGGGTAACCACAAACCATGCTTAGTTTGGTAGCTAGCCCTACCAGAGCAGGAGAGGGCTCTCTCCTGGTCACACTCAGGAAAATGAACAATAGGGTCTGAGATGACTCAAAAATGAATACTGATTTTAGGCTAGGTAAATAAATATGATGGAGATGTTTGAAGAATAACTGAGTTTTCTGGGATGTGTGGGGCCAAGGAACAGCGTGAGTAGAGAATTTAACTCAAAGACGCAGGTTGTTTCGTGAGGCAAGACAGGTGGAAAGTCTAGCAATTAGAGTTGAAAAAATGTGAGGTGGAGAGATTGTTTGAGAGTGTGAAAAGGACATAAGTACATGAATCCTTTTCAATAGAAGAAAACATAGAACGTGAAAACTATCCCAAGGCAGAGCGGTGCACTGAATTCTACCTTTTTTACTTAGAAAGATTTCACTGGAAATGGATGTAAATGAAAGTATGAAACATAACAAAATACATATGAAACATACAGAAGATACATTTGCTAAACTCACGCCACAGGAATCTCATGAACCAAAGCTGCAATCTTTCATTAATTCTCTGTCAAAATGTACAGTGAGTGACTGGGTTTTCTCCCACAGTTCCTAGAAATTCCAACCAACCCTTTGCAAATGGTTTGCATACAATAAATAGACTATGCCATGAGGAAATAGAATGACCAAGAGTTGGGGAGTTTTTCGAATCATTACAAAGTGGAAGTGGAAAGCCAACCATTAGTTACAGGTGCAGCGTTACAAAAATGACAAATGGCTTGGGTGACTGCTCGCCTTCCTTTGCCACTTGGATAGGAGCCCACCTTTAGTGAAAATAATTTTTAAACATTGCCTTAGTTGCCGAGAAAAATATAGTGTAAATGAGCGGGCCCACTTGGAGAAAGTCGCGAATCAAAATTTCGCGAAGCGAGCGCGATTTTGGCCTTTTTCTCTATATGCGCCGCGCCACTTTGGAGGCGATTTTGAGGTACCTGCAGGAGTCCAAATTGTGCCCAAGTGTGCTTGTTGGAAATCCTGGCCTATCTAATTTCCAACCCAAGTGGAATTTCTAAATTTGGTGCTCATTTTCCCCTCCAAAACTTCATTCTCCCAAGACTGCTTCCTGTGTGTCAAAATAGGGGCAGAGAGGTCATTTTTTGAGTGTTTTTGACCTCCTGGGGACTCAAATCATGCCCAAATTTATTTTCCATGCACCAGCATGCATGATTTTTCATGATGAATCCAAAAATGCAAGCCATTTGTGATTTGGAGCTCCCAATCCTAAGTGCCACGCCACAGGGAGAAAAAACCTGTGTTGTGACCAAAAATTTTCCATGTGACCAAAATTGCCCCAAATTTCTTGAAATTTGGGCTGGAGCTTCCTTATCAAGTGTTATGCTGGGCCAAAGAGGCTTTGGCCAATATCTGAAGTCGATCGAGCTCCCTTTGCCTCTTTTGCTTCTTGATTGCCTTCCTCAATTTCGCCTTCAAATTCCTGATTCGGGCCTTGCACACTTTGTTTCGCACCATGTAGTGGAAAGCCATGTGTCTCAGCAATGCATGGTCCTTGTCAGCCTTGTCCAGTAGCCTCTCCAAGTGCATGTTAACTCTCTCGAGGTTGGCCTCCCGATCCTCATTAATCTCTTGCTCCAATGACGTGAGCTCAACTCTTCTCCTTTGTGCAGCTTGGCGATGCTCATGAATGTTTTGTAGCTCCATGATCGCTTGCTGATCCTCTAGCTGTTTGTTCCTCTACTCCATATATTTCATGTTCCATTTGGCTCTTTCCAAATCAAGGGACAAGGCTTGAATCTCTGCTTGTTTCTCCTGGATGATCTCTTTGAGCTGTGCACTTGTTGGTTCTGTATCTGTCTCATCATCATGAAGGAGAACGAATTCGGTCTCTTGTTCACCTGATGGCTCACCTGAAGGACCCTCATCCTGCATTGGCTCCTTGCCTTTGTCCTGTTCCTATGATGCTGATGGTGGAAGAGAGCCCCTTCCACCCCGGGTGGAGATAACACTCGCTTTGCTGCAGCAAACAAACGTCTGGTGCCTTTCTGATATGTGATGAAAACCGGCACACTAGTAGTCTCATGGAGCTCATACCGACGAGAAGGTTCACCCTCTTGCTTAACCTTTGATAATACCTGTGAAGTGCTGAAGAAGTCACGGGAGATGAAATCATCCCAAGTAATGCCCTGCAATCCCAACTGATGAACCACCAAAATCTTAATAAGAGCAAAGTGATAAACACTGTTAAGTTGCTGCTAAGGGGTCTTATGCTCCATGAAGGTCTTCATCCTCTCTATTTTCTTGCAAATGAAAAATGGGATGTTCATCATCCGTACCCTGGTAAAGTGCATGAGCAACCTGATGTGATAGGCATATAGACGAGAGAACCTCCCCTCACAGCTGAAGTACTTCATGATCAACTTCATGAGTGGAGCATATTCATCTTTCAAATATCTGAATGGAAAGACTCTTGTGAGCTGCCTCAAGCAACTAGCCTTAATGTAAGGCTCATAATGCCGTAGATCAAATTTCTGTTTCTTGTGCCATGGTTCTCCATCATTCGGTATACTGGTTGCTAATGAGACATTTTCGGGTGTCAGTGTGAAGGTGACCCCAGCCAAGATAGAGTGATCTCCGAGTAGGTGAAGCACAAAAAGATGGGCCAACTCATGATGAACTCGAACATTAGCCACTCTTTGACAAAACTCAAAACATGATAGATGATGGAAACATGACATAGCAAGAGGGCATGCCTGCAATTCTGTGAGGGTGGTTGGCTCATCCCTAACATGTTTTCTACTTTTGTGATGTCTCCAGGGAGCCTGTTCTTCTGAGGATGAATCACTTTGTGTTTCCATCTCATACTCCGATGAATGCTCAGATGCCATGACTGATGTATGTGTACTATGCTTGGACTGCCCCTTGATGATGGTATGAAACTAGGTGTTGTTGTGAGATCTGGCAATTGGAAGGAATTACAAAAGATTTAATGCAATTGGGAACAATTTTGGGCCTCTGTGGGTGTGCGCCATGCAACAAACCCAGTGCGCCACGCTCAGTATATGTGTTGCGCCCATTTTAGTTTTACATTGCGGGGTCGCGCTCTGTGCGCCGCGCTCCCTATATGCGCCGCACCCCTCTGTGTGTGCACCACGCTCCTGAAACCGACTCCAAACTCACTCAAATGCGTGCTTTGCAATCTCAATCACTTTTCTATGTTTCTCTATGACCTTGGTGTGCACAATGATTTGGTTGCTTGTGGAAACTTGTATATAAAGACCTTGGAGTCATGGGTTTAATTTTGCTTCTTCAAAACCCACTTTAATAATGTTTCACTTTGACACTTTTCACTGATTTAATGCAACACTGAATTTCACTTTTCCCTTTGAATTTTTAGCTAAAATGATGAATTTTTTTGGCACTTTTGCAGGGGTCGCACGACATGGAATTTGGCCAAGGAAACCATGACTGCACCTAAGGAAATCAACTGGAGACTTTTTTGAAAATTATCACAAATGACACACTGTTTGACTTTTCTTCAAAATAGAGTTTTGAAGAACAGTCGTAATCTGTCAACATGACGATGAAAATCTCTGAATCATAACTTTGTAAGGGCCTCCCTCTGGCCTGCATGGCTTTATTGGACATGTTTGAAGACCAATTTATCTGATCCCTAGACCTAATGACTGAAAATGACTCTTGTCCATTAAAAGATTGAACATTGACTGTCATAGACTTTAGTGAACCTTGATAAAAGACTTGAGCCAGCAGGTGCCAGACATGAGGGGAGCTGACTAACAAGACCTTTTCCGTCAGATTGTGGCATGCCCCTAGTGGAATTCAGCTGAGTGAATGGAGCGGGACTCTTAAAAATGAAATGTAGAAAGAGTTTTGATCTTTGACGGAGGACTAACAAGACCGACTCTAACACGTTGGCCAATGCAATGGTTCTGTCTCAGTAAGTAAACATAACAGAGCATGTGATGTAAACTAACAAAACAAATCAGATTACCAAATAACGCTGATAAGCAAGCCATGCATAAACCAAACGTAATAGTATAGGAGCAAGTTTCCTCCAGGGCCAGGCCCTTAGCCTCCAGGGGTACACCGCTTGAAGTTATTCCAGACTCAGGGATGAAATAGCAACCGAGTTTGTATTAATGCATCAAATGGAATTACAATAGATCGGTTCTTAACGAGACTCGATGATCAAAGTTTTGATCTTAAAGGAAATTACATAAAACATAACCAACCCTCCTCGAGCTAACAGTGCTGCCCCTTTTATAAGGGTGAAGGCGGAGATATCTAAGTGCAGAAATAGATAAAACAATGATCCCTCAGGATCAAGGATCCTGAGGGATTCGCCGAACCGTTAGTCCTCAGTCATCTCTTTCCTTTCCTGTGCTGAGCCGATATCTCCACTTCCTTTCCAGGGCTGATTCGCTTTGATTTGCTTTGCCTTGTTTGCATATGGTCTCTCGTCAAAGGGACAGTGGTTAACCCGTCCTTGTCCTTTCCTTTGGAACGACAACTTCTCGTTTTTCCTCCTTTCTGCATAAGGAAATGACAATTGTCAGTGTTTTCGTCTTGCATATTAATCTCACATGTTTTATTACAATTCCTTATCATTTTCTAAGTTCATGATGCAAAAAGGTTTGTAAGTTCTAATGAAAAGATGCTAAAATAATTACCAAAAACATACCTTCTTTAGTACTCCACACACCCCCCTACTTACCCTTTTTCATGCCCTCATGAAAACATTGTAGTTGACGTGTAAGGCAGTGAGTGAGTAGGCTGGAGATGGAATCTCATGTGAAGGCCTACAACCATGATGCATAACTAGGTGTTCAAAGAAATGGCCTGTCTGACCCTTAGGCATCTCATACAGGGCTTGGTATCCGGGTGCAGGGTGCCAAATAATTGGACTCCGAAACCTATATCCTAACTAGGATGGCCCTGCCCTCAAAATGACTTCGCCATAGAGGTGCAAGCGGTTGGCGGCTAATTTAAAATTTTCATACTTAAATGGTTCCCTGAGCTAGATATTCGGATTAGAGATTTGATACCGAAATTTAGCCGCATCAATGGCAGGGTCTTTGATAGAGAAAAAGTATTCTAATCCCTGTCGAATGATTGCCTCATGCATGGGTCCTAATGCTTCAATTACACCTGGAGTCTTCATGAGGTTTCTATGTTTTCTCCACAACTGTACTGGATCCCTAGGCTCAGCTCTTATCCACAAATCTAATCCATTTTCTTGTCTTTGGAAAGCATTATAGGCTTTAAGCCATTTAATTTGATTAACCCCAAATGAAATAAATGCCTGTAATTGGATACCCCCAACAAAAGGGCTAGGGTTCAGCTCGGTCTCCTAGTCTAATACAAGGTTATGCAAATAAAACTCACACAGTAGCCTCTGAAATTTTACCCCGTAGTGTTTACAGCAGTTTATAAAATCATCGAGGGTATTAATTTGTATGGGAGCACCTGCTTTAACAACCTTTATTTTCAATTGCAAATATCGTTCCATTAAAAACAAGGCATAATTCTTAGCAGGGGCTCTACATGCTAGGACGTCATTGTACAAAGAACATAAGGTATCCATCTGCTTGATAACTATATCTAACCTACGGGTTACCTTCGCGACTTTTTCTTCTTCCCTTCGCCACCCTTAAAAGGCCTAGCTTTCGGATAGATTGACGTTCCTAAGCTATTGCTATAGCTCTTCATACTTTTCTCGAGGGACCATTTGCTCTCTAAGCTTTTCTGCTGCTTGCTGAGCTTGCTTCAAACCCTTTCGTAGGGTTACCATTTTTGGATCTCTTTTCCATGCGGCAGTGGAGGCCGGGAGTTTTACCTGAATTTTCCTATTGCGTTGTTTTGAGTTCATGACTCTGATCACTCCCGAAGGTGGTGTCTCCGTTTGAATTTCCTTATCGCGGGTCAACATCTCATCCATTTCTATCTTAATGTGGATATCAGTCCATTGCTGTTCCTTTTCAATTGGAACAGCAGTCTGCTCCCCAGCATCATTTGGAACAGCAGCCTAGTTTTCGACAGGGTTTTGAACAGCAGGATGGACTCTGGTCCTCCGCCCCTTTGTCTTGAGGGGTTTTGCTGGAGTGGTTGCATTTTTCCTTCCCGAAGTCCTTTTTACCCTTTGCCTTGCTTTTAGAATCCTAATCTGCTGGTGGAGCTAGACTATTATATTCAGTAATCTCTGCTGTTCCTTTCGCAATTCCTTAATTTCCTGAATTTCCTTAAAAGGAACAGCAGGCTGTTCACTGCGGCCTGGACTGTGACTAACTTCCTGATTTTGTTCCTGGGGTGCTTCTTTGTTGCTCTGCTCTGGCTGCTCCGGGGCAAGAACCCTAGCTGGTTCTGTTATTTCTTGGGTGACTTCCTTTTCTGCCCCCTGCCTCCGGAGTTTCTTCTGGTGTCGTCTGGCTAGGAATGGGTTGTCCCTGTTCTGCATCTCCTGTCATGTTTTCATCATGAATGGGCAGATTCTCTTCTTCTGCCTCCTTTGCATGTGATTCTTCAGGTGCATTTTCCTCCTGAGGTTTGTCTTCGGCACGAAGGTCTAATGGACTGGAAGGTTGGCCATATTTGCCCATATTGGCCAAAACTTTGGCCAATTCATCTTCTCCCAATGGGTCCTGCAATGGGCTACCTTCCTGTTGTTCTGTTTCCTCCTCCTGCTCAGATTTCTCGGCTTCTTCTTCTTTTTCTCCTTCCTCTTCTTCCTGCACTCCTTTCTCATCATCTTCCCCTTCTAATCGTGGGGGTTGCTCATCTTCTATTTCTACCGGCTGGCTGGTGTTTCCTTGGGGCTTCTCTAGCCTCCCTCGTAGCCATGCTAGTCGAGTCGATTTCCTGCGTTTTTCTGGACGCTCGGGTGTACTGGTGGCATGTTTACGTTTTGGGGATGGTGTGGTCAATCTTCCATCTATTATGGCAATTAGCTCTTCCTAGCTGCTCTGCTGCTGGGTAAGGCTATGGCTGACTATTAACCGTATCAACCCATGATGACTAACAACTGACTCTACATGCTGTGCCTTTTTTATGCTCCATGCAACGTCATGAAGTAATGAATTCAAAAATGCAGGTAAATTTACAGAGCATTTTTGTTTTAACACAGCTAAAAGTTTAAGGTGCCATGGTCTTACCACGTCTTTTCTTCCTTCACAAGTGATGTAGCTTTGAATGGTCCTTGCCAATTTTGCCCACGGTTCTCCTAGTGCTGCTGGCAGAACCCCCTTTCCTCTAATTATCAGGCTCTGGCCTTCGTCCTGGAAGATTTCTATAATCTTCTGCAATCTCTCCTTCTTTAACGTCCATACAGGTCCAATGGTTGGCAGTCCCGAGACTTCTGCAATTATGTCGTCGGTGACTGCTATGCGTCTCCCCCTCACTGTGGAGTGATCCTCTTACAAGTTCTGCAAGAATTCAATTGCCACAGTCTCGTTAGAATCCTGCAAGCGGTTGAGATAAGTCAGCCACCCTGCTTTCGCCAGGATTTCCCTGGCAGCAGCAGAAATTGTTAACACCAACGGTTCTCTCCGAATCTATCTCCCTCCCATGTTTATGGTTTTGCTGTGAAATCTCAGAATTTTGACAATGGAACGGCAGCTGTTCACGCTGTTAGAAACACAGAGAGGCTGACGGATGGGAGAATCACTCAAAATCTAATGCTGCAGGATATACAATGGAAATGGCTTAGGAACAACAAGTCATGCAAAAAATAAAAATAGTATACCGTTGAGCCGTGCTATTCCAAAGTACGCAGTTTCCTGAATAGCAGTCTAACACGTCATCCAAGGAATGATGAGGTTAACCTCCCCCCCTGCAATGTGATAGGCCGTCCCGGCCGTCAAATAAAGGAGCGGCATGCCGGTCTGTTCTGAAGCAAAGTCATAAAGGAACAACGTATGGCAATATGCCATGTTCACAAAGGTAGCAGATTACCAAAATCGAGGTGTCAAGTTGGATCACTTAATACGTAAGAGACTGCTGTGATATGATGCGAGGCTGGGAGGATAGGACATCTGTCGTACATATGATTCTCATGCGGTCATTGTCAACTGCTCTATCATGATTGGTGATAATAGATTTACATGCGTTGTATGGTTCGGAAAATAATATGCATTTGTCTTATGTGATTGATTACTAAGGCATAAGAAACAGAAGGGTGGTAATAACTACCTATTGGTGTAAATAATGTGACTTCAATACCATTAACAATGCTCTGCTGCCGACAGGTGTCCATAACCTTGGCAGAGTTGTTTATTTCACCCATGGAACCATGATCCTTTGTGTATGCTTAGGAAGTGTTGTGTGATGTCAAAATGTAGGCCATTATGCTGGCTTGGTGACCAGTTAGCCATAATGCCATTCACGAGGAAGGAGCGAAAGGTGGGCATGCCGGCTCGTGATGAGACCTCCTATTCCAAGGGTTCTTTATTTGATATACCTTTTGGACCATATCCCTAGTGTGGTGGCCATAGTGGGAATGCCACTTCGCTTTCGTCGTCATGATCATGGTAGGCTGGCTCTTGATAAGACCCCCTATCCTGCATTTGACAACTAATAAGTCATTAAGACATCATTGTTTGCTCTTTTTTCTCTTCTTTTTTCTTTTTCATAAAGCACTATCCCATTTATACACAAAGGGTGGTTCAACACTCCTTAAGAGTAGGAATGGTGGAAGAAGTCTTAACATCTCAATAGGAAGATATAAACCCTTTGCTCTTATTCCTGAATAATAATCAAAGAGGATTTAAAAGGAACCAACATGATAAAGATAACGAATCAGAGCAGAGTTAGTGAAGAAATGACAGCAAAAGATAATGGGTAAGTGTGTCTTTCCCTCTGTCCTTTTACCAATTCAGAGAAATTTCTTATAAAAATAACGATTTTATAATTTACCTAATTTCAGTATGTTGTGATTTTGTATCCATTGCATAAGTGCATAGCTGTATTCCAAAAGACTTGAAAGAATAGGAACAGTAAGCATCCTTAATTTAAAACAGCAAGGGGAACAAGCATAAGTAAAAGGAATACGAGGATGTTGCTGCTTCAAAGAGGAAGAGCAAAAGAATACAAGTGGTGTTCCTTTTAGAAAAAGGAACAACAAAGATCAAAAACGCTATTCCTTTGGAAAAGGAACAGCAAAACACACAAATGTCGTTCCTTTGGAAAAGGAACAGCAAAGATCGAAAATGTTGTTCCTTTGGAAAAGGAACAACAAGACACGCAAGTGTCGTTCCTTTGGAAAAGGAACAACAAAAATCGAAACCGCAAAACACACAAATGCCGTTCCTTTGGAAAAGGAACAACAAAACACACAAATGTCGTTCCTTCGGAAAAGGAATAACAAAAATCGAAAATGTTGTTCCTTTGGAAAATGAACAACAAGACACCCAAGTGTCGTTCCTTTGAAAAAGGAACAACAAAAATCGAGAATGCTGTTCCTTTGGAAAAGGAACAACAAGACACACAAATGCCGTTCCTTCGGAAAAGGAACAACAAAAATCGAAAATGTTGTTCCTTTGGAAAAGGAACAGCAAGACATGCAAGTGTCGTTCCTTTGGAAAAGGAACAACAAAAATCGAAAATGTTGTTCCTTTGGAAAAGGAACAACAAGGCACACAAATTCCGTTCCTTTGGAAAAGGAACAGCAAAAAAGCAAAAGTGTTGTTCCTTTGGAAAAGGAACAGTAGAAAGAAAAAATAAAGAAAAAGAACAAAATTAAAGCAGAATGATGGCTGATCCAATAGGTGCTATTCCTTTGAAAAAGGAACAGCAGAATGAAAAATGCTGTCCCTTTGAGAAAAGGAACAGCAAAAATAATAACATTTGCTGCTGGTTCGAAAAGTAATGGCAAAGCATTTGATTCAAAATTATGTACAAAAACAAAAAAAATTACGTACAAACCGTGAAAAGAGATAAATTACTTAATGAATGACAGGTGAGGAAGACTTCTCTCCCTCCCCCAAAATTTCCATATCAGAGTCTTGGCGTAGCTGCTGGCAGAAGGACTCCTGAGTGAGTGGTTTGCGATAAAGGAAAACTCGGTGGCCATTTTCCTTGAAGGCATATCCAGAACTGTCAATAGTGATTAGAGTAAGAGTACCATTGTCATGTACCTTCTAGATTTTGTATGGTCCCAACCAACGAGTCTGGAGTTTCCCGGGAAAGTCCTGAAACCTGGAATCATACAAAAGTGCCCAGTCTCCTTCGTGGAAGACTTTATTTTTAATGAGAGCATCATGCCATTTAGCTCGCTGCTGTTGGATAAGTGCAGTATTTTGGAGTGCAGAGAGCCTGATTTCATCGAGCTCATTGATCTGCTGCAATCGATTAATCTGTGCCTCCGTTAAATCTGAGCCAACTTTCTGTGCTATTCGTAGTGTTTGGATTTCGAATTCTATGGGAAAAATGGGTTGCTTGCCAAACAATAATTGATAAGGTGAGTAACCAGTGGTACTTCTCCATGTTCTTCTGTAAGCCCACAATGCCTCTGGTAATCTGGTAGCCCAATCACGTCTATGTGACACGATTGTTTTTGTTAGGATTGCTTCTATTTTTTTATTGCTGCTTTCTACTTGACCATTTGCCTGTGGGTGGTATGGAGTAGTGATTTTATGCTGGACATGATAGTTTTTTAGTGTTGTAGCTATTTTGTTCCCAGCAAACTGTGGTTCACCGTCTATAATTATAACTCTTGGAAGGCCATAATGCACAAATATATGGAACAAGAACTATATGACAGAATCTTTTGTAGCTCTTGGCAATGCCTCTACTTCAACCCACTTGGTGACATATTCTGTTGCCACCAAAATATATGTTTTTTGGTTTGATGATGGGTTAATTGGTCCAACGAAATCAATAGGCCATCGCTCAAATGGTTCAATGACTAGCTGTGGTTTCAAAGGCATCTCATCAGATTGACCAGGGCGTCCTACTCTCTGGAAACTGTCACAAGATTGGACGAATTTCTTTGCATCTTTGAAAATTGTAGGCCAATAATACCCTGTTTGCAGGACTTTATGTCCAGTTCTGCGATCGGTGAAATTTCTGCCACATGGTCCGTCATGGCAGGCTTTTAAAATGTCGAAGATTTCATCCTCTCGAACGCATCTTCTGATATGCATGTCTGCCCCTGTGTAGAACAGGTAGCCTCCAACCCACGAGAATCGAGCACTCTTCTGAACGATCTGTTTCCGCTCATTAGGGGTTAGATGTTTCGGTAGTTTACCTACTGCTAGGTAATTAGCAACATCAGCATACCAGGGTGTTTGAACAACAACGACAAACAGATGCTCATTCGGAAATTGATCTTCAACTACTGCTGCATCAATTGGCTTTGGCATTCTTGAGAGAAAATTGGCTACAGAGTTTTCTTTTCCAGGTCGATCCTTGATTGTAATATCAAATTCCTGCAATAAAATCAGCCATCTAGATATTCTGCCATTTGTGATAGGCTTGTTTGCTAAATATTTGATGGTAGAATGATCTGTATACAAGATAACAAGGTATCCAGTAATGTAATGTCTAAACTTAATGACAACATGTATTACAGCTAAAAATTCTTTCTCAGTAACAGTGTAATTTAATTTAGCAGGGGATAAATTTTTGCTAACATAATAAATTGCATATGGTTTTTTATCCTCTTCTTTCCCAAGGACTGCTCCAATGGCTGTATCTGAGGCATCAGATGATATCTAAATTGGAAAATACCGATTTGGTCCTCAAAGGATTGGGGCTATGGACACAAGCTTCTTTAGATCCTGGATAGCACGTTCACATTTTTCTGTCTAAAGAAAATCAATGTTACCAGTTAGTGCATACAGAGGTGCAACAATATGCAAAAAATGTTCTATAAACCTCCTATAATAACCAGAAAATCCAAGAAAACTGCGTACCTCCGTTTGAGTGGTAGGAGAGGGAATAAGAAAAATTATTTGGATTTTGGCTGGGTCCACCTGAATGCCAGCTGCTGAAATATAGTGTCCGAGAATAAGTCCTTCAGTCATCATCATATAGCATTTTTCATGGCTTAAATAAAGCCTGGTAGCAATGCAGCGTTGTAGGAATTTTTCTAGTGTATCCAATGCTGGATCGAAATTATCTCCATATGGTGTAAATTCATCCATGTATACTTCAAGTCCTTCATTTATTAAGTCTGCAAAAATGCTGAGGATAGCCCTTTGGAATGTGGCAGGAGCATTGCATCAGCCAAAAGGTAGAACTCTGTAGGAAAATGTTCCCCAAGGACAAGTAAAAGTGGTTTTGTCTTGGTCTTCAAGGGCAACTTGGATCTGATAGTATCCACTTAAGCCATCCAGGAAAGAAAAGAATTTCTTTCCTGCCAAAGTGTCTAATACTTGGTCGATGAATGGGAGAGGGAAGTGGTCTTTTTGTGTTGCTTTATTTAGTTCTCTGTAGTCCACACAAATTCTCCATTTCCCATTCTTTTTTGGTACCACCACAAGTGGAGAGACCCATTTACTATCGGAGATAGGATAGATGAAGTTGACATCTAAAAGTTCTTGAATTTCAGCTTTTACCACATATTTTAGATGAGGATTTAGTCTCCTCTGAGGCCGGCGAACAGGTCTCACATCTTTTTCTATGTAAATGTGGTGGGTACATAATTGAGGGTCAATTCCTTTCATATCAGGATAGTCCCATGCAAATGCTTCTTTATATTTCCTCAACAGATGGATGAGCTTCGTTTCTTGTTCGGAGGTGAGGTTGGCATTAATGTTTAAAGTTTTTCCCAGTTCGATTTCCACAATTTTACTATTTGCAGCAAAGGTAACAGGTATCGTTTGATCATGTGTATCTTTAAGAGGATCTTCTTCAAATTCGTTATCGCATGCTGCCTCTATCATGTGACACTGTGTGCGGGATCTGGATTCAGTTTGACTAGTAAATTTATTAATGGCATCGTCCTCTGTCTGATCTTTAAAATCAAGTGCCTCTTGTATAGTTAATGGAGATCTAATATTGTTAGTAAGGTATGATACAGGGTGCTTATTAGTTTCGATCATTGTGACACTTGGCTGTGCTGGAGGATATAAGGCTAAGTTCTTGATATTCGCTCCCCTCATTATGGTCATATTGCCTTGTCGGCAGCCAATATAGGCATCGACAGTTGCAAGCCAAGGTCTACCTAAAATCAATGGGTGTCCATCAAGTCGGCTTTTGGGATTTATTACCAGAAAATCAGTCGGATATTACCAGGAGTCAACAGATACCATAACATCATGTAGCGTGCCCTCTGGCCTAACCACAGATCGGTCAGCCAGCTCTAACAAGGTAGAGGTGGGTTCTACAGATGTAATGCCTAGCTTTTGGCAAGTAGTAGTCGTTAAGATGTTGATTGCAGCTCCTAGACCAACTAAGGCATTAGGGAAGGTTTGACCATAAATTTTTATGGTGACTATTGGATTTCCTGGATCTTCGTATTTAATGGGCGTTTCTTTTCCTGATAATAAGTCAGATAGAGTTCCAACTACTTGGACTCTTGGATTGTTTGCTGCATTCCTCCTTGGTTTCTTTACACACAATTCTTTGATAGTATTTGCATATATTGAAATGTCTTGAATGGATTGGAGGAATGGAATTTTTATGTACAAATTTTGTAATTCTCCCAGAATGTCAAAATCAGGATATTGTGTAGGTCGAGGTATGATTAATCGTTCTGGAAATGGGGGAGAGGATGTAGTTGTTTGGTTATGAGTTTGTTGTTTGTTCACATCCTCTTCTTGTGACAGATGTTCTCTGGGTAACTGATTTTCAACATGGGCTATCTTTTCTCCCTCAGTTTCAACAATACGCCCAGATCTTAACTGAAGATCATTACACTCCCTCAGATCAGCTCCTATTTCTGATGTTTCTATTATTTGGACAGATTGGCTCGGTCTGTTATTTGGATTGGGGTTGGGTTGGGCTAGGAGTTGCGGTCTCAGATTACACTGGGGATTTTGTTGTAAGGCTGGCAGTGTAGGTTGAGGGAGCGACATTGTTCCTACTAGCTGATGCATCGGTCTTTGCCAGTTTGTCTGCCAGGCTGAACTTTGTGAAGTAGGTAGAGTCCATTGTGGTGGGTATGCATTACTTTGCCAATATGGTGGAGTATAGGGAAAATTCAGCCAACCAGATGGGCTTGCCTGATTCAGCCACGGGGTTGATGAAGGAAACGACTGAGGTGACCAGTTTGGGGACGGGGGTTGGGATTGACTTTGCCACATATTATATTGTTGAGCATTATACTGCGGAGACTGAAAAGAAGAGGTCGGGTCCAAAAGCATACAAGATTGTCGCGGCTACCACTACCGGTGCTGGTTGAGCAAATATACCGATTCTGGCTCTTCTTCTGCTTCCTTATATACTGCTTTTAATCCGGGAAGTGAGGGACAGCTTTCCATAAGGTGATCTTTTGTGCAGATGGCGCATGTTCGGACTGCATCTAGTGGACACTCCTTATGGCTGTGTTTCTTCCTGCATCAGGGACAGAATATTGCCAAATTCTGTTCTGCCTCCATTTGCTTCTGCTTGGCCTGCATAACGTCAAGTTGTGTAGTTAGTGTCCCTAGTATATCAGTTTTAAAATTTTCCAATAGATTTCCAATTTCTGCACGCGTTACTCCTTCTGTCGAAATTTTATTATCTCTTACAAACCGATCATGTTCTGCCAGTTTCAATCTTGTGTTGCCTCTCGAACTCCTAATACATAAGTCAATAATGTTAGCAAAATTTTCCTGATAAATATCTCCTTTTCCCATAATATTTAATGTTTCGATCCATTGTTCCTTCATGCCCTTAATTAATGCTACTTTTAACACATTATCAGGTGAAGGTAGTGATGCATAAGGAGATCTTTGAAGATTATATTGAAAACGTTCCACATACTCCTCTAATGTTTCATTTGGTCTAGCTACCATCTGGAATATTTCATCCTTCAGTTCTCTAGACCTGCAATAGTCCTGATATTTCTTTAGAAAAGATTCTTTCATTTGATCCCAGTTATTTATAACCCCGCCACCTAATCCCATAAACCATCTTAAGGCAGCCCCTTTTAATGTAGAGGGAAATAATTTTAGTTTCTGGGGGTCGGTGGTGTAATCATATCCCCTACATAGCACATCGAATTCAAATAGAAATGCATCCAGATCTTCTGATGTAAGACCGTGGAATGTAGGGATATGTTGAAGAGGTATTGCTTTCATGGGCGCATTTGCTGCAGTATCCACTATGGGGTATTGCAATGTAGAGGTTTGGGTGTTTGGCTGGTTTTGAGCCATTTGGTCGAATATATGCCAATAACCTTCTAGGATATCTAGGAGGGTATTCCTAGGTTGAGAAGGAATGACTTTAACAGGAATGGTTTTAATAACACTTCCTCTGTCTGGGATAATGAGAGTGCCTAATGTCTGAGGAGATTGAGTTTCTTCAACAATGATTTTTGCAGCACTTCCCTTGTCTAGGCTGTTTAATGGCTGAGTTGTTCCAAGAGGAGACCTTGGTTCCTCAGTTTCCCCTGTTTCTCCTCCTCCTTCACAAAGATTGCTGAAATTCCCTTCTTGCAATAGTTCTGGAGTAGAATTTTCAATTTCTTGAAAGTCCTGCTCTTCAGTTTGACTATGCACCTCAGCAAAGGCTATAGATGGTGATCATGTGGCCTGAAGGGAACTAGTAGGCTGTCTAGAAATAACTTTTCTGGGTCCTACTGAACGCTGAGATTCTACTTTCTTGATGATTTCATCTATGAAGGTTGATCGGCCAAGGGTCACCAGCCCCTTAGCTTTTTTTGGCTTGGGTAGAGGTTTGGAATTCTTTTCTGACTTTTTTTGCTTAGTCATGCACACAAATCAACTACTAGATTCTACCCAAACAAAACAGCAACAAATCTGTAGGAAAGAGGGCAGGGGAGCAGGGCTGTTACATGCTCCACACGTAGGTTCTTACCTTCCATTTTCAAAACCCAATTCTTCCCTAATAGGTTCGTACACTACTCTAAAAAAAAAGAACAAATGGCTACACTCTTTCCCTGGCAACGACGCCAAAATGTGGAGCTATAAAAAGGGTTTCTTTCACCTCTAATTACCTCACATTAGTTGTCAATCCAGGAACGTTTTGTTATTTCAAAGAGTGTCTCAGTCTGAGGCTATCATTTGCCAGAGTAATGCTAGTAGTACAGTGTTCAGAAATACAAGAGTAAATGGATGCTTGTTTACAACAAACTACTTCAAAAGATTAAACTACACATTTAGAAAGCTAAGCAATTTATCAGTCAAGGGTTCAGTAGCAGTAACTCATCCCTTTGTAAACTGATGGAACTAAGGTAAATCAGAGAACAGATCATGGATCTGGTAGCCAGGAAGTAAATGTCAGTGCTCACTACAGCCCTAGATTGTTCTTCACACCAAAATAACAAAGGACAGGAAATGGAACAACAGATAAGAAATAGAGCAGCGAAATAAGAAATAGAACAGCAAATCTGAAATGGAACAACAAATCTGAAATAGAATAGCAAACAGGAAATTGTAACAACAACTAAGTCTAGCAAGCAGTAACACCTTAGTCTACAAGATCAAATGCACGAATCATGACCTATAGGAATCAAATGGCAATCCTTCACCCTAAAGGACGAATTGAACAACACACCAAAATGGAACAGCTCTGATTAATGATGAATTATAGAACAACACTTCAAAACCATATATGCACATGACATACCTTAATAGTAACCCGATCTTGGTAAACCAATTATCACTCTCAGATATAAAAGATTACGACTGCATTTCAGAATGGAATAGCAATGTCTATAGATCCAACAATCGCAAAGAACATAATCACTAAGATGAATTCCGTAATAAGTGCACAGCACAAAGGTTCTATAATTAAACGGCAACAATATTTTGTAAAGATACGTTGCAGAGTTAATGTAATGGTTCTGTCTTAGTAAAGTAAAGATAACAG
Organism: Pinus tabuliformis; assembly: GCA_031772625.1. Lineage (NCBI taxonomy): Eukaryota > Viridiplantae > Streptophyta > Pinopsida > Pinales > Pinaceae > Pinus > Pinus tabuliformis. Next base: position 476,874,404 of record CM062811.1, on the reverse strand, counting down.
AGCATGTGATGTAAACTAACAAAACACATCAAATTACCAAATAACGCTAATAAGCAAACCACGCATAAACCAAACGTAATAGTACAGGAGCAAGTGTCCTCCAGGGCCGGGCCCTTAGCCTCCAGGGGTACACCGCTTGAAGTTATTCTAGACTTAGGGATGCAATAGCAACCGATTTTGTATTAATGCATCAAATGGAATTACAATAGATCGGTTCTTAACGAGACTCGATGATCAAAGTTTTGGTCTTAAAGGAAATTACATAAAACATAACCAACCCTCCTTGAGCTAATAGTGATGCCCCTTTTATAAGGGTGAAGGCGGAGATATCTAAGTGCAGAAATAGATAAAACAACGATCCCTCAGGATCAAGGATCCTGAGGGATTCACCGAACCGTTAGTCCTCAGTCATCTCTTTCCTTTCCTGTGCCGAGCCTATATCTACACTTCCTTTCCAGGGCTAATTTGCTTTGATTTGCTTTGCCTTGTTTGCATACAGTCTCCCGTCAAAGGGACAGTGGTTAACCCGTCCTTGTCCTTTCCTTTGGAACGAAAACTTCTCGTTTTTCCTCCTTTCTGCATAAGGAAATGACAATTGTTAGTGTTTTTGTCTTGCATATTAATCTCACATGTTTTATTACAATTCCTTATCGTTTTCTGAGTTCATGATGCAAAAAGGTTTGTAAGTTCTAATGAAAAGATGCTGAAATAATTACCAAAAACATACCTTCTTTAGTACTCCACATAGACCATGCCAGATAATTAAATCCTCTCAAGCTACTCAGTCCCTTTTTACTCCTGTTAGCACCAACCCTGGTTCCATGTCACAATGGGCCTTTTTGGATCAGCCCTTGTCAAGTTTGAATGCACCACCTATTTTCTTAAAAGCCACACCTACCAACAAATCACACCTTTAAAGTCTTGCACTGCACTATCGACACCCTGATATGCCTAGTGATGCGCTTATGGCGTAATATGAGGACTTTTCAGTGTTGGCACCTATCACTAAAACATTTAGAAACATGCAAGTCCTGATCCCCTTTAGGCCCCTTTGCTTTAGCCCCTTTTTGTAATATTCTTCATATAACTGGGGTCTTGAACCAGGTGCTTAGCTCGAAGGTGCTAGAGCCTTTAAAATCCCGTCTAGGGGGCTTTTTCCTTTAATACATGAAATCCCATAGTTCGGTGATTTCTGATGTTTGCCATCGATATTTCCTCTAGACCTCTGCGATCACTGATCCACATGGTTGGGCCCACTAAAGGTATCACAATCGCCATACAGGTGACAATATGGACGCGAAATCATGATGAGATATAACGCATAAAATATTTCGTCCGAGAGGATCTTCACCTAATGCAATTGCAAGTTGGAGAGGACTTTGATGGAAGAGGGAATTTTCCTCGCATGATCACTGATTGTCGATTTGCGATGGGTGATGTCATCACTGCCACATGTCACCCTATGAGTGGTGAAACATGTCACCCAAAAATGCCAAATTTGCGTGCTACATGTCCTCTGTACAACCACGTCATCTCCATAGTACCATGTCATCTCTGTACTACCACATCATGATGATGTCAACTGCCATGTCATTTATAAGGACCAATGGTATTTTTGCCACGTGACCCCCTAAAGGAGAGAGAAAAAGGCTCACCTATCCTTGTTTTTGAGTTGATTTCCTTTGTAAAATGTTTTCGACCTTCCCCAACGACTTAACACTATAGGCCAAAATCTTGACTATTTTAGCACTATCAGTGTATTCCTCCCGTGATTCCCTTAAGGGTGATACATTGTAGATGCCAACTGTTGATTTTGATATACGTGGGCTCTGGTGATCGTTGATTTTCTGATGTGCCATGCCTTAGACCCGTCGATCTATGATTCGTAATATCGGCGATCGACGAATCACAAATTTTGCTCTCTACCCATACCACTGCCTCAAAAGAGCCCCGATTTATGATTTGTGAAGGCCTTCCATCTTGCAATTTGCGATATCGGTGATTGGAAAATCACATAATATGATATCTTCCCTTGTCACTACTTCAATAAGGCTGTGATTGCAATTTTCAATGAGCTTGACCCTTAGCCATTTTTCCTTTTTTTCTCTAGTTTTGGAGGGGTATCTTCACTCTGCTCTACTTTCTGATCCAGGATTTCGTTTTCAGACGTCCATATACCTTTGGAAAGCTCGTTCCAAGAACTATGCAATGGAGAGGTTATGATTTGGCTTTGAGTGCTCCTTTGTCCTAGAAGATGGATTCAAAATTTACTTCTCTTTGGTAACTTTGATCAACTAAAAACTCATAATGTAGTGAGTGACAACAGGACCTTCCTCCACTTCCTCCTTTCGAGAAGAAGAATAATGATATTGATATTTTAGAAGGTCTTTTAGTGCAGAAATATGAGAGAGACATTGTTGATGATACCATGGAGCATTTGGACCTCTTGAATCCTCCTCCATGTGATCCCCCTATTAGAAAGAGGCCACTTTGGCTTCGTGACACATTATAGGACTTTGGCTTCGTGACACATTATAGGATATCGAGAGACTCATTCCTACCAGAATGGAATTTAGAGAAAGCAAGAATCCATGCAAGTACCAGGGATATGTTGTAGCTATTATAAATTTGATTCAAGTTGAGCCTCACACCTTTGACGTAGTGAAAGAAAACGTTTTGAAGGATGCTATAGATGAAGAGTACAAATCAATTATGAAGAATGACGTATGGGATGTTGTGCCGAGACCGAAGGGGAAATCTGTCATAAGTTCAAAATGGTTATTCAAGATCAAACATGGAGTCGATGGAAGTGTTGAGAAATATAAGGCAAGGTTCATGGCTCGAGGATTCTACCAGAAAGAAGGATAAGATTATGATGATATATTTGCTCCTATAGCTCGATATACCACCATTCGTTTGATAGTTTCTCTTGCTGCAAGTCAAGGATGGACTCTTCATCAGATGGACGTGAATGCAACATTCCTTCATGGCATGTTACAAGAAGAAATGTATGTTGAGCAGCCACATGGATTTGAAATAGAGGACTGAAAGACACACATGTACAGTTTGAAGAAGGCATTGTATGGATTGAAGCAAGCCCTGAGAGCATGGTACACATGGATTCACAAGAAGCAATGCTGACCCCAAACTATAATTTAAAGTGGTCCAAGGTATGCCATTGATTTTGGTTTTATATGTTGACGATCTATTCTTGACATGTAGTGAGCCCCTAATAATCGATCATAAGAGGAAGCTAGCCTCTAAATTCGAGATGAAGGACCTTGGACTCATGCACTAATTTCTAGGCCTTAAGGTGTGGAAAAGGCCTGGTAAGATTCTACTTTCACAAGGAAAATATGTTATGAAATTGATTGAGAAATTTAGCATGGTAGAATGGAAGTCCTTGCCTACACCTATGGAGATGAATTTCAAAAATCTATGTGGATAGGTTGTCAGACCAGACCTAGCAAACCATTTTGAGTAGAGACAACTAGATGGTTCTTTGATGTTCGTCATGAACACTTGCCCTAACATATGCTTCACAGTTAATACTTTGAGCCAATTTATGGTCGAGCCTCACCATGTACATTAGGTCTCTACCAAGCATGTATTGATATATCTACATGGGATTGAGATATGTTGTTGGAAATGTTTGACTATATGGATATACAGATGCAGATTGGGATGGTAGTGTTCTTGAAATGAAAATTACTTACAAATGCTATTTTAGTATGGGATCTCTCATGATAGCATGGATGAGTAGGAAGAAAAATTTTGTAGCCCTTAGCACAATTGAGGCCGATTATATTGCAGCCATCCTAATGAATTATGAAGTAGTTTGGTTGAGGAAGCTCTTTGGAGAGCTATTTGAGTAGGTCCTAGACACAACAATTATCTATTGCAGCAACAAGAGAGGGATTTATTTGTTAGAAATTTTTTTGTTCCAAGACAAGTCCAAGCACATTGAGATCAAATATCATTACATCTAAGACATGGTACAAAGAGGAGTCATGAGACTCCTTCACATTTCAATAGATGAGAATATAGATGATATCCTCACCAAGGATTTGCTGAAAGGGAAATTTTTGGTCTTTAGAGATAAGCTTGGACTGGTTGAGATGACCCTTTCGAATAAGGGTCTGGGCTGATCAAGAACACTGAACAATGCTCTTCCCCCTTGGTTGAGCTCCAAGTGTGAGGAATGGAGCTAATGAGCTCTTGAGGATGAGGGACCTCTAACCGATAGGGTGTAGAGACCTAAGATCTCACCTAGTCAGAGTATGCCCCATTTATCATCCTTCCCACTTTGTGGGATAACCTCTACATATATCCAATGTGATTAAGGACTTGGGACAAATTGTGATCCCTAACCCTTAAAGTACTTGGATCTCACCCCCGTTGGTGGATGCAAGTGTTCTACCATATGACTCTTTAAGGTTAAGATGGATGGTCAAGGACAATAGGGTAGATTGTGATCCTTACCTATGGTAAGTTGATCTGACCTATTGTTAATGATTTTGGGATAGAGTGTGATCCCTACGCTTTGGGGTATATTTGATCTTTCCCATTGTATTTAGTTATGGGTGGTAGCTATGGCTCCCTGATGATGATGATGATGATTCCAGGTAGTGTTGGCATTTTGGTACAGGTGTGGCGCTATGATACAGGTGTTGTCCTTGATGGCAACTCTCTTTGATGACAGATCTCCGTTCAGACTACAGAATGAAGAGAAATCTCATATACACAGGTTAATTAAGTCCAAGTTGCGTATACACGCCATCTATATGCATACTAAGTCGCGTATACGCAGGTTAAATATATACGAAGGCGCGTATACACGCAGATATATGAACATAAAAGGGCGTATATGTCGGGAAGCTTCCCTTTGGTCCGTGGTAGTTAGTCCTCGGTACTTGAGCCTATGTATTTGGACCAAAGTATCTCGACAGACGTGTTGATCCCTAGTTTCTAAGTTGATGGTATTGGATTTCTATGGTTTGGCCCTTGGTATTGAGCAAGGCCTAAGGCTATATAAGGAGAAGAAGATCATTAGGCAAATACATCTTTTGAAAAGGCTTGAATATCTGAAAAAGAAAGAGATCTGGTATGCAGGTTCTGGGTTGCTTGATCTAAGCTAAGGAGAGATCACTTCGGTTGATGGAAGACTAGATCTAAGGATAGATCGGGATCTAATGATTTGAAATGCACTATTATGATATGGTTGATTATGTGTATTTCTAGATCTGCATACTGATGCATGTTATGTTCTGGGTCTAACTGATGTCTGGTATAGCTGCAAGTTGAGAGAATTTATTTTTAGATCTGTACGCAGGTTGGCTTCGGTAAAAGCGCGTGTATACGCGGTTTGCTCTCATTGAAGTAGCGTATATCTTTTGAAGCTTGATTTTGGGTTTACAGTTGGGTCTGACTGTTATTGCAGAGTTCTGTAGTCTGCTCTGTGTTCTGGTAACTGGTGATTGACAGGGTTTCAGTGGTTCAGTGATTGATGATGCTAGTATTGGATGTTTTGTGCTTCAATGATCTGTTGTGAAAGTTGAATGAATTGTGGTCTTCAGATTGTAATGTTGTGCTTCAGGAATATCCAGTCTGAAAATGTATGAAAGGTGGTACCTGAAAGAAAGAAGATTGTAGGCCAGCACCTACGTACTAGTATCTTGGCTAGTACAAGAGCAAAGGGGGTTGGAGCTCCCTTCCAAGGAAGTTTGGAGAACGAGAGAAGGTTGTAGCCTTCTGCAGGTTGTAGCCTGCGTACTGGTATAAGGCTGCACCAGTACAAAAAGATTGTAAACTGAAGTTTCATATTAAAGAAAGATAGAGACGACTTGCAGCAGGTGGTTTTCACCCACATTGGGTTTCCACCTTATATCATGGTGTTCATGTGTGTGGTTTTTGTGTGATCTGTTCTACTGCATCTGTTTACTCTTAATATGGTGAATAATGTCCTTATGCACTTAACTGAAGATAAATTAACTGAATTATAAGATTGCTGGTTATACGCTGTTTTCTTTAGACACAGTTGCGTGTACACGCTGGTTCACTTAACGAAAGTAGCGTATATGTTTCTGAGCATTGAAAAAGTTTTATAGTTCTGATAATACTGATTCACCCCCCCTCTCAGTATTATTTCCAACAATTGGTATCAGAGCAGGTCCTTCAGAGAAGCTTGACCGCTTGAAGGTAGATCGTTCATCATGAGCAACTACGAGAAAGAAGCATCAATCAGGCCACCGGTTTTTGATGGGACAAACTTCAATTATTGGAAGGTAAGAGTTACTGCATATCTTCAATCTCTTGGTACAGAAGTTTGGAACATCGTAGAGACAGGCTACACTTTTCCTTCAGCTACTCCTACAGATGCAGCCGAGAAAAAGAAATATGAAACAAATGCGAAAGCAGTCAATACTCTATTGGGATGCATCTCTTAATCAGAATTCATGAAGGTAATGCACTATAAATCTGCAAAAGAAATATGGGATAAAATGGTCACGAGCTATGAAGGAGACGATCAGGTAAAGCGTGCTAAACTTCAAACTCTCAGGATTAAGTATGAGACTCTCAGAATGTATAATGATGAAAGTGTGGCTAACTACTTCCTTAGGGTAGATGAGATTGTCAATTGCATGCAAAACTTGGGTGAAGAAATAAAAGAGGCTATTGTGGTTGAAAAGATTCTAAGATCTTTGTCCCCCAAGTTTGAATCTAAAGTGTCTGCCATAGAAGAAAAAGAAAATTTGCAAATTCTTACTATGTCTCAGCTTCACGGAATTCTAACTGCTTACGAAATGAGAAAGGGAGGTCCATCAGACAGAAGAGAAGCTGCCTTCAAGGCTTCAGGCAAAGAAGATTATTATGAAGCAAGTCACCTGCCAGAAGATAAAGAAGAGGAATCAAATTTCGTCAGAAATCTTCAAAGGGGTTCTGGAAGGTTCAGAGGTAAGTTACCTTTTAAATGCTTTGCTTGTGGAAGAGTAGGTCATTATGCTGCCAAATGTCCTCACAAAGATAAGAATGACAAGGGAAAGGAACCTGTTAAATGGAACAAGAAACAATATGAAAAGAAGAAAAGCTACTACACTCATGAAGATAGTGATGGACTTTCAAATAGTGATGAAGATGAACAAGGTAATAGATATAAACTTTTAATGGCTTTTGAAGATGATGACTACATGGATGCTATAGATGTAGAAGGCTTTTATGAAGAAATGAAATATCTCAAAGTTCGTTTAGAAGAGAAGAGTGCTATTATTGATTCTCTACAATGTCAACTAGCTGAAAAGGAAGAACATCTTGAAAAATTGGAATGTGAGATTGTTTGTCTTAGAAAGGAGATTGAGAAAACCAAAGCAATTAATCTTAAGTTTGTTAAAGGATCTGAAACCTTGGATGAGATTATCAATGTGCAGCGATCTCCTCTGATCAAGACAGGTCTTGGATATAATGGAGAAACATCTCAAGCCTCTACCTCTAAAAGTTATCTTGATGCAGCAAGGAGAAGCGAGCAAAGGCCAAATAAAAGTCATCAGGTGAATCAGGGACAGTTTACCTCAAGAACAAATAAAGACCATCAAGAAATTCGGGGACAAACTGCCTTAAGGACAAACAGAAGCTACAATCAGCCACAGGTAAAATCTTCCCAATTTGCTCCAAGAATGAATAGAAGCTACAATCGGTTGGATGATAGATCTGATTATCGCAGAAGTTTCTTTAATGGCCAATGCTTTTCTTGCCATAACTTCGGTCACAAAGCAGCTCAATGTGTTGCCTACAAAACAATCATGACTAGAGAAGCTCAAAAGCAAGGGAGAATGACTGGAATCATGAAAAGGACTTATAACAACTTTTCGGTTCTTGAAAATGAAGTTGAATGCTCTATTTGTAATAACTTTGGTCATGAAGACTCTGAATGCAGGAGCAGGTTCTGGAAGACAACTCAGAAGGAACAAACCTCAAATGTTAGAACATGGAGAATAAAAGAATCACAACCAGAAAGATGTGGGATAGCCTTTTATGCAGAAGGTCAAGAAAGTCTATGGTACATTGACAGCGGATGTTCGAAGCATATGACAGGGGACAAAGAAAAGCTTGAGTCATATACCGCATTAGAAAAGGGGAAGAAAGTTTCTTTTGGGAACGATATCTCTGCAGCCATAAAAGGAAAAGGTGTTGCTCTGTTGAAAGAGAAGGTCAAAGCAGGAAATGTTTTATATGTTGATGGATTGAAGCATAATCTTCTGAGTGTCAGTCAGATGTGCGATCAAGGAACTAAGGTAATATTTAGATCAAATGGATGTTGTGTTCGCGATCTTGATACAGGTAAAACAGTGATCAAAGGAAGAAGGACTCCAAATAATCTATATATCTTTGAGGAAAGACAAAAATGCTACTTAAGCAAGGATGATGAACATTGGCCATGGCATCGGAGGTTGGGGCATCTAAGCTTTTCACAAATAAGGAAAGCATGCAAATATCAGGCAGTTCGTGGTCTTCCAGATATCAAAATTCCAGACAATACCATATGCAAATCTTGTCAGTTTGGAAAGCAAACCAGAACTAACTTTCCAGAGAAGGAAGGATCAGCTAGCATGCCTCTCGAGCTAGTCCATACAGATTTATGTGGTCCATTTAGGAAGAGGACACCTCGAGGAGAAGAATATCTGATATTATTCATTGATGATTTCTCCAGATTTGTTTGGTTGGGGCTCATGAAGCACAAAGATGAAGCATTCGAAAAATTCAAATCCTTCAAAGCCTTGGTTGAAAATGAATCAGGACACAAAATTAAGTGCCTCAGATCTGACAGAGGTGGGGAGTTTACCTCAAACGAATTTTTCGATTTCTGTGAAGAACATGGGATAAGAAGAGAATTCTCTACAGCTAGAACTCCTCAGCAAAATGGGGTTGTGGAAAGAATGAACAGAACAATCCAACAAATGGCTCGTGCTATGCTTGATGAATCAGGTACTCCCGCAACCTTCTGGGGTGAAGCTGCACATGCTGCGGTTATTATTATTAACAAAACAAATGTCCGAGTAAACAGCACTCAAACACCTCATGAGCTCTGGAGTGGTGAGACTCCTTCGGTGAAGCACTTCAAAATCTTTGGGAGCAAATGTTATATTAAGAATACTGATGAGAAACTTGGCAAACTTGAACCAAGAGCAGATGAGGGCATTCTTCTTGGTTATTCTCCACATAGCAAAGCATACAAGTGCTACAATAAAAGACTTGGCAGAATTGTTGACAGCATTGATGTAGTGGTTGATGAGAAGGGATATATTCCTAGGCAAGTTCATCATGAAGACATTGAAGAAGATGAAGGCTACCCTCAAAGACGAAATGATGAAGAAGAAGAACCTCAAGAAGAAGAAGAACCTCAAGAAGAACCAGAGGAGCAGACAAGAATAGAAGAGAAGACTCCATCCAGATATGTTCAAAAGAATCATCCAGAATCTCAGATTGTGGGGCAGAAAGAAGCAGGAGTACAAACAAGAAGGACACTTGCAGAAGCTTCAAGCTATTTGGCATTACTCTCCTCCACTGAACCACAAAATGTGAAAGAGGCATGCAAAGATGAATGTTGGGTCAAAGCAATGGATGAAGAACTTGAGCAGATCGAAAAGAACAACACTTGGGAATTAGTTCCTAGACCAAAAGATAAGAATGTAATAGGAACAAAATGGGTCTTCAAGAATAAATTGAATGAAAATGGAGAAGTAATTAGGAACAAGGCCAGACTTGTTTGTAAAGGGTATGCGCAGCAAGAAGGAATAGATTTTGAAGAGACCTTTGCTCCTGTGGCAAGACTTGAGGCTATCCGAATGTTCCTTGCTCTCTCAAGCTTTCAAAACTTCAAGGTATTTCAAATGGACGTGAAATCAGCCTTTTTGAATGGAGACTTAGAAGAAGAAGTATATATTGAGCAGCCAGATGGTTTCATTCTTGGGAATGATCCAAACCTTGTATGCAGATTGAAAAAGGCTCTCTATGGACTCAAACAAGCTCCAAGGGCTTGGTACTATCGGTTGGACAAATATCTTCACCAACAAGGCTTTTCAAAAGGATCAGCAGATAGCAATCTCTATATAAAAGTTGAAAATAACAAATTGCTAATTCTTGTTGTTTATGTAGATGATATTATCTTTGGTAGCAATGAAGAGACTATGAGTCAAAACTTTGCCTCGGTTATGCAGAAAGAATTCGAAATGTCACTACTTGGAGAATTGACATATTTTCTTGGATTGCAAATCCAACAAAATGAAGGAGGTATCTTCTTGTCTCAAACCAAATACCTCAAGCAGATCTTGAAGAAGTATGGCATGGAAGAGTCAAAGCCAGTATGTACACCCATGGTTACAGGATGCAGCCTCAGTACAAATGATGAATCAGCAGCAGTTCACCAACCCACTTATAGATCCATGATTGGGAGATTGCTTTATTTGACAGGTACCCGACCAGATATTACACATGCAGTAGGAATTGTTGGAAGATTTCAAGCCAACCCAAAGGAAACTCATCTTCAGGCAGTCAAAAGAATCTTCAAGTATCTTCAAGGGACCCAAAACTATGGCTTATGGTATCCTAGAAATACAGATCTCACTCTTCATGCTTACACAGATGCAGATTGGGCTGGAAGTGTGGATGATAGGAAAAACACAAGTGGTGGTGCTTTCTTCATGGGTTCCAGATTAGTATCTTGGTTCAGCAAGAAACAGAGTTCGATTGCCTTATCTACAGCTGAAGCAGAATATGTGGTTGCGGCATCTTGTTGCACACAACTTCTTTGGATGATGCAGACCTTGCAGGACTTTCAAATCACTTGCACTCCACCAGTCTCTATCTTATGTGATAATACAAGTGCAATCAGCATTTCAAAGAATCCAGTCATGCACTCAAAGACCAAGCACATACCAATCAAGTACCATTTTCTTCGGGAACAAGTGCTTGAGCAGAAGGTCAAGTTGGAGTATGTTCCTTCTAAGGAACAAGTTGCTGATATTCTCACAAAACCACTGCCCAGGGAAACTTTTGAATATCTCAGACAAAAGCTGGGAGTAGTTGATGCTTCATCCTGCTGTTAAAGCTTGTCTGTTCTACAGAAAAGTTGGTATACGCAAGTTACGTAAGGGATATCCGCGTATATACGCCGATTTATGAGGGATAAGTCGCGTGTATGTTGTACGCACTTTGCAGAAAGTATATCCGCGTACATACGCTGGTTTATGCAGGATAAATCGCGTATATGGAGTTCTGAACAGCAAGGGCAAACTCTGGTTTGAAAAGGTCTGAGATGGGTATGTCAGAATTCTTCAGACACAGTTTCAGGGGGTGCAGCAGGCACAGGTTCAGGGGGAGCAGCTTAAAAGTCTCATAAAGCATTGTTGGCATTTAGATGTTTTGGTTGTTGGTTTCAGGAGAAGGAGCTCAGAAAGAAATCCTGGTTGCTGATCTAAAAGATGTTTATCAGATGCTGCTGATGACTTTCATAAGTCTTGGTCTAGATCTGTTGTCTCTATGTCATGTATCTCTTTTGTGATATCTCTTTTATGGTGTCAAGGTCATGTAACGGCCTATGTTGGTTTCCCCACTATGCCTGGGATGAATGATGTAATATAATTGGTTGTTTCTAATGTGTCCCCTCTTGGTAGGGAGTATGGATGTATGAATTATGGATGTATGAATTGAGTCTTTTGGTGATAGGAAGGTCCCTTATGGTGTATAAGTCTTGGTTCTTGTTGAAGAACATCTTTTGCAGATCTGGCCTATAGTCAGGGGGAGCATGATTCAACACAGCCAAGCAGAGGTATCAGCATGTACTCAGGGGGAGCACAGCCCTTTGCCCTTGATGACAAAGGGGGAGAATGATTCTAAGGATCTTGAGGTTGCCATCAAGTCCAAAGGGGGAGATTGTTGGCATTTTGGCACAGGTGTGGCGCTATGATACAGGTGTTGTCCTTGATGGCAACTCTCTTTGATGACAGATCTCCGTTCAGACTACAGAATGAAGAGAAATCTCATATACGCAGGTTAATTAAGTCCAAGTTGCGTATACACGCCGTCTATATGCATACTAAGTCGCGTATACGCAGGTTAAATATATACGAAGGCGCGTATACACGCAGATATATGAACATAAAAGGGCGTATATGTCGGGAAGCTTCCCTTTGGTCCGTGGTAGTTAGTCCTCGGTACTTGAGCCTATGTATTTGGACCAAAGTATCTCGACAGACGTGTTGATCCCTAGTTTCTAAGTTGATGGTATTGGATTTCTATGGTTTGGCCCTTGGTATTGAGCAAGGCCTAAGGCTATATAAGGAGAAGAAGATCATTAGGCAAATACATCTTTTGAAAAGGCTTGAATATCTGAAAAAGAAAGAGATCTGGTATGCAGGTTCTGGGTTGCTTGATCTAAGCTAAGGAGAGATCACTTCGGTTGATGGAAGACTAGATCTAAGGATAGATTGGGATCTAATGATTTGAAATGCACTATTATGATATGGTTGATTATGCGTATTTCTAGATCTGCATACTGACTCAATGTTATGTTCTGGGTCTAACTGATGTCTGGTACAGCTGCAAGTTGAGAGAATTTATTTTTAGATCTGTACGCAGGTTGGCTTCGGTAAAAGCGCGTGTATACGCAGTTTGCTCTCATTGAAGTAGCGTATATCTTTTGAAGCTTGATTTTGGGTTTACAGTTGGGTCTGACTGTTATTGCAGAGTTCTGTAGTCTGCTCTGTGTTCTGGTAACTGGTGATTGACAGGGTTTCAGTGGTTCAGTGATTGATGATGCTAGTATTGGATGTTTTGTGCTTCAATGATCTGTTGTGAAAGTTGAATGAATTGTGGTCTTCAGATTGTAATGTTGTGCTTCAGGAATATCCAGTCTAAAAATGTATGAAAGGTGTTACCTGAAAGAAAGAAGATTGTAGGCCAGCACCTACGTACTAGTATCTTGGCTAGTACAAGAGCAAAGGGGGTTGGAGCTCCCTTCCAAGGAAGTTTGGAGAACGAGAGAAGGTTGTAGCCTTCTGCAGGTTGTAGCCTACGTACTGGTATAAGGCTGCACCAGTACAAAAAGATTGTAAACTGAAGTTTCATATTAAAGAAAGATAGAGACGACTTGCAACAGGGGGTTTTCACCCATATTGGGTTTCCACCTTATATCATGGTGTTCATGTGTGTGGTTTTTGTGTGATCTGTTCTACTGCATCTGTTTACTCTTAATATGGTGAATAATGTCCTTATGCACTTAACTGAAGATAAATTAACTGAATTATAAGATTGCTGGTTATACGCTGTTTTCTTTAGACACAGTTGCGTGTACACGCTGGTTCACTTAACGAAAGTAGCGTATATGTTTCTGAGCATTGAAAAAGTTTTATAGTTCTGATAATACTGATTCACCCCCCCTCTCAGTATTATTTCCAACAGGTAGTAGCTAAGTCTGCCTGATGGTAATGAGTCAGGGTGGTAGCTAGAGCTCCCTTTCAACAATTCTTCTTATTTAAATTCAAGTTAACATGAGATGAGTAGAGACAAACAGAGATGAGCAGGAATGCACATGACATAATACCGAGATACTTATGATGATCACATGATGCAGTTGGAATTTCTCCCTAGCTAAGAGGGAGTGTTAATTTAGTAGCTTGGTGAGAAATTCAAACCATGGGACTAGATTCCTCTTTTCTAGAGGACCAATTTTGACTTTTGAAACAATGGATTTGGAAAAGGTTAACTGTATTTTTAAAGTGAAGCCCATAATGTCACATTTGATCAGGTCAACCCTAAATTGAAATTAAACACCCTTTGAAGCCTATAAATAAATTTCAAGTGACCCTCATTTGGAAATCATCATCAAGCATCTTCTTCTTATCTCTTCTTTGGTTTGGTTTTCACAGGTCTAAAGTGGGTTAGTGGACTTTGGTTCATACAGGTGCAAAATTGTAGGGTCCAAAGATCTCACACGTGATTAGGGTTTTTGGTTTCTAGCCGCAGGGTTGACATAAGAATTTTCAATTGCAACTACATGCATACATGTCTATGCATGCGGCCTAGAAAGCCTTAGCCGCAATCATGACCCTCCCTCTGTGTGGCTAGGATTTAGGGTTTCATTTTTACAGGTGACCGTAGCTGACCGCAAATTGGGAAAGTTAACTCTCATTAATATTGTTGCTAGGATCATATTTTTGGATATTGTTTGGTTGATTTTGCTAGATAAGTTTTTATTGGCTCATTGTACTCTTTTCTGAACATTTTATGACAATATAATTGAAGAATAATTGCAAAGGGTTTTCTCCCTTGTGAGGTTTTTCCCTAGTCATTACCAAATATTATGTCTGTTGTCTCTTGGTTGTCTTTCATTATGAATTCATATAATTGTTCTATCTATTATTGATATATTATCATTGGTCAATTGAAGGAGTGAAATTGTAATTTGGATGTTATGGAAATTGTTGAAGTAATAGTTGCAACATAAAACAAATCTTGATGAAAAATTAACATTTCTACTCCTAGAAGATGGATTTCTAGATATGGAATTCTAATAGTATCTAGATTTGAAATTTTCATCCCTTTCAACTTTGGAACCTATACAGTTAATTACTTTATGTCCAAAAATATGATACAAAAATAAATGTTTAAGAAACAACCTTGGGTGCCTGATATTTGAGAATTGATAGGCATAACTAGATTGATTGTACCTCAGTTGCTTGGTTGGCTAATTCACATACTTGTGTGGGAGAGTATTTTAAAAATTAAATGCCTCGCTCCATTGTTGAGTGTATTTCATATTTTTATTACATTTAACATCACCAACTCTTCCTTTAAGTTCCTTTGCATAGCTTTGGAGACCTAAGAATCCTATGGACCTATTGCTGACCTTTCTAGTAAGAAGTTTTTGTGGCTCATAATATCCTAGATCTGAATTCTTTGTTGGAGATATTTGAATGCTAAGAATGTAGTCTAGTTTCTTTATTCCTTCAACATATATTTTTTTTCCAAATCTATCTCATATTTGGATTTCCTAAGATCTATTCTTAGAGATGCTATCTTTGCTTCTAAACTATGGCAATGATTTTCCCATTTAGAGATTAATTCATTCAAAACTTCTTCTTTCCTATTTGATTCCTCAAGTTTTATTTTTAGAGACAATATTTCCTCTTTATATTCTTATGGGATCATTTTATCATGTGTCTTGATCAACTCTTGTCTCAAAAATTTATTATCATTTTCTAGCTTATTGTAGTTCTTTTATGATTCTCGTAATTGTTGTGCTAGAATATCCTTTCTCTTAATGGATTCTTTTAGTTTTTTCTATTTGATAAACAAGCTCTATATTATCATAGTTGTACATACCTTCCTCAATTCACAACAACTTCTCTTTTAGTAGCTTGTTGTTCTTCCTAGCCTTCTTTAGTTCATCAAGTGCGTCGATGAGCTCTCTTTTAAGATCCACTACACCTTCTTCTTCTTCCTTGAGATATGAGTCACTCTTAGACTTAGACTTAGATTTGAATGCCATGAGTAGGCATTCATCAGGCTCATTTTCTAAATACCCTTCATTGTTTCCTTATGAAGCATAATTTTTCTCTTTGGAGTAAATCCCCTTTTTGGAAGGATTTCTTCCTCTGATATTTTTGAGCTTTATCTTTGGACTTTTGGTCCTTTTCCTTTTCTAGATTCTCCTTATATGGAAACTTGGTGGAAAAATCCATAAATCTTCCATAATCAAATAATTTTGAAGGGTAACTTTCCCTTATACTAATCTAAAACACGTTTTTGCTTTATGGCAAACTGAACCAACTCCTGATTAGATTCAAAATTGGAACACTCTTGATGATCTTTGCATTTCTCAGTCTTCTTTTATACTTTAAATGTTTCATCCTTAGGCTCAACATTTTCTTTTCCTATCCTCATCTCATATGATATGAGAGTTCCATGTAGCCGCTCCAATGTGAGGGACTTCAAGTCTGTCAATTCTTCAATGAATTCTAGGTTTTAGCATTGAATCTCATAGGCAGAGATCTCGATACCTTTTGGACAACCACATAATTTTTAGGTCATATTCAAGTCCTCTAATCATGTTTTCTACCTCATCAAATCTAATAAAATATTATGCTATATTTTCCTCTTCATTCATTCTTAATATTTTGAACCTCATTCTAAAGGCTTGAAGCTTGGTTTGCTTAACTTTTTGACCCCCTTCATAACTATTCCTAAGCTTTTCCCTTACTTTTCTAACTTACAGTGCATTACCTTTACTAGCTCAGGTTGACGGAGATGAAATAAAATGAAATTCTTGTCCTTTGCATAGTTCCCATAAACCTTTTTACCATCTCCATTTGTAGAAGGGGTCTCTGGAACAACATAGTCACCTAATACATAACTACAAACATCTACACCTAGTGAGATCAGATAGGCTTCCATCCTAACTTTCCGTACTACATAGTTTGTACCATCAAAGACTGTTATCTTACTTGAATAAGCATCTTTATTTTGTTGTCTAGCCATGATTTCTTATCGATCTACTTTCCAATGGTTAAGTTTTTCCTAAAGGAACTAGGATCTAATATCAATTATTGGGAATAAGAATTACTCAGAGGGGTCGCTGACTCAGTAATTAACAGTTTTTCTTTTTATTTTAGTGTTGAGCACAAGTTTCAATTGAATTCAATCAAACAACACATGAAAGACCAACACTCACATACATTTGGTACAATGATTTATGTGGAAACCATTTCAAGAGAAAAACTACCAATGCTTGTTTTGTGTTATGATGATAATCAAGGCACCAACTCTGATTATATCATATGATTGTGAGCACCCACTCATAGGATTCCCTAACCCTCTTTATATCAGAAGCTACAACTCGCTTAGAGGCTCCAACTTCTTATAATTGTAGGCCCCAACTAACTTAAGGAAAGTGTTCTACTATTTCATACAATTTTTAGACAATGAACAATGACCTAAATCAATATTACATTTAAATTGTGACTTTGGTATACTATCTCTTTATAGCTCCTACCTTTCTCTGCAATCACATACACTCAACTGTCTCTGCCTTAGCTGTTATGGTCCACTTCAAACTTTATGCTTCATTCAAACTTCACAGTATTGTCACACTACAATACAAATTCCTCTGCACAACTATCTCTACTGTTCCAATTTGTTTAAGCTCATGCACAACTTACACACACTCTCATCCAACTTACATTAAAAAATCCTCACACATAAAATTTTTCATTACAACTTTATACAGAGAGCTTCCTCACTCTGTAACACAGTTTGAGAACCACATTTAATGAAACAAAACTTGTAGACAATTAGACACTGGACCATGAAAAATAATAATCATAAACATGCAATGTGCCTTTCTTGCATGATACAATTGATTCCTTAAATTATTAGTATGGAGCCCTTTATTAATTAAATGACTACAATACCTGTTTAGAGTCTTTCCAACAGAGTCTACATTCTCAATATAAACTTTCTGATATTTGTCTTCCAATATTATCTATCTAAGATCAAAGAAACCCATTACTGAAAAAATTCACTATAACTACTGCATTAACTATTATTTGCTTCCTTCAATTAGAGAAATTTAGTTTTGTGTCATGTTTTCTATTATAAACATTGAATTATGATCAACTTCCTTAGTTTAGAAAATATAGTGTATCACTAGTTTTTAGCAGTGTTTATAACTATGTCTCTAGAAATGGTTAACTACCATAATTAGTGATTTCTACTAAACATGCCATCTTGCACGTCTTAGCAACTTGCCACCATGTGCCCACAGGGCTAGAACTAGCAGTCTAAACACTTATTACTTCACGCCATAACTTAGGGGAAGGTGATTGGAGGTAAGTACTAACACCTCTCCCACTGAATGGATCATAATCCTCAACTAGATCAAACCGCCCAACTGTGGAACTTTCCTTTAATTTTTGGCCGTGTAGCTTGTTCAACTTCAAAGTCCAAGGAAATCAAATGCATGGGAAAAATTTAGCACAATGATCTCTTGACACAAAGTTCAAAGGTTTTTCCACATCATCATTTTGACATCATCTATGCCACATGCCCCATGTTGACTCTACCATGTGTCACTCAAAAATGGACCACTTTGACCTCTAAAAAAAATTAAATTTGCATGCCACATGTCCCAAGTATTGGGTGCCACATCAGCCTATGTTGAAATCACCTTGCCATTGTGGTTGCCACATATTTCTCTACCACTTGCATTGGATGCATCCCATACAAGTTGAGAGTCAGGGGTCGGTCATTTGTGTACCTGCTAAATCCTCCCATTGGCAGGGAAAATTTTAGGGGTGGAATTTCACAAATGGGCTTTTTTTTTACATTTTCTGAAAAAAAATTCGCCAATTTGGTTAAAAAGTGTCCTATATTTTACATATATATGATTAAATAGATGGTATTCACCAAAAATATACCAATTTTAATAGTAAATTACACTTTTATTTATTGAATGTTCACCTACATTCTATACATATGAATTTTCAAACCAAAATAGTCGCCTACAATACTATACATAAGAAAATATTTAAATCCTTAAAAAATTATGTGCCCATTGGAAATACCTTGTAACTAGACTAACCTACTGACTAGGCCCAAGGAATGACCTTACCAAATCGTCTGACTTCTTTAAATATCTACCTAAGTTCCAAATTTATTTAACAAATAATTTTCTTACAAAACATGAGATCTCTGCAGAACCTTGACTTCTGGAATCCTGTTAAACTTTAGTTGATCATAACTCCATCATTCTTTGGAGTTTTTTAGGTTGCCTTATACCATTGGAAATATATTTCCATGGTCTATCGATGTTAGCAAATTTTAGAGGAAATTAAGCAAATTCCCATGGACATAAGTTCCTTCAAATACCATGCCACCCAACCATCATAGTCATAATATTTTAGCTTCCTTACTTAACCTGCTGCTATGATGGTTCTCGACTAAACACAACAACTACCAGAGGACTCCCCCTCAATTTGACACTCCTTGGAACTCTTCATGGAACCCACATATTTGACATTAATGGCGACATTTTTGCCAATAATCTCCCATTTGACATGAACAACAATGTTTGACATCAATGAGAACATTTTTCGCAACAATATTTTGCTTGATTACCATTTCTTCTTCCCTGAACTCCTAAATGGAGGTACGAATGGGTACATTGTGGTAACTACCAAATAAATAATCTATGTAACATCTAGTAGCATATATAAAGTTATGGCAAGAGGGTTCTCCTAGTAAGAGGGATTGGAATACGAGAATATTTTTTCTCTAGTTAGTAGATGGAAGAGATTCTAGTTCTAAGGGAGCTAACACTCAGGAAAATTGGAAGGAGCATCCTTCCAAGAGGATGTCATGGGATTGAGATTGTTAGACCAGATGGTTAGATGAAAAATGTCTCTAGGATAAGTGTGCCTTCCCTAAGGAGACGATTACAAAAGGACTTTCTTACATGATAGAGGGAGAAGCTACAACAGAAGGACTTTCTTGTGTGATAGAGGGAGAAAAAATGGTAGGACGATTTGCATCCATGATGGAGGGAGCAACCAAGACTACTACAGGAAGACCTATTTTAGTGTTAGATGGATTTGGCCTTGGACATTGAAATAAAGGATTATGAGAGATACACTATTTGTTGGGATTGGAGATTCATATTTTGTAAATCCCATGATGTGCATGAAATTGATTGGATTCATGATGTACCTAGTTAACACCAAACCAGATATTTTCTTTGTAGTGAGCACCCTGAACTAGTTTATGGTTGAGCCAAGGCATGTACAATGGATGGAAACAAAGCATGTGGTACTTGTGTTGTACAGTTGGATGTGGTTTAAGATATGTCTCAGGAGGTGAAATGAGTCTTTCATGCAACCTATATTGCAACCTATTTCATAAGACATGAAGTAATGCAAATTCAAAAGAAAGAAGGACATGGTTGGGCCACTTCATTTAAGGCATTCCAAAAAGAGGAGTAGTAGAGATCTAATACATATTCATAAATGAGTAGATTGTGGATAAGGAAGAGCTTATTATGATGCTGAATGTATCCCTCATTGGAAGGGGATGAAAAGGTATTTGTAGGATTGGGTTGATCATATCCTAAATTTATAAAGTATTTTGGATTGGCCATAAAGGACTTTGGCCAAGAAGAGATGAATACATTCACCTTTTAATCCAGAAGGACTTGGCTAGGTCATAAAGGACTTTGACTAGAAATATAAATGGCCCAACGCAATTACATGGACAAATTATAGGACACATTTTCCTTTAAATCCAGAAGGACTTGGATGAAAAAAGGAATGCGATGACAAAAGGACTTGGTTAGGTAAACCAGAGGTAAATGACCCAGGGAAATCATAGGTTTGGATATATATTATCCTTGGAAGCTAGAAGGACTTTGCTAGGTCAACCAAAGGAGATAGATGTAGTTCACCTTTGAAGCTAGAAGAGCTTGGATTCTAGAAGGACATGACTAGGTCAAAAAGGACTTTGATAAAAAAGGTGAATGGTCCAAAGGAAAATATTCTCTTAAGAAGCCAAAAGGACTTAGGCTAGGTCATGACTAGAGGATATTGATACATTTTCCTAAGGAGCCATAAAGGACTTTGGCCAAGATCCTTAGATACTAATGTAAATATGAGTAGTTACATTGCTCACTCTAGTATGGATTTATCTTATGGACATGCATCAACTTGACAAGCTCAAGAACTTTTCTTAATATAGGATAAATTTCAACAAAGGAAAAATATGTTGCAGAGAATATCTCCCTTGCTAAGAGGGAGTGTTGATTTTTGTTTAGCATCGGGATTTATTATTTCTTGTCAAAAGGCCTTCCAATTTGAGAAAATAAAATTATGGAAATGAAAAATTATAATTTGTATTTTTGGGCTTCATGTAGGCCCCAAATGGTTAAGTCAGCCCCACCATGAAGGGGTGTTACTATTGGTCAAAATTTACCTATTTGACAAATATAAAAGCATAAGTTGACCTTCTCATTTGAACCAATTCGAATTATCACACATATATTCTATTTATGATCCACACTTGTGAAGTCAAGAGAAGGAAATCTAAAGTTTGACTGAAGCATATAAGATTGCATTTGGCCAAGTTTTGACCTGCTAACTTTGACCAAGAATCAGGTTGATCTTGATTGAGATTTTACCCACATTTGACCACAAAGAATTTAGAATTTGCCCGCAAAATCGAAGGACAATTAACCATAGTTGACCAAAGTTTAGTGAAAACCCATTAATTGCAGGTCCGAGCTTAACCTCAAGTCGAATTTCTAATTTTTTACCAACATTAAATTTTCTACTCTTTGGAGGTTTTGACCAATAGTGACTAGATGGTATTTAATCAAGTTTGACTGGTATATTGGACTTGGATTTTAGCACATATTTCTAGAGTACTCCTAGAATTGTAAATATTCTAGAGAACAACTTCAACTTAGAATAAAAGTTGTTGGGTTTTTCCCAAGGTTGGGCTTTCCCAGGCTAAAATTGTTGTCTCTATTGTGGTTGGATGTCTCTTTATGATACTATTGTTTTCATTGCATTACTGTTGATATTTTATGTGTATAATTTCTCAATGATATAAGTAACATAATAAGTTGATTGGAATTCATTAGGAAGTAATTATCAAATCAAACAATCAGTTTCTACTATTCATTCTTGTAGAAAATTCAACACCTCAAAGTTAATTGGTTCAACTATGGACAATAGTGATAGATACCCTTGCTCCAGTGTTTGTACTTGTTTTATTCTTCTGGTTTCTACTCCTACACCCTTCTCCCAAATTATTTGTTCTAGTGGATGATTCTTTAGATATCAGTATTTAGGTGTCCTAGAAGGTGTTTGAAAATCTTGTTGAATATTTACTTCTTCTTGTTTTTCCTCTGATTGCTTCTCTTCTTGGTGTTCCTATTATTCTTTTTATCCCTCTTGATTTGGTTCTTCCTCTTCTTGTTCTTCAAATATGTGTGGATTTTTTCTTTCCTTCTTGGTCTTCAACAAGTTTGTTTCATCAATCTTTACATTGATGATCTCTACCATCCTTTTGAGTCTAAGATTGTAGCACTTGTATTATTTTCTTTTACATGAGTACCTAACAAGTATGCGTTCATCTATCTAGGATTCAACCTTTTCTAATTTCTGACCATCCCTCTTTATGTAACATTTTCTTCCAAATATTTTGAAATACATGACACTAGTTAGTATTCCCTTCCACAAATCATACGGAGTTTTTTCATTGTTGCTTTTGAGAAATTCTCTATTCAAAATGTGAACAATTGTATGTACTACTTCTACAAAAAATATATCACTTAGCTTGGATTCATGCAACAAATTTCTAGAAACCTCTTCCACAATTATTTTCTTTCTTTCAGCCACTCCATTTTTTTGAGGAGTTATAGCTATTGAGAAGTGTCTTCTTAATCTATGTTCTTCACAATAGTAATTTTATTAATTTGAAGTTACTTCTCCTCCATTATCTGATCTCAAGCATTTTATTTCCAATCAGTTTCATTTTTAACAAGTTCCTTGTATATTCTGAAATTTTCAAAATCTTCTAACTTCTTTTTGAGAAAACAAACCCAGGTCATCCTTGTGTAGTCATAAAAAAGAAACATGAATTATTGTTTTCCATCTAGTCCTTTTTTTATTTTCCTTTCTTATATAACATACTACTTGTATAGCCTAATGTTTGCCAATAGGGAGTCCAAAAATAGATGGATCTTGTGCTCCACTTCCCTCTTAGGTGGTAGGCCGTTAGGATCCTAGAAAACATCCTTGTATCCCTATAGAAAATATTCCAGTTACTACTTATGTTTCTTAGTACACTCATCCAAGAATGCCCTTTCTCTCTCTAACTGATTTACGTACTAACCTAGAACTAATTAATTTCTTGGCTTGGTTAGCACTTACCAGTGAAATTTTCAACTTTCCTTTGTGTGTGTTGATGGTGAATATTTCCATCCTTGACAAGGAAACATTGGTTGGCTCTCTGCATGAATATTGCATCCCACATGTACATATAGGGACTTCCAAACACCACCCCAAATACATCAATGTGAACTACATCTAGTTCTACTTCCTCAATAAAATAAGCACTGATAACAAATATGATTTTGCACTATTTTGTTACTTTTATTTATACATCCTTATTTACCCATCCCAATGGATATGGGCTTAGATGATCACGAACTTTAAGTCCAAATATTTTTACCAACTCTACTACAATGACATTTTCATGTCATTTTGAGTCAAATATAGCATCAATATTGGTCTTTTTAATATGTATATTTATATGGAAGAGTTTGGTTTTTTCATTCTCTTCATGTTACTAAAGGTTACTCAGATTCACCTCTTTCTACATTGATGTACATATGATACTCTTATCCACGTCCGAAATACTTTCAACCTAATTGTTTGAATTAGTGGCCATGAGGTTATTCTTCTTATTATCTATACTTTTGTTATTAAGGATAATCTCTGGATGAAACTTCCAACACTTCTCCTCTCTATGACCATCAATGTTATAGTGGTTGCAGTGGTTGTTGGTATCTTTTCACTGATGTGTTGTTCCCACTGCATTTTTATCTTTTCCCCCTTTCCACTTCTTCTTCCTCTCCTTAGAATCATCCTAGTGCTCCTTCTGCTTCAACCAAATTGATTGTGATTTCTTCTGATCTATGTTCTCTAGGAATTGTGCCTGTACACAAACCTCATCCACCGATATGGGATTGAACAAGATCCCTTGCTTATGTAGATGCCTATGTAGACTCCCCATATACTTAAGGAGTATAGTTGGGTTCTTATGGGAGATACCCAACATTATGGCCATCTTTGTTAACTTTGTGGTGTACTCTTGTACACTCTGCCATTTCTTTTGCATAAAATAATGTCACTAGATCCATTGGTCTTGTACATACCTGATAGGGTAAAATTGTGAATTTATGAAGGTTTTGAAATATTCCCACTTTGTCACTGGAGGATCTCCCTTCAACCTGAAGGTATGTGTGTGTCTTTCCAACCAGGTCAAGGCATTGCCCTCTAATTTCAACTGAGCAAATGAAATCTTCTTTTGTTCCTCCATATGATGGAAATTAAAATACAATTCTTATTGTTGCAACAAGTGATTTAGCTTCAGATCATCAATATCACCTTGATATGGCTTTTTGTCAACTTTATCTTCCATTTTGAATATAGATTTTGAATGTTTCACAACACTCAAACTGGGTTTATCTTTTCTAGTTATTTCTTTGGTTCTTTCTCTATTTCTTCCCAATCTCCTGATATCCACTCTGATCAAACCTCTACGTTGGAACCCTCATCTTCTCTGAATATCACAAGCTTATTATATAGGGCCACCATGAGGGGGATCAAATTACAGTTTATGTATACAACTTCTGCTTCCTATTATGAAAAGTTCTCCTTTGTGGGATTATGAGGGTTATTCACAGATTCATCAACCATGACTAGAAATTTGTGACTTCCAGATTAACCATTTTAGATCCATTGAAACTCCCCACAATATACCGAAAGAAACCTAATCTGAAACCAATATCATATGTAAACTATCAGGGATATTACATTGGACAATTTGTTACAACAAATCTACTAAAATATATTAAAAAATATGAAATATACACTATTAGGGTTTATTTCTCCTTAGAGTTCTAGATTTGTTAATTATTTCTTATTGTGTATACTCGAAAATAAAAATATGCAGAAAATAGAAAATAATGAAATAAAAACTCACAAACCAAAATTGAAACAAGATATATCCTAGGAAACCCTTCAGGAGAAAACCCAACTAGAAGGTGAGGTTGCTCTACTATCTTTCTATGAATAGAAAATGAATTCAAGTACAAATAAGTAAGGTCTGTGGCTTGTGGGATAATACTAATGAGGCTCATTAAGAGGTAAACTATATGGGTCACAATGCCACTCTCCATCTTATTAAATTGTCTTTTCTCACATTTATTTATAGATTTTATTATATTTTTCTCAGTGAAAAGAGTAAAATTAAGTTACTTTGTCCTATGGCCTAATTTGTGTTAAATGCAGGAAATTGGAGCAGTTTTGAGTTGAATTAAGTGTAGGGACTCAGAGTAGGTAAGCAAGAGAGATTATAGGAAGTGGTCTCCCTTCTTAACTCCTTAAATCAATCAAAGATTCTCCTCCTCTATCTCATCAACTCGGTGTCACTAGCAGCCAAGCAAGCCAAGTTCATTGGCAACCAAGCTAGTGCCAATCAAGGAAAAGTTATTCTCAAGTTAGGGAGCCAAGTATCCCTATTTTCTAGGGATCTGTTGGTAGCTATAGTTTTGTATAAATAAGCAAGCTAAGGGACTCATTAGGATTCAAAGTTTTATTGTAGCCAAGAGGCCATTAAGATGAACAACATTTTACCATTAATGTTATGATGTATTTGACATTTTTATGATAATGAGACTCTATTTTGATCCAGCACTGAGTTGACTCAGAGGGCTGAAGCTGTTAGGGCCCAACCCTAGCAACAAAAGTTCCTCTCTTTTGTATATTTATTCTTAGCTTAGAACGTTGATTAAATCTTGACGTTAATTATATTTTTGTTTAGCTTAGAAAGTTGATCAAGTTATTTCTTATCCATGCTTTCATTAGCTTAAAGAGTAGATCAGTGTTGCAGTCTAGTGAAGGAAAATATACCAGAAAATATTGTGACAGTGACCCCTATCCCATATCCCTTATGGGATCATGATTAGGGGACCTCACTCTCACAACCCTAAAATAGAGTTTGTATTTTTTTCATTGCCAAGATTAAGTTTCATTCTTAGCTAGATAACTATTTATGATTCCTTGGAAACGTTTGCAGTTGTTATTCTGCTTCTTAAGGTTGTTGTAGCTTAGAAGGTATTCAATTTCACAGATCTAGTCCTTCACAATAGTTAGATCAGATTTTCTAAATTCAACCCATCTTTTCCATGTTGACATGTAATAATTTGTAAATTCAAAGAGAGACAAGTTTTATTGTAGGGATTATTAATCTGCAGGAAGGGACTATTGATCTAATGATGATCTGAGGTTGTCATTTATGTCAACCCAAGCAGCACTAGGGGCTTCCCTGATCTTGCAATGGAATTTTTACTTGACAATTTACTCTATTTTGAGTCAAGGATCTTCTAGATAGATTCTACTCATCGATATGTTTCCATTGGTATATGGCACGCCAAGTAATTCTTCACAGTTTGAGAGATATTCATGTTTGAAGTTAGTAACCCCAGTTAGTGGGTTAAAACCTTATGGGGTTGTGGCATGGCACTCATAATTGGTTTTGGTCATTGAATAGTCAATAATTAATAATTTTTAAGCTCCTAAAATCCCTCCAACATTCTCTATAGAAGCCCCTCTCAACTCTATAAAAAGAAATCTCATATATCCTCCAAAGATAGTGATCATGGAATTTTCACTATAACTTCATTTCTACGAAGTATTAGATTCTAAAATTACAACCCACTTGATTCACAATCCTGATGAACGTCATGACTGAATTTCAGATCTTGGTTCACTATATTTTCAGAGATATGATCTGTGGAATTTAGGGTTTTTGCAAGATGCCTAATTTCATCTCAAAGAAGTGACCTTGGGAAAATCACCATAACTCTCTCTCAGAGAAGAGGATTGGAATTCTATAAAAAGTGGTGGATAGTGCATGAAATTTAGTTTTCTATGTATCAATTTTAGAGCAGAAGGAGGAAACGGTGATATGTGGTACGTCTTAAAATTTCGCTCTACTAAACTAGTTCATAATTAGGTCATTGTGAGAGATTGGGCAACTTTGCCTTGAAGAGTCCAAACTGGGTTAGATCTGTGGCATTGGAAAGTCCACATGTTGGGAATCTGAAATCCTAGAGACACATCAGATTAAATATCGTGCTCCTAGAAGGTAAGAAAAACTAGATCAAGTGTTGTCAAGGGATGCAAAGGACCAGAATTTCTAGGGTAGAAAAGAGCAAGGTGCAACAAAATGATGCGGCAGAGGTGAGCTACAGGTAAGTATCTTCTGTATATGAATTTTCGTCTCTTAATTGCATTAGTTTATTTGTATTCTAGTTTGTTGTTTTTGTTTAGCACTGACATATGTTCTACAGGATGAGGTAAGTTTTGCTATTATCATGTCATGGGTATTTATTTGAAGACTTTTTGCGGTATTATATATTTGTCAAGAGAAGACTCAATGCATAATATAATTTTCTAAAGAGTGAGAAAGGGAAGCATGACAAGAGCAACAATCAAGGTTCAGAACAACAGCAAGAAGTTCACCACATGAAGTCTCCAAGTGGGAAGCACTACATATAATCATTATAAAAGTATCATTGTACAGAGTCATTGTAAAAGAATCATTGTAAAAGTTGTACAAGTGTCTATCTGCAAAGAGTTGAAGAGGCAATATCAAGAGGTCTAGGATCATCATTAGATGGTTGTGTCATAGTTGCAGTTATGGTCTAGTGTGTCTTCTTCTTCTACATCATTCTATATCATTGTAAAGTGGAAATTTTTCCCTGGTACGAGAGTCCATTATTCTTTTATTCTTCTATAGGGTGGTAGGGTGGTGCTAGGCTGGTGCATGAAGTCACCAACAGGTTCAAGCCTGTGAAAAATTCAGGGTAGTAGGGTGGTTCTAGAGTGAGTTGTAGCTCATTGGGTGTTGGGGCTGTTGGAAATAATACTGGGAGGGGGGGTGAATCTGTATTATCATGTCAATTATTTCCTTTTTCAAATCCATATCATATACGCTACTTCAGTTAGTGAAAACCGCGTATATACGCAACTACGTATAAGGAAACCCGCGTATACCATGCAAAATTATAATTTACTTTATCTTACAGATGTTGATCATTAATCTGTGTATCAGAATCAAATAAACAGTAACCAGAAACATTGAAATAGAGAAAAAGACAATCACACACAAGAACACAAGATATAAGGTGGAAACCCAATGTGGGTGAAAACCACCTGTTGCAATTCGTATCTATCTTCTTTTAATTAGAAACTTCTTTTTACAACGATTTTGTACTGGTGCAGTCCTTTACCACTACGCAGGCTGCAACCTGCAGAGAGCTACAACCCTCTCTCGTTCTCCAGCTTCTCCTGGAAGGGAGCTACAACCCCCTTAGTTCTTGCACTAGCCAAGATACTAGTACATAGGTGCTGGCCTACAGAAGGCTACAACCTTCTCTTTCTTCTAGGGAGCACGTTTCATAAATTTTCAGGCTGGATCCATGAACATCAATCAATCATCAAGAATTTCTGCATCAAACAATCTCCTTTTCACCAATTAGAACTTAATCAAGTAGACACTTCTCTAACAGCTGTACCCAAAACACAGTAACAGTAACCACACACCAAATTCTGAACCCAGAACACTGCAGCAATAGAAGCAGCTAGAACACAACTCAAGAGATTTACGCTACTTCAATAACCAGAAACCTGCATGCATATGCTTCTGTGTTTGAACCAACCTGCGTATACGTTGTTTTTACTCATAGAACTGGCGTGTATACGTGCCTTCGCCTCACTGAACCTTCGTACAGATCTATAAAGGATAATTCACTCTTTCAAATATTCACACATTAATTAACCCAGATTACCAGATTTATAGATCAAGCATGCGCCACATATAACGGATCAAAATCATACAAAGATACTATTATTCAAGCCTTAAGATTATGACCCATCAATAGAACTTATCCTTCTCTTTGTGCTCAGGTTCCTCCTTCATTCAGATCCAGATCTTCACCATAACCCAATCACCAATATTCCAGATCTAGCACTTTATTAGATATTCAATAATTCAGATGATCCTTTGGCAAATGATCTCCTTCCTCTTTTATAGTCTTAGGCCTTTCACAATACCACGGTCCAAAACCATAATAAAACAATACCATGGACCCAATACTTGGGATCAACACTTCTGAAGAGATACTATGGCCCAAAACCATAGGTTCAATTACCAAGGACTAAATACCATGGACCAAAAGTAAGTTCTCCAACATGTACGCGCTTTTCCTTGCGTGAAAGTGTGTGTATACGCATACGCGCTTTTGTAACGTATAACACGCGTGTATACGTGTCTTCGTCTAGGTGAACCTGCATATATATCTTTTCCTTCATTCTGAAAGCCTGAACTGAGATCTGTCACCAGAGTGAGTTGCCATCAAGGACAACACATGTGCCATAGTTCCAAACCCGTGCCAACAGTCTCCCCCTTTGGACTTGATGGCAACACCAAGATCCTCAAATTCATTCTCCCCCTTTGTCATCAAGGGAAAACAGTTGTGCTCCCCTTGAGTACATGCTGAAATCTCTGCTCTACTGTGCTGACCATGCTCCCCCTGACTGTAGGCAAGATCTGCAAAAAGATGTTCTTCAAGAAGAACCATGACTTATACATCATAAAAGACCTTCCTATCACCAAAAGACTCTATACATACATCCATCACCCAACCAAGTGGGGATACATTAGAAATTTACATATGACAACCAAGTACATTACATCATTCATCCCAGGCATAGTGGGGAAACCAAAATAGGCCGTTACATGACCTTGATACCATAAAAAAGATACATGACATAGAGACGAAATATCTAGAGCAAGACTTATGAAAGTCACCAATAACTGATATCAGCAGCATCTGTCAATCACTCTTCAGATTAGCAACCATGTTTTCCTTCTGTTCTCCCTCTTCATTTGTTCCACCTAAGATCAACAACTGTGAACCTGAACCAAGAGCTTCTAATGTAATGCCAACAATGCATTATCAGAAGTTTATCTGCTCCCCCTAAACCTATGCCAGATGGTCTCTGTCAGACCCATATCAGACTTTCTTCAACCAGAGTTTGTCCCCACTGATTTCTTTCAAACTGCCATATATGCGACTGTCTCTGCATAAACCGGCGTATGTACGCGGATCCTCCTCAGGCAACTCGCATACACCCATTTTTCTCTGAAACAAACAAGTTTCAACAGCAAGATGATGCATCAACTACTCCCAGCTTCTGTCTGAGGTATTCAAAAGTTTCCCTGGGCAGTGGTTTGGTGAGAATATCAGCAACTTGTTCCTTAGAGGGAACATACTCCAATTTGACCTTTTTTTCCAACACTTGTTCCCAGAGAAAATGATACTTGATCGGCATGTACTTAGTCTTTGAATGCATGACAAGATTCTTTGAGATACTGATAGCACTTATATTATCACATAAGATGGAGATAGGTGGAGTACAAGTGATTTGAAAATCCTGCAAAGTTTGCATCATCCAAAGGAGTTGTGTGCAATAAGATGCGACAGCCACATATTCTGCTTCAGCTTAGATAGATCAATCGAACTCTGTTTCTTACTGAACCAAGATACTAATCTAGAACCCATAAAGAACGCACCACCACTTGTTTTTTTTCTGTCATCCACGCTTCCAGCCCAATCTGCATCTGTATAAGCATGAAGAGTGAGATCTGTATCTCTTGGATACCAAAGGCCATAGTTTTGAGTTCCTTGAAGATACTTGAAAATTCTCTTTACTGCCTGAAGATGGGTTTCCTTAGGATTTGCCTGAAATCTTCCAACCATTCCCACTGCATGCATGATGTCTGGTCGGGTACCTGTTAAATAGAGTAGACTTCCAATCATGGATCTATAAGTTGGTTGATGCACTGCTGCTGATTCATCATTTTCACTGAGGCTGCATCCTGTAACCATAGGGGTACATACTGGTTTCGAATCTTCCATGCCATACTTCTTCAAAATCTGCTTGAGGTACTTGGTTTGAGATAAAAAGATACCGCCTTCATTTTGTTGGATTTGTAATCCAAGAAAATATGTCAGTTCTCCAAGCAAGGACATTTCGAATTCTTTCTGCATCACCAAGGCAAAGTTTTGACTCATAGCTTCTTCATTGCTGCCAAAGATGATATCATCAACATACACAACAAGTATTATCAATTTGTTATTTTCAATTTTTATATAAAGATTGCTATCTACTGATCCTTTTGAGAAACCTTGTTGATGAAGATATTTGTCCAGACGATAATACCAAGCCCTTGGAGCTTGTTTAAGACCATAGAGAGCCTTCTTAAGTCTAAATACAAGTTTTGGATCATTTCCAAGGATGAATCCATCTAGTTGTTCAATATACACTTCTTCTTCTAAGTCTCCATTTAGAAAAGCTGATTTCACGTCCATTTGAAATACTTTGAATTTCTGAAAGCTTGAGAGAGCAAGGAACATTCAGATGGCCTCAAGTCTAGCAATGGGAGCAAAAGTTTCTTCAAAGTCTATTCCTTCTTGTTGAGCATACCCTTTACAAACAAGTCTGGCCTTGTTTCTAATAACTTCCCCATTTTCATTCAACTTGTTTTTGAATATCCATTTTGTCCCTATGACATTCTTATCTTTTGGTCTAGGAACCAACTCCCAAGTGTTATTATTTTCAATCTGCTCAAGTTCTTCATCCATTGCCTTGACCCAGCATTCATCTTTGCATGCCTCTTTTACATTTTGTGGTTCAGTGGAGGAGAGCAATGCCAAATAGCTTGAGGCTTCTGCAATTGTTCTTCTTGTTTGTATACCTGCCTCTTTCTGCCCCAAAATTTGAGATTCTGGATGATTCTTTTAAATGTACCTGGATGGAGTCTTATCTTCTATCCTTATCTGTTCTTCTGGTGCCTCTTGAGCTTCTTCTTCATCATAAGTCTGATTTGATGTTGAACGATAGTCCTCATCATCTTCGAAATCTTCAGAATTCACTTGCCTAGGAATGTTTCCTTCTTCATCAACCACTACATCAATGCTGTCAACAATTCTTCAAAGTCTTTTGTTGTAACACTTATATGCTTTGCTGTGGGGAGAATAACCAAGGAGAATGCCTTCATCTGCTCTAGGTTCAAATTTGCCAAGATTTTCATCATTATTTTTAATATAGCATTTGCTTCCAAAAATTTTGAAATGTTTTACTGTAGGAGTCTCACCATACCAGAGCTCATGAGGAGTTTGAGTGTTGTTTACTCGGACATTTGTCTTGTTGAGAATAACAACTGCAGCAAATGCAGCTTCACCCCAGAAGGTTGCGGAGTTCCAGACTCATCAAGCATAGCACGAGCCATTTTTTGAACCGTTCTGTTCATCCTTTCCACTACTCCATTTTGATGAGGAGTCCTAGCTGTATAGAATTCCCTTCTTATTCCATGTTCTTCACAAAAATCGAAAAATTCATTCGAGGTAAATTCTCCTCCTCGATCAGACCTAAGGCATTTGATTCTGTGATCTGATTCGTTCTCCACCAAGGCTTTGAATGATTTGAATTTTTCAAAGGCTTCGTCTTTGTGCTTCATAAGTCCTATCTGTTAGGATATTCCGACACATAGGATATAGTTAAGTTCAACTTGGTCTAGTATAGAGTTAGGTAAAGTGTCTTTCTTTACCGTTGTACATTTTGTAACTTACAATCCGACGGTCACGATATGTAGTGATCCGACGGTTCACTCTCACCTCGGTATTACCGACACTTGATCCGTGGCTTGACACCCGATTGGTCCATGAGTTCTATTTAAAGCGCATGGAGGGTCATTGTTCGGGTAATCCGTGCATGAGAGAAGCTTATGTAAATTTTCATTCTTTGATTAATAAATTGCCTGTAGTACCCACGTTGGGACAGGCCATGGACTGTTTCCCTCTTTGAGGGTTTTAACCACGTCAAAAATACTGGTGTATTGATCTGTGATCTGGTTGTGAGCGGTGTCCTTTTGGTATTCTTTCTGAGGAACTTACCCTGTAAATTCCTACATGGTATCAGAGCTATTTGAGGGCCGCGTCCGTTGGTGATCCAAATCTGAAGCCGGTAGAACTGCATGCGGCTGTCGTTTCCTAGATCTGCTATTTCTGACTGCTTTCGGGCCGAGAGGACTGCTCTGTTGCGTTCGGAGCATCTGTTCCAGTGAGGAACCCCTTTCGTTTCACGCGAAAAGGTTTCCGGTAGCCCTAGCTGCGTCATTTTTCAGATCGGGAGGTATACAGTGTTTTTTGCAGTTTACTGTTATTTTCTCTCTGCTTATTTCGGTTTCGGTTTATTTAGCCTTTTTTTTAACCGGATCTATACCTTTCATTTCTGCGTATGCTCTTTGCCCTGCGACTCTGTGCGATCTGGGCAAATCAGAAACAGAAAGGAAGGATTTTTCTCATGCGTATGCTCTTTTCCCTGCACCTTAGTGTGATCTCGGAAAATCAGAAACATTGAGAAAAATATTTAGTTTTTCGGCTAAAGCTAACTTTGAGATTTTTTTTAAAAATTTCTAGTTTTTTGGCTAAAGCTAACTTCGAGCCGCAAGGTTCGTTTTTCTTTGCATATTCGTGTTGGGTTTTGTGTTTTGTGTTTTGTAGGGAAAAAGAGCTTTCTCAAGGCAAGCACGCAAACCAAGGCCCCCCCCCCCCCTCTCTCTCTCTCTCTCTCTCTCAAATTTTTTTATAGATCAATTGGTTCAAAGCTATTTTAAGAGAGTAGAGGTCTTGGGTTCAAGTCTCCATTTTGTGGGGGCGGATTTTTTCATTCCCGCACATTCGCGCACTTTGCCGGCAACGTCAACAATTTTTTTTCAAAAAGCCATAACTTCTTCATCCGGAAGCCTTTTTCAGAGCCGTTTTTTTTAAAACCGCCTATTTTTTCGAGATCTATCCATTGGAACACTTACTTTCAGCATCTTCAGCTTCAGTTTTAAAAAAAAAATGGAAAGTCCATGCCAAGTCATTCTTGACAGCACTAACTACTTCCAATGGGTAGCCTACATGGAAGATTTACTTAGAAGTAAAGGTCTCTTCAGAATAGCCACAGACCAAGAGAAGAAACCAAAAGATGAAGACAAGGCTGCAAAATGGGAAAATAGACAAGATCAAGCACGTGGTTTGATAGGGATGTCTATTTCTCCTGATCTTAGATTCCACATTGCAGAACTTGAGACTCCTCATGAAGCATTAGAAAAACTCGCTAAAGTTTTTGGGATTAAAAATGAAATTAGAGCCCATCAACTTGAAAATGAGTTGCTTACTTTGGATCCTAATAATTTTTCTTGCATTGAAGATTTCTTGTCCAAATTCAAGACCCTTAGATATCTCTTGGAAGGTGTTAAAGTTAAGAAAGAAGATGGTAACCTTATTTATTCCATCCTTACTAAGTTGGGACCAGCCTACTCTGTATTTGTTTCCACTTTCCATTCTACAAGGGAAGCTTTCATTTGTCAAGGAAAAGACTACAAGGCCCCTTCCTTTGACTCCTTTTGTGATTCCTTAATAAGAGAACAAGAAAAACTCTTACACCTTGGTCTTCTTAATCTTGGAAACTCTTCCACGAAAGCGTTAGCCGCCCAGCAGCAACCAAATTCAAAGAATCCTAAGAAGTCATATCCTCAAAAGAATGGTCCTAAACCAACTCAGCCTCAAAATGAAAGATCATTTCAGCAAAATGATAAGACCAATAAAAACAAATGGAAGAAGACTGATAGACATTGTAACTTTTGTAATCGAGATGGCCACTTAGAATCTAAATGCTTTAAGAAGATGGAAGCCTTGGAAGCCGCAATGAAGAAACATAACATCCATGTGGAGCCTACTTCAACTTCAACTTCCGGAATGGCACTTTCTGCATGTCGTTGTCAATCATCTCAGTCTGGTTATGCATTAAATGTATCTTCTTCTTCTTCTCATTCTCATGAGTGGCTCATTGATTCTGGAGCCTCTTATCACATGGCCAAAAACCAAGCCATGTTTTCTTCTTTAAATGATTGTAACACCAAAAATATATATGTTGGTGATGATAGATCTCTTAATGTTGTAGGGACTGGAACTGTTCATCTAGACAATGGTCAGTTTAATGATGTATTATGTGTTCCAACCTTATCCTGCAACCTTCTATCTGTCTATCAGATAACTCATTCAGGTGAAGGTAAAATTGTTGAATTTTCACCTCATGATGTTGTAATCAAGGATCTAAAAGATCCTAAACAGATTCTAGCTACTGGTCTTGCTGATGATTCCACAAGGTTGTATAAGTTTCACAACTTTGGGTCATCCAATCTTCCCTCAGTATTTGTTGCTCATAATGATGAAGTGAGCAAACTTTGGCATGAGCGATTTGGTCACTTAAACTATCGCTCCCTTCAGCATCTATGTAAAGAAAATATGGTGACAGGTCTTCCTATGGTATCTTGCAGAGATGGTGTTTGTTCCGGATGTGTACTCGGAAAACATCATCGGGACAGTTTTGACAAACGTGCCTCTTGGCACGCCTCAGCCCCTTTACAGCTTGTGCACAGTGATTTATGTGGTCCTCTTCCTGTTGCTTCATTCTCTGGCTGCAAGTACTTCTTAACTTTCATTGATGATTTCTCCAGACGCACTTGGGTATACTTCTTAAAACTCAAGAGCGAAGTATTTAACACTTTTTTGGCCTTCAAAGCCTTTGTTGAAAAACAATCTGGACATCAAATTCTTAAGCTAAGAACTGATAATGGTGGAGAATATGTTAAAAACACATTCATCAACTTTTGCACCGAAAATGGAATTCAAATGCAACATACTGTTCCATACACTCCACAACAAAATGGTGTAGCTGAAAGGAAAAATCGCACCTTAAAGGAAATGGCTAATTGTATGCTGCAATCTAAAGGACTCAGTCTTAGTTTTTGGGCCGAAGCAATTAATTGTGCAAATTATATAATCAATCGCACTCCTACTAAGGTTCTAGAGAATATCACTCCAGAAGAAGCTTGGAGTTCCATTAAACCAGATGTAAGTCACTTTCGTGTGTTTGGAAGTGAAGCATGGGCCCATATTCCAGATGAAAAGCATAAAGCTTTAGAACCTAAGAGTGAGAAATGTACTTTTGTTGGATATTCTGAAGATGTAAAAGGTTATAGACTTATTCCATTTAAGTCCAAAAATGTTATCATTAGAAGAGATGTAAAATTTGATGAAAATAAATCGGCCTGCGAGCCTAGTCCGGCGGATGTGCCACCTCTTCCTATCTCTTCTACTTTTGAAAACATTTCTTCTTCAGATGATGAAAGCGAGGATGATAATCCTCCCCCACCTTCTCAGGATCCTCAACTTCCAAGATGGGTCCGTGCTACTCGGGATGCAGCAGGTGATCTTGCCGGTGATCCTACAGATCAGCGACGTACACGTTCTCAGTTTGAAAGAGCCTCTTCTTTACTGGCTCAAGCTCCAGTAAATCATGATCCTGACACTTTTGCAGAAGCTTCAGGCCATCCACATTGGGAAGCAGCTATGAATGAAGAATATCATTCATTGATGACAAATGATACATGGGATCTTGTTCCTCTACCAAAGGGACGCAAACTTGTTAGATGTAAATGGGTTTACAGAACCAAGTATGGACCAGATGGGAAAGTTGATAAACATAAAGCTCGTCTCGTTGCTAAGGGCTTTTCACAGGTTGAAGGCATTGACTACACTGAAACCTTCTCCCCTGTTGCCAAAATGAACTCTATCCGCCTTGTTCTTTCCCTTGCTGCCTCTTTAAAATGGGAAGTCCATCAGATGGATGTTAAATCTGCCTTCTTGCATGGGGACTTGCAGGAAGAAATCTATATGGAACAACCCATTGGCTTCATACAAACAGACTCCAGCCTTGTTTGTCGACTTAAGAAATCCCTTTATGGCCTCAAGCAAGCTCCTCGGGCTTGGTATGCCAAAATGGATAGCTTTCTTTTAGAATCTGGCTTTTCTAGGTGTCATTCTGACAATACTGTCTACACCAAGAAAGTGGGCAACTCTCTTATCATCCTTGTTCTTTATGTTGATGATCTTATTCTTACTGGTAGTGATCCCAACCTTATAAACCATGTGAAGTCCAGCCTTAAAAAGAAATTTGAAATGACAGACTTAGGACACTTACACTATTTTCTCGGTCTTCAAGTCTTGCAATCCAAGGAGGGTATTTTCCTTTCCCAGTCCAAGTATGCTTGTGATATTCTTCGTCATTTTCACATGGAAGACTGTAAGCCAGCCCCTTCTCCCTTTCAGTCTGGAGTCAAACTTTCAGTCTCTTGTACTTCTCCTGAAGTTGATGCTACCTTATACCGTCAACTTGTAGGAAAACTCTTGTATTTAACCCATACTCGTCCTGATCTTTCCTTTGTTGTTGGCCTTGTTGCTCGTTTTATGCAAAACCCCCGTGAAAGTCATTGGAAAGCAGCTAAAAGAATACTTCGTTATGTTCGAGGTACAGTACAGTTTGGGATTCATTACAGTGCCAAAGCAGCTCCTCTGTTAGTTGGTTTCACTGATTCTGATTGGGCTGGTGACCCTGATGATCGGAAGTCTACTGCCGGTTATGTCTTCACTCTTGGTTCAGGACCTATTACATGGGCTTGTAAGAAACAGGCTGCCATTTCTCTTTCGTCAGCAGAAGCAGAGTATCGTGGTGCCGTGGAAGCTAGTAAGGAAGCCTTGTGGCTTCGTCAGATCCTATCAGAGTTTGGCTTTGAGCAGCAGCATCCAACCACACTTTGGTGTGATAATCAAAGTGCCATTCAGCTATGCAAAGATCCAGTCCAGCATCAGCGCAGCAAACACATTGAACTACACATGCACTTCATCAGAAAGCTCATTCATGACCATGTTCTTGAAGTGCAATATTGTTCAACAGATGATCAGGTTGCAGACATCTTCACAAAGGCTCTCACAGAGGCGAAGTTCACTAAACTTCGATATATGCTTGGAGTTCAGGAAGTTGTCACTAAGGGGGGATAGGCTCTAGTGCCTCCTTCCTTCTCCTATTGTGTCATATTTGTAAATCCTTCAATCCTATCCCAAGTTGTTCTTAAGGGGGGATGTTAGGATATTCCGACACATAGGATATAGTTAAGTTCAACTTGGTCTAGTATAGAGTTAGGTAAAGTGTGTTTCTTTACCGTTGTACATTTTGTAACTTACAATCCGACGGTCACGATATGTAGTGATCCGACGGTTCACTCTCACCTCGGTATTACCGACACTTGATCCGTGGCTTGACACCCGATTGGTCCATGAGTTCTATTTAAAGCGCATGGAGGGTCATTGTTCGGGTAATCCGTGCATGAGAGAAGCTTATGTAAATTTTCATTCTTTGATTAATAAATTGCCTGTAGTACCCACGTTGGGATAGGCCGTGGACTATTTCCCTCTTTGAGGGTTTTAACCACGTCAAAAATACTGGTGTATTGATCTGTGATCTGGTTGTGAGTGGTGTCCTTTTGGTATTCTTTCTGAGGAACTTACCCTGTAAATTCCTACACTATCCAACACATCCTGGAAAAATCATCAATGAATAATATAAAGTATTCTTCTCCTCGGGGTGACCTTTTCCTAGATGGACCACATACATCAATATGGACAAGTTCAAGTGGCCTGCTAGTTGATCCTTCCTTCTCAGGGAAGTTAGTTCTGGTTTTCTTACCAAATTGACACGATTTGCATATTGTATTGTCTGGAATTCTGATGTCTGGAAGACCACGAACTGCCTGGTATTTGCATGCTTTCCTTATCGATGAGAAGCTAAGATGCCCCAATCTTTTGTGCCATAGCCAGTGTTCATCATTCTTGCTTAGATAACATTGATGTTGTCCTTCTTTGAATATGTATAAATTATTTGGAGTTCTTACGCCTTTGATCACTGTTTTTCATGTATCAAGATCATGAACACTACATCCATTTGATCGAAATATTACCTCAGTTCCTTGATCACACATCTGACTGACACTTAATAGATTATGCTTTAAGCCATCAACATACATGACATTTCCAGCTTTGACCCTTTCTTTCAACTGAATAGAACCTTTATCTTTTATGAGAGCAGGGGTGTCATTTCCAAAAGAGACCTTCTTCTCCTTCTCTAAGGCACTATATGACTGAAGTTTTTCTTTATCACCTGTCATATGTTTCGAACATCCACTGTTGATGTACCATTGATTCTCCTGCCCTTCAGCATATAAGGCTATACCACATCTTTCTGGTTGTGGTTCTTTTATTCTCCATGATTTGGCACTTGAGGCTTTCTCCTTCTGAGTTGTCTGCCGAAACCTGCTCCTGCATTCAGAATTTTCATGAATGAAATTTTTACAAATAGAACATTCTATTTCATTTTCAAAAGCAGAGAAGTTATTGTAGGTCCTTTTCATGATCCCAGTCATACTCCTCTGTTTATGAGCTTCTCTAGTCATGATTGTCTTATAGGCAACACATTGAGCTACTTTGTGACCAAATTATGACAAGAAAAACATTGGCCATTGAAGAAACCCCTGTGATTATCAAATCTACCAGCCAAATGATTATAGTTCCTATTGACATCCATTCTTGAGGCAGATTGAGAAGGTTTTACCTGTGGCTGGTTGTATCTTCTGTTCATTTTAAAAGTAGATTGCCCCCGATTTATCTGATAGTCTTTGTTCATTCTTGAGGTGAATTTTCCCTGATTTACCTGGCGATTTCCATTTGGCCTTTGTTCACTTTTCCTTGCTGCATCAAGATAACTTTTGGAGGTAGATGGTTCCTGTGCTTGAGTTGTTTCTTCATTATATCCCAGACCTGTCTTGATTAGTGGAGAACGCTGCACTTTGATAATCTCATCTAATGTTTCAGATCCTTTAACAAATCTAAGATTAAGAGCTTTAGATTTCTCAATCTCTTTTCTAAGTCCCACAATTTCACATTCTAACTTTTCATGATGTTTTTCCCTTTCAGCCAGTTGGAATTGCAGAGTATCAATAATCATATTTTTCTCTTCTAAACAAATTTTGAGTTTAGAAATCTCTTCATAAAGACCTTCTTCATCTATAGCATCCATATAAATTTTCATCTTCAAAAGCCATTAAAAGCCTATATTTATTACCTTGTTCATATTCATCACTATTTGAAAGTCCATCACTGTCTTCATGAGTGTAATAGCTTTTCTTATTTACATTCTGTTTCTTGTTCCATCTAACAGGTTCCTTACCCTTGTCAAGCTTATCTTTATGAGGACATTTGGCAGCATAGTGACCGACTCTTCCACAAGCAAAGCATTTGAAAGGTAACTTACCTCTGAATCTTCCAACACCCCATTGAAGGTTCTTGACAAGATTTGATTCTTCCTCTTCTTCTAACATATGTCCTGACTCATAGTAATCTCCTTTTCCTGAAGCCTTGAAAGCATCTTCTCTCCTGTCTGATGGTCCTCCTTTCCTAATTTCGTAAGCAGTCAGAATTCCGTGCAGCTGTGACATGGTAAGGTTTCGTAGATTCTCTTTTTCTTCTATTGCAGAAACTTTAGATTCAAACTTAGAGGACAAAGATCTTAGAACCTTTTCAACCACAACAACCTCTTTTATTTCTTCACCCAAGTTTTTCATACAATTAACAATCTCATCTACACGAAGGAAATAGTTAGCCACACTTTCATCATTGTGCATTCTGAGATTTTCATACTGAATTCTGAGGGTTTGAAGTTTTTCTCATTTTACCTGTTCATCTCCTTCATAGCTCAGAACAATCTTGTCCCATATTTCTTTTACAGATTTATACTGCATAACCTTGACGAATTCTGATTGAGATAGACATCCTAATAGAGTATTGACAGCCTTTGCATTTGTTTCATATTGCTTCTTACCAGCCGAATCTGTAGGATTTGTGGATGGAAAAGTGTACCCTGTATCTATGATATCCTAGACTTCTGTACCAAGAGATTGAAGATAGGCTATGACTCTTACCTTCCAATAGACGAAGTTGGTCCCATAAAAAATTGGTGGCCTGATCGATGCTTCTCTCTCGTAGTTGCTCATGATGATGGATCTTCCTTCAAGTGATCAAGCTTCTTCAGAAGGACCTCCTCTGATACCAATTGTTGGAAATAATACTGAGAGGGGGGCGTGAATCAGTATTATCAAGTCAAGTATTTCCTTTTTCAAATCCAGATCATATACACTACTTCAGTTAGTGAAAACCACATATATACACAACTACGTATAAGGAAACCCGCATATACCATGCAAACTTATAATTTACTTTATCTTACAGATGTTGATCATTAATCCGTGTATCAGAATCAAATAAACAGTAACCAGAAATAGTGAAACAGAGCAGAAGACAATCACACACAAGAACACAAGATATAAGGTGGAAACCCAATGTGGGTGAAAACCACCTGCTGCAATTCGTCTCTATCTTATTTTAATTAGAAACTTCTCTTTACAATGATTCTGTACTGGTGCAGTCCTTTACCGGTATGCAGACTGCAACCTATAGAGAGCTACAACCCTCTCTCGTTCTCCAGCTTCTCCTGGAAGGGAGCTACAACCCCCTTAGCTCTTGCACTAGCCATGATACTAGTACGTAGGTGCTGGCCTATAGAAGGCTACAACCTTCTCTTTCTTCCAGGGACCACGTTTCATAAATTTTCAGACTGGATCCATGAACATCAATCAATCATCAAGAATTTCTGCATCAAACAATCTCCTTTTCACCAATTAGAACTAAATCAAGTAGACACTTCTCTGACAGCTGTACCCAAAACACAGTAACAATAACCACACACCAAATTCTGAACCTAGAACATTGCAGCAATAAAAGCAGCTAGAACACAACTCAAGAGATGTACGCTACTTCAATAACCATAAACTTGCGTGCATACACTTATGTGTTTGAACCAACCTGTGTATACGCTGTTTTTACTCACAGAACCGGCGTGTATACGCGCCTTCGCCTCATTGAACCTGCGTACATAACTATAAAGGATAATTCACTCTTTCAAATATTTAGACATTAATTAACCCAGATTACCAGATTTATAGATCAAGCATGCGCCACATATAATGGATCAAAATCATACAAAGATACTATTATTCAAGCCTTAAGATTATGACCCATCAATAGAACTTATCCTTCTCTTTGCACTCAGGTTCCTCCTTCATTTAGATCCAGATCTGCACCATAACCCATTCACCAATATTCCAGATCTAGCACTTTATCAGATATTCAATAATTCAGATGATCCTTTGCCAAATGATCTCCTTCCTCTTTTATAGTCTTAGGCCTTTCACAATACCACGGTCCAAAACCATAATAAAACAATACCATGGACCCAATACTTGCGATCAACACTTCTGACGAGATACCATGGCCCAAAACCATAGGTTAAATTACCAAGGACTAAATACCACAGACCAAAAGTAAATTCTCAAACATGTACGCGATTTTCCTTGCGTGAAAGTGCGTGTATACGCATACGCACTTTTGTAACGTATAACATGCATGTATACGCGTCTTCCTCTAGGTGAACCTGTGTATATATCTTTTCCTTCATTCTGAAAGCCTGAACTGAGATTTGTCACCAGAGTGAGTTGCCATCAAGGACAACACCTGTGCCAATAGGGGCATCCATTCAATTGACTACTGAAGAATATTAGGTGTTGGATCATCCATCCAGTGGGAGCTAGAGAAGATTGTTTTTCTAGATTCTAGGAAGTTGGAGCTTTCTTTTCAGTTGGATTTAAAGATTAAAAAATTATTAGAAAAGCGTTCGGTGGTTTTTGACCTGAAGGGGGTTTTCCACCTAAAATTTTTGTGCCTTCTGTGTTCTTTTATTCACTGTTGTTACTGCATAAACATTAATGATAATTGAAGATTAACTAATGCTCTAAAAAGATTTAAAAGTGCTAATTACTAAGGAATACCGATTCACTGCCCCCCACCCCCCCATTATTTTCCAACAATTGGTATTAGAGTTTGGTTCCTTCAATAGCAGTTCAACAACTGGAAGGAGATCATGGAGCATACCAAGAATGGTGTACCTCTATTCAATGAAAATAATTATGCACTCTAGAAAGGAAGAATGGAGGTCTATCTCTTGGTGCAAGGTTACAAAGCATGGGACACTGTTCAAAATGGCTTTACACCAACCGCAAATCTGGACAAACTCAGCAAAGAGGAATTACGTGGAGTTCTCATAGCATATGAAATGAGAATTGATGAAGAAGGGGGTACTTCACATCTAGAAACTGTGTTCGTTGCATCTAATAAAATCAATATGGACAAACAACCTTCAAAGGCAAAGACCTGCACCTACACCTACAAGTGTGAAGAAAAGGAAGATGATGAAGAAGGTTTTTCAGATGGAGAATATGCTTACCTTATGAGAAAACTAAAAATTGGTAAGGGAAGCTTCAAAGGTAAACTTCCATTGATATGTTTCGGTTGTGGTGAGGTTGGGCATTTCGCAGCAAAATGTCTGAACATAAGTGATGGAAACTCAAAAGGAAAGAAAGGCTTTAAGAAATTCAACAAGCAAGGCAAGAAGAAAGGATTCAAAAGGAACTTTCCCTCTAAATAAGATAGCTCATCATCTGATGAAGACAGTGACAGTGAAGAAGAAGCCAATGAGAGAGTATTGTTTATGGCCAAGCACAATAAACAAGAGGTATCAAACAACGAAGAAGAAGGGTTGACCATAGAAGAATTTTCTAAGGAGGCAATCAAGCTTATAAAAGAGCTCAAGGCTGAAAAGATCCATTCCAACAATCTTGAAGAACAAGTTCAAGGTCTCAAAATTGAATTTGAAGAAAACAAATGTATTGAAGAGTCACTTCAAAAGAAGTTGGAAGAAAGAAAATGAGAAAGGGAAGCATTAGAAGTCGAAGTAGTCTTGCTGCGTAAGGAAGTGAAGAAGGGAAAAACTACCCAAAACTATGCCAACAACTCAAGGGCATTGGAAGAACTCATCAACAATCAATGATCTTACAACGAAAACACTGGCATTGGTTACACAGAAGAAGAAGTAGGACCTTCTACAACAAAACACAATGAACGTATGAGATCTGACAGGCATGTAGACTTCATTGGACAAGATTCGCAAGAATAGCCTTGGAAGACAATTCCCCGATGAAGATTTCCATCCAGGTATCAACATATTTTTCATGACTATTGTTATTCATGTGGAAAATTTGGCCATAAAGCTATAGAATGTTGCAAGTACCCTAGGAACCAATACAATTCCAGGAGATCTATCAAATATGAACCTCCCAGGGCTCAACAAAAAATCAATAGATTTGAACAATTAAGAAGTAATATTGAATGTTACAAATTTCGAAACTTTGGACACATAGCCAGAGGCTACAAACTTGAAAATCCTCCAGAAGAATCTTTGAAGCCACAGAACGAAGGAACATGGAAGAAGAAGAACACTGATAATTGTGCTCTCACTCTCAAGGCTCAAAACAAAAAGATATGTTGTATGTTGATAGCAGTTGCTCAATGCATATGACTGGAGATAGAAAGAAATTTGTATCTCTGAAAGAGAAGGATGGAACCGTGTCCTTTGGAAATGATGGATCTTTAAATGTTATAGGATCAGGTACCATCAGTCTTGGAAGCAAAGATTCTCCCAAGAATGTTCTATTGGTTGAAAACATGAATCACAATCTTCTTAGTGTTGGAAAAATGTGTGATCAAGGACACACAATGCTATTCAACTCCACAAAATGTGAAATTAGGAAAGGCAGGTATGGTAAAATTGTGGCTACAACAAGTTGAGCTCCAAAAAACATATATGTTCTAGATGAAGCAACTAAAGCATGTCTACTAGCTAAAGAAGATGCAATATGGTTGTGGCACAAACGAATGGGTCACATAAACTTTGACAATCTTGTCAAGATAAGCAAAAGGAAGCAGTACGAGAAATGCCGAAGATCTTAAAACCTTCCAACACATTATGTGAGTCCTATCGGCACAACAAGCAGACAAAATGCGGATTTAAAACAAAAGAACACTTTGCATCACATCAATTGGAATTGATACATACTGATTTATGTGGTCCTCTGTGAACAAAAGGCTTATATGGAGAATTAGATTTCATGT
Source organism: Pinus tabuliformis (assembly GCA_031772625.1). NCBI lineage: Eukaryota > Viridiplantae > Streptophyta > Pinopsida > Pinales > Pinaceae > Pinus > Pinus tabuliformis. Next base: position 476,829,445 of record CM062811.1, on the reverse strand, counting down.
TAATGACAGATGACTATACCAGGATGATAGCTGTCAGTTTCCTAAAGAAAAAATCTGAAGCATTTGAGTGCTTTAAGATCTACAAGGAGTTGGTCAAAAATGAAATTGATCTAAAATATAGTGTCTAAGATCAAATAATGGCAGAGAACTCACTTCCAAATTATTTCAGCAATACTGTGCCAAAAATGGAATAAAAAGACAATTTTCAACCGCATGAACACCTCAACAAAATGGAGTTGCTGAAAGAAAGAACAGAACCATATAGGAAATGGGTAGAACAATGCTGAAGGACCCAAAAATGGATGAAAAATTCTAGGTTCAAGCAATGAATACGACCGTCTTCATTATCAATAGAAGTCTTCTCAGAAATAATTGCAATAATACCCCATATGAATTATGGAAAGGAAAATCAGCTAATGTAAAATATTTCAGAATCTTCGGAAGCAAATGTTACATCAAAAGAGAAGATCAAAAGTTGGGTAAGTTTGAATCGCATGTTGATGAGGGTATCTTTGTTGGTTACTCATGCAAAAGAAAGGCCTCTAAATGCTATAATCTAAGACGAAAATAGATAGTGGAGAGCATAAATGCTACATTTGATGAAGATAGTGTTCTAACGAATAAGGATGAGGATCTAGAATCTTTGAAGCTTGAGACAGAGGCTGAAAAAGGTACAGAGAAAATTCTAGAACAAGAAGCAACTGTCAACCAGGAAGAAGTAAATAATGATCAACAAGATATATAGGAACAACAACAAGAAGCTCCTCCAAAGAGAATAAAAGAATGGATTCAAAAGAACCATCCATCAAATCAAATCATTAGTGACATAAATGAAGGAATTGGAACAAGAAAAGGTCGACAACTTCATTCATCACAACAAGCTCACATTGCTTTTCTAGCAACCTTTGAGCCTAGTAGTTTTGAGGAAGCCAGCCAGAATGAACATTGGGTAGCATCTATGAATGAAGAATTGGATCAAATCGAGAAGAATAACACCTGGGAATTAGTTCCACGACCAAAAGATAAAAATGTCATTGGGACTAAATGGGTGTTCAGGAACAAATTGAATGAAGATGGACAGGTTACCAGAAACAAAGAAAGATTGGTTTGCAAAGGCTATGCACAAGTGGAAGGAATTGATTTCGACAAAACATTTGCACCAATTGCCAGAATGGAAGCCATCCGGATGTTTCTCGCCTATGCATGCTCAAGAAAAATAAAAGTCTACCAAATGGATGTTAAGTTAGCATTTTTGAATGGAGAATTAGAAGAAGAAGTTTACATTGAATAGCCTGAAGGTTTTCTACTATCATAAAAAGAAGACTATGTTTGCAGGTTAAAGAAGGCTTTGTATGGTCTCAAGCAGGCTCCTAGAGCATGGTATGCTCATCTTGATGGATATCTACGTCAACAAGGGTTCAAGAAAGGTACTGCTGATAGCAATCTTTACGTACAAATAAATAAAGATAATTTAACAATCGTTGAGGTATATGTGGATGATATAATCTTTGGTAGTAATGATGATCGACTAAGTAAGAACTTTGCTACAAATATGCAAAGTGAGTTCGAGATGTATTTAATTGGTGAGTTGACATACTTCTTAGGGCTTCAAATATATCAGCAAGAGAAAGGAATATTTATATGTCAAGCCAAGTACATCAAGGAGATGCTTAAGAAATTCAAAATGGAAGATTGCAAACCTATCCTTACTCTGATGATAACAGGTTGCAAATTGAGCATAGATGACTCATCTAAGATGTGGATCAGAGGTTGTATAGATCTATGATTGGTGTTGTACAGATCTATGATTGGTAGTCTTCTATATGTAACAGCCTCCTGACCAGATGTTATGCAAGTAGTTGGACAAGTAGCAAGATTCCAAGTAGCACCAAAAGAATCACATATTATTGTCGTCAAAAGAATTCTTCGATATCTAAAGGGCACAATAGAATATGGCTTGTGGTATCCCAAGGGAAACAATCTCATTATTTAAGCCTTTACAGATGCAGATTGGACAAGAATCATTGATGATCGTAAGGGTACTAGTGGAGCAACATTCTATCTAGGTGGTTGTCTCATATCATGGTTGAGCAAATAGCAAACCTCAATCTCGCTATCTACAACGGAAGAAGAATACATTGCAGCAGCAAATTGTTGTACTCAAGTCCTTTGGATGAAACAAACTTTGTAAGATCTTCAAGTACAATTGAGTGAGCCTATTCCCATCTTTTGTGATAACACTAGTGCCATTAGCATCTCCAAGAATCCTGTCATGCATTCAAAAACAAAACATGTTACGAAAAAATATCATTTTGTTAGAGAACAAGTCGCTGAAAAAGAATATCAAACTTGAATATGTTGGTACAAAAGAACAAATCACTAATATCTTCACTAAACCCTTACCCTGTGAAGCATTTGAATATCTTCGCCAGAAGCTTGGGATTCTACCAAGTTCTCATTAGATTTTCCTTATTCAAAAAATAAAGGGGGAGTGGAAGTGTGTACAAGTCCACAGGATGGTTGTGTGTCAAGGGGAGTTACCATTTTTGATTAATGTCAAAGGGGGAGAGAAGGCAGTGGGAAGAGGTTCCCTGATCGCAGGGGGAGTACCTGTGTTGCCATCAATGCCAAAGGGGGAGATTGTTGATCTAAAGATGATCTGAGGTGGTCATTGATGTCAACCCAAGCAGCACCAGGGGCTACCTAATCTTGCAACGGAATTTTGACTTGACAACTTACTCTATTTTGAGTCAATGATCTTCTAGATAGATTCTACTCATCGATATGTTTTTGTTGATATATGGCACGTCAAGTAATTCTGCACGGTTTGAGAGATATTCATGTTTGAAGTTAATAACCCCAGTTAGTGGGCTAAAACCCTACGAGGTTGTGGCATGGCACTCATAATTGGTTTTGGTCATTGAATAGTCAATAATTAATAATTTTTTAAGCTCCTAAAATCCCTCCAACATTCTCTATAGAAGCCCCTCTCAACTCTATAAAAAAATTTCTCATATATCCTCCAAATGTAGTGATTGTGGAATTTTCGTTATAACTTAATTTCTGCGAAGTCTTAGATTCTGAAATGAAAACCCATTTTATTCACAATCTTGATGAACGTTGTGACCGAATTTCATATCTTGGTTTGCTATATTGTTGGAGATATGATATGTGGAAGTTAGGGTTTTTGCACGCTGCCTAATTTCTTCTCAAAGAAGTGACCTTGGGAAAATCATCATAACTCTCTCTCAGAGAAGAGGATTAGAATTCTATAAAAGGTGGTGGAAAATGCACAAAATTTAGTTTTCTGTGTATCAATTTTAGAGCTGAAGGAGGAAACATTGACACGTGGTATGTCATACAAGTTTGTTGTACTAAACTAGTCCATAATTAGGTCATTGTGAGAGATTGGGCATAAATTTTCCTTGAAGAGTCCAAATCAGGTCAGACCTGTGGCCTTGGAAAGAATATTCAGAGGGATTTGACAAGACCAAAGATCACTTGTTGGGATCTGAAATCTCAGAGATACAGCAAATTAAATATCATGCTCCTAGAAGGCAAGAAAAACTAGATCAAGTGTTGTCAAGGGGTGCAAAGGACCATACTTTCTAGGGCAGCAAAGAGCAAGGTGTAGCAAAATGATGCAGAAGAGGTAAGCTACAGATAAGTATCTCTGTATATGCATGTTCATCTCTTAATTGCATTAGTTTCTTTGTATTCTAATTTGTTGTTTTTGTTTAGCACTGACATATGTTCTACAGGATGAGGTAAGTTTTGCTATTATCATGTCATGGGTATTTCTTTGAAGACTTTTTGCAGGTATTATATATTCATCAAGAGAAGACTCAATGCATAATCTAATGTTCTGAAGAGTGAGAAAGGGTAGCATGACAAGAGTAGCAATCAAGGTGCAGAACAACAGCAAGAAGTTCACCACATGAAGTCTTCAAGTGGGAAGCACTGCATACAATCATTGTAAAAGTATCATTGTATAGAGTCATTGTAAAAGAATCATTGTAAAAGTTGTACAAGTGTCTATCTGCCAAGAGTTGAAGAGGCAGTGTCAGGAGGTCTAGGATCATCATTAGGTGGTTGTGTCATAGTTGGGGTTATGGTCTAGTGTGTCTTCTTCTTCTACATCATTATATATCATTGTAAAGTGGACCATTTTCCCTAGTACAGGAGTCCATTCTTCTTTTATTCTTCTATAGGGTGGTAGGGTGGTGCTAGGCTGGTGGATGAAGTCACCAATAGGTTCAAGCCTGTGAAAAATTCAGGGTGGTAAGGTGGTGCTAGGGTGAGTTGTAGCTCATTGGGTGTTGAGGCATCCTTTCAATTGACTACTGAAGAATCTCGGGCATCGGAGCATCCATCCAATGGGAGTTGGAGAAGAATTTTTTTCTAGATTCTTGGAAGTTGGATTTTTCTAATTGGAGTTGAAGATTAAAGAATTATTAGAAAAGCATTAGGTGGTTTTTGACCCGGAGGGGGTTTTCCACCTAAAATTTTTGTGCCTCATGTGTTCTTTTATTCACTATTGTTACTGCATAAACTTTAATGATAATTGAAGATTAACTAATGCTCTGAAAGGATTTAAAAGTGCTAATTTCTAAGGAATAATAATTGGCCCCCCCTCTCTTAGTATTTTACAACATGGACTCCTCCAACCAAGTCCACCTTTGTTTTCATACCAACCCATATTTTGAAACTATGTTTTCCAACCACCTCGAGCAAGCTGTCTTAGGAAAATATGACCTTCTTGGAGTGTTGGGCTTGGCCTAGGGTGATGTGCGCCTTCCCTAAACCTTACATAACTGACATGCACCTTTCCTACACTTCATCCCACCATTCTTGTCCTCCAAAACCTCTCAGCTAACTTCTTGTAGCAGTTCAAGACATCCTGTAGCAGTTTCCTATAGAAAACCTATAGCATCCTGTTTTGACCCTATTTTGACCTCCAATGATACCCTAGCCCAGTTTAGGAGTAGCATAACCCCTCAGCGTGGACTCCATGAACAAAATTTCCACCTAGACCAGTCTCTTCACTCCTTTCCTTCCTACAAGATCAGATAGCATTAGATCTTTTATTTCTAAGTTTAGAAATTACAACTTTATCTATTCTGCTAGTGTGAATGAGATAGTTAATTCATGTATGTTTGAATTATAAATGATAGAGTAATCCTCCATTTTCAAGCAACCCTGATATCTAGGTGATCAAGTACAAGATTAGCATAGTTTCCTTTCTGCAAGTGATTTGTGTCATTTCATAGCATTTACAAGTTGGCAACTTTCATTTCTTGGTTTTAAAAGCATTTACTATCTCTGCACTAGAAATAGATTTACCTTCCAGTTTTAGTAGTCAAACTCCTGTTAGTTCAACAAAGGAATGGTCTGGAACCCTAATGGTCAAGTGCCCTAGTTGAGAAGTGACATGAGTAGAATGATGCATCTGTTGTGTATATAGCACTATCACATCCAAGTTTGTACGAACCCCGAGTTGTAAAGTAAAGTTGGTAGCCCTAGGAGTTCCAATAGTGTTGTTGCAATACTGAGGCTCATCACTTTTTTGCACCGTCACCGGGCAGGTGTCTAGGTAGATGTAATTTCTATTTTTTCTTCCTATTTTTCATTTTCTAGATGCATGTTACTCTTTCTTTCCTTTTTGTCTTGCATTTGGATTTGAAAAATAATCATAAAGTAACAAATACAATTGTTTCATGCCTCGTAGGAGTAGAGACACTTTAGGGAAATTCTTTCCAAATACCCCCACACCATCAAATAGTCAACCTTCCCTCTTCTTTAGTGATTGTCAACTTCCTTCTCCAACTGCAGGAGAGAGTTAGAAGACCCCTTAGGAGAAAAACCTGAAATATTTGAAGAGCCTATCAGGGAAGAAGAAGAAGAAGAGACCATTCCACACACTCACACCATGCCCAAAATCTTAGATGATGCTGAAAATAGAAATGAGGGTGCTTTTCCCATTAGATAGACTAATGGAGATACTAGGATGAGAAATATAAGTCCCTCTTCCCTTCGTCACTTCCATGGATTAACCTCAGAGGACCATGATACCTTCTTGTTTGATTTTTCTGTCATCTATAGAATTTATTATTATACCTCTGATGACTAGAAGTTGAAGTTGTTCCCTTAAGGATGCAACCTTGCGTTGGTTCATGGGTCTACATGGGGATAACATCACTACCTAAGCTCAAATGAAACAATCCTTTAACAAAAAATACAGGGACTATTGTAGGTCCAAAGAAACCAAAGAGGAATCCTTTAGAATGACACTAGGAACTGATGAATCCCTGGAGGATTATGAGGAAAGGTTCCAACTCAATTACAAAAGTGCCAGATGCACCCTTGATCCTGAATCATTCAAGTTAGACCTTCTTAGAGGAATCATGGAGGACATACTGGAAACCCTAAACATGCTTTTTTGAGGGGAAATTTATCAGATACCCTATAATGATATCAAGACAATGTTAAAAAACCATTCTAGGGCTTATAAAAAGAAGGGTAGGGCTAGTCAAGCTTTGGCCAATTCCTCTTCCTCCAACACATCTATTAAGAGGGAAATTGGAAACATGTTGGAGGAATTTAAAAGTTAAATTCTACACGCCTTTTCTCTACAAATGGACACTAAGCGGATCAAGAGGAAATAAGAGGAAGTAGAGAGGGCCTTAACTATATATTTCCCTAAATGCACTAGGAGGCATCCTAGAAATGAATGTCCACTAAACATTATAGAGGTCTACTCAGCTTGTGAGGAAAAAATTTCCATAGATAAGTGCACTTATTTTCCTAGATTAAAGGTTGTATACTAAGGGGATGAAGGTGGGGCTGAAAAAATATGCTATATCAATTAAAGGAGGCCTCAAGGACCTTGGCCATACCAACAGGGCATGCAAGGTGCATCCTATTCCTATTACAATCCTGATAAGAATGCACCCCTGCCCCCTTGGTGTTCTCCTGCTCATCCTTCATGGTCCACACCTTATCCTTGGTCTTATCCACTTCCATATCCTCCCCAACCTGCTAATCAACCATTTTAGCCATATGCTTCCCCACATCCTCAGTGGAATACCACATCACAAGGTTGGAGGCCTCAATTCAACCAACCTTCTACTTTACTGCCTCCACCTCCATCTCAACCATAACTAATTCATTCTGCTCCACACAAGCAACCTTAGATTCTTTCTCAACCAAATCTGAACCTGAACAACAAATAGGCACAACAGGTCTATAGTGGAGAGACATCTTACCCTACCTATGTTGTGGAAATTCAAGAAATCAACCTTAGGTCTAGAAAAGTGCTCCCAGATAACCAACCACCATCTACACCTGAGGAGCTTGAAGAGGAAAAGGAAGAGAGTGTTCCTAAATCCAATCCACCTCCTTTTCTTGAAATATTGATACATCCCAATCATCACACACTAGAAGAGTCTCAACTTCTAGGATAACTGAAAAACTTGTGTGTTACAATCCCACTCCTCCAACCCATCAAGGATGTCCCCATCTACAAAAAGATAATCAAGGAGAAATTCTTCAAACATACTAGGAGTAGAATGAAAGACACCCCTACCATTAATGTCATTGGTCAGTTGTCTGACCTAATGTTGGGGAGAGTGATTTTCCCAAAGTATCTAAACCTTGGAAGTCCTATGATAGGTGTGCATATTGATGTCATCATTCTCCCTCACACCTTGATTGATCTTGAGGATGCCATCAATATGATGACTAAGGAGAACATGCTCAAACTAAATCTCCGAGGATCCTTAAGAAATACCACAACAATATTGCAACTTGTAGACATCCACAATAGCTTCCGAGGGAGTTGTTGAGGATGTAATGGTCTCTATTTATTCCTAGGAGTATCCTATTGACTTCTTAGTTCTCCAACCCAAGACCAAATTCAGTGGTTATCCTCTCATCCTTGGAAGATTATGGTTAACCACTACTGATGCTTACATAAGTTACAGATCTAGGAACATGACCATTAAGAATGGGAATTTGTCCAAATAGTTGGTCTTGTACCCTCCTACTCAGCCATCCCTAGAGCATGAATTACCCTTATGGTTGTAAGAGGAGGAGGAATATTAAGTATATCATACCAAATCCTATCCAATATGTACCCTAGATGCATTAATAGGAGGGGAGAACCTCATGAATATGATCTCATTGATCAAATCCTCTAGAACCAACCCCCCAACACCATGCCTCTTGATGAGCTGGTGAAGGAATCCGAAGATAACCCTTGGATTTATTTATGCCTAGTGGACACAAGTACTACACATGTCAAAATGATAGAATTTGGTCCATCTAAGACTTTGAAGATCAACCCCTCTCTCTCAGCTAACCAAGAAGAGAAGTTGTGTAACATGCTAAGAGAACACTTAGATGCCTTTGCCTGGAGCTATAAGGAAATGAAGGGATTGAATCCTTCAGTGTGTACTCACCACATCTACATCAAGGAAGGTTGAAAACCAATGTTCCAAACTCAGAGGATAATGAACCCAACCCTTAAAGACATAGTAAACGAAGAGTTGCATAAATTGTTGGATGCAAGGTTCATTTACCCCATCTCAGATAGTGAGTGGGTGTCTCCTCTAATTTTGGTCCCAAAGAAGAGAAGAAAGTGGAGGATCGGTGTGGATTATAGAGAGCTAAACAAAGTCACTAAAAATACCATTTTCCTCTACCTTTTATTGATCAAGTCTTGGATGGTCTTGCTGGGAAGAAGTTCCTCTCTTTCCTCGATGGATTCAGTGGTTAAAATCAAATCTAGATCAGCTCAGAGGACCAAGAAAAAAACACCTTCACTTTTCCTTGGGGTACCTTTGCTTATAGGGTCCTTCCTTTTTTATTTTGTAATGCCCCTACCACTTTTCAAAGGGAAGTTCTGAGCATCTTTGCTGAGCTAGTCCATGACTCTGTAGAAATCTATATGGATGATTTCACTCCCTATGGGTGTGACTTCCTAGAGGCTCTCTCTAACTCAGGGAAAGTACTAAGGAAATGAATTGAAATGAACCTATCACTTAGTCCTGAGAAGTGTGAATTCTTGATGAATACAGGGATTGTTTTGGGTCATTCAATATCCCAGGAAGGAATACAAGTGGACCCAAATAAATTTTCCATCATAAAAAGGGTCCCTACTCCTCAAAAGTAGATGGATGTCAGAAGTTTTTTAGGCTTAGATGGATATTATAGGAGGTTTATCATGGACTTCAACAAATTAGCCTCACCATTGTTTGGACTGTTGACCAAGGAATATGAATTTTGCTGGTTAGATAGTTGTCAAGGAGCCCTAGAGATATTGAAGGACAAGTTGACTACTGCACCCATACTTAGAGTCCCAAATTGGGCTCTCCCTTTCCACATCCATGTTTATACATATGAAAAAGTTGTAGGAGAAGATTTAGGCTAGATAGATGACACTTTTACTTATGTCATTTACTTCATTAGAAAAATCTAACTAAGGTTGAATTGAATTACACTGTGACTGAGAAGGAACTCCTAGCCGTTGTCCATTCCATGAATAAATTCAGGCACTACATCACTAGTTATCAAACCTTTGTGCATATTTTCCATGCTTCTATCAAGTAATTAATGAACAAGCGTGATGTGAAAGCTAGAATTATTAGATGGTTTCTTTTATTGTAGCAGTTTGATTTAACCATCCTTGGTAAGCTAGGTACAGAAAATGTAGTTGCAGATTTTTTGTCTAGACTTTCTTTGCCTGTAGGTGAGGAAGGGATGGTTGATGATCAACTACCATACGAGAATTTATTTTTTATTTCATTTCTCTCTCCATGGTTTTCTGACATAGAAAACTACCTAGTTGCTGCCAAGTTCCCTCCAAATCTGTCATCCAAGGAGAAGAATATGATTGTAAGGAAGAGCTCCCCATTCAATTGGATTGGGGATAATCTCTTCAAACTGGGCCCAGATCAAATATTGAGAAGGTGTGTCAGGGAAGAGGAAGTATTTTACATCCTCTTAGCCTCTCATGATGGGCCTTATGGAGGTCATTTGGCTGCCAAGAGGAAAAATTTCAAGGTACTGCAAGCTGGCTACTACTATCCCACTCTCCTTCAAGATGCAAGAAGATACACCGGTCGATGTGATCAGTGCTAGAGGATGGGGAAACCTACTCCAAAGGATGAATTACCCTTCCAACCTCATGTGTTTTTAGACCATTTTACAAGTGGGGCATGGATTTCATTGGGCCAATTGATCCACCATCAGGGCTTAAGAGGTACATAATTGTATGCACTGATTATTTGACAAAGTGGGTTGAGACCAAGGATGTCAAGGTATAAACAAAGGAGAAAGTAGCTGAGTTCTTAAGGGAGAATGTATTCTACAAATTTGAGTACCCTAGAGAACTAATCACTGACTAGGGAGCTCAATTTACATCACCTCTGATAAAAAAATTGTTAAGGTAACATGAGATAAAGAACATAAAATATACTGCCTACCATCCTCGAGCCAATGGAAAAGTAGAGGTCATGAACAAAGCATTAGAAGGAATTCTCACCAAGGTTATGAGCAACAAAATAAGTGATTGAGCTGATAGACTAGTGAAGGCCACTTGGGCCTATAATACAACCTGGAAGAAAAGCACTGGTTTCACCCCTTATGACTTGGTCTATGGAAAGAAGGATCTTCTCTCCATTTAGTTTGAGTACAACACCTTGAGAATGGAAGAACATTTGGATTTGGATGTTACAAAAGCATAGCAGGAAAGGCTGCTCCAATTGAATGGTCTGGGTGAATTCAGGATACAGGCCCTCGTACACATTGAAGTCATCCAAGTACAGAGGAAGCTTTTTCATGACAATAACATCAAGGACAATTCTTTTCAAGAAGGGGATTGGGCTCTGATATATGACTCCAGGTACAAGGACTTCAAAGGCAAGTTGATGACAAGGTGGTTAGCCCATACCTGATAGAGAAGTGCCATGATAATGGAGTTGTTCAAATGAGGACCATTGGTGAGGAAGGTATTCCCTTGCTTGTCAATGGATACATATTGAAGGCTTACAAAAGAAGTCTGTCTAGGGAAGAGTTCATCAACACCATTGGCATGGAGGTAAATGTGATTAGGAGTGTCCTAGCATCCAAGTCACAACATTCTTGAAAACTGTTTATTATATTTGTTAAAAAAAAAGAAAAAAAAACAATAAGAGGCCTAGGTGAAAACCCCCATGAGGCATCTGAGGCCAACTCTTGGATTGAAAACATCCTTGAGGCAGTCAAAGAGTGAAAAAAGTGAAAAAAGAAAAATAAAATATGCTTGGGTGAAAACCTCCCTTGAGGTGACCAGGGCAGGCAGGCAGGTTGAAAACCTCTCTTAAGGTAGCCTGTGTGTCCCTCAAAGAAGAAGAAAAACAAAAAAACGAAAAGAATACCATGACAAGGAAATCCAACCTGTCCATTAATAAATTTTGTCATTTTGCATGTTTTTGAAGAAAATGAAAAATGAAGAGCTACAGGGACAACATGCTCAAGTTTCATTCCATTTCTCCCTCCATCCATTCCATCTCATCCAATTCAATCATGTCCCTACCACTCATCGATTTTCGGGCCTCAAAAATCAGTCTCTTAGCATTTTTTGGTTTGCTATAGGATGTCTTGTAGTTGCTACAGGAAGATCCTATAGCACTATAGGATGTCCTGAAATGCTATAGGAAAGGGGACCCAATAAAAAATCATCATGCATGCATGTTCTAGGTTGATTAGGGACTCTACACTTCATCAAACCACTCACCCATCATCCATGAATCCCTGATTCAAATCACCATACCCATGCCTAGCTCTATCTTGTTAAAACAAATACACGATAATTTCAAAAAAATAATAAAAAAGCAGAGGACATGTCCTCCATTGCCACAACCCTTAACTACTCCATCAAGGCTCTGCTATCATCCTCCAACCCTATACTACTTTTCAACATCCCTGTGAATAAAAAACCCTTAAAAGGGAGAAAAAAGAGCTGCTAGAGGATCTCCTGTAGTAGTCTGTGCCAGTACTGCAACGAACCTAAAAATCAATTTTTCTTCCCAACCAGTGTGAGGAGGAGTACCATCATCCAGGGATATCTTGTTCTTCCTAGAAAGAATCCACAACAACAACAAAAACAAAGAGATATCAAGTGCCTGCACACATGCACAAAACAAACACATCCATACATGTGAAAAAATAAATACATAGAAAAAGAGCAAGGAGGCACTTCCCTGTGTAGCAACACATAAGTCAAATACTCCAACATGCACCAATCAGTAAAAGGTGGGCACAGGTATGGTAACTTACTCAGCTCTTCCCTAGGCACAATATGATGAAAAATGTATAAATGTCGAAGAAAGGTCTTTTTTATAAGCTAGAGGTGGCCAATTAACTTGGCCACCCTCAACTCGTGATCAAAAAGTGATCTTTTAGTTAGCATGCCACGTAAGGATGTCACATCAGTGAGAATCTGTTAAAAGGGTGGTCAAATCAGGTAAGAGGGAGTTGTTGGTGATTATGGGGAGCAAGTGAATGATCACCAATGGTGGGCCAATGGTCCAAATTAGGAAACCTTGTACCACTGCTAGCCAACACAATGCTCCAACCTTAACCTTAAATAGCATAAAACCCCAAAATTTCATGAATTTTTCGCTCATTTCAAAATCAAGGGGATTAGGACCAACTTGGGAAGCCATCACAAAAGTCAAACCCTTCTCTAGAAATCCTATAGGAGGAAGCTACAGGAAGCTACAGGAAACACTGGAATTCCACAAGAAGACTACAAGGGCGTGCTTAGGGTCAACTTGATCCTCAATTGTCATAATCACAGGAATTACAGTGAGAAGTAAGTGACCTATCTCTCTTATGTCCATGGTTTTCATCACTGATACACTCTTAATTGTCTTCGTAATTACAATCAACCTTTGAATTAAAAAGAGTTTGGGGCTATAAAAGTAATTTTCTTTTTTTCGTGGCTATAAGGAGTTGTAGTAATTGCGGTCGTCAACTAAAATTTTATCTCTCAGCTACCCTAAAATTCATACTGAAGTTATCCTAGAAAACCTGCTACACTTAGCTGAAACTAGAGAAGAAAATGGGAGGGGGATTCAATAGGAGAGATCCCATAGATACATCGAGAATTCACCTTCATCTTCATGTGGTAGACATTTTCAGGAGGCATCACTGGTTAGGCTTCTTTGAGTTTCTCAAGGGATATGATGATGATATAACTTATGAGTTTTCCATGGCACTAAACCCTCAAGCAAGAACAAGTGCTACCACTATGGTGAGAGGGTTATCCATTACCATCAATCCTGAGGTGATCAACAGAGTGACAACACTTCCTCTAGGGGTCCAATGGAGAAAGGAAGACAAGGCCAGTAGTACCCTTGCTAAGAAAAATTTCTTCACCAATGATGAGAGACCAATTGAAGACAAAAATGGAGTCATAAGGGAGAGTCTTCCCTATCCCTGGGATGAGGTAGCCTACCACATCCTTAAATTCATTTCTTGTGAAGGGAGACTAAGTGTAGTCTATGGCTACCAGTTTAGGTTGCTCCATGAATTGAGATTTCGAACCAGGTTGCCCATAGCCCAAAGACTAAGTGTGCCCTATTTTCTCCTACAATCAATCATAGACATGAGCCAAAAGGTGAAAGAGGGAAAGAAACAATAGTTAGCACACCATGGTCTCATCAAGCTAATAGTATGGAATTCTTTGAGTAGATCAAGTGCCCCTATCCTCTGGTTCATATTCAAAGATATGGATAGAGAATCCTTTTTTGAGACCCAAGTCCTTGCACTTGGTGAGAACCTAGCCTCAAGTGATAAAGAAGAGGAAGGAGAAGAAGAAGGAGAAGAAGAAGGAGCAAAAGAAGAAGAAGAGGCAGAAACAAACAAAATAGAGGAAGAAGGAAAGAAAGAAGAAGAGGAGGAGCAATAGAAAGAGACCAGAACACCACTACGGTTGAAGGGGAGGAGATACCCCCAGATCAGGGAAGGTTGTCTCCTGAACCCACTGAAAGGGAGGTAGCTGCTGCCTTGGCTACTTTGAGCACACCCATCAAATCCACAAATTAAAGGCAGAGACAAACTACCATCTATTTCAAAACAAGAAGAAGTAATAGGATTAACCAGGGGAAGCCACAAACCCCCACAAGGCCCCTATTATAATTGAATAATCACTAAATAAATAGGAGGAGATAGAATCCATGGGAATGAAGGTTGAGAAAGTCACATCACCAGGAGCAACCCCAAAGGCTACCATTACCTATGTCAGAAATCCTGTCACGAGGTCAACCTCATCTAAATAGCCCAAGGCACTTGTAACACTCCAACATAAAGGGAAAGGCTTGCTACAGGATCCCTAAACAGTGCTATAGGAAACAATGACAGTGCTACAGGAAAGGCAGAAAGTGCTACAGGAAGAGAAGCAAGGGTAGAAAGAAAGCCAAGAAGCAACACCACAAGTATAGGAGGGGGAAGCTTCTCCAAAGACAATTGAGGGAGATTCTACAGAGCTACAAGAGCCTAGACCATAGCAAAACTTGAGCTCCTACTACAAGTTCATTGAAGGAGGCAGAGTGATCCCACAAAAATTTTCAATCTCTCTCTTATTTTAACTTGAAAAAGAAAGAGTAAGGACACATCGATTGATGTTGATTGCTAAATTGAAGAAAGTAGAAGATGTGGGCCTTATGGAAGAAAAAATCCTAGATATGGGCAAGGAGTTGATTGAATTGAGAGATAGATACTACACCATGAGATCACAGCTGTAGGCAGAAAACACATGGCTAAGGAGGAAATTCCAAGAACAGGAGACTCAATTGGTCACCATGGCAAGCCTCTCCATGGAGGCACTTCAATGGAGACTCCCATCCAAATCTTATGCACTTTACCTCAAGGACCAATGGATGTAGTTCCAAATTAAGACATTAGAAAAACATGGGACCATGCCATTCCAGGATTACAAAAAATTCATCAATTTGTGTGACAAAAGTACCCTTGAAGACAAGGCCAAATTATTTGAATTCTACCTGCACAACCTTGCCTTAACAAACCTGAATGTTTGGGACCCCAATGCAAAGTTGGTAGACTTGAAGCTAATGGATATTGCATAATGGATGAGTCATGAGGAGGCTAGGGCTAAGGAGGTGAAGATAATAGTAGAAAAAGAGGAAAAATAACCCCTCTACATCAAGGCAGAGAAAATAAATTCAATGGTTGTAATCAATAACCACAACATCATTTCCAATGATGCTCAACTTGCACCAAGATACCTGGCTACCCAAGAACAAGCCATCTCCCATTTTGAGGACACTCTCAGAATGTTGGGGACTGAGAGCCAAAAAGCATGCCAGAGAAGATGGAATAACCTACCACACAATCTCCGGATCAGGGAGTATCACTCTCCTGAGATATTGAGGAATTCATTGGAGAGAACACCCCTGTATAAACAAGCCATGCAAAGACTAAAGATCAATTGAATTGGACTTAAGCTCAGTCCACCTTTATTGTTGGGTTTGCTGGAAGGTAGGAAGGAATAAGAGGAAAGAAAGTAGTGGGAAGAGATAGAGAAAAATGCAGGGTTCTATCCTTAGGAAGAGACACCATCCACAGAAGCTTGGGATGTCAGAGAGTCCACCAGGGCTATGAAGGATATGGATATAGATGACTAGGTTGCTCATAGGATGAGCAACAATTTTAGTAGTGGGGTGATGATGAGGCTCATCAATAGGTAAACTATATGGGTCAGAATTCCACTCTCCAGCTTATTAAATTGTATTTTCTCACATTTATATTTCTCTTAGTGAGAAGAGTAAAACTAAGTTACTATGCCCTATGGTCTAATGTGTGTTAAATGCATGAAATTGGAGTAGTTTTTAGTTGACTTGAGTGCAGGGACACAGAGTAGGAAAGCAAGAGAGATTCTAGGAAGTGGTATCCCTCAACTCCTCAAATCAGTCGAATATTCTTGCCCTCTATCTCACTAGCTCGATGTCATTGGTAGCCATGCAAGCCAAGTTCATTGCCAGCCAAGCTAGTGCCAGACAAGGACAAGTTATTCTCGAGTTAGGGAGGAAAGTATCCCTATTTTCTAGGGAGTTGTTTTTAGCTCCATTTTTGTATAAATAAGCAAGATTAGGGACTCATTAGGATTCGAAGTTTTATTGTAGCCAATAGGCCATTAAGTTAAAACACATTTTACCATTATTGTTATGATGTATTTGATATTTTTATGATAATGAGAGATTATATTTTGATCTAGCACTGAGTTCACTCAGAGGGTTGAAAATCTTGGGTTAGGGCCCAACCCTAGTAGCATAAGTTCCTCTCTTTTGTATATGTATTCTTAGCTTATAATGTTGATTAACTGTTGAAGTTATTTATGTTTTTGTTTAGCTTAGAAAGTTGATCAAGTTGTTTCTTATCCATGCTTTCATTAACTTAAAGAGTAGATTAGTGTTACATTCTAGTGAAGGAAAATATACCAGAAAATCTTGTGACAGTGACCCCTATCCCATCTCCCTTATGGGATCATGATTAGGGGACCCCACTCTCACAGCCCAAAAATAGAGTTTTTCTTTTGTTCATTGCCTAGATTAAGTCTCATTCTTAGCTAGATAATTGTTTATGATTCCTTGGAAATATTTGTAGTTTTTATTCTGCTTCTTAAGGCTTATGTAGCTTAGAACGTAGTCCATTTCACATATATAGTTCTTGACAATAGTTAGATCAAATTTTCTAATTTCAACTCATCTTTTCCATGTTGACATGCAATAATTTGTAAATGCAAAGAGGGACATGTTTTATTGTAGGGATTGTTGATATGCAGGAAGGGACTCCTCCAACCAAGTCCACCTAGGTCTTCTCCACCTTCTGTTGATGCATACCAGCCCATATTATGAACCTCTGTTTTCCAGCCACCATGAGCAAGCTGTCTTAGGAAAATCTGACCTTCTTGGAGTGCTCAACTTGGCCTTGGGTGATGTTCACCTTCCCTACACCTTCCAAAACTATCATGGTCCATTCCAATACTTCATCCCCCCATTCTTGTCCTCCAAAACCTCTTAGCTAACTTCTTGTAGCAGTTCAAGACATCCTGTCGAATTCAAGATATCCTGTAGCAAGTAGCAACCTATTTTGACCTGCAATGATAGCCTAACCAAATTTATGAGTAGGATAACCCTTCAACTTGGACTCCATGACCAAAAGTGCCACCTAGACTAGTCGCTTCACTCCTTTCCTTATGCAAGATCGGATAGCATTAACTCTTTTATTTCTAAGTTTAGTAATTAGAACTTTATCTACTTTGCAAGTGTTAATGAGATAGTTAATGCATGTGTGTTTGACTTATGAAATGATAGAGTAGTCTTCCATTTTCAAGCAACCCTGATAGCTAGGTGATCAAGTACAATATTAGCATAGTTTCCTTTCTGCAAGTGATTTGTGTCATTTCATAGCATTTACAAGTTGGCAGCTTTCATTTCCTCATTTTAAAAGCATTTACCTTGTCTGCACTAGAAATATATTTACCTTCAACTGTCAATAGTCATACTCCCTTTAGTTTAATAAAGGAATGTTTTGGAACCCTAATGGTCAAGTTCCCCAGTTGAGAAGTGACATGAGTAGAATGATGCATTTGTTGTGTATATATCAGTATCACCTCCAAGTTTGTACAAATCCCCGGGTTGATAAAGTAAAGTTGGTAGCCCTAGGAGTTGCAGCAACCTTGATGCAATACATAGGCTCATCAAATACAATGAAAAAATCCTCTCTATGTTATCTCTCCTTATACCCCCTATGCTACTCTGCTCATATATGGAGCAAAATTCACTTGAAAAGAATCAAACCCCTCTTTCTCCTAGTAGCCCAATTATAACACAACTTGATAACTTACTAGTGGTTAGGTTTGAACCCTTCAACTCTTAACTGGAGTCACAATATTGACTCTTCTAGAGTATTCTTCATCATGATCATATGGATATCCCCTTTTCCTTGAGTATGGGGGTTGGTGTGGTATCCTCTCCAATTATGGTGGTCAAAATAAGAAGGTCAACTTTCAAGTGGCATAAATTTTGCATATGGACTTCGATTGAGCTGATTGTTGAGTTGTTGGTAAGGTTTCTATGTTGAATAGGAAAAAAATGTACCAGAATAAAGTGACAAATTTTTACCCCCCAAAAAGTCATTTGATGCCTCAAAATGCTCCTCGAAGGTTTCAAACCCCAATTTACCAAACTAGGTCCCACCGATAAAAATGATCTTGTGATATGATTCCTTCACTTTTTCCACTCTAAAATCATCAATACGGATGAACAAAAATATAATTATACAATATGTATAACCATTGACATGAGGTCTTGGCTTTGGTTTGATTGAATTAGTCTTTAGTCTTAATGCATTTGGAAATATATCATAAAGAAGCCCTGATTATGAGTAAATAATATCTAATTGTTTCGCTCTAAAGAAAAACTACTCTTCAATGTACACTCGAAAGAGTGATGCATCCTTTTAAATTGGTGGGTATACATACTTTAAGAACCATTCCAACAAAATTTTATTAGGGATTTCTACATTTAGCATTTTCTTTCGTCTCTACCATTCCTAACTATGGTTGGAGATATGAGTGGATTTATCCTATTTGAAGTTAGCTAGGAGCTTAGTCTTGGTTTCATATATCACAAGAAGTTGGAAATGGTTCAAAAATATTGTAGTCAAATTGCTAAAGGTCAAGAATGATCCCCCCCAAGTTCAATGTACCACTTGGTTTCATTCCTAGTCAAGGTTCATTGAAAGAGTCTCAACTTGATCGAATCATTGATTAATGAGTTTGAGGAGCACGAAAGGTGAAACATAGCAGCATGATCTATTGGATCCTCCCTATACTTTCCTTCAAAATTAGGAATGTCTAATGGAATTTTGGTGGGGATCGGGGGCCAATTTCAATTGTAAGACATTAGGTCTTTTGTCAATTTTGAAAGATTTGGAAAATCCATCATTGTCAAGAAATGAATGTATGGCTAAGCCGCTAGGCTCCAAGTGACAAGAGGAGGACCTCCTAATGGCACAAAACTAGGAAAAGAGTAGCCTAGGTTTTGAATGGACCTAGGTTTCCAATGGTTGTTCATAGAAGCACTTGAGTTCGAATTAAAATCTTGATTCCTAGGTCCAAAGGAAGGGAAACCTCCACTAATTAGATTCCAAAAACACTCATATGGGTTTCCCCATACTTAAGTTACATAAGAAGGAGGAACCTCCTTGAGAGGGTTCCAAAAACTAGTTATAGGTACAGAACATGTCGACATCCCATAGGGAGGGAATACATTATTCCCATGTTAACCAAAAAGAAAATATGAGATTCTACACATTCAACCACTAGAAGGTGGAAACATTCCATCCATTTTCCCCATAAATCCTTGAGAAGGATTTCCCCCCCATATAGAAACTATGAAATGGGAAAGGCCGACTTCCCAATGATAGACTCGAAGGAGGAACATGTCCTCCATTAAAAGGGAAAAATTGCAAAGGATTCATGGTTCTTTTCATGTTGAATATGGTAGAGGAGATGATAGTGGAAAAAGTAGACAAGACTATTGGAATCCTGACTGATGAAATCTCAGAAGTGAATGCACCATCATAAGGAATAGAATATTAGATCCCTCAATAGTGTTAGGAGTTAAAGAAGGCCCAACAACCAAAAAATAGAATAGATGTAGATAAGGTGGATAAAGGAGGGAAAACACCCACTCCATTGATAACAAATGATGGGGTGTGGACACCCTTGGTTCTAGTAGTAGTGCTAGTGCTAATTATGTTGTACATCGAGAAAGAAGGAGAGTATGAAGGAGAATATTGAACAAAATATCCAACAAAGGATACCACCCAAGGATCGTCTCTACGTAAGGGATTAACATTAAGGTTAGGAGTATTTGGAATATCCTTAACCTCAACATGATATAAGCTATCTTGTGAACCTAATGTAAATATATTTCAAACATGTACATGACCATTAAAATCATGAATAAACCCTTAACTCTCAAGTTCCTCCTCAAACAGTGATCCCTTTGGGGGAGGGTTGAATTCCTCTGTATCGAGTCTAACTAGATCTTATGAACTATTATTTCCTAGAATACACCTTTGAGGTTAGGGATTTTTCCTCTTAAGATAAATTCCATGAAGCCTTCTTGATTATGGATTCAATCCTTCAACCACCTTGGAGATATACAATAACAAATACTCAAAAAATCCTAAGTCAAGCTAGGAGCACAAAATACTTAACTAAAAAATTTGTAAGTCAACAACTAGGCAAACAAATCTTTGTTATTTTCACTCTAGATGACTAGGACCAGACACCAAAATACAAAAGTGTGGCTACAGGGATTTTTGGAGGAAAGTTTGGGATTATGAGGGCCCATTTCCTAGTAGAAAAGGAATGAGAAGAAATTACCCTACCCTCCTAATATATCCTTTACTAGTCCAAGTACCCTTGCTTCGTGGGGCATCCTCCTCAAGAACTATATCAATGTTACAAGGTATGCCTTAAGTACCATTGATATTCCCCCTGTAGTCACCTAAGTCGAACCGAGGAAATGCAACTAATTTTCTAGCTTGTAATCAGAACCAAAATGGGACAATTGTGCGAAGGTGTTTGGACAAGTAGGAGAGGGGCATCTCTTTTTCTTTATCCTTGCTATTGACAGTGTTGGACCCACCAACATGTCAGGGGATCTCTTTAGTAAGAAGTCCCAATTAGACCTTAAACAGTTTGGTGTAGGAGTCCCAACAATCGGTCATATGGTAATGCCTTGACAACGATTTTGCGTAGAGGCAAGTAAGATAACTCTGTTGGTAGCAAGGCTATTACAGATGTAGTAGACCAAGGAAGGTGCATGAGAGGTTCTAACACATGGGGGTTGAGATGAGTGCGCCCCTTGGAAACCTGTGATAGCACGCAGTTAAGAAGGGAACACATGAGAAAATATACATCACAACATGGAAGTCAAGTTAGCAAGCAATCCAAAGTGATGGTTAAACCAACAACACATTTCAGAAAGATCCATACATACATACAGAAATAGCTATACATGCATGCATAAGTAAACATATACATATATCATTTAGATTAAACCAAATAGCATAGAATAGAATACAACATATGCATGAAACATGCTAGCTCTTGTTATATTAAGAAGTGTAAGTTCCAGTCATACAATACATCCATGTCCAACCACTAGTTCCAATAGAGGAATGTTACAACCACAAATGCCTACTCCTCCAAAGAGATGTACTAGCTCTGTGCAGTGGAGAAGCCAAGGCTTGTTACAATACTATCCAAGCTCTCTCCAAGATAGTCTTATCAGAAGCTTGGCTAACCAAAAGGCTATACAATGAGTTATGAGGGACTATTTATAGCAAAGGGTGGGGTGACCCTCGATATTCCCCTTTGTGACAGTTCAACTACCCTCATGACTCTTCATCTACTCTATGACTGTTACATCCAACTATCGACACTTGAATTACGCTTGACATGACGTTACATTATAATGCAAATGTACCCATGTGAGACAAAATGGCTTGCGAAAGCCATGTTAGACATCACTCTGACTTAGAAAAAAATGGAAGTCCAACTCCTCAACCTTCCTCACGATGATCAAGAGTAACATACTGATGCCAAGATCGGTATTCATTGATGGTTCCCTTGTGCTCCAAGGTGACATCTTTTTGGAACCTGACTCTTGCCTCCATAACATTCGTGTACTATTCTCGGGCTCCTCTATCCAACTCGTCTATAATCATGCACATCATTGTCTTCAATGTAGATGGACTAGCAGCATACTTGTGCATGATGTCTACACCGATGGGCAAGTTTGGGCAGGTAGAAATTCACATCAACTTGTCGAAGTACGAGTCAATCTCTAGTCTGAACTGTGCCTTTGTCTTTGCCTAGGTGAGAGTCCCAATAGATGAGATCAAATGTGCGTGCACCACAACATCCATACACTTGAACACATATGCATGGGAAGCCTGTATACTCGTGATGAGCTGCGAGACCTCTTCATAGTTATGGATCTGACTTTGGAAATGTGCCTTCAGCTCAACCACACTAGTCTTCATCATCTTAGGCAAGTGAAGTGGGGCTCCCTTGTATCTCATCGTCCATGTTTTCATGTAATCAACAACAACATGCAAGTTCATTAAGATACATGCTCTTCTAGCACATCGATGTTGCCATCCGTTGAGATGGACAATTGCCTTATGCAGTATGCCAAAATTAGAGTACAACACTCACATAACTGTGTCAATGGACAATACTTCATCTAGTATTGCCTTCTTCAGTTCAGCTCGGGTGGACGCTGTCACCAACTCTCCTCCTTGCTTGGCCGTCTAAAGTTATTTAGCCATTCGCTCATTCTCAACTATCAGAAAGCGAACACTTGAGCTTGTGGCTTCGGCATACACTCTGGTTGCATCGGCCAAGGCTGATAGATGTTTGTGCACGTTAGACACGATCGCTCCTCCTTCAAATTGCATAGGAGATGTATGATCATCTAGAGTCAAAACTCTACGAGAATTCACAACTCTATATTGAGACTCGTCGAATGAGATGTTGTGCATCTCTCCTTCTGACTGATCTCTGAGGATCTCAGTGCCTCCTCGATCACTTGAGACTTGCTCATCATCTAGATGTGGTGACTCTTGCCTCCATAGCATTCGGGTACTATTCTCGGGCTCCTCTATCCAACTCATCTATAATCATGCACATTATTGTCTTTAATGTAGATGGACCAACAACATACTTGTGCATGATGTCTACACTGATGGGCAAGTTTGGGCTGGTAGAAATGCACATCAACTTGTCGAAGTATGAGTCAAGCTCTAGTCCGAACTATGTCTTTGTCTTTGCCTAGGTGAGAGTCCCAATAGACGAGATCACATGTGCATGCACCACAACATCCATACACTTGAACACATATGCATGGGAAGCCTGTATACTCGTGATGAGCTGCGAGACCTCTTCATAGTTATGGATCTGACTCTAGATATATGCCTTCAGCTCGACCGCATTGGTCTTCATCATCTTAGGCAAGTGAAGTGGGGCTCCCTTGTATCTCATCGTCCATGTTTTCATGTAATCAACAATAGCATGCAAGTTCGTTAATATACGTGCTCTTCTAGCACATCGATGTTGCCATCCGTTGAGATGGATGATTGCCTTATGCATTGTGCCAAACTTAGAGTACAACACTCACATAACTGCGTCAATGGACAATACTTCATCTAGTATTGCCTTCTTTAGTTCAGCTCGGGTGGACGCTATCACACAACTATGTGATCACACAACTATGTGGGAAGGTTTCTATGCATTCTTGGCCACATAGTTGACATGCAAATATGACCAAGTATTGATACGCCTTCTGCAGTATCTTCATCTTATAGATCTTGTCGGGTGTCATCCTGAATCTGGCCAGTTCCTTTAGCCATTTCTTTATAATGTCTCTGGAGTTGGCACTGCTATTGGGTAAGCTAAAAGGAGTCTCCATGATAGTCACGGGCATCAACATATGATACATCTCATCATAATCCTATGCCCATAAGGTGGCAAGATTAGTCCCGCTGACACTGTTCAGAGTCATCATCTAGGGATCAATGTGCGAGTCGATCCAATGTATCATGTCCGTGCATGGGAACGCGGGGTATCTGCATGCAATCTGGTACAAGTCGAACTCGTGAATGTTCACATACACCTGATGGTCTTTGAGTTATACCCCTAAAGTGTTGGCAAATGCTTCATTGACCTCTTTCCATTTCACCTTGATGTCCTTGTTTAGAAACAACTTGGTATCTTCATAGATTTGTAGACATGCAAACCCCTGCTCAACTGCTACTCCAGTTACACTTCCATCAGTGTCCTTGATCCCATTGTCTTGGAGGCCATTGGTCTTGTACTGGTAAGGGGACGATGAACACCTGAAATATCTAGAGACAAAGCAACATGCATGGCAAGAAATCTGTCAGCGAAAACCAAAGCAAATTTGGGGAGTGACATAACACATACCTAGGGAATGATAGGCAAAGATTGTGAAATTTCTCCTGGGAGGCTAGGTGATTGGCTACCAAAACGTTG
The DNA here is from genome assembly GCA_031772625.1 of Pinus tabuliformis. Classification (NCBI taxonomy): domain Eukaryota; kingdom Viridiplantae; phylum Streptophyta; class Pinopsida; order Pinales; family Pinaceae; genus Pinus; species Pinus tabuliformis. The sequence continues at coordinate 476,805,306 of CM062811.1, read as the reverse complement.
CAAAAGGCAGTCTAGGCTATCTGGGAGGCAAGACTAGCTACTGGATTTTCATAATGCACAATCAAGTTGACTGCTAACTGCTAGGATTACACAATGCGCAATTATAGCTGGCAATGACTGCAGGCTCAGTGACTGCATTGCGCAATTTTCTGGGCTAGAAGTCACTGTCCCTTAGAAATGTGAAAAATAGTCCTGTAGGATAGTTCTTGGGAAGAAATGCCATTTTTGGAGAAGAAGACAGAGCCTTCCTTCTCTAGATTGCGTAATGCTATCTAGGGAAGCAGAGTTCAGGCCAAGGCTTCCTAGACCCACCGACGAGAAACTGAAAAGAAAATCTGAAAGTGAATGCATGGAGACACTAAGTGAAAGAAGAAGTGATTGATCAAGCATGCAAACGTTTAATGAAAGATTTAGTAAAAATATCAACATGCATGTGGGTGAAGCGAGTCACCGGATTGGCAACCATTCATGCAAAATAGTTTCATGCATGCGACAACAATGAGATAGCAACGAAAACTGAAATGGTGCTAATATAATCTAGTATGCATGTAAACAACAGGAATCCTTCAAAGAAATCAAGAAAACAACACTCACACAAGAAAAAACACAAAAAGCGACAAAAATGTTGAAAAAGGCAAGTTGATACCACTTACCCATGAATAGCTGAGCCGAATATGTCAAAGGGTCCTAGATGTGCTATGGGATGTTAGAGCTCCAAGATCGATGTGAAAAAATGAGCTCTGGTGTGTCAAATAAATAAGTTTTATCTCATGACGCACATGCCACAAATCTAGGAAAAGTGACATTTGGAGGAAAGTTTCTAAAACAAACTTTGCATGTAACCTCCAACTGCTAAAAATAGCTCCCTGAAATGTGGGATTATTTTTTGACGTTTCCTTTTGCTATTGTGGTAAAAATAATGTCATACATGCAAGTCAATTTTCCTTGGTCCCAGGTGGAACTGGTCAACCCAACTACTCATGCATGAAGCTGCTCAATTGTTGGGAGAAAATGTGCATTTCTGGATGGGAGTTGGGCTAGCTGCTTAGGAGATTTGCACAATTTCTAGGTAGAGAAACTGACTGCTTCCTAGGATTGCACAATTCCTGGGCTGAGCAGGCCTGCTGGGAAGGATTGCACAGTTTTATGGGTGAAGCCTGACTGGCAAGATTGCGCAATTCTGGATCCCAACAAGCTAACAGATAGAATTGCAGAATTTCTCGAGGAAAGGATGGTTTCCCTCCAGAATTGTGCAATTTCTTGGGGAAGTTGCTTAGCCTGCAGCTAGACCAAGTCCAGGTGAACAACCTACGAGGGGAATGCATCAAGCTTTGATCGACAGGCTGTCTTTGTGAAAGAAAAACACTTAATCTTGTGTACTTAACGAAGCAAGACAAGGTGTTGTGAAAGTTTGGTAGGAAGGCTCAAAAACAAAGCTAAGGAAAAAATTTTGAGCGTGGTTGTAGCCGCTACAACACTTGGTGACACACTAGTAGAACTCCAGCTCTTTGAATGGACCTTGTTCATCAAAAGCAAGTCTAACACCTCCGAAAGTATTGTTTAGTTCTCAGTTCATCTTGGTTTCACACTAGCTTGATTTTAAGATGTAGCATCTGCCAAGATCTTGGTCGATTGACACACATTCCAAGCCAAGGCAACAAAATTGTTTCGATTGGAGTTGAGGGGTATATTGGTGCATAAGTAGTATAGTCGTCAAAGTCTTAGTTTCATCTCTGGTGTTGCTCTGCTACCACCAGGCCCAGAAAATACCCCGACGGAGTCACATAGGAACATAAGCATGGCTCTATTGCCAGCGAGCCTGGTCAGTACCCCGACATAGTTACTTGCATCACCTCTTTGCGTAGGAAGACTTTCTCTTCTTTCACCTTATTCATTTTCATTTTTATTTTTTTTCACTTTTCATTTTTTCATAATTGTGCATAACACTTATTCGTTTCAGAGGTGGAAGAGGGATCTCGACTTATTGAGAGTAGAAGAGGTTGTTCCAGCAAAGAAGTAGTTTATTATACCTCTAACGTGCGTTTTAATTTTTCCCCCTCACCTTACTCTACTTGACTGAGATGACAAGGGTTAACCCAAAAACAACCAACTAGAGTAGGTGACACTAGATAGCATGCAAGCGTTGTGTTTTCACCAAGGTTCACTTCGAACAATATGTATTTTCCCTTGACGTATCATGGAATAAAAGTAACAAGATCTTCATACAGAGGCAAGATGACAGATAACCAAGGAGTGATAACTGCACAAGGCCTCTTGTATTTTACCCAGCTTGTTTCAAGATTCATACATGGTTTCATGCGAAACTAACCTACGAAAAAAGCAAGCAAACAAAAAATAAAGCAAAGTAAGAGCAGAAGCAAAAGCGAAAGCAAATCTAGTAATAAAATAAGCAATAAAGAAAAAAAACAAAAAAAACAAGTAAGCAGACAAGCATGCAAGAAAACAAACTGAAATAAAACACTACTCCTATTCCTAAGCTAATGGTGCATGGGCCTGGTCACGTGAATTGATATTTCCAGTGCATCCACTGGCGCATTGGTTGACCCATGTTGGTGAAGGCTTGGTCCGCAAGTAATCCAATTACGTGAAGAAGCAAGCAAGAAAGATATAACAGTGCTGACAACCACAATTCATGCTCCAAGATGCCCACTGGACATAAATGAGTGCAAGTGTATGAAGAGGAATCTGTGGACTTATCATGGTGATGTGCAACACTTCGTGTAACTTCGAAGCATATGCACACTCTTGACTATGACATGCAAGCAAACGAAAGAAACAAAGACAACTTGCATTGTGCACGTATGCTTGCAATGTAAGATTCCTCCAATGCATGAGTGATAGGACCGTGTAGCTCGAGTGTGAGCATGATCCTAAACATCACTCTACAGTGGTGGAGGTGTTCGATGAGGGGATGGTGGAAAGTCACTTGTGATAATGACTGTCTCTGTCTGAGATTTGGCAGCTCCATCACTGAAGAATGTTGAGCAAGGATTGATTTCAAACTTCTTCTTGGGGCAACCAGATTTCTTCACAAAATACTCGAATCAATCTCAAAGATAGAAAAATTTCATTTGGCTCTTCGAAGCTTGAAATTGTAGGTCACGGAAGCGCTGCCAAAAATCCATAGTCAATTCATGCGAAGCCTTCCGTTGTTGTAACAATTTTTTGTCAAGATGTTCTGGATCAAAATGATAGAAAGTGTCTTCAATGAGATCCCAGAAGTTCTGAAGTGAGTGCATGTGGTCAACTGGTAGGCTGCACAACCACCGATGTGGAGATTCGCGAAGTGTGTATGCAAGAAACAAGCTGGCCTATTCATTAGTACACCCATCTTCCTCATGAAGCATGGAAAGAAAGTCATGTAAGAACTCAGGCCAAGCCACTTTTCCTTCACCATCATACGTGTAAATGGACAAGAGATCAAAGAACTCCCTCGTGATGGTGACATCTTCATGATTCGAAACCGTTTGGTGTAGGAGTCCTAACAGTGGGTCATATGGTAATGCCTTGACCATGATTTCGCACAGAGGTAAGTAAGATAACTCTGTTGGTAGTAAGGGTGTGACAACAAAAACGGGCCAAGGAAGGTGCATGAGAGGTTCTAACACATGGGGGTTGAGATGAGTGTGCCCCTTGGAAACCTATGATAGTACGAAGTTAAGAAGGGAACACACGAGCAAAGATACATCACAAAATGGAAGGAAAGTTAGCAAGAAATCCAAAATGATGGTTAAACCAACAATAGATTTCAGAAAGATTCCTACATACATACACAGATAGTTATACATGCATGCATAAGTAAAAAGATACATATATCATTTAGAGTAAACCAAATAACATAGAATACAATACAAAATATGCATGAAATGTGCTAGCTCTTGTTATATTAAGAAGTGTAAGTTCCAGTCATACAATACATCCATGTCCAACCACTAGTTCTGATAGCAGAATGTTACAACCACAACTGCCTGCTCCTCCAAAGAGATGTACTAGCTTTGCAAAGTGGAGAAGGCAAGGCTTGTTACAATATTGTCCAAGCTCTCTCCAAGATAGTCTTATCGGAAGCTTGGATGACCAAAAGCCTATACAATGAGTTATGAGGGACTATTTATAGAAAAGGAAGGGGCGACCCTTGACGTTCACCTTTGTGACAGTTCAACTACCCTCACGACTCTTCATATACTCTATGACTGTTACATCCAACTATCGACACTTGAATTACACTTGACATGAAGTTATATTACAATGCACATGTACCCATGTGAGACAAAATGGCTTGAGCAAGCCATGCTAGACATCACTCTGACTTAGACAACCGTGGAAGTTCAACTCCTCAACATCCTCGTGATGATCAATAGTAACATACTAATGCCAAGATCGGTAGTCCTTGATGGTGTCTATGTGCTCCAAGGTGACATCTTTTTGGAACCTTACTCTTACCTCCTTAACATCTGGGGCCACTGCTCAAGCTCCTGTGTCCAACTTGTTTGTAATCATGCGCGTCATTGTCTTGAATGTGGCTAGAACAACAACATACTTGTGCATGATGTCTGCACTGATGGGAAAGTCTGGGCTGGTAGCAATGCACATCAACTCATCGAAGTACGAGTCAAGCTCTAGTCAAACTTGTGCCCTTGTCTTTGCCTCGGTGAGAGTCCCAATAGATGGGATCGCATGTGTGTGCACCACAACATACATACTCTTGAACACACATGTATGGGGAGTTTGTATACTCGTGATGAGCTGTGGGACCTCCTCATAGTTTCAGATTTGACTCCGGATACTTACCTTCAGCACGACCACACTAGCCCTCATCATCTTAGGCAAGTGAAGCGGGGCTCCCTTGTATCTTATCGTCCATGTTTGCATGCAATCAACAGCAACATGCAAGTTCATCGAGATGCATGCTCTTCTCCCACATCGTTGTTACCATCTGTTGAGATGGATGACTGCCTTATGCACGGTGCCAAACTTAGAGTACAATGCTTGCATAACTGTGTTAAGGGACAATACTTCATCTAGTATTTCCTTCTTCAATTCAACTCGGGTGGATGCTGTCACGAACTCTCCTCCTTGCTTGGCCATCTAAAGTTCTTTAGCTATTCGCTCATTCTCAGTTATCAGAAAGCGAACACTTGAGCTAGTGGCTTCGGCATACACTCTGGTTACATTGGCCAAGGCTGCTAGATGTTTGTGCATGTCAGACACGATCACTCCTTCTTCAACTTGCACAAGAGATGTTTGATCATCTGGAGTTGACACTCTACGAGACTACACAAATCTATATTGAGACTCGTCAAATGAGATTATGTGCATCTCTCCTTTCGGCTGATCTCCAAGGATCTCAGTGCCTCCTTGGTCGCCTGAGACTTGCTCATCATCTAGATGCAATGAAGCAGGTAAGTCGACCTCTTGGTGATGAGGCATAAGGTCGATGTCCTGTTCCGATTCCCATTGCTCCATATCCATATCCAACTGTTGAAGTCCTTGCTCTATCTCATAAGCGAAGTCTTTCTCCTGCGATGGTTCACCGTGCTTTCTTGATGCCAACTATTCTAATGAATCCACTACCTGTACAAGCGTTGTTTCATCTATTTGTACATGTTTAACCCCCTGCTGTACCTATTGTTGTTGCACTTCCCTCTCCTACTTTCACAGATATTGTTCCTTGCAGAGTTGCTCCTTTAGCTCATGCAAATCCTTCTCTACTTCCTCCATTCTTCTCTTCTCCCTCTACCTTTGTACAATTTGCTTGTCGTGATGCTGCCTCTTTGCCTCCATAGCCATAGTTGCTTTCTCTACCAATGGATCTGCTTGGAACTTGCAGCTTTTCTCTTCCTCCATGTGATTGAAAATCTTCCTCTTGCCCCTGTCACACACTGGTATGCTTGCCTCCGCTGTTGGTGCCGGTTTTCTCTGGGATGCTGTTTCACGTTGCTTCGCTAACCACTCCACAGTGAAGCCGACCAGTTCATTGAGTTTGGAGGAGTTGTAACAATATCTCCATGGGCCCTTCTCTGCCCAATGACATGCCCCGTGGATCCAATTGACCTGTACTCTCATGCAGTGATCTTTCACAATACAATGTGGGTCATAAGGATTGTAGCTTCAGAGGTCAAATGGATACTTCTTCACCAATTCTGCTTCGACATTCGCTTGCTTGAAACTCTAAATCTCATATAGCCCAAACTGTAATTGAAGAGTGGGCCAAGGTGCCTTCCTCTTCCGGTGTAGTCTAGCTGTCAATCCTACCGAGATGTGATGTGCTACTTCATGCATGACGAGTATGTCCAAGGAAAATTTCAATAGAACATGCGGAGGATTTTCCGCGTTACACATTCATATGAAGTTGTCAGAAAGTGAGGCATACCAATCAACAATGTCTATCAGTGCCTCCATTGCTTCCTTCGACATGTATGGTGGATCTTGTTCGAATATCATCTTGTAAACTAGGGTGACAAAGTGATTAGACAACCATGTGATTACTCCTCTGAAGCTACATTTGGACAACAACTTACAATATATGTTCACAATAGTCTCCACTGGTGACCATGCCCACTCCAAGCCCAAGAACTCCTGTCGGGCACAGATTGCATCTAAGATGTAGGTAGACATGTAGATCTCTACTTGCATACCTCCGGGTGACTGTCAAGTCTTCGTTACCTATTCCTTCAACTGATGAGCCAACATGCCAGACCAGTTACATGGTTTATCCTCTTTGGCCAATTGGTCCAGTGCGATCACCCAACTCTGTGGGAAGGTTTCTGTGATTTCTTGGCCACATAGTTGACATATAAATATGACCAAGTATTGATGTGCCTTCTGCGGTATCTTCGTCTTATAGATCTGGTTGGTTGTAATCATGAATCTGGCTGGCTCCTTTACCCAGTTCTTTAGAATGTCTCTAGAGTTGGCACTGCTGTTAAGTAAGCTGAAAGGAGTCTCCATGATAGTCATGGGCTATGACATCTAATACATCTCATCATAATCCTATACCCAGAAGGTGGCAAGCTTCGTCCTGTTGACACTACTCAGAGTCATCGTCTCAGGATCAGTGTGCGAGACGATCCAATGTATCATGTCCGTGCATGGGAACGCGGGGTATCTGCATGCAACCTGGTACAAGTTGGGCTTGTGAATGTTCACATAGACCTTACGTTCTTTGAGGTCTTCCCCAAAAGTGCCTACAAATGCTTCATTGACCACTTTCCATTTCAGCTTGATGTCCTTATCTAGAAACATATTGGTATCTTCATACGGTAGACATGTGGACACCTGCCCAACTGTTGCTCCAGTTGCACTTCCGTCAGTGTCCTTTGATCCCGCTCTCTTGGAGGCCATTGGTCTTATACTGCTAAGAGGAGGATGAAAACTTGAAATATTTCGAGACAAAGCAACATGCATGGAAAAAAATCTATCAGCGAAAACCAAAGCAAATTTGGGGAATGCCATAACACATACCTGGGGAATGGTAGGAAAAGATTACATAATTTCTACTGGGAGGCTCAGTGACTAGTTGCCAAAACTGCACAAAAGGTAGTCTAGGTTGTCTAGGAGGCAATACTGGCTTCTGGATTTGCGTAATGCGCAATCTAGGCTAACTTCTGACTGTTGGGATTGCACAATGCACAATTCTAGCTGGCAATGATTGCCGGCTCAATGACTGCATTGTGCAGTTTTCTGGGCCAGCAGTCACTGTCCCTCATAAATGCACAAAATGGTCCTGGAGGATAATGCCTGGGAATAAATGCGCATTTTTGGAGAGGAAGACAGAGCCTTCCTTCTCCAGATTGCACAATGCAATCTAGGGAGGCAGAGTCCAAGCCAAGGCTGCCTAGAACAACCAACAGGCAACTGAAAAGAAAATCTGAATGTGAATGCATGGGGACACTAAGTGAAAGCATAAGTGATTGGTTGAGCATGTAAACATTGAATCAAATATTTAGTAAAAATATCAACATGCATGTGGGTGATGCGAGTCGCCGAATTAATGACCATTCATGCAAAATAGTTTCATGCATGTGACAACAATGAGATAGCAACAAAAACTGAAATGGTGCTAGTATAAGCTAGTATGCATGTAAACAAAAGCAAGTATTCAAAGAAATCAAGAAAACAACACTCACACAAGTGAAAACATAAAAAGTGACAGAAATTTTGAAAAAGGCAAGTTGAGACCACTTACCCGTGAATAGCTGAGTCGGATGTGTCAAAGATTCCTGGATGTGCTGTGGGATGTCATAGCTCCAAGATCGATGTGAAAGAATGAGCTTTGATGCATCGAATAAATAAGTTTGAGCTCATGACACACATGCCACAAATCTAGGAAAAGCAACACTTGGAGGAAAGTTTCTAAAACAAACTTTTCATGTAACCACCAGCTACTAAAAATAGCTCCCTAAATCGTGGGATTCTTTTTGCATGTTTCCTTTTCCTATTCCGGGAAAAAGAAAGTCATGCATGCAAGTCAAGTTTCCTTGGTCCTGAGTGGAACTGGTCAACCCAACTGCTCATGCATGAGATTGCTCAACTATTGGGAGAAAATGCGCATTTCTAGATGGGAGCTGGGCTGGTTTCCTAGGAGATTTGCACAATTTCTAGGCAGAAAAGCTGACTGCTGCCCAGGATTGTGCTATTCCTAGGCTAAGCAGGCCTGCTGGGAAGGATTGTGCAATTTTTTGGGTGAAGCCTGACTGGAAGGATTGCACAATGCTGGAGCCCAGCAGGCTACCAGACAGAATTGCACAATTTCTGGAGGGAAGGCTAGTTTCCCTCTAGAATTACACAATTTCTTGGGGAAGCTACTTAGCTTGCAGCTGGACCAAGTCTGGGTGAACAACCTATGAAGGGAATGCATCAACCTTTGATCGATAGGTTGTATTTGTGCAAGAAAAACACTGAAGCTTGTGTACTTAACGAATCAAGACAATGTGTTGTGAAAGGTTGGTAAGGAGGCTCCAAAACGAAGCTAAGGAAAAATTGTGGAGGGTGGTTGTAGCCGCTACAACACTTTCATTGCCTAGTTCTTAACTCCTGTGTTAGAGAAGCTTCCCCAAAAACCAATATGAACCTGAGATTTTCATTCGTTAATTAACTTCTATGTTTGATTTGAGTGGCCTTGGAGAGTTTACTCTCCACACCTATTCTAGGGCCCTAATTAAGCCTATATTGATTGATTTATTGGACTAAGAAAAATTCTAGCTTATTTTAATTAGGTGTTGTTTTTATTTTGTTGTTATTACTCAAGGGAAATAGAAGTGCAACTCATGGTGATTTTGGACTCAATAGAATAAATAAATTTAAGGAAAACCCAACTAAATGTGTGCATTAGTTATCTTTGTTCAATGAAAAGCTTGCTTTTCTTGTATAACCTCTACAAACTTTCAATGCAAAATCTTCAAATTACAATGCAAGTTTCAAACCTACAATGCAACTGTTTTTTCCTTTTTCTTTTTGGATGCAAGACAAAAGAATCCTTTATAAACTTTCAAACTAAACAAACAAACAACCACAAAAATCAACTTTCCCTAAACTCAACTAAATAAAAGTGGATGCAAGATAGTGCAAAACTTGCAACAAATGCGAGCGAATGCAACAAGTGAAACTAAGATGAAACAATTGCAAAAACTTTTGGAAAATGAATAGGAAATTAAACAAAATCCAATGACCAATTCAAGACCAATTTCAAGAGTACAAACACTTTGACCAAAGAAACCTTAAATGCTCAACAAGAAATGCAACAATACAAATTTGCTTTTTAATGCAAAAGCACGCAAATGCTTAACTTTTGTTTGTCTTTTATTTAATTCAAGTTAAATGAACTAGATGAAAAAATAAATCTATTGAAAGCAATAAAAATATATTTTTTCCTTTTTCAAGTTATAATGAAACAAGAAGAAAGAAAACTCGAAAAGTACAAGTTAAACAATCACACAAGGTAAACAAGGGATACGATGCAAAGCTCACCAAGAGATTAATCAACTAAAAAGAAAGGCATAAATTGCCATAAACATGGCCAAAACCACCAACAATCAGTAGAGAAACTTGATGAAGGAAGTCAAACCCTAAAGGGAAAGTAAAATCCCAAACCCTAGGTTGATTTCAAAGCAAATTATACAAAATAAAGAAAAATATGAAGAAGTTAAATTTACAAAATAAAAAGCATCACACTCACAAAGATAAAGACCTAATAAAAATAAAGATAATCCTAGAAAACCATTAGACAAATAATAAAGTGAATCATTTCTTCACCTTCAATAGGGATATGAAATTGTTGCCGAAGCAAAACACATGCATACACAACTATTCCCAAAACGAAGTGCATATATATGAAATTGTTTCCAAAGGAATTAGGGTGTACCTACTATAAAATGAAAAGAATAAAAAGAGAGATTCTAGATCTAGAAAATTAGGTTGTGCCAGAGGTCAAAGTAGATTGAAAATGATTCATAGATTAGAAATAAAACTATAAGAAGATCCTAAGGCTGTCAAACAAACCTAGGAGAGAAACTATAATGAGTTTCTCCATAGTGGAGTCACTAGTTTTGTTGAAGGAAATCTTCCCCTAAGTTTATGATTGAGAACATTAGTAGAGAAGACATTATAAGCTCAAGAAACCAGCCCAAAAACACATGCAAACAATGTAAATTCTAATGTACTAGACAGGAGACCTATTCCAGGGTTCAACAATTGTAGTAGATCCTTTTGCTCCTTTGTGTCTTGTTGCCCCTGCACTTCAAGGCTACATCCAACACAAGCAGAAACCAACTAGAAAAATTAGAATAAAAGAATACATGTATTCATAATGTTAATGAATGAGAATGAGTTTCTTTATTATTTAATAGAAACAATGATACAAACACATATACCTACTCCTTGCCACATGCATTGCATGGAAATTTCCTCCAGATTCATTTTTCCTAGGCCACTAAAGGTCTCCTCCTCTAGTCTTCTTCTCCTAGAGGTGACAAAGGATCAATTGCAATATAGGCGAGAGGTAACGAAGATAAGGAAACTAGGGTGTCTTGAGGGAAAATGCTTAAAATCATGTAAGGTGACAGACTTAGATCACAGGAAATTCACCAGAGATGGGCTACTTATGGAAACAAATGGATTTTATCATACAAATGATGCCCTTTTATACCAACAAAAAAATGGTTGGGGTCATTAAGGCATAGGATTGAACAAGTGGGTTCTAGCCTGATCCGAAAATGGGGCACAAAAGGCTTCTTGTCAAGCTTACAAGAACCACTCCCACTTCCAAAGCTTAAATATTCCCAAGATCTAGTGATTAAGCAATTGCAGAATTAATAATGCTTGAAAATAGGTGTATGCTAGTGTTTGTTTTTAGCTATTCAAATGCCTTAAGTTCTGTTGTTTATGCTAATATGTAAATACATGTAACAGTAAAATAGTGCAACAAATAACAAACACATAGGACATCAATTTAATTAGAAGTTCACCCAAAAATCTTGGGCTATGTCTCCTAAGCTCTAGTCAACTCAACTAAGCTCTCTGGGATTATGGCATAAGTTCTTTTACAAGCTCCATGCTCAACTCCATTGGTTTACATAGAACACAATGGGATTAGAACACCATCTTATCCCTGGCCTTGAAGCTCTCAGGCTTTCTGGCTATGGCTTTGGTTCTGGCTCTCGGCTCTGGCTCTGGCTTTGGCTCTTGGCTCTGTCTCGTGGCTTTGGCATTGGTTCTGGCTCTGGCTCTTTAGCTCTAGATTCTCTGAGCTCTCTCTTGGCCTCTGTATGCCTCTATAGTGCGCTTGACCTCCAAGCTGATCTCTAGCAACCTTCCAGTGACCCTTTTCAGAAAATTTAAGCTCTCTCTGGTTTTTCGCTCGACCTCCAAGTGACTCCAAAAACTCCCTCAGCTGCCTGTGCTTCCCGCTACCTGTCTTTCTTGAGGCATCCTTTCGGCTCTGTGGATTCCCCAGCCATTTCTCTATTTGTAATCATTCCTTTGTGGCTCTGTGGCTTCTTCTGCTCCTTGTCTCTTCGACTGGCCATCTGGCTCGGTGGCTCTGTGGCTCTCCCTGTGTTACAAATGCATGATTGTATATAAAACGCTCACTTGCAGCGTGGCACAATGATCAGGGGCAGTTACAAAGGAATCGGGGCCTTCCTTCAGGGAAAACCCGAAAATGGAACAAAATTCCAATACATAAAGTTTTACCAGAAATGCACTATCGGGCGCAAAATCCGGACTTCAAATTCTATGAAATTTCCCCTATAGACCCTATCGGGTCTGCCTTTCATCGGCATATTGCAATCACATAGGTGGGAGGTCTAAAAACCTCAATACACGGGAATACATAGAAATCCTGAATTCCCGAATTTCAAAATTTATGAAATCGGATCTATAAACCCATCGGGTCCGGCCCTTAACGGCATATCACTATCGCAATCGCATTGTCCCTAGCATCGGATATCGATGATCACCGATTAAATATGGATCGTTGATCTGCTCCTTGATCGGATGGTCGATATCGTGTATCGTTATCGGCATATCGATGTCCCAACAACCTTTGTATCGAGGATCACCAATCTCCTGACCAGCGATTAAATCCTGACTGTTGATCCCTTTTCCCGATCCGATGGCTGAGATATCACATCGCTATTGGCATATCACATTCGTTATGGCCCAGGGGTTCTTCCCTTCTACCATGGCATACGTCGACGTCGATCTGCTGATCTGATAATCGGCAATCGCATAATCGCATGTCATGTTTCCCGGGGTTCATATATTGCATATAGCCTGCCTCTGATTGCGATATGTCCGAGATCGTTGATTGGGGGTCCCTTATACCTAGCCTTAAGTCTGCCCTTTTAATATTTTATGATGCAATTTTCCTTTATAAGGCCTTAAGGCCATTTTTGGAAGAATTTTCCTCCTTTTCAAAGGAACAAAGGAAAACTTCTTTTTGCGATAACTTCATCATCTGAAGTCCATTTAAGCCCATTCAAGTGGTAGTAGATTCAAAATGAAAAGATTTATGCAATGGGACTATTTCTGGGAGCATCCTTGGACTTTCATTTCCTCTGTGAGGAACACTTTAGACTTAGAAGTCTATCCAAGATCCATTTTGGATCATAGCCTAACTTGTAAACCTTTCTAGAAAATACATGATAATGTGCACATTTTAATTTTTTTGGTACATTTTGTAGGAATACATGATTTTTTTTTATGAGGCTCATGTACATACATAACCTGTTTTTATGATGGTCATAGACATATGCAGGATTTCAAAGCAATAAGTGTGTATGGATTTTTAAAAAGTGTATTTTAAATACTTTTTAGGGAACACCAGGCCTTCCATGGGGAATAAGGGAAATAAATATACCAATAAAGAATATCAAAGTAGAGTGTGGAAAAATATGTTATAAAAATAGGAAGCCATTGAGCACACCACTCTCATCCAACACGAAAGGAGTAAGTGGCAGGATAATTTCATTCGGGAAAAGAAATTTAAACCAGGTGACTAAGCTCTTATGTTTGATTCACAATTCAAGGATTTTAAAGGAAAATTCACTACACATTGGTTAGGCCCATATGAATTTGATCAAGTCTTTGATAATGGTTCATTTAGAATTAAAACTATTGACGAGGAAGGGAGCTCTTTTTTGGTTAATGGGCATAGAATGTAAGTGTACCAAAAGCCTCTTAGTTGTGAATAAATTTTCATAACGTATTGCAGTAGTCAGAGATAGAGATAGTGGGAAGGGGATACTATTAACCTACTACAACTCCTTAATCCTTTCTTTTCCTTGAATATATATATATATATATATAATGAATAAAAATTAAATAAAAAAATAAGGTTTCAATTGTGAAAATATTCTAGTGCAATTGGACAAGCATTTTATTTAAAAAACTAGGTAACTTGTAGGAAAAAATTCCCCAAGTATTTTCTAATAAAAAGGATGTTGTTAAATATAAAGAAAGACAAATTAGTTTATCTCAGAAAGAGGGTGTTTTTTGTGTATTATTCTAAAAACAACATTTAGTCAATAGTAAATCAGGCCAATGAAAAATGTCCTCAGTATAGAGCTTGAGACAACAATTTTTGTTGATATTATCACCACCGTTAGCATACACCTCTACTACAATGACTTTCCTTAGTTATTATTCCTCAACAATTTTTTGTTCAATTCTTCATGGGTTAAAATAAATTCTTAGCACAAGGAGTTAACGTTTGTATTTTTTCTAATGAAAGAAGCAAATAGAGATATATTATTTTCATTTTCCAACATTAAATTTTTAGTGTGATAACCCTTACCATCCTCTAGTTTTATCTGTTTTTGGAAGTGTTTTGGAATCCCAAAGGCAATAATTTGAAGGTGATCAACCTCAGGGGACATCAACAAAAGCTTCAATAACATTATTTATTTACCTATAGGCTTTCTTGTAACCACCATACAGTATGATAACCAATGTTACAAGATCATTAGAATGGTTATATGACAACTTGTAGTATGCATCTTCCAAACTTCCATGTAAATCCAAATCTACTCAACAACATATACTTCAGAATAAGGGCATGAAGCTACCAAACACCTCCAACATGTTCTCTTCTTCCTTCATTCCTTCGACATTCACCAGCAATGATCCACTTTGATTCCACGTTCAATGAAGCAGTTAGCCTCAAGAAAAACAATCACCAACACTTGTTTGAGACCCAACGTGACCAACAAATAATATGATCCCCAACATTTCATTGGTATATAGGTCCCAATTTTTATCTCTAGTTTCTTCACAAACATATCTCAATTTCTAAGGTTAAAAATTGAGATGAGAAAATCTAAGTTCTTTTGATTCATTGAAACATGGAAACACTAAAACAAACCTTGGCCCTGATTGGATGGTTTTTAAAGTCACCATTCCAATTTTTGTCATTTTATAAAACTAAGACTCTAAACTATTAATGTTATCCTCTCATATGCTTACCATTCTAATCTTATTATTATTATTGCTTCCCTCCACCACCTCATCAAAAAAATGATAATTATCATTTGTTGAAGCCTGCATGCAAGACTATTTGATCTCTCAATAGTATGATTTCCCACCTCATTGAATCATCATGTTCTTGGGATGATTTCCTAGCCCACATTCCCACTCATAAACCACTCCTAATTTCTTTGATTAGTAATAGAAACACTGAGAATCAAAGCAGCCACAATCCATTCTGATCGCAATAACGTGGATAAGATTGGTTCAGTGGGGCAAGATCCGAGGTCTCTAGTAACCCTAGAAGTTTATACTAAATATAATGCAAGAAAATATATACTCACAACCACGACATGACTCCTCTTTCTCCATAAATTCGTTGGGAGCAATAACACCATGAAAATGGTATTTTCATAGGGGCTTGATGGCTAGGTCACCCAAATTGATAATTTACTAATGTATGCAGCAAAGGAGTCCATGGTCCAAACCACTAAACACCCACAAATAGGGGATCAATGGTTCAACAACAAGTAAGTGAAAAAGGGAGTATGGATGATATTTCTATGTTCCACCAAAGATAACTCCAGACTAGGGTAAGGGCATCGTTTAATCATGGATTATGGACAAGTGGAGGAACCTATTGTTAATCCTAAAAAGATATATAACATGTGAAGGTAGGTATGCCATCACATTTATTTGCGATGTTTGGTTGCTTCTACATTATAAGAATGATTAACATTTGAATCTTCTTTTCTATCTTTGCAAGAGTTTGGGCCTCATGGAAATACGAGTTCAACAAAACCCTAAGAACATCGTTCATAGCCTATATCACCAATGCATGATAAAAATTGTAATTGTAGAGGAATTACAAAATCTAAGTGATAATTGGGACACCTTCTTAGCAATATTTTTTCACCAATGATGGTATTCCAAAATCGCCAGAGGAAATTCTTAAGAAACAAGTAAAAGAAGCACTCAAATAAATTGATGATAAAGAGGAATATGAGCATGGTGATAAGAATGACAATGTGGATGATAGTATTAATGAAATTCATGACATAACTCCCTATGGGAACAACTCTAGGAGAGTCAAAAGGAAGTATGGACAACTTGTTATCACACCATGGTCAAAAGAGAAATCCAATATTAAATTGAAACAGCTCCATCACCTCCTCTTGAATCCTTTAAAAAAATATCCATTGTCTCCTTTTGAATCCTTTGAAAAATATCCATCACCTCCTCCTCAACCTTCTAAAAAGGTTGCCCCAACATCCCTTACACTTTCTAAAGGTGCCACTTTTGAGCATATTCCCAATGCATGTAACCATGTGAGGAAAAAATAATCTGTCAATTCCTTGTTTAGGAAACCCAAAACTAAGTTTCAAAACCTCAGACTCCTCATTTCCATTTATATGACTCTACTAGCCCATCAACTCCCAATTATTTTGAGTATACCAATGATTATTATGATCCCATAAAACCCACTATGTCTTTGATAACTTCATGCTCACATTCAACCTCTAAACTCAAGAAAAAGACCAAGAAAATTGATAAGCTAAAGGCTAAGGTTGAAGAGTTTAAGGTCCTAGATAGCTATATTAAAAACGATAACTCTATTTTGAAGAGTAAGAATGCCTAGGTTCAAGAGGAAATCAACAAGTTGAAAAAAAAAGAACAAGAAGTCATTCAAGTTGGACAAAAAGTAGTTTAAAAGGAACCATTATCTAGCAATACATAATAGGCCCTTTGAGAAGAAGCTTCGAGTAGCAAGGAAAAGGAGTGGGGCCAATGTGGATATCTCCATTGAAAACCATTAAACAACAAATCATTTTTTTCTCAAAATTTCCTCAATATTGTGCTTAGTTTTGGTCGAGATTAAATCAGAAAGATGTCAGGGCTCTGAAACGACATTATTATTGCTTCCATTCAAATATTTTTAACCTTAGAAGCCCCACTCTTATTTGAGTATTAACCTCCTTTTCAAAACACTAATGAGAAACAACCACTTAAATGGGTTTCAAGGTAAATTGTTGTTATTTATTAGTACTTCCATTGCTTTAATGAGTAAAAAGGGATAGATTGAGATTAATTGCAACTAATGACTGTTTTACACTAGGTCATATAACCTACATGGCATCTAGTAAACTGCCTCGATGATTGGTATGGTTGCATGTATTTAGAGCAAAAACCATGACATGGGTTTTCTTTCTAACACCTTTGGGAAGCTCTTATGATCATCAAGTCAGCCCCAAGTCATTCAAGGTATGCACTGGGAATTGGTCAAAGAGATGGCTAATAAACACCAAAATGGATATCTCAAATGGAGTAAATTGGCGTGCACAACAATCCTCCAAAATAAACATGCTAAAAAATAATTTGTAGTTCACGTGGTTGAGTTTGATTTTCCAAATGTAAGGGAATCCATCCAAACTACCCACTTTAATCTATTCCAATATCTATTTATTACTTCCATGGACAAGACACAAAACTCATGGAATCCACTTGCTTGTTGTATCCACCATGTAAATAATTATATAGTTAGACCCTTGCTCATTGTAAAGGATCGATCAGTTTAAGAACAATTAGAATATAGTGTTTTAAGTTTTCAATTTGATTGATTCGATCGTTGGGAACTTCTGTGTTTCTTATGTACCTTTGAGATAGAGTAATATAATTTTATTTTCTTGTGTCTTCCATGATATGATTTTGATTCGATCTTGCATCTAATATATAGTTTCTTTTTAGGAAATGTGACATTGCTTGGGAAGGGCCCACCAACTCAAACACATTCCTATATTTGTATTAGTTTTGCAGTGCAGGTAGTTTGTGTTTTCATATATAGATTATGCATGTGATCAGTTCTTTGGTTTGTAACTAGACTCTATATTAATTTATTTACATGACTAGACTATGTGATTTCTCTTTTAATAATTAAATTGTATATCAATCCCTTACAACATGACTAGATTGCATATAAATCGTTGTAACTAGCTTGCAATTGATTTTATGTCTTTTTATCTATGATCAAAGTTGTGATTTGATATTCATTTGTTTCATAATTAGAGTTGTGTGCTGATTGGATGACTTATAATTAGGTTTGCAATTTGATTTCTTGGAATACACTGATGCTTGATTTTGGTCATTACTTATAGTTGATTTCATTTGCAGAATCAAGATTGACCACTAAAGGGAAGGGATACCATGTTGCAACTCTTAAGGGTCATGTGAACACCTTGTTCAACATCATGAAAGATCACAACATGTCACGAAGGGGCTCTGTGTTATCACATCATCGATCACAATATCTCTTATATTCCATTTCTTGCATTTGTGTGGATGATTGAGAAAAGTAGGATTGCTTGCTAAAGGTGATATGCATTATAACTCTGCCTTGGTTGCATGAACATTTTATTAAGTTATTTTGAAATATTGTAACTTGTGGTGAGGAGACCTTATATTAATACCCTAGAGAGAATACATCCCCTAGATTTCATTTCTAAATGTTTTTCTTTGCTAGAGGTTACAATGGACTAGGTTCTATTGAAGATGACGTTTGAATCTTGTTTTGTAAACAAGATAGGAACACTCTATTTATGGCTAAGTGAAAGACTATCTCTTGTGACCTCAATAAAATTCCCTTAAACCTTCCATCCAATGAATAAGTCCCCTATAGCCTTGGCTTGCAATTTGTTTGGTTTTCTTACAATATTTTCATTCTGTAATGATAAATTAGAAGGCCCATGAATGTTCTAATCTCCAGACATGCAATGTACTATTTCTAGGTTTACACTCCTAAATTGATAATTTAATGTTTGAAGTTTAAGAAATTAAATTGAACAAAAGATGAATGGAAAAGGCGCATGAATGCATTAAGGCTCAAAGTGTAATTGTAGCTAATATTTAAATGAGGAGGGAAGAAATTATGAAATGAGTTGCCATATATATATGCCCAAATTCAATAAAGGAAAAATATGGTATTAACCTTCTTAGTTAAAAAAAACACCTCAAATTTCATATAACAAATAAGGTGTTAACTTTAAAATAACTCTTATAACCATAGACAAACATATTATTTGGAGTGAACAAGCAATGCATCTCTCCACTAAATCACTTTTTCATTGCAAACCATCTCTACTAAACTTCATTGCGAACCATATTTACTAAATTACCATTAAAAAAATACCCAACCCAACCCAACCCTTGCCAAATGAACCTTTTTGATGCCTTAGTAACTAATCAACAAAGTAAAGACTCGCCATTTTTGTTAAAGGGAAATAGACCGAATAATGTGCAACATGGGTATCCATTTGTCCTCTCAATCAAAAGTCCACCCATCATTCAACATTGGGGCCAATGATTTGTTTATGCAAGTGTAGTTGTTCCCTAGGGTATCCATTTGTCCTCTCAATCAAAAGTCCACCCATCATTCAACAATGGGGCCAGTGATTTGTTTATGGAAGTGTGGTTGTTCCCTAGGGACCTCTTTAGAGTACCCCACTGGAAGGTGTTGAATTGCGTAAGTCATACATGATTAAACTCAAACTCCAAATGGAGAAAGTATTAAAACTCGAAGACTAAGAAAAAATAGTATATTTTACTAAAAAGATTTATAGGACATTAGGACAAAGTGACTACCTAGCTTTAAAAAAAACATAAAACAATCATACATAACTCATTATAAAACAATCACACATAACTCATTAGCATAGTAAAACCGCCTTCCTTAAGGTGGTAAAATTATTTGAAAAATCTCGGTTTACTTTTAAGTTATATGTAAACAAATTGTTATGAAGTACCTGGTTGAGTGAGATCTAGGTCGATAACAATATTCCATAAAAAGATATGGAAGCATACTTCGTTTTGTCTATAAGTTAAATTTGTGTTATCGAGTTTAGGAGTAAAGGAAGTTTGAGAAACTAATTATAATGAGTTTTGGAAACCACTTCTTACCAAAACAAAGTAATTATCCTTATAGTTTTTAATAAAATGGTATTGGTATTGGTATTGGTTATGAACATTTATTTATTTATAAAAAATTTCCTCCATTTCTTTTAATAGTGAGGATGATAACTCGAGAATAAATTGATAAGAATTTTCTTTGGTTTTTTTTTTTTAAATGAAATATGATAGGGAGACTTTGATGTTTTTCCAGTGAGGGAGATTTTATGCTTTACAAATAATTATGGAATTAAATTTTGAATTATATAGAATTGATGGTATTAAAATTAGTATTGTTACGACAAATGAAAACTGATTGTTTATAAGTGATTGGTGATTTTCACATGGTAAAAGATAAATAACAATGCCACAATGAGGTGATTGGTGATTTTCACATGGTAAAAGATAAATAACAATGCCACAATGAGTTTCTAAGTTTTGGCTTGAAAAAGCCAAAAGTTTGAGAAAATAGGGATTAGAACATTTCAAATATTACTACCCATTTTCATGAAGTAGTGGTGAGAGCAAAAAAATGTTAATATTTTATGTTTCTCTTCTCTTTAATAAAAGTTTATTTTGTTAATTTTGATTGTAGTATTTATTCTATTTCTAAACATTGAAGTCATTAATTTTTTCTAAACATTAAAGACATATTTCTAGTATAGAGAGAATGAAAGGTTTTCTTGATGTAGTACTCTAATAAGGTTAAAAAGAAACCTCATATTTGAATTATTTTATTTACTAGAGAAATTATATTAAAAATATAAATTGTACTTTAAAAATAAATAAAATTATGATTTTTCTTTATTCTAATTTTTTTTTCCAAGAGAAAGTATATAAAAAAGTATATATAGATAGATAAATATAGAAATGGTGTATTTATATAAGTTATAATTTAAAAAAATAATAAAATTATGATTTTTCCCCTCAATTTTTTTTAATAAAGGGATATCAAATTTAAATATAGATATAAACATATATATATATATATATATATATATATATATATATATAGAAGTGGTGTAAGGCAGGTCCACTGCCCTTTCAACACAACGAGTCCTCATTAGGGCCACTTCCCTTGTATTTTTGAAGCTCTTTCTAATTTGTCAGGTAATGGAAGAAGTCTTTTGCTTCTTCTTTCCCCAACAAGAATACATGCTTTTCATATACATGCAAGAACAATACACTCAGATCTAAAAATTATAATTAAATATATGCAACCACTACAAGGGAAATCACTAGCAGTATTCGAAGAAGAAATTATGCATATTCGATATATATTGATTGATGAAATGAGTTTTCTAGGATCAAGGTTATTCATACAAATAGATGCTCGATTACGAGAAGCATTTCTAGAGAAAAAGAATTTTCCTTTTGGTGGCAAATCCATCATTCTTGTTGGTGACCTTGGTTAGCTGCCTCGTGTGAGAGATAAGCCTTTGTATGTAGGCAATACAAAAGGGAAAGTCTTATGGAAAAAAGTCAACATTGTTGCCACTCTTGACACAATCTTTCACCAACAAAGGAATAATGAAAAATAATCGTGTTTTCATAGATTTCTCAATAACATACGAAATACAGAACCTGTTGTTGAAGTTTGGGAATTCCTTATGTCACAGGCTGATATGAGATTGCATCCTAGAGAAAGGGATTTATTTAATTCGATAGTTCACATGTTGCCAACACATAATTTGGTCTCCTTCCAAAACAAACATATGTTAAAATCATTAAATTCTCCAATTGCACGATGTATTGCTAAGCATTCAAGGTGTACATAAATCATTGGTGTTGATGATGATCAATTGGACAATGAAGTTTTGTTATGTCGTGGTCAGCGTGTTATGTTGACATGTAATTTGTGGGTTGAAGCTATGGCTTGGTGAATGGTGCACTTGGTTATGTGAAGGATATATTTTATGTGCCTACCTCTAAGCCACCTCAACTTCCAATGTTCACAATTGTTCCTTTTTATAAGTATGTTGGTGTTCCATTTGATGCAAGCAATCCAAATGTTGTACCTATCACAATAGTGATAAGAGGAAATCAAAAACAAATTCCTTTGAAGATGGCATGGGCTCTTACAATCCACAAATCACAAGGGTTGACTTTAGAACGAGCATCAATTGATATCAGGAATAAAGAGTAGCAAGGCCTAACCTTCACAACCATATCAAGAGTGAAATCAATAGATGGTTTACACATTTCACCACCTTTCTCTTTTTAGTGTTATGCCAAGATGAAAGATAGTGCATATGTTACAATTAGGAAGAAAGAAGAGGAGTGATTGAAGTCCATATCGCTGTGACATGCAACTAATAATATTGTGACCTATTTATAGAATGTTTTTTGAATTGATTTTATTGTCCTCTTTATTTACTTTTAATATAATAATGATTTTCATATATTAATGAGATGAATACATTCATCATATTCATAGTAATATTTGAGAAAATTGTTTACATTGTTTTTCATGTTGTTCAATTTACTTATTTTTTTTTAAGTGGCTATTGTTCTTTTGTTTACAATGAACCATTCAGACATAAACAACCAGTTATATGAACCAATCATTAAAAATCAATTTAATGATTGGTTCATATTGATATTAATATTGTGAATTCATATTATATCATGAAATACAAAATTATGGGCTAAATGCTATTAATATTAATATTACCAATGATATCGAATATTAATGAAAAATTTGGCCACCATACCGAAAATTACCAATATTAATATTGGTAATTAGTATGTCTATTAATATGTCTATTAATTAATATTGATATTAATATTAATATTAATGATGTTTAATATTAATATTAAACAAATATTGTGTCTATACATTAATATGAACATTAGCATTAAACATCAATATAAATATTTCGATTGAACATTAGGTTTAATAACTTTAGGTTTATTTAGGTTTAATGACATCAGGTTTATATCTGTAGAGATTTTTATATCATTTGGTTCAGGTAGCATTATATTATTTTGTAGCATGAGGTTTATAAGGTTAAGTTTTTTAATATTAATAAAAATGAGTAAAACATATATATATACTACTACTACTCTTTCTGTTTATATATATATATATATATATATATATATATATATATATATATATATACATATATATATAGATAGATAGATATATATATAGATATATATAACAAAAAAGAGTAGTATATTTATATATAAATCGCGCTAATTCACGTCCAAAATGAAGATTTTACATCAAAATTTTGAGCTTG
Source organism: Pinus tabuliformis (assembly GCA_031772625.1). Taxonomy (NCBI): domain Eukaryota; kingdom Viridiplantae; phylum Streptophyta; class Pinopsida; order Pinales; family Pinaceae; genus Pinus; species Pinus tabuliformis. The sequence goes on along the minus strand of CM062811.1, from coordinate 476,782,138 downwards.
CTAAGGGCTTCTGAAAATTCATCTATTCCCCATCCCTCCCCAAGAATTTTTTCCCCCAAAAAAAAAAAAAAATCCCAAAACTAGTACCCTGTGGCTATACATTCTACAATACTGATGTAATAAATTTTTACAAGTGAAGTTTGCCAATAAAAAATCTTTAAAATAAGAGAGGAAACAAATTACTCCTCCATCGGTGTTTAAATGTTAATATCAAGAACAATATATTCCTTATCAGTCCTCAGGTTGTTCTCTGCCATTTTGAGCTTTAGATGCTCAATTTGCTATCTTAGCGCGTCCACCTCATCCTCCAGTTTCTAGATGCACTCCTTCTTTTCGATCTGCTGCTCCTGCATTTCTAATGCCTTCTTCTATTGTTGATGGATGCACCTCTACATAATTTCTAGACCCTCCCTGAATTCCATATGGTCTTGCACATAACCATTACAGATATACATGTTTCTTCCACCCTCTCAAGTTCTGCCCTCCCTTGACCCCCCTGTCCAAGGACGACGATGGCCCCAGGAACCAGATAATGAGCCCTCCTCCACTGAGTTGCTCTGCATGTTCAATTTCACTACCGGGGAGCTACCAAAGTGACCAATCTCTAAGGTTCCGCGAACCCCCCCCCACTCAGGATTGTTCCAGAAAATCAACCCAATGCCATCATCTTGCTTCACAACGAAAATTCCACCCTTACCAACACTCAACTTCCTACCATGACTGCACACACCACCGGTTACCACCCTTGAGTCCAACAACTTGACCAGAATCCTACAGAAGTTACATAGTGACCTCAGACTTAGCCCTTGGGTCTTTGCAAAGACCACCTGAGAAGATACTGACCAAAAACAATGACAAAAGATCAAATCGTTACCCCATTTATAGAAGATGCAGGTGCGAAGTCTGATGCAGACCTGGAAATTGGTACTCATGATGTTGTGATTCCAATGCTCCACCATAATTTCCCATCTTTTTTCTTCATCCTTCATCCTTACCCATGCCTTCCTCCCATGTTCGATCTAAGAAATTCAGATCAAAGGGATTAAATGCTTCTCATGCTCTCTCATTTTCTTACATGCTCTTATGATGGAATGTTGTTCACTGTAATTGTTTCTATATTTCAAGTGATGGGCTCTCATGCTGGGAGACCTCCCGGTACCAAGTGTCTTACATATGCGATGGGAGCAACAACGTTGCAGTAGCAAGTCAAGCTAACTTATGCCATGAGGCGGGAGGATGGGCTAGGTCGAGTTAAGCCCGATGAGATAGGGAGCAGGGAGTGGGGGATGGATCAGATCAAATGGAGGCATCTCAGAATGAAATGAAGAAGGGTGACGAGGGCTAGGGAGGAGAAATGACATGGGAGAAGAGGGGAGGTGAAGGAATGGGTGAGGGGGAAAAGAAAGAGGATAGAGGGGGGGGGGTGCAGGGGGGGGCAAGGGGTATATAGGTGCTAACCCCAAATTAACCTTGTTTCTTTTATTTCCTAACCTCTTGATCCTACCAAGAGTGCCTTCCCTAGTCCAATGCTTGAAAACCTTGACCATGATTAGGGAATGTATAATGTTTCCTCTATTTCATTCACTATACTTCTTTCTACATTCAACTGGAAAGCCAAATTTGCTCGCTTATCTGCTTCTTGGCTAGTCCCTCCTATGATGTGAAAGAATGACACCAGATCAAAGAGAGGAATCATACCTTGGGATCTCTTAGTGATTTGGTTTAGATTCATATTGTTTGCTGATGAATTGTATTTCATATGTTTTATTATTGTTGGCTTGATGAGCCCTGACCCAGGTTTAGCGTTAAGTAGCCAAGAAAATCCCTACACTATTGGCCCTTTCGACATCAATCCACAGAGCACAGACTGAAGTCTCACTTGAAGCAGTATGGGGGGATGCAGGAACCAAGTTTCCACACCCTGAGATGGTTGTGATGTCGATTTTCTACCTTAATCCTTGTCTTCACATAGATCAATAAGCCTTTAGGGATTTTCAATGTATTTCCTCTTCCATCTTTCAGAACCTTCGTGAAAGTATCCAACTATCCTTCGTGCAACCCTATATAATGATTTAGGCACTTACGTGCCTCTGTAACTATGTTACTATCTCGTTTCCCTAATTATCTTAGTGGTTAACCAACTTTATCATGCAATTAAGATTACCCTCGCGTAAACATGTATAATTACTTGCGTTCAAATAACAGATAGAAATAGGTACATTCGTGCATCAATTTAACATTATCATGTAAACCCAGAACTTAACATATCATAATTGGATGCAATAATCAGAGATAGAAAACATAGTAATTCTAGAATACTTCTCTTTATTTATGATTCAAGTTCCTAGTACAGACTCTATCCGCCCTGCGCACACAACTACAGGGGTCCGCGCACTCAACTGCGTTCTTCCACCCTAAGCCTTTGTGCACTCAGCTGCAAAGCCTTGTCCTACGCTAAGACTCTCGCTCTTAGCTCTCCCAAACTTACCAATGACTCATGACTTGTAACTTACTTATTGTACTCCCTATTTAGATCTTCTAAGACTTCCCTTTTTATATAATCCCATGGTCCGTATACCATGGGTAGATCTCTAAAACTAACACAAATTATCTATACTAAGGGTGGAAAACCCTTTTAACTTTAGACATCTTCGTTCTCTGTGGCCACAAAATGCGGAGAATTTACATCTCTTTACACAAAATTTAGGCCTTCTGCCCCAAAACTTGGGTGTTTAATCCCAAAGTTGACCCCAAGAGTACCCGTTTCGAATAGGCCCCCAACACAAACATGGTGACTCTCCCTCAAGTCACTCGGCTGGTGGGAAGATCTTAGCACGAAGACCTCCCAACTCAACCTAGAAAACTGCTACCTTGGTGGTGCACTATGTTGCTGCCTACTTCAGCTCCTCGACCAACTGTTCTATCACTGGCCCTCCACTATCAACCTATAGCTTCTGCCGAGTCTCTTGCAGATTGGCCAACTTGCCTTTATTGGTGGTTGTGATCTCATAGGCCTCATCTAATCAAGGCTTCAAGCGAGCCTTCAACATGACTTCCTTGTGCTATGCTATGTCTACCTGTTCCTTCAGTGCCTTGGCCTCCTGCAGCTTCGCGAGCCTTTGCATGATGGCAACAATTCACGTTGTTGCCTTAATCTCGTTATAGCACTGTTGTAGTTCCCGCGCTTCTGTCTCTAGCCTCTGTACATTGGGGTCCTCTTGTAGGCTAGTGACGACCTCGAGCGACTGCTTAAAAAGTGTCGTGCAGTCCATCACTACTCTTGCTACCGCATTTGCCACAATAGTTGTGTGCTGCTCCCTGACTTCCGGTGGAGTCAAAGGCTAGGCCTTCAAATGCAACTCCGTGATCTTGAGATTTAGCTCCAGCTAAACCTTTTCCAACTCTATGCGTGTGTCGCGCACTCCCACAACGAGTTTTCGAACCTGCACATCAACTGGCTTAGCCTCAAGGATGTCTAGCTCCGAGATAGTCTAGCATGCTTCATCCACAAACTTAGTGAGGTGTTGATTCTTATCTGTGAGGTTAGTCACGAGGTTGATGGTGGAGTCATGTTGTACAACCATCTAAGCATTGTTAAGCTTTTTCTCACCGATAACCTGCAAACCGCGGTGATCGTAGGCCCAAAGTTCGACGATCACACCATCCTACAAAAGGTAAAGCACTACGCTAGGAAGCGCTGCCAGTTTAAGTCCTACACCCTTGAGGGCATTGACAGCGGGTCTGTCAGCATCAGTCGTTGTTGTCAATTCTCCATTTGATAGCACTATGGCTTAGGGGTCCCTAGCATGCAACATCTCCGTGGCTTTTGAGGTGCCAATAGCCACACTCGACGATCACACCATCCTACAAAAGGTAAATCACTACGCTAGGAAGCGCTGCCAGTTTAAGTCCTACACCCTTGAGGGCATTGACAGCGGGTCTGTCAGCATCAGTCGTTGTTGTCAATTCTCCATTTGATAGCACTATGGCTTAGGGGTCTCTAGCATGCAACATCTCCGCGGCTTTTGAGGTGCCAATAGCCACACTGGTGGGCACCATGTTGGTTTGCATGTCTGAGGCGTGGATCTGCAGCTCGCGGAGACTTGTTTGAATAATGCCCAGCGCATGCTGTTGTTGCTGCTCGAATTGCTGTAGCAGTTCTATGGTGACATCCCACATCATATACCCTATATCATTCAGATCCCCATTTTTCAAGGTGATCAGATCCAAAGACGTCTTGCTCGCTTTGGACTTGTTCCATGACCCTATCTTTTTTGTACCCCTGGTGCGCTTGATATGGAACAGAGCAGTCTCCGGGTCCGCTCCTCCTTATTCCATCTGTTCATAGTCTTATTTCTCTATCTCTGGTGAAGGAGACCTCTGACCTCTATCAGAGCTACGCTCCTCTTCTCCTGCTTGCCCACCCAACTACTACACAGCAGCACACTCTACCTTAGCCTTATCGTCAGCCTCCTTTTTCCTCTTCACAACCAGTTGTTCCATCCTCATCTTGGCCTCTTCCTTCTTGCATTGTGTGGTGATCTTGCTCAATCCCACAACCAAGTCTCAAGCAGTGCACCACACTGTTAGCCAATAGTTAAGGACCGCGTTGATCGTGTCATCTGTGGCAAAATAGGGCAAGTCGTACCACTTCTTCTTAGGGTCCTTTCGTGCCCGTATTCCATGTACTCTTGCAACTTCGTGTGATCTGAAAATGGGGCTCTTAGGCTTCTTGTCTAACTTACAAGAACCTCTCCCACTTCCAAAGCTTTAAATATTCTCAAGTCTTGATGATTAACCAATGCGGAATTAAAAATGCTTGAAAATATAGGTGTATGATGGTATTTGATTTAAACTGATTATATGCTTTAAAATCTAATTTTTGTGATGATATGTAAATGTGCTTGAACCGATATATAATACATATAACAAGTAAATAATGCAACAGTAAAAACAAACACCGAAAAGCAATATTAATTTGGAGTTCACCCAAAACTCTTGGGCTATGTCTCCTTGAGCTCTAGTAAACTCAACTAGGCTCTCTGGGATTATGGCAAGTCATTTTTACAAGCTCTTGGTTCAAGTCCACTGTTTTACATAGAAACAATGGGTTTAGACACCATTTTATCCCTGGCTCTTGAAGCTCTCGGCTCTCGCTCTAGCTCTTTAGCTTTGGCTCTGGCTCTTGGCTCTGGCTCTGGCTCTTTGGCTCTGGCTCTAGCTCGGGCTCTTCGGCTCTAGCTTCTTGGCCCTCTGTAACCTTCAGCTCTCTGCCCTTTCACTTGAACTTCAAGTGACCCCAAAGGCTCCCTCAGCTGCTCTGTACAGCAGCGCTTCGGCTCTCTCTACTCTCTCGGCTCTGCAATTGCTTGCAGCATTCAGTTTGCTCTCAATTGAGATCTTTGCCTCCTTTGAGGTGAGCTTCCAAATTTTTGGCTACCCCAGCCATTTCTCTGTGTGCAATCATCCTTCTATGGCTCTTTAGCTTCCCTGTGCATTGTTTGTTCGACTGCCATCTGGCTCTATGCCTCTCTGGCTTCAAACACATCATTGTTTGTCAAAAACACCCACCTGTAGCATGCATCAATGATCAAGAGCTGTTATGAAGGGATCATGGCTGTTTCTCTGGCAAAAACTCGAGAATTGGGAAAATCCCATTACACAGAGAATTTTCGAAAAATGCATTATCAGGCGTGATTTCGGGACCTGAAAATCCATTAAATCGCCCCTATAACACTCTTGAGCCTGCCATTAGGCGTAATATCACATTGCTTAGGCATATGGGCTAAATTCTCAATACACAAGAAATACATTGAAAAATAAAATTCCCGGACTTCAAAAATTAAAGAATCCCATCTTATATTTCATCGGGTCCACCTTTTAAATCACTATCGCATCTCCACCATTGAACTGGGAGATTTGGATCCAATGGATATGGTTTATTTCAGGTGGCCCTTTCTTACGAGGGTTAACCACCCGATGAGGGTGGTTTTCTCTCTCCTCAGCCTGGACACATGGCAACCAATGTATGGGCTCGGGCGAAGCCCAGCCAAAACCTCTTACCGCCTTCGGTCCTCCCGAAATCCCACTTGTTTCGGACTTGAAATAATATGCAGTGAAATCTATAACCCTTTCAGGTCCGGTCGCATCGTATCGGTGCATATATGTATATATATGTGTGTGTGTGTGTGTGTGTGGCCCCACTCCTTTGTGTAGCTTTGATTGCGATCCGCCGATATCGGCAATCGACTTATCGCTTAGCCTGGTCCTTATGCAACATCGCCAGCCTGCCTCTAACTCGATAGGTCGGGGATCAGTGATCGAGGGTTTCCCCTTTTCACTTAAATCCACTCTTTGACCTCCTCTGATGCGATTTACCTCATAATGCCTTTTAGGCCATTTTTAGAAGATTTGCTTCCTTTTCGAAAGAACCAAGGGCATCTTCTTTCCACGATAACTTCTGCATACTAAGTCCATTTTTGCCCATTCAAGTTGCAGCAGATTCAGAACAAGATGATCTCTACAATGGGGCTATTTCCGAGAGAAACCTTCGTCTTTCATTTTCCTCTTATTTACAAAGGATTTGTGCCATTTGACACCTTTTACCTCTTATATGAAGTCTTTTAAATTTAAAGGTTTATCGAGGATCCATTTTTGGATCACGCCTTCCCACTAAAAGAAATTTTGGTCTCCAAAAGACTGATATAATGATCTGAACAGTAAATGAGAGTGACTCACCCTCTTCTTTCAACCTCCCCCTTCACTTTCCTTGCATAGTGCCTCTGAACCAAAGTTTCTGACCACTTCCCTTCTTAGATGGGCTGGTCTTCCTGGGACGAATTGTCTTCCTCCTTGCCTTCCTACAGAACTTCTGCTGAAATGGTCAAGAAGGTGGTTTGAACTTATTTGCCTTGATCATTGATCCAAGGTGGCTCAAACAAATGTGAAGTTCGTTTGCTCCACAAAACTTTCATTTGTCCCTGTTGGACAAGCTGTCAGCAATATCTATTAACAACAACAGAAACACAGACAACAACTAGATGGCCTAAACTCTTGCTTCAACAAAAGAAACAAATTTTCACATCTTGTAAACACCTCCATGTCTTACATCTGCATACAAATGATGGACTAGATAACAAGCACACAAAACATGCCTTTAAACAAATGAATCTTCAAGTCAAGCATGTAGAAAATACCATTAGGACTCTTTTCAAAAGATGAAACACTTCATCACTATCTCCAACTTGGAGACCAAGTCAACATTACATGCATGCCAAAGCAACCGACTATTTAGTTAATTACACATACATGTTCAAATACAAGGAAATCATCAACATCCCTGTGTTCATGCATCTAAAGCTTATGCATGCATTTCATTCTCCAACTTTCGCTTAAGCACACTATACTTTCGAAGATGAAATGAAATATAATGTAGATGCATTAATAGACATGCAATCTTAATCAGATAAGAACTCTAATCGTTCCTTACCAATCTCTTTCAAAGGTACTACCTTTGTCTGCACATCAGCATCATCATGTGGATCATCCTGAGACACATTGGTCATGGAATCTGCCTTTCCATTTCTGCGATCTTCTCTTCCCACTTTCTTCAGCTTTTTTAGAAGCCTTGTTGGATTCAGAGTCCAACACCTTTCAGCAAGATGCCCTTGCTTATGGCAATAAGTGCAACACATGTGCGTCCTCTTGATAGCATGATTTTCCTTGTCCAATGGACCTTTGGCTTCTTGCTTCTTTTCCTTCAAAAGTTTCATGTATGTGGTCATTCTCTTCCAACATCTAGAAACATTATGGTTATCCAACCTACAAAAGGAACACGAAATTCTTTTCCCATACTTATGTGGAAATTTACGATGCTTTGTAAAATCAAAAGGGATGTGTTTATAACTAGATTTATACCTGCCTCTTTCACCTTTATTGCCTTCATGAGGAGGTGAAGCAAATGAAGAAGTGGCTCCCTTTGGAACACCATCAATCTCTTCAAGGTTGTTAGAGTCTCCCCAACTCTCTGGTTCAAGTGTGTGCCTCTGAACACCTGCATCCTGCAATTGATGTTTCAAGCTATTGCATTCCTCCTTAATACAATCTTCACACTCTATAATGCAACTCCTTCTTGGAGTTGTTTCAATGGTCTTCATGGCAGCCTTGGAACTTTCTCCATAAGCTTGTCCATAGCCAAGACCCAAATACTTAGGCCTTTCCTCAATCATTATTGGCTCAACAATACCTTGTGCATGTCTACCCAAGCCTTTTCCTTCATAGCCCATCTTGGACATTAGCTTGGAACCTATGCCTCTAGTATGTTTTTCAAAAGAACCAATATAAGCATTCTTAGAGGAATTTGAAGACAAAATGGAATGGCTTACCTCTTCTTCAAGCTGATACTTGACCAAGGCTTCTTTGGCAACAAAGAGTTGTGACTCCAACTCATGCATCCTTTTTAGGTTCATATTTGCAATATGAAGTTGCCTCTCCATTTCCTGTAGTTTTTCAGAAAGCAACTGCTTCTCTTCCTTCATGGAATTCAACTGCTCTCTAAGTATGTTGCTCTTCCTTCCATCCTCATACATTTCTCTCACCATATCCATCATGGTGGACAATTCTTGCTTCATGTCTTCATCAAAGAATCTTGTGAAGAAAGCAGAATTCGAGGACTCACTTGTAGAAGTTGTCATTATGCCAATGACTTCTTCTTTCTTCTTGTCCTTGCTAGACTGAGCTATCTATAACTTTCTCTTCACCTCTACAAACTCAAACAATAGTCAGTCTGCAACAAGCATACAATCAATTATACAATCAATCCTTGACTACCCAAACACCTTTCAGACAAACAATCTTTGCTTTGTCAATCAAGCATTTTGATATAACATTTTTTGAAGGTGTGGTTAATCAATCTTAAGCTCTGATACCACCTAATATGAAAATGGGGCTCTTAGGATTCTTGTCTAACTTACAAGAACCTCTCCCACTTCCAAAGCTTTAAATATTCCCAAGTCCTCATGATTAACCAATGCGGAATTAAAAATGCTTGAAAATATAGGTGTATGCTGGTATTTGATTTAAACTGATTATATGCTTTAAAATTTGTTGTTTTTGTTTATATGTAAATTTGCTTGAACTGATATATAAATACATATAACAGTAAATAATGTAGCAGTAAAAACAAACATAGAACAATAATATTAATTTCGAGTTCACCCAAAACTCTTGGGGTACGTCTCTGTGAGCTCTAGTCAACTCAACTAGGCTCTCTGGGATTATGACAAGTCCTTTTTACAAGCTCTTGGCTCAACTCCACTATTTTACATAGAAACGATGGGTTTAGACACCATTTTATCCCTGGACCTTGAAGCCCTCGACTTTCTGGCTCTTGGCTCTAGCTCTGGCTCTTTGGCTCTGGCTCTGGCTCTTGGCTCTAGCTCTAGCTCTTTGGCTCTAGCTTTGGCTCTAACACTTCGGCTCTAACTTCTTGACCCTCTGTAACCTTCATCTCTCTACTTTTTCACTTGAACTCCAAGTGACCCCAAAGGCTCCCTCAACTGCTCTATGCATTAGCTCTTCGACTCTCTCTACTCTCTCAGCTCTGCAACTGCTTTCAACATTCAGCTTTCTCTCAATTGAGCTCTCTGCCTCCTTTGAGGTGAGCTTCCGGCTTTTTGGCTACCCCAGCCATTTCTCTATGTGCAATAATCCTTCTATGGCTCTTTGGCTTCCCTGTGCATTGTTTGTTCGATTTCCATCTGGCTCTCTGGTTCTCTGGCTTCAAACACATCATTGCTTGTCAAAAACACCCACCTGTAGCGTGCATTAATGATCAGGAGCTGTTATGAAGGGATCGTGGCTGTTTCTCTGGAAAAAACCCAAGAATTGGGAAAATCGCATTACGCAGAGAATTTCCGAAAAATGCATTATAGGGCGTGATTTCAGGACCTGAAAAACCATTAAATTGCCCCTATAACCCTCTGAGGTCCACCATTAGGCATAATATCACATCGCTTAAGAATATGGGCTAAATTCCCAATACACGGGAAATACAAAAGTCAAATTCCTAGACTTCAAAAATTATAGAATCCCACCTTATATTTCATCGGGTCCACCTTTTAAATCACTACGCATCCACACCATTGATTTGGGAGATTTGGATCCAACGACTATGGTTTATTTCAAGCGGTCCTTTCGTACAGGGGTTAACCGCCTGATGAGGGTGGTTTTCTCTCTCCTCGGCCTGGACCCGTGGCACCCCGGCCAAAACTTCTTACCGCCTTCAGTCCTCCCAAAATCCCGCTTGTTTTGGACTTGAAATAATATGCAGTGAAATCTATAACCCTTTCGGGTCCGATCACATTGTATCAGTGCATATATATATGTGTGTGTGTGTGTGTGTGTGTGTGTATATATATATATATATATGTATGTATATAGATATATATATATACATATATATGTATAGATATATATGTATATATATATATATACATACATACATACATATATATATATATATATATATATATATATATATATATATATATATATATATATATATATATCTATATATATATATATATATATATATGGCCCCGCTCCTCTGTGTAGCTCCAATTGCGATCTGTTGATATCAGTGATCACGATATTGTATCGGCCTAGGGTCTTTCCATATAGCATCGCCAATTGCGATCTGCCAATATTGGCGATTGGCTTATCACTCGGCCCAGTACTTATGCAACATCGCTTGTCTACCTCTGACTCGATATGTCAGGGATCAACGATCGGGGGTTTCCTCTTTTCACTTAAATCCACTCTTTGACCTCCTTCGATACGATTTACCTCATGAAGCCTTTTAGGCCATTTTTAGAAGATTTGCCTCTTTTTCTAAAGAACCAAGGGCATCTTCTTTCCCCGATAACTTCTGCATACTAAGTCCATTTTTGCCCATTCAAGTTGCAGCAGATTCAGAACAAGACGATCTCTACAATGGGGCTATTTCTGAGAGTATCCTGCAACTTTCATTTGCCTCTGATTTACAAAGGATTTGTGCCATTTGGCACCTTTTATCTCCTATATGAAGTCTTTTAGAATTAGACGTTTATCCAGGATCCATTTTTGGATCATGGTGGAAGTCAGCCTTGAATTCCACATACTCCTACAACCTATCAAAATTAGTAGGTGATAACTACGACTTGTGGTTAATGGCCATATGCACGTTCATCTCCATTAAGGTCCAAAAGATCTTGTTGTCTTTTATCCTCTGAGGATCCTTAGTCACCCACAGTGAAGCATACTTCGCGGCCTCTGGTAGGTCCAACCCAACTGAAGGAAATTGATTGTCTTCGGGTAGCTCCCATGCTACCAACATTATGGATAGCAAGAGCCATGCATAATGAAATGTCTTGCTGAGATCCTGTGCCTCACGGTAGTTCGCGAGGAACTCATTGTAGAGGTAGCACGCCCAATTAAATTGAACTCCCTCCATGCATTAGGCCGCCAAAGCTACGATTGGTGCTGATACTTCATTTGCACAACACTTCTGCATGACCTTCCCTGCTAAGAGTTGCATTGCCACTTTGACCGCAGGGTCACAGATGCTCAAAATGGCGTAACCGTGTGGCTTCTTTACCAACTTAAATTTTTCCATCATGGTCTTCGCGAGGGCATGCTCGCCAGCCTTCCCGCCAAACATCATTGCCAGATTTTCCCCTATGTACGGAAGCTACGTGATCCTATGGATCAACCTATCAGTGATGGGTATTGGCTCCTCCAACCACAAACACCCATCATGTACCAAGCACAGTAGCTGCTTGATTACCACCATTGTGATGGGCGTGCGGTTGTAATGTGACACCCATAGCAGGTTGAGCAGTCCTGCCTTATCCATGCCTCTCAGCCACTTCCATGGCTCCAACACGATTACTCCAGTGGTTTTGTGGAACACGCGGTGCATGAGTTGATCCGTTGTTAGGTGAGGAGACACTTTGTGTTCGCTAAATCCCAGTCTTCTAATTTTAAAAGGACGACACACCCCAAGCGCTGTCCTTCGAACACAATTTGGTCTGGCAAGAGGGGTATGTGTAGGGTCACCTTACTTTCATCAATGTCTTTGGGAACCTTGGTCTTTCCCTTGTGTGGAGGAACGTACTTAGGAAACTTAGTGATGGGGTCAGACCCCACAATTTTGACATTCTCTATTTCCACCCCAACATCCTCATCATCCATTGGGATATCCACAATCTCCTCTTCTTTCGGCTCTAGGTTAATCGTCTTGCCCTTTTCCTATGTAGTGGGCTTATCCTTCTACGGGTATTTTCTTGGAGATGTGCACACTAGCTGTGGTGGCGCAGCTTGATTTCCCTTCTTGTTCTTGGGACACTCCTTGGTCGGGGTAGGCCTTGGTCTAGGCAACCATGGAAACTTCGGTACTTCAACTGGTATCTCTGCAGGCACAACCTCCAGGGTAGATCCTTCTACTGCCATGGCCACCTCTGGAATAGCTCCCTCGGCTATCACTGCTTCCGCACTCATAGCTTCAGTGGGCATCGACATAATGCTATGTAATAACTCCTAATTCGCCTGTGGAAATGTCTCAAACATAGAACTTGCTAGCAAAAGTTCAAAGGTTTCACAGTTCATGTGCACCTGAGAGCTCAACAACTCAATTCTCAAAATGCCAAGTGTTTTTCGCTGGGTAGCCACCTGTAATTTATAGGCACTTTCGAATTCAAATCCGACTGTTCCCCCAAAAATCAGTTCATTAATGCTAGATTGGCGCCATATTTTCCAAGATCTTGCCCACAAATTCTGACTTAAATGCTGCCCCCCACTCCATTTGGCCATTCTTTCATTGTCAAATCATGAACAATGACTTTAACGGTGACTTTTCGGCTACTCTATACGGTTTCTCCTCTGGTAGCACAACCCTATGCGTGTTGTTGTGGACTATGTGACATTCCCTCATTCTATGCAGTTCTTTCTTCATGCAGCTCTCCAACCCGAGCAGTGTAGTTTATAGTCTCGTGCCTCCTTTCAGCTGCCTGGAGTGCTAAGACTGTGCTTCTCTCATATAGTCACCTAGCTGGATCACCAATGTATGGCTTCAATTAGCTGCCATTCACCTTCCCTGGGAAGGGTTCTCCATTCAATTTGACAAACTGTACTGCTCCACCATCTGTAATCTCCTTGATAACATATGGCCCTAGCCAATGCATCCTAAATTTCCCTGGAAATTTATCAAATTTACTATCATATAATAAGACTAGTTCATTTACCTTGAAGGTGCACAGTTTGATGTGTCAATCGTGCCATGCCTTTTCGTGCTCCTGTTGAACTTGTTGATGAAATCCAGCTAGAAATTGGTCCTCCTCAAGCTCTGTAAGCTGTGTGAGCCTCTCTTCCAGGGCTCCAAAGTCTACCATTCCTGTGAATGCCGCTATGCGGAGAGTAGGTACAATGTATTCCATTGACATCACAGCTTCGACACCATACACGAGTCTGAAAGGCATTTTCCCAGTCAACTTCTTGCAAGTCATTCTGTAGGCCCATAGCATCGCTGGTACACGCACATACTAGTCACTTCTGTGAGCAGTGAAAACCTTCATTAGTGCATTCTCCAGTATCTTATTGAATGCTTCCATCGTCCCATTGGCCTGCGGGTGATAAGGCGTACTCTTCTGATGATACAACTGAAATTATTCTGTCAACGTGCTGATTGTTTTGTTAAGAAAGTGCGTATTGTGATCGCTCATCAAGATATTTGGAAAGCTAAAGCTTGTCAATACGTATTCAAAAATAAACTTTGTTGTTGTCACACCTATATAGTCCTTCACAGGATGTGCCTCTGTCCACCTGGTCAAGTACTCAGTTGTGGTGATGATGTACCATGCACCTATCTTCTTTCCTTGAGGCTGAATTGGACCCACAAATTCAATCGCCCATTTCTCGAATGGTTGTAACGTTGTGTGTGGCATCAAAGGAAGTTCATCCCTCCGTGATGACTTGCCAGTCCTTTGACATGCATAACATGCCCTACAATATTAGTTCACATCCTTATGCAGGGTTGACCACCACAACCCAGCACGCAGAACCTTCTACGTTGTTGCTTTTCTTGCATAATGTCCTCCTACAGCTCCTTCATGAGCCTCTGTGAGAATGTTGCTTCGTTCAAAGTCAGGTACATAACATCACAATTTCATCTGACCCAATTTTGTACAAGTGCCCTGCAATGACAAAAAAGTCTCTTGTGCACACTACTAAGTCCTTCTTCTACTAGCTTGTATACCATTCTGGAGCAGTTCCTATCGTTAGGAAATGTATGATATCCTCAAAGTGACGGTCCGCGATGTGCACTGCAAAGAGCTGTGTGTCAGGTAGCCCCTCCTCCAAGTTAGTAGGTTCCTCTTCCGTTTCAATGCGTGACAGATGATCAAGTCCTACATTTAGTCGTCCTGGCTTCACAATAAATTCAAAGTCATACTCTTGGAACAACAACAACCATATGCGGATCCTCCCCCACAACATAGGCTTATTGACCAAGTATTTCAATGAAAAATGATCTATATACATCTTAAAATGTCCACCCAGCAAATAGTGCCTGAACTTTTGGAGCGCGTACACCATGGCCAATCCTTCACGCTTTGTAGTGGAATAGTTCTTCTTAGCCTTGGACAACTTCCTGCTCGCAAATGCTATAGGATGGTACAATAACCCCTCACCTGCCTGTGTCATCACGACCCCCAACGCAATACATGAGGCATCCACGTGCACATGAAATTCCTTCTTCTAGTCTGGGAAGACTAGGATTGGAGCGGTGACCATTTTCTCCTTTAGCATGTCCAAGCTCTTCTGGCATTCATCATGTTATCACAAAATCAGTACTAAGGGCTGCAGCCAAGCAAGATTTCATGTAACTCTTTCAACCAGACTTTAGACTAAGGATTAGCCTCCTTAGTCAGAGAGGGCTCTCTCACAGACTTTTGATAAAAATCAATCACAACAATAGATGGCTAACTCTTCACACATTTATGAAAACAAAGCTGGTTGGACACATATCAAATTGGTCTTCATTGGGCTATGGAGTCTCACACATTTAGTAAACAAAAGCACAGTCATTTCATGGAAGTCAAGGCTCTTTGCATAAGATGTTCAAACATATTTCACATCAACCACAGCTTGCCAAACATACAGGAAGTCAGAGCATTAAAAATGAATTCTGAGTGATTATGCTATAACAAGGCTGTAAAAGAACATTAAGAGAATAAACCACCATCATATTTGAACAATATAATCCATTGAGAATCTTGAGAAGAAACAACCACTGCTTTACTATTACTGTAATAAGTCTTTACATTGGCCCAAATAAACTCTGTTTTTGTATAAAATCTCCAACCCCTATTACCTCCTAATCTGATCCCTTTATAGGAATCTATTCCTCCCCTCTAGAATGGGCTCAAAGGCCCTATTAACTACTCCTACATGCTATTTAACTAATTCATTAATTACAAACATGCTGAGCTGTAATTACACAAAATCCTAATCAAACTAAAACACTAATTCCATTCTCCTCGTATGCTTGATTCTTCTTGGATCCTTGACAGCTATCCTCCTTCAGTTAGGCTGAGATGGCTGAGCTAAAGATGCAAGGAACGCTGACTTTGGATGCTTGAAAGCGCTGATGGCTCATTAATTGACCAAAAGATGTGCTCTATTTTAACGGTCTCTGTCTCCCAACATTCTCCGAAAGTGTAGCAGCATGTTCCCAAATCTTTTAATAACCCCAGGTATGGAATGCTGCCATGTTTCTGATGTGTTGTAGGTGGTATTGATAGACAGGTGTTTCTCTTCCTCAACTCCCGCTCACAGTATCACAATAGCTGCTCTGCGCTTAAAATCATCACCTACAGCAGTTTCGTAGCGCGCTACGAAACTGCTGTGTGATTTAAAGAAAACACAGTCTTCCTTTCATTCAAACCAAACTCACAATTGTCTGCGTTGAATCAGATACATTTTCAGTGTGATTCTCATTAATGCAAGTCATAATAATGAGCTTGACATCTTTGTTTTGGCGCCTTAAAAGATCTAGCTTTACCAATCATGGATAGAATCACCGCATCTTGCATTATCTCAGAAGGTTACTGTTCCACCATAGATAACTTGTCCTCCATTTTCTGACTATTCATCATTCCAACAAATGAATAACCATTTGTAAGTAATCCTGTTCAGCTGCCAGGCTTCAAATTGTCATACATCCTCACTGCCCAGTTTATTTTGATTAATGTGCACATGAGACTTCAAATCTGTATGCATAATACACCTAACCCATTGCTTGGTTGATTTCAATTATCATGCATATCTGGCATAAGATTAACATTCATAAGAAAACCAGGTTCTCTTTTGCCAGATTATAGTGTTCTGAGACATATTTTGACCCACCATGTTTACCAAGTGGCATTGGTACAGGCATGCCAAAATGCTCTGAGTTGACAACTTGCTGAGAACTAAGACTTGGCTCCTCAGTGCTCTTAACAGGTAATAGTACATGACTCTGACCATCTACTGACTTTTGATTATTATCGGACTTCAAAATTGCATCCGAAATATCCCCCGTCTTCTCTTCAGCCCTATTTAAAACTCCTGTGACCAGCTTCAAACAATAATGTTTCTTGGGAGACACAGTCATGAGCATGACACAGTGCTTTAATTCTTAAAGTTTCTGAGAGGTAAAATCCAATCTCTTGGTATCCTTAGCATATCCTGTAACATCAACCTGAACAACAAATTCATTTTGATCCTCTTCTACATGAGATTTTGAATCTGAGCAGATAATATTACATACCTTTTCTTCTACCTGATTAATATATTCTAAAGTGAATCATATAGAGCTCCAGCTTGATTACACACTGCTCCAATACCGCCATAACAAACCAACGAGCAATTGGAGAAACATCCTCTTTTCCTCTACCCATGCAAGCTAACACCACCGCTAATAACTACTCTGGAATATCTTCACTCTCATTTGTCTTCTGACATGTTTCTTGCAATGCTTGAAATGTCTTGAAGTTCTTTTTCAGTAGTGATAAGTTAGCCTTTTGCCTAAAGATCACCCCTAAAGTCTTATTCTTACAATTAAAACAGAGGCGAATCATGCCATCCCATTCCTTGAAACTAATTGGGGGCAGAGGATTACAAGGTTCAATACATACAACCGAGGAGGAGGCCTGAAATTATTCTTGCCCAACTCTCAGAGACGCAAGTTGTGGAAGTATGAATCTCGCTCTATCAGCTCTTCTTGTATTTGAGGTTTGTTTCCATTCGTGAGTAACTCTGACGAAGACATCACTGCATTCAGAACTATATTTGGTTGCGGCCATGCCATAAATTTTTCATTTTCTTCCCTCGGCCTTTTCTTCTTTAATTGATCTGCCATATTTCGCAAGAGGTGGAAGCGTTTAATTGAGGATGAAGCTCTCTCTATCATGCCGCCTCCTAAAGCAACTTTTCGTTCCAGATATGCACAATAGATCTTAAATAATATGAACACCTTTCTGGCAACGATAAACTAATTTCGACCATGTGTCTCTGTCTTTTGTCGGTGGCAGAGCTAATAAACGAACAGCTAATATCGTTTGCCACATCTTCAACATTTCGTTTGTCAAAACTCATAACTGACACGTACGCAATCCCACAATCATGTACACCTGTATGTATAGATGATTGAAATGCGTATGTTTCACAACACTACATTTTTGCATCAGACTTGAGCATGCGAACACCAAATGCTTCCATCACCTGTAGACTCAATATAGATGAACACATCAAACCCTTCATTAATAAGTTTACTCCACATTCGAGGTAGATTAGACTACGATGAGTCATGGACCAACTAACTAGTAGGATTTACAAAAAAGACAATTCCATAGCATCATCTCTGTTCTTTCCATATACAGCCCGTGACCCTCAGTTTCAGCCTTGCCAACACAGCTTTTGTCCATTTGCCCGCACGCCAAATTTTTCTTCATTATCATCATCCATAAAGCGCAAAAAGGCCATATACACAGGGGCTATTCTAAGCTGGAATGTTACAAAATGAAGACAGAATTGTTGACCAAAACAGCTGAATACCGTCAGCATCCATGTTGCATTTTCCACCTCCTGAGGATTAGGTTTTACATATTGATGATTGAAGGTGCAGCCATTGTGCATATCCACCTTGTGATCATTTCTCAAGTGAGTCACAAGCGCTGGAATGTCCCCAGTAACTGAGCATTCAGAATCTGCGTAAGGGCAACTGTAAGGCCTGAACATGCATTTTCGTTCATGCTTGAGCTTGCTATAATATGGGAATATGTCGCGACAACCAAGCTTTTGATGTCTGCAAGGAAGTTCCAGAGATTCTGCAACCTTTTCAAGAGCCAAACATCTTATATTCCCCAGTTCATGTCTGCTAGTGGGGCAATGGTTATGCACCCTCAACTTGCCAGAAGTTTTTACATGAGAAGATGAAACAGAATGCTCAGGTCAGTAAGGGACATAGTAACAAGAAGAATCAAAATGACATTCATTTGAACCCATTGAATTGTTTTGTTCAGAGCCACTTTCGGGAAATGTATATGGCAGAACAGAGGCTCGGAGTTCTGAATTAGTTGAGGATGGCATGGGGTATAACATACAAGAATAAAATCTGCTTACGTATCCGTTGCTTTGCCTCTGGCAGATACAATCACATGGAAGAACTAATACACGAACAACCTTGTAAACCTTGATATCTTCAATCTCATCTGAAAAATCTGACATTAGACCTTTTAAGCAGATCAACCTCATCTACAGCAGTTGTAACCCGTGTACAATAGGCATGATAGGATTTGGGCCTCCACTGAAAACTCGAACAAATCCCCAATTCGTAGCACGCTACGAAATCACCTAAACAGGTAGCGCTGCGAAACTGCTAAAAAGAATTCATGCGCTGCGAAAACACCCTGTCTTTAAACTAGGCAAAAAAAAATTGGCAACAGAATTTTCAGTGATAACAGTGGCTCCACTTGGGATAGTGTGCCCTTGTGGTACACTAAGAACTCGCAGGTCCAGTGCCTTATCCATTTATGACAAACAGAAATTTGCTTGACAAGCATGACTATAGGAGAAAGAAAGCTACATCTACTGAAAAAGAAATGCTCAGTTAACCTTGAGCTTATTAGCAATTTACCTACCTACCTACCCTAACAATTTCAATTTCCTTCTGCTCAATCAATATGAAATTTCCAATGTAGCCAATCCTCTGCTTTATCTGATATTTGATTTCTTTGACCGCATTGGAGTTCAGAGCCAATCTGACAGTGTGATGACCGCTGCCACTGAAACTGCCTCTGATCTTTATAGGAAAACTGAAACACTGGAGAGTAAAACTCTTCCATGTAATCAGCTATAGGATCCCAGAATATATGATCAGCTTGATTTTCCTTGTAACTTTCCAGCTGTGCAAACTGATCTTCAACCACAGTGTTCAGTTCCTCAATCGTGAAAGAGAAAGGAACCAGCATTGTCTCCTTGCGTTCTGCCATAGAAAATTTCTGAGAATAATGATCATGATCATGGAAACTGTATGCCTGAATTTGTCCTTCTAAACCTTCAATTTCTTTTTCAAGGTCCTCAGCAAATTCATCCAAAAATCTCATCCTATCCTCTGCCTTGCAGTCAAAAGATTTTAGATATGAGGATAATGACAAAGAAAAAGATTCATTTGTTTCTTCTTTACTATGATCATCATTCCATTGTTTGAAACCTTCAACTGAGGGAGAGTCTACCACCAATTCTGACCTATCTATCCATTCCTCCAAAAACATGAGCCAAAGGTCTTGAAATGACTTAATGGATTTGGCAGGAAAGCATTCAACCCACTGTTTGCATTTCCCTTGAAGTGAATCATAGAATAACATAATGCAAACATCCTCATGTTTAACTCTAAGAAGCTGTGTAAATTCACAAAAATCTGATATATGATTCAAGGTTAAACTCAAATCTTCTCCGTTGTATTTGGGACCATTCCTTAGAAAATATGCATCCTTGGGAAAATGATTTGGGAAACCATGAATTCCTGAGAAATCTATGCATGCATACCTTGAACAAAGAATGGCAGCTTCTGGGTCCTTCATAACTCCAGTGGAATCACCATGAATGTATAAACCTTGAATTCTTCAACAATGGAGTCGCCAAGGTAGTTTTGCAGCCTCGAAAACCTTCTTTGAACTCCTGCTACCTTCAGAAATCCAATCTTCAAATTTCGGGAGAGAGTAAGCTTCAGGCTCCCGGCAGACGCACCAAAATGTTATCACAAAATCAGTACTAAGGGCTGCAACCAAGCAAGATTTCATGTAACTCTTTCAACCAGACTTTAGACTAAGGATTAGCCTCCTTAGTCAGAGAGGGCTCTCTCACAGACTTTTGATAAAAATCAATCACAACAACAGATGGCTAACTCTTCACACATTTATGAAAACAAAGCTGGTTGGACACATATCAAATTGGTCTTCATTGGGCTATGGAGTCTCACACATTTAGTAAACAAAAGCACAGTCATTTCATGGAAGTCAAGGCTCTTTGCATCAGATGTTCAAACATATTTCACATCAACCACAGCTTGCCAAACATACAGGAAGTCAGAGCATTAAAAATGAATTCTGAGTGATTATGCTATAACAAGGCTGTAAAAGAACATTAAGAGAATAAACCACCATCATATTTGAACAATATAATCCATTGAGAATCTTGAGAAGAAACAACCATTGCTTTACTATTACTGTAATAAGTCTTTACATTGGCCCAAATAAACTCTGTTTTTGTATAAAATCTCCAACCCCTATTACATCCTAATCTGATCCCTTTATAGGAATCTATTCCTCCCCTCTAGAATGGGCTCGAAGGCCCTATTAACTACTCCTACATGCTATTTAACTAATTCATTAATTACAAACATGCTGAGCTGTAATTACACAAAATCCTAATCAAACTAAAACACTAATTCCATTCTCCTCGTATGCTTGATTCTTCTTGGATCCTTGACAGCTATCCTCCTTCAGTTAGGCTGAGATGGCTGAGCTAAAGATGCAAGGAACACTGACTTTGGATGCTTGAAAGCGCTGATGGCTCATTAATTGACCAAAAGATGTGCTCTATTTTAACGGTCTCTGTCTCCCAACATTCTCCGAAAGTGTAGCAGCATGTTCCCAAATCTTTTAATAACCCCAGGTATGGAATGCTGCCATGTTTCTGATGTGCTGTAGGTGGTATTGATAGACAGGTGTTTCTCTTCCTCAACTCCCGCTCACAGTATCACAATAGCTGCTATGCGCTTAAAATCATCACCTACAGCAGTTTCGTAGCGCGCTACGAAACTGCTGTGTGATTTAAAGAAAACACAGTCTTCCTTTCATTCAAACCAAACTCACAATTGTCTGCGTTGAATCAGATACATTTTCAGTGTGATTCTCATTAATGCAAGTCATAATAATGAGCTTGACATCTTTGTTTTGGCGCCTTAAAAGATCTGGCTTTACCAATCATGGATAGAATCACCGCATCTTGCATTATCTCAGAAGGTTACTGTTCCACCATAGATAACTTGTCCTCCATTTTCTGACTATTCATCATTCCAACAAATGAATAACCATTTGTAAGTAATCCTGTTCAGCTGCCAGGCTTCAAATTGTCATACATCCTCACTGCCCAGTTTATTTTGATTAATGTGCACATGAGACTTCAAATCTGTATGCATAATACACCTAACCCATTGCTTGGTTGATTTCAATTATCATGCATATCTGGCATAAGATTAACATTCATAAGAAAACCAGGTTCTCTTTTGCCAGATTATAGTGTTCTGAGACATATTTTGACCCACCATGTTTACCAAGTGGCATTGGTACAGGCATGCCAAAATGCTCTGAGTTGACAACTTGCTGAGAACTAAGACTTGGCTCCTCAGTGCTCTTAACAGGTAATAGTACATGACTCTGACCATCTACTGACTTTTGATTATTATCGGACTTCAAAATTGCATCCGAAATATCCCCCGTCTTCTCTTCAGCCCTATTTAAAACTCCTGTGACCAGCTTCAAACAATAATGTTTCTTGGAAGACACAGTCATGAGCATGACACAGTGCTTTAATTCTTAAAGTTTCTGAGAGGTAAAATCCAATCTCTTGGTATCCTTAGCATATCCTTTAACATCAACCTGAACAGCAAATTCATTTTTATCCTCTTCTACATGAGATTTTGAATCTGAGCAGATAATATTACATACCTTTTCTTCTACCTGATTAATATATTCTAAAGTGAATCATATAGAGCTCCAGCTTGATTACACACTGCTCCAATACCGCCATAACAAACCAACGAGCAATTGGAGAAACATCCTCTTTTCCTCTACCCATGCAAGCTAACACAACCGCTAATAACTACTCTGGAATATCTTCACTCTCATTTGTCTTCTGACATGTTTCTTGCAATGCTTGAAATGTCTTGAAGTTCTTTTTCAGTAGTGATAAGTTAGCCTTTTGCCTAAAGATCACCCCTAAAGTCTTATTCTTACAATTAAAACAGAGGTGAATCATGCCATCCCATTCCTTGAAACTAATTGGGGGCAGAGGATTACAAGGTTCAATACATACAACCGAGGAGGAGGCCTGAAATTATTCTTGCCCAACTCTCAGAGACGCAAGTTGTGGAAGTATGAATCTCGCTCTATCAGCTCTTCTTGTATTTGAGGTTTGTTTCCATTCGTGAGTAACTCTGACGAAGACATCACTGCATTCAGAACTATATTTGGTTGCGGCCATGCCATAAATTTTTCATTTTCTTCTCTCGGCCTTTTCTTCTTTAATTGATCTGCCATATTTCGCAAGAGGTGGAAGCGTTTAATTGAGGATGAAGCTCTCTCTATCATGCCGCCTCCTAAAGCAACTTTTCGTTCCAGATATGCACAATAGGTCTTAAATAATATGAACACCTTTCTGGCAACGATAAACTAATTTCGACCATGTGTCTCTGTCTTTTGTCGGTGGTAGAGCTAATAAACGAATAACTAATATCGTTTGCCACATCTTCAACATTTCGTTTGTCAAAACTCATAACTGACACGTACGCGATCCCACAATCATGTACACCTGTATGTATAGATGATTGAAATGCGTATGTTTCACAACACTACATTTTTGCATCAGACTTGAGCATGCGAACACCAAATGCTTCCATCACCTGCAGACTCAATATAGATGAACACATCAAACCCTTCATTAATAAGTTTACTCTACATTCGAGGTAGATTAGACTACGATGAGTCATGGACTAACTAACTAGTAGGATTTACAAAAACGACAATTCCATAGCATCATCTCTGTTCTTTCCATATACAGCCCGTGACCCTCAGTTTCAGCCTTGCCAACACAGCTTTTGTCCATTTGCCCGCACGCCAAATTTTTCTTCATTATCATCATCCATAAAGCGCAAAAAGGACATATACACAGGGGCTATTCTAAGCTGGAATGTTACAAAATGAAGACAGAATTGTTGACCGAAACAGCTGAATACCGTCAGCATCCATGTTGCATTTTCCACCTCCTGAGGATTAGGTTTTACATATTGATGATTGAAGGTGCAGCCATTGTGCGTATCCACCTTGTGATCATTTCTCAAGTGAGTCACAAGTGCTGGAATGTCCCCAGTAACTGAGCATTTAGAATCTGCGTAAGGGCAACTGTAAGGCCTGAACATGCATTGTCGTTCATGCTTGAGCTTGCTATAATATGGGAATATGTCGCGACAACCAAGCTTTTGATGTCTGCAAGGAAGTTCCAGAGATTCTGCAACCTTTTCAAGAGCCAAACATCTTATATTCCCCAGTTCATGTCTGCTAGTGGGGCAATGGTTATGCACCCTCAACTTGCCAGAAGTTTTTACATGAGAAGATGAAACAGAATACTCAGGTCAGTAAGGGACATAGTAACAAGAAGAATCAAAATGACATTCATTTGAACCCATTGAATTGTTTTTTTCAGAGCCACTTTCGGGAAATGTATATGGCAGAACAGAGGCTCGGAGTTCTGAATTAGTTGAGGATGGCATGGGGTATAACATACAAGAATAAAATCTGCTTACGTATCCGTTGCTTTGCCTCTGGCAGATACAATCACATGGAAGAACTAATACACGAACAACCTTGTAAACCTTGATATCTTCAATCTCATCTGAAAAATCTGACATTAGACCTTTTAAGCAGATCAACCTCATCTACAGCAGTTGTAACCCGTGTACAATAGGCATGATAGGATTTGGGCCTCCACTGAAAACTCGAACAAATCCCCAATTTCGTAGCACGCTACGAAATCACCTAAACAGGTAGCGCTGCGAAACTGCTAAAAAGAATTCATGCGCTGCGAAAACACCCTGTCTTTAAACTAGGCAAAAAAAATTTGGCAACAGAATTTTCAGTGATAACACATCATTCCAACAAAACGTAGCATCCTTTTTCAACAAATTCTCCATGGGTGCAATGATCTGGGCATAGCTCTTAATGAACCTCCTATAGTATCCGATATGCCCTAGAATTGCGCATAGCAGTTTCACATTCCTTGGCACCTCCAAGTTGATTATCACCACGATCTTCCTTGAGTCTACCATCAATCCTTGTCTGCATACCACATGACCCAACAAGATCCTGAAAGGGACACAAAATAGACACTTATTTAGATTGAGCATGATCTAGTATCTCCGACATGTATCTAACATCAAGCACAAACTTGCCACATAATGCTTGACCAATCCAAACACTGTCCAATTGTCAAAGTATACCTCTAGAAAATTATGAAGGAAGTCTTTGAATGTCGGAATGACTACGCACGAAAAGATTGTTCGCACATTCTTCAACCCAAAAGGCATGACGGTGTACTAAAAACATCCCCATTCAGTCACGAAGGTTGTCTTGCTTCTATCCTCGGGCGTAATTTTGATCTAATGGTACCCAGAGAACCCATCAGTGAAAGAGTATGTGTCTTGGCCACCTACATTATCTAGGACCTCGTCAGTGAATGGGATCGGGAAAGGATCATGCACGCAAGCGTCATTCAGCTTCTAGAGATCCACACATATCCTTATTTCTTCTTCTTGTTTCTTTTCCTGAACCACTATTGGGCTTATCCAATCAGATTCTTCCATTGGTTCAATAATTTATGTTGCGAGCATCTTATCTAACTCAGCGTGAACCCTTTCCTTATACATAGGATTAAGGCAGTAAGGTCTTTGTTTTACAGGTTTCGCGTCCGGTTTCAGGGTGATCGTCATGACACCTAGGTCTCTTATTATCCCTTTTAAATTAGAAAACTTTGTGGGGAACAAATCCTGATATTCGCGAAGGAGCTCAGTGACCTTATCTACTGTTGCATCATCCCAATAGTCCCCAATATTTGCAAATTTTGGTTCTACTTCTCTGCCAATGTTGACCTGCCTAGTTTTCAGCAGCACGGTTATGTCTAGATCCTCTATCTTTGGACCTTCAACCTTGTGGTGACCTTCAGTTTCCAAAATATTAATCTTTCTAGGATCCTTGTATTCTTCTGCAGCAGTCGCATTATAGCATTCCAGCACGTGACTCAGCTGGGTAGTCCAATAAGGTTGGACAAGGTCCAAAGGGTCTTGTGGTATCCTAAAGATGGTTGCTTTAACCTCCTGTAGTGCCGCGTCAATACAGTCAACCCCATCCTCGAAGTTGAACATTATTATAAATCCTTGGCGCAAGATGTCCCATTCTTCAATGCCATGGCAAAGCTCTGTTTCCATGTACCAATTCATTGGTATGAAGTCCAGGGTATGACAAAATAGATGCACCCATTCAGGTTGAGGCTCCGCTCAATAAGTCTTAGTCCATTTCGCTAAGTGATCACGTGGATCATCCCTTCCATCATACTTATCTGTCATCCGCACTTTTCACTGCCCAAATGTATTCTCATCATCCTCCTATAGTCGCGCCAATCACCGAAATTATCCTTGTGCGTACCCCACCATCTTTCGAGCGTAGCGGACAGTACCCAGTCCAAGGCCTAGAAGTGATGTTTCTCCAGCACTTCTCTCTCAAATGCATCCAAAAAGTGATCAACATCAGTTATCCCATCATAGTGAGGCAGATCCCTGACTTTGGATGACACGTAGCGCAATGAATTGGTCATCATATTACAACGCATCGTAGATTCTTCATGTATCCGGTTCTACCAGTCCTCTAATTCTTCATTTGAATCTGACATGCAAGAGCTCTCGCGGTCCCATGCAATACATTTATCCACTGTCGGATTTAACCAATCTGCTAAACCCCCAGATTAGCATCCTACATTGGTGTCTCATCCAACCTCATCGCGATTTCCAGAGCTTCTGCCAGGGTTCCAATCTTCTATTGTGATAGTGCAACCCTTAGGTGGGGCATGAGCGAGGCTACGAACCATTCGCAGTGCTGCCCATCAGTTAGTTTCATGTTGGCCTCATGGATCAGACACTTCAACCTTTGGTCCAAATCCCAGGGCGTCTCCCTAGGCTTCATCATGATCTCTTTGAACCCCATAATTGACTGTGCTTGAGACTTAGGTCTATTGAATTCTCTATTCAGCGTGGCCTGGATATCTGCCAACACAGACGTTGGGCTATTAGTACTGTACTAAATGTACCACATTAGTGCACGATCCTGCAACGCACTGACCGTCGTGGCTTTCTTCATCTGGTCGTCCATGATACCCTGAGCTTCCCATACAGCTTTCACGATGAACCAAAACTGGTTTAGATCTTCATTTCTAATGCCCTTGAATACATGTAGCTTTACAAAGTTTGCCATGTTGAACAACGGTGGAGGTGGGGGTGGTGTGGGTGATGGGGTGAGAGGTGGGGGTGAGGATGGAGGCGGTGTGGATGGATGGGATGAGGATGGAGGTGGTGTAGGTATTCGTGGGAACCCTTGTCTTATCAGCTGAACAATGCTCAATGGAGAAGACTGCGCTGCTCCTTCGTTGTCACTCAAAGGAGGCTCGATTAGTGGGCTATACTCAGGACCTTTTCTTCCTCCATCCCTGAAAGACTTTCTACTTCGCGTAGCTCCAAACATCAAGGTAACTGCATAACCTGTTGTTCACACAAGAGCATCTTAATCCAAGTATTTAGTGACTTTAAATACTTAGCTCACGGTCCTTTAAAGAAGTGACACTCTTCTTCATTGTAACTGACAGAGGTATTGACTGCGAACTCCATCACAAATCCTCATATGATGCGGTCGAGCCAATGGTCGACAACACACACGATCTTATCTTTAGACACTTCCAATCTCCTTACTAACTTCGGTGTCCAAACAGTTGGAGTGTCAAGCCTCCACCTTCCTTGGTCATCTTCCAAATTCGCGATCCACTCATAAAACTCAATTGGGAAGGAAAAAAAGAAGAATTCATGTATTTATGTGTATAGGTATCTGTCCAACCACGATTCTTTCGTCAATCACAGATTCTTTTTTTCTTGCACTGTGAATTCATGGATCTTTCTATCCAACCAGTTTTCTATCTCTTTTGTAGTTGGATTCCAATGATACGACATCACACATCCTGCTATGGAGATCCCAGTCTCAGCAACAGAACCATTTGTTGCTTGATGGGCCCTGACCTAGGTTCAACGTTAAGCAGCCAAGAAAATCCCTACACTACTGGCCCTTTCGGCATCAATCTGTAGAGCGCAGACTGAAGTCTCACCCAAAGTAGTATGGGGGGATGCAGGAACCAAGTTTCCGCACCCTGAGATGGTTGTGATGTCGGTTTTCTACCTTAAGCCTTATCTTCATGTAGATCGATAAGCCTTTAGGGCTTATCGATGTATTTCCTTTTCCGTCTTTTAGAACCTCTGCGAAAGTATCTGACTATCCTTTGTGCAACCCTAAATAATGATTGAGGAACTTACACACCTCTGTAACTATGTTATTGTCTCGTTTCTCTAATTATCTTAGTGGTTAGCCAACTTTATCATGCAATTAAGATTACCATCGCATAAACATGTATTATTACTTGCGTTCAAATAATAGATAGAAATAGATACATTTGCACATCAATTTAACATTATGATGTAAACCCAGAACTTAACATATCATAATCGGATGCAATAATCAGAGACAAAAAATACAGTGATTCTAGAATACTTCTCTTTATTTATGATTCAAGTTCCTAGTACAGACTCCATCTGCCTTGCGCATACAGCTATAGGGGTCTGCACACTCAGCTGCGGACTTCCACCTTGGGCCTTTGTGCACACAGCTGCAGAGCCTTGTCCTATGTTAAGACTCTTGCTCTTAGCTCCCCTAAACTTACCAATGACTCATGACTTCTAACTTACTTATTGTACTCCCTACTTAGATCTTCAAAGACTTCCCTTTTTATACAATCCCATGGTCTACAGACCATGGGTAGATCTCCAAAACCGACACAACTTATCTAGACTAAGGGTGGAAAACCCTTTTAACTTTAGACATCTTCGTTCTCTGTGACCACAAAATGCAGATAATTTACATTTCTTTACACAAAATGTAGGCCTTCTGCCCCAAAACTTGGGTGTTTAATCCCAAAGTTGACCCCCAGGGGACCCGTTCCCAACAATTATCAAAATTGAGTCTCCTAAGACTTGGATCTTCCTGATGCCCATTTTTTGGGCCATAGAAAGTATAAGGAATAAACCATAAGCCTCAACTTGATTGTTTGTCTTCCTTCCTAGGCCCTAAGCATATATGTCTTCGATGTTTCCTTTGGGATTAATGAGAATCCCTCCCCCTCCTGCCACCCCATTAAATAGAAATATTAATATAAATACAAACATTAATTTAAATACAAATATAGGCTTACTAACATTAATAATATTTTATTTTAAACATTAGATTTATAAAATTGTGAATTTTTGTGGACTATTGTAATAAGGGTCTTATTACTCATTTCATTTTATCACTCATTTCATGTATACAATATGTATTGCTAATGAGGTTTATATTTGTAGAAATTTTTGTATCATTTGGTTCATGTAGCATTAGATTATTTTTTTTAACATTAATAAAAAATGTGGTGTTATATTTTATGTATATATATCTATATATGTGTATGCTTGGGTGTTTGTGCGTGTGTGTATTAATTTTGATTTTGTTGTTTTGTCTTTCAAATGTAGATATGGAGAATAATGATGTCATCTATTATGCCAAAGTGGTGCACAATATTGCTAGAGCAATAAGTTTTCTTTTGTATATTCGGAACAAGTTTGATAGAAAACATGGCTTCCATCCTTCTTTTATTGATGATCATCTTCGTGTGCTAAATGAAATGAAAATATATGTAAAATACTTGTTTCATGTGCACTTGAGGGAGCCTTGGAGGAAAAAAAGAAGGGATTGGTTGGAGAGCGTGAAGTATCATGATCATTATCCTATTAATTTGAATTGGTGTTGCTTTTGTCATTGGTCTGGTTGTGTTTTGGAAGAGGCTATTCGATAAATGACTTTTGATGGAGTGTTTCAAGTACAGTTTTGTAGTGGAATTATTTGATGTAAAGACAACAAAAAATATATGTTAATTTCAATGTTCCTTCTTTGATTGCAATGTTTGTGAAATTGAATTATTTTCTCATTGTTCTTGTTATTTAGAAAGTTGTATATCTCTGGTCTTAAAATGTCCTATTGTGTTTTTCTTCTTTAAATCCAATGTGTTCAATTTAGATGTGTTTTTTTCCTTTCCTATTCCAACTTTGTGTTCTCTCAAAATACATATTGTTCAATTTTTTTCATTTATGTTCCTTTTCTCCAATGGCGGTGTTACTGTTTTATTTTTTTCTCTTGGATTTGTAATTGTTTGGGTTTTTTTGTATGGGTGCCTTTGTTGTGTTGATACCTTTCATAAATGAAAATATTATTGAGATTTATAATATTAATGTTGGGCCTTCATGTTCTTGCTATTTATATCAATATTCATGAGATTTATACTATCAATATATTCATGTATTGATATTAATGTATTTATGCTTTAAAATTTATTAAAGGTTTATATTGTAATGATATAAATGTGTTATTATTAACGTGTTGATGATTTATCATGTTTTAATGGCTCATAGTGTATTATTATTAATGTATTCATATTAATGTTTTGTATTGATGTCTTATGGTTTGCAATGTATTTCTTATATTGATTGTGGTTTATGTTTATTATTGCTTCTTATTATTGCATTATTTACATTTATAATATTGATGCTAGAGCTTTAGGACTTAAGGGGTTTAAAATATTTAATATGACATATATTCTCTCATTTTGAAAACGAACCATCGTGAGCCCTTGTTGAACGTTGGTTATAACAAAGAATGTATTGATATGAAAACCATAATCAACCATGGCGAGAAATGGTCAACCATGGTCCAACATCACATTACAAATATTGTCTCAATATGAAAATCAACGACAGTTAAGCATTGTCGATGATGATTATTTTTTGGTTTATAATATTTATCTTGGCATTTAAACAACTTGGGTTTATAATATTAATCCATTGGGGTTAATATTATTCCCTTGGGTTTAAAATCTCTTGGGTTTTTTAGTATTTATCCATTGGGTTTATTACTTCCTTGGGTTTATAATAACAATCCCTTGTGTTTATTGAATCAAGGGTTCATATTCCTGGGGTTTATAATATTAATCCTTGGATGCAATATAAATCCCTTGGGTTTATAATGATGGTCAACCCTTAGGTTTATAAATCGCTTGGGTTTAGAATGATGGGTGCAATATCAATTTCTTGTGTTTGTTTATCTAAGGGTTCATATTCCTAGGGTATAATATTATTCATAGTGTTTATAATATTAATCCTACGGTTTAATATAAATATGATGTGTTTATAGTCTTGTTCAACCATGGTCAGCCTTGGTCCAATCTCACATTGTGACAAATATTGTTTGATCTTTATGTGAAACTTGAAGATTTTTAAACAATTTGCAAGTTAAAATTTTATGTGTTTTGAGTAGAGGATCAACATACTAAACACATAAACAAGTAAATTTAAACCAAAATTTACAGCCAAACAAAGACAATTAAGCACAACTGAAACACATAAGAAAACAAATGATAAAGGATTTCACCCCTCTTGGGTTACATCTCCTGGTCCAACTTCCAATGTTGGGCCTCTTATATTATGCTAAAAAATATGTGTTTACATCAAGTTACTATACTCAAAATGATAAAACAATAGCTCCAATGGCTCCAAAACAATAAAAAAATCCCTTTTTTGGTTCTTTTTGCACCTAATTTTGTCAAAAACTAAGAAAGTTATGCCTCTTTCTCTCTTTTCCCAAGTTCTGCAGCTAACCATCCTACAATTCGGCCAAAACCTAGCTCGAGCACCCCAAATGCAGAACTGACAGGATAAAACTGGTACAATTCCCACTCGGTGGGTGAAACTATAGGACCATTAAGGCCGCTAATCCCCAGTCCCGAAAATTTTGGCCACGTGGAGGCCATATGACCACGTAGGGTGCCAATTTTATGGGGGCTTTGTCTAACCCTTACCTGGCACGTGCCCTTGGTCACGTTGTGATCGCATGTGACCTAGGGCTGGCCCCCCAAGGTAGCTCCTTTCCTCTGGCTCCTCTGGCACTTCTGTCGATGGTCATATGGTGGGTCATATGACCTGGGAACTGGCACTTAAGGGCTAGCCCCTTACCAAACTTCACTCTTGGTTCTTTCGCTTGGCTGTGACCATGGAAAAGTCGTGAGGGCTGGGTGTGGGTCGGGCTAGGCCCTAACCCTCGACCCCCCACCCATAGTACTGTGGCGCACAGGTGGCCAGGGGCTAGGGCTTAGCCTGACCTCCTCAAAAAATGCACCATTACCCAACATTTTATATAGTTTTTTTCCATTGTATAACAAGAAGCATAGGTGGCACATTGGTGTGGGGCTTAGTTAATTGGCATGTAGTCACAAGTTCGAATACCTGGGGGTGTTGTTCGTCCCTTTCAAAAATTTTGGACACTACGAGGAGGCCACATGGCAGCCACTGGTTGGCCCACGTGGCGGTCCCTCATTGGCCACTTTAAACAGGCCTAAAACCAATGAAAACTCACCATGTCACGACCAATCACACAATTCCACTTGTCATCCAACCAAAGGCCCATGAAAATTCCAAATATTTAAACCAATTAGGGGAGGCCATGTGGCAACCTACCACTGGCCCAAAATGTACAGTCAGCTATCCTTTTTACCAAAATTTGTTTGTTTGACAAAATGATCATAATGTGTTTCTGGGAGCATATGATATCGAATTTAAGTGAAACAAGTTGCATTGAATTTAGATCGATGAGATATATCTAATCGTATAGGTTTTGAGATCTGTTGCACAATTTCAATTTTGAGTATTATTTTGATCCACCGGATCTCTCCTCCCCATTGGAAGATTTTGGACCTCCAAAATCTCTTTATCAATGAAAAAATAATTGAGGGTACAACTCCTTCACCCTTCTAGTCTCAATGCACTGAAATTTTCTTGAATTTGACATTATGAGCTTTTCATGAAAATGCATCATTTTCCCTGATTTTGGAGTCCTTGTCTTGCTGTCATAGATAACATCTTGTTGCATTTTTCCAGAATATGCAGTACAACAAACTAAATTTGAAGAAATAAACACATTCCTTGCTTGATCTCCAATAAAAGGAAACTTAAATAATCTCAAATTATTCTCACCTTGAACATTGTCGTCATGAAGATGCATAGCATGTCAAACGTTATACTTGGCTCAACTCTCGACCAAATGTGATCGCCATCGCCATGCACCATCCCTTTTCAAAGCCAAAACATTTCGAAACCCAAAAGAAGAAGTTTTGGAACCAATTTCATATTTGTCAAATTTCTTTTTCATTTTCTCTTTGATTCTTACACCCTCTAACACCGGTATTTTTCTCACACCAATGTTCATCAATGAGGCATGCTCCTGCAAATTTACTTCATGTTGTTGATCTATTTGAGAAGAAAACATGTTATAATCCTGAAACATATTATCGTTGGCATTAGCAACATCTATGGAATCAAATTTCAAACTTGAATCATATCCTTGAAAGGTTTTACATTCATCTACCTCTTCATGTTTGAGCATTAACAACGAAAAATTATGACTAGCATTAACAATTCTTTTCATTTGTCTCGCATTCACAAGAGATGCATTCATCTTCTTACTATATGATCTAACAATATACTCAATCCCATTCTCAAACAAGTGATATTTTTTCTCATGGTGATGAAAAATATCTCTCCTATCATAAAGATATGGGCTTCCCAAAACAATACCACATATATCAATTGGAATTATATCAAGCTCTACCTCATCTAGGAAGTTTGCGGTCATTGCAAATTTCAATTTACATCTTCTTGTCACCTACAATTTTTCATTGTCACATACCCAACCTAAAGGATATGGTTTAGGATGAGGAATGGTTTCTAGATTCAACTTCTTGACAATGTCTTCTGAGATAAGATTTGCTTGTGAACCACTATCAAACAATGTATCTATCTTGGTATGTTTTGAAACAACTCTAATATGGAAAATCTCTATTCTTGTTTTTCCATATTGAGTTTCATTGAGACAATTGGAAGAACTAGTACTTGCAATGTCCTTACCTTTCAAACCCATGGTTGTGATCTTTGTTTCAGCTCCAGAATCTAAATCTAAATCATGTTGTGCAGTTGCAGTTGTCTTCTCCTTCTCCTTGTTCTTAAAATTTTTGGGTCTCATTTTTGGATGAAGTTTCTAGCAATGATCTTCATCATGTCCATCTTTGGAATAGTTTTTACATGTGAGTTTGTCTTTCTCCATATTGATGGCATCATTCTTCTTCCCCTTTCCTTTTAACTTACCTTTTCCTTTTCTCTAGACTCAAAGGAACCCTCACTAGCTTCTTTAGAAATGTTTTTCCCTCTTGCCTCTAAATGCATTTCCTATGCACAAACCTCATCTATGTTTGTAGGGTTAAACATGAGAATGATATGTCTCAAATAAATATGAAATCCTCCAATATATTTGAGAAAAATATCTTGTGATGACAAATCTATACCCAAAATCAAAGCCCTTTTTCTAAACTCTTGAGTATAAGATTGTACATTTTTCCCCTTAGCTTGCCTAAAGTTCTGCCAATCCATAATAGCTTTCTGCATATATGCTAATGGATAAAAATTCCTTCTTATTGCAACAATAAAATCATTCCAAGAGGATAAAACCTTACCTTGTTTCTTCATGTCCTCTTGAGTTTTGGCTTCCCACCAAATTAGTGTTGTAGCTTCCAATCTAAGAGAAGAAAGTTGAATCTTGGTTTCATCATCTTTGATTCTTTGTATCCTGCAATACACTTCAATTTGAAAAATCCAATTGTCTAATCTTTCTATATTTGCCTCTCCATTGTACATAGGAAATTCAAACTTAATATCAAGCTTAAGCAAAGGAGTTTTACCATGACCCTTTGGGGAATTTGAATTTGTTTGTGAAAGGGTAGAAGAAGTTGAAGGTGAGAATGAAGATGAAGATGAGGATGATGATGGAGGTGAAGGTGATAGTTTGTCACCATTCCCTCTGTTCCCTTTTGGAGGCTTGTCTCCTTTTCCTCCATGAGACTTTGAGCTCTCTCCAAATAGTCTGGAATTCCTCTCTTCATACAAAACCTTAACGATCTTTCACATCTCAAAGAATTATTTTATGAAAGTCTTCTCATATTTAGACATCCCTTCAAGGCCCTCTTCATGTGCAATGACTATTAAAGCTTGAGGATTATTTATTCTCCTCGAGATAATCTGAGATCTTGGCTCCACCAATTCTCCTTCTCCACTTTTGAGCTTCAACCTTGTAAGCATCAGAAAAACAACTTGCAAACAAATCAAATCTTCACAAAAATCTTGTGCTCTGATACCAAAAATGATATATATGTGAAACTTGAAGATTTTTAAACAAGTTGCAAGTTAATTTTTTATGTGTTTTGGGTATAGTATCAACTTACTAAACACATAAACAAGTAAATTAAAACCAAATTTTACAGCCAAACAGAGACAATTAAGCACAACTGAAACACATAAGACAACAAATGATAAAGGATTTCACCCCTCTCTTGGGCTACATCTCTTGGTCCAACTTCCAATGTTGGGCCTCTTCCATTATGCTAAAAAATATGTGTTTACATCAAGTTACAATGCTTAAAATGATGAAACAATAATTCCAATGGCTCCAAAACAGTAAAAAATCCATGTTTTGGTTCTTTTTGCACCTAATTTGGTCAAAAACTATGAAAGTTATACCTCTTTCTCTCTTTTCCCAAGTTCTATTGCTAACCATCCTACAATTTGGCAAAAACCTGACTCAAGCACCCCAAATGCGGAACCAACACGATAAACCTAACATAATTCCCGCTCGGTGGGAAAAATTGTAGGACTGTTAAGGGCACTATTTAGCCCTCAATCTCGAAAATTTCAGCCACATGGAGGCCATATGATCGTGTAGGGTGACGATTTTCTTGGGGCTATGTCTAACCCCTATCCGGCATGCGCCCTTAGTCACGTTGCACCCGCATGTGACCCAGGGTTGGCCCCAACGACTAGCTCCTTTCCACTGGCTCCTTTGACGCTTTTATTGATGGTCATATGGTGGGTCATATGACCTGGGGTCTAGCCTCTTACCAACCTTTGTGCTTGGTTCTTTGGCTTGGATGTGATCGTGGAAAATCCATGAGGGTTGGGCATGGGTCGAGCTAGACCCTAGCCCTCAGGCCCCCACCTGTGGTCCTGTGGTGTAGGGGTGGCCATGGGCTAGGGATTAGCCCTGCCCTCCCCAAAAATGCATCATTACTCAACTTTTTATATAGTTATTTGCCATTGTATAACAAGAAGCATACGTGTCATGTTGGTGCGAGGCTTGGTTAATTGGCATGTGGTCAGAAGTTCGAATCCCCAGGGGTGTTGTTTGGCCCTTACCAAAATTTTGGCCATTATGAGGAGGCCACGTGGCAGCCACTGGTTGGCCCATGTGGCGCTCCCTCATTGACCACTTCAAATAAGCAAAAAGCTAATGAAATCTCGCCATGTCACGACCAATCACACAATGGCACTTATCATCCAACCACGGGCCCATGAAAATTTTGAGTTTTTAAACCTATCAAGAGAGGTGATGTGGTAGCCTGCCACTAGCCCAAAATGTACAGTCTATTGTCCTTTTTACCAAAATTTATCTGTTTGAAAAAACAATCAGAACACATTTCTGGGAGCATCCGATATCGGATTTGAGTGAAACAAGTTGCATTGGATTCATATTGTCAAGATCTATCCAATCATACAGGTTTTGAGATCTATCACACACTTTCAATTTTGAGCATTATTTTGATCCACGATATCATTGTCTCAATATGAAAACCAACCATTCTGAACCATGGTCAACCATGGTCCAATGTCGCATTGTGACAAAAATTGTCTCAATATAAATATCAACCATGGTCCAATGTCGCATTGTGATAAAAATTGTCTCAATATAAATATCAACTATGGTCTAATGCCACATTATGATAAAGATTGTCTCAATATGAAAATCAACCATTGTTAACCATTGTCAACCATTGTCAACCATGGTCGATCATGGTCAACCATGGTTGAGTGTCACATGTTACAAAGATTGTCTTAATATGAAAATCAACCATGCCCAACCATGGTTATCCTTGGTCCAATGTTGCATTGTGACAAAGATTGTCTCAATGTTTAAATCAAGTATGGTAAACCATAATCAACCATGTTTATTTCATGGTTTATAGTATTTATCTAAGGGTTTATATACCCGGGGTTTATAATATTAATCACTTACATTTAATATTATTCCCTTGGGTTTATAAAAGCTTGGTTTTTTAGTATTAATCCCTTTGGTTTATTATTTCCTTGAGTTTGTAATATCAATCCATTGTGTTTATTGATCTAAGGGTTCACATTCTAAGGGTATAAAATTATTCATAGGGTTTATATCACTAACCCTTGTGTTTAATATAAATCCCTTGTGATTAAAATCATGGTCAATCATGGTCAATCATGGTCAACCATGGTCCAATGTCACATTGTGACAAAGATTTTGTCATTATGAAAATCAAACATGGTGGAACGTCACATTGCGACAAAGGTTGTCTTAATATGAAAACGAGCCATGATCAACTATAACATGGTGGAACGTCATATTGCGACAAAGGTTGTCTTAATATGAAAATGAGTCATGGTCAACTATGTTTATTTTACGATTTATTAGTTCCTTGGGTTTATAATATTAATAATCCCCTGGTTTTATTAATCCTTTGAGTTTAAAATATTAATTCTTAGGGTTTATTAATTGCTTGGGTTTTTAATATTAGTTTGTTGGCTTGACTGATTCCTTGGGTTTATTAATCGGTTAGGTTTATTAATCATTTGTATTTATAATATTAATATGTTGGTTTATCATATTAATAATCCCTTGGGTTTATTGATCCTTTGTGTTTATAATACTAATAATTCGTTGGGTTTGTTGATGTATCGGGTTAATAACATTAATCCCTTGAGTTTTCTAATCCAGTGGGTTGGAAATATTAATCCCTTCGATTTATTAAACCCCAATATTAAGGGTTAAATATTAGTCCTAGGGTTTAATATTAATCCCTTAGGTTTATAATGTCTATCCCTTCGGTTTATTAACTTGTTGGGTTTATAATATTAACAATCCCTAGGGTTAATAATATTAATAGTCATGTGGGTTTATCAATCCTTTGGGTTTAAAATATTAATTCCTAGGCTTTATTAATCCCTTCTGTTTTTTTTATCCCTTAGGTTTATAATAATTTCCCCTTGGGTTTGCTAATTCCTTGGGTTTATAATATTAAATTCTTGAGTTTATTTGTTCCTTAAGTTTATAATATTAATAATTCCTTTGGTTTATCATTTAATCCCTTGGGTTTATTAATCCCTTGAGTTTAAAATATTAATTCGTAGGGTTTATTAATCACTTGGGTGTTTAATATTAGTTTGTTGGGTTTATTAATTGCTTGGGTTTATTAAACATTTGTATTTATAATATTAATGTCTTGGGTTTATTGATCCCTTTTATTTAAAATATTAATAATCCATTTGGTTTATAATATTAATAATCCCTTGGGTTGATTAAACCCCAATATTAAAGTTTAAGTATTAGTTCTAGGATTTAATATTCATCCCTTAAGTTTTCTAATTCTTTGGGTTGATAATATTAATCCCTTGAGTTTTTAATATTAATAATCAATTGGGTTTATTAGGCCCTAATATTAAAGGTTAAATATTAATGCTACACTTTAATATTATTCCATTAGGTTTATAATGTTTATCCATTCAATTATAAATTTTTTGGGTTTGTAATATTAACAACTTCTAAGGTTTATTGATTTCTTGGGCTTATAATATTAATAATCATGTGAGTTTAATAATCCGTTGGGTTTAAAATATTAATGCGTAGGCTTTATTAATCTCATGTTTTTAATATTGATCCCTTGGGCTTGTTAATCCCTTAGGTTTTTAATATTTCTCCCTTGGGTTCACTAATACCTTGGGTTTATAATATTAAACCCTTGTGTTTATTAGTTCCCTCAATTTATAATATTAATAATCCATTGGGTTTATTAATCCCTTGAGTTTAAAATATTAATTCTTGGGGTTTATTAATCGTCTGGGTTTTAAAATTTGTTCCTTAAGTTTATTTAATATTAATAATTCCGTTCATCTATCATTTAATCCCTTGAGTTTAAAATATTAATTCCTAGGGTTTATTAATCGTTTGGGTTTTTAATATTAGTTTCTTAGGTTTATTGATAGCTTGAGTTT
This sequence comes from Pinus tabuliformis, assembly GCA_031772625.1. NCBI lineage: Eukaryota > Viridiplantae > Streptophyta > Pinopsida > Pinales > Pinaceae > Pinus > Pinus tabuliformis. The sequence continues at coordinate 476,743,221 of CM062811.1, read as the reverse complement.
ATTAATCATTTGTATTTATAATATCAATGCCTTGGGTTTATAATATTAATAACCCAAAGGGTTTATTAAACCAAAGGGTTTATTAATACTATAAACCAAAGGGATTATTAATAGTATAAACACAAGGATCAATAAACCCAAGGGATTATTAATAAGGGTTAAATATTAGTCATAGGGTTTAATATTAATCCCTTGAGTTTTCTAATTCTTTGGTTTGGTAATCCCTTGGGTTTTTAATATTAATAACAGGTTGGGTTTATTAGACCCTAATATTAAAGATTAAATATTAGTCTCGGGGTTTAATATTATTCCCTTGGGTTTATAATGTTTATCCATTCAATTTATTAATTCGTTGAGTTTATAATATTAAGAATCCCTAAGGTTTATTGATTGCTTGGGTTTATAATATTAATAATTATGTCAGTGTATCAATCCTTTGGGTTTAAAATATTAATTCATAGGCTTTATTAATCTCAAGTGTTTATAATATTGATCCCCTCAGCTTGTTGATCCCTTAGTTTTTTAATATTTATCTCTTGGGTTCGCTAATTCCCTGGGTTTATAATATTAAACCTTTGGTTTTATTAATTTTGTGAGTTTATAATATTAATAATCATTTGGGTTTATTAATCCCTTAAGTTTAAGATATTAATTTTTAGGGTTTATTAATCGATTGCATTTTAAAATTAGTTTGTTGGGTTTATTGATTCCTTGAGTTTATTAATCGGTTCGCTTTATAATCATTTGTATTTATAATATTAATATTTTGGGCTTATAATATTAATAATCCCTTGGATTTATTGATCCTTTGTGCTTATAATATTAATAGTTCCTTGGGTTTGTTGATCCATTGGATTTTTAACATTAATCCTTTGAGTTTTCTAATTCTTTGGGTTGATAATATTTTTTTTTTCTAAATTTGACTAATTCTATTACTGTAACAAAAATAGTACAAGGAGGCACCAGCCTCTGCAAAGCAAGTCCCAAATTATGCCATGTTTAACAACAAAAGACTGGAAAGAGGCTGCCCGCATCGGGGAAACTAGTCCAAAACTATAAGAGTTTGCTGCCCATGCAAGGGTAATAGCCTGTAGTGCCAGAGTGGAACCGTTTTTTGAACAATCATCAAAATTAATAACATTGCATAAATAAAACACCAAAATTGACCCATAGTATTGGGAGCCGGGAACCCAGAACCTGAAAAACTTTGACCAGCTAGGTGTCGTTAGAAGGAGGAGGTTCTTCCACTATCACACACCTGTACGCCTCCATGTCATCTTCTGCATCCTGTTATCTCTCGATGTTTCTTCCATGTTCTTGAAGCGGCCTGGAATGGTGCGTCCCTGAGTTGCTTCTGTGCATCCCTGAGCTGCTTCTAGGAGCTTTTCTCTTGCTGGTGGTGGTCTGCAGCTGAGTATTGCATGCTGGGTCTTCAGAATTTTGTGGCTCCTCTCTAAATGCCACCGAGATAGTCGCTATTATGCAGGGTCGTTCCAGTGTGCGGCGAAATTAAAATTGTATAAAATGACTGGGTTGCAAAGAAGAAATAGAGGCAGCAGAAGGCTGGGGAGCATTGTCAACAAGCCAAGGACCTATAGTCTGAGCCTGCCCTTGACTGCTGCGAGTGGTAGAGTAGCGTCCAGAGAAATGAGTCGTCGAAGGGGAGGAAGAGTCAGAGGGGGACGAGTCAGGGGGGGTCAAGGAGGGGGGGGTGAATTGTTCTTCCTCTGCTACTACCCCTCCTGTAGCGCATACGATGACATAGACAAGGCATGCTCACCTAGTCAAATTTGAGCGAATGAGGGCGAGAAGGAGTTGTGCCAAAGAATGAGTGGTCGATTAGAACAGAAGGACCAGTTATCAGCGGTTCAAAGCCGAGATTCAATACCAAAGAACCACTCCAAAGGCAGCATAGAAAACTCTGCGAGAAATGTGCACCATCCACCAGCTCAATGAAACACAAAATTTGGCAGCATCTCCCTATTGTTGTGTGCAAGCTTGGCTCCGCAACAGCAGGGAGACAATTCCAGTTCAAATGAGGTAAAGCAGGGGGATGACAGTCTGAAGAGGCCATCTTAAAATCCAGATTGATGAAGCCTCGACTCTCGCAGTGCATTAACATGCCATTAATATCAGCGGTGACCTTCTAGGTGGAAGCGTGGGTGGCCAGGTGGCCTCACCACTTGCCAACCCAAGGTCGCTGCATAGTACCAGCATGCTTAAACACTTGCATCCAGGAGTTCTGCATCATTCTGCACCAGATCAGTGCATTCATGTAAATGAGAGCTATCATTTAAAATGTCAAGTGAGCCTAAGTTTAGAACTCGATCACTGTCCACCCCCAGATTTGCCAAGAGATCTGCCACTTTATTACCTTCCCTTTTGACATGTTTGAATGTGATTGCTCTATTGGTTAAGAGCCATTGTTCTATGAGCTCTAAACGAGCTGCTAATCTCCAGCTGTAGGCTACTTTGTGAGCAGGTGTCCCCTGAAGAATTTGATTAGCCATGTTGATAAGGATCTGTGAGTCTCCTTCAATTACAATAGGGAAGAAACCATGCTGCTGAGCTAAGCAAAGTCCTTGCCACAGTCCTTCTAGTTTAGCTGAATTATTCGTGTCCCATCCTATTGAGCGAAGGAAGAGTAGGAGTGGTTTGCCTCCATGGCCCCTGAAGATGCCTCCAAAACCGGCCATGCCTGGGTTGCCTTTGGAGGCTCCATCAAAATTTAATTGTATCATTCCTTGTGGGGGAGGCTGCCATTTGCTTGGAGCTTTGACATTTAGAAAAGAGTTGTTGGGGTTCTCATGTGTTTGGGTAATCCGAAGATGAAAATTCTCCCAGATGTTCTACTCCTGAGGAAGGGTAGGAAAGTCATCTTCATGCCACTTTTGAAGCACCAAGGTTTCCTGAAGATTGTTGCAGAAATTACTCTAGATGTTATCTAGAGGTGTACATTGATTCTTAAAAATGCGTCTGTTTCTTTCTTTCCATAATGTCCAGATGAGAAGGCCTGGAATAATTTTCCACAAAGAGTTTAGTAACCTGCTCTTGTAAGGATCGATTTCCTAGTTACGGATGGTGTTTGTAATATCCCCTGTCACTTTGCATCTTTTTTGACATCTAAAGCTGGGTTTTTCCCATAGTTTGTTGGCTAAATGGCATGAGTCCATAAGATGTTGTATGGTATCCTCTTGTTGGTTGCAATTGGAACATCTTGAGGGCACGTAGAAACTTTTTTTCCTTAGATTGTCCCAGGTGAGTATCCTTTTTTGACATAGCAGCTAGAGAAACGTTGATATCTTGGGCCAAATTCTGGGAGACCAGATTTTGTCCCAAAGAGGGTCTTTGGAATCCTAATTGCTAATCAAAAGGTTGTACACCTCCATAGTGGTGAAAATCCCACGTGGCGTGTACCCCCATCTCAAAATATCCATCTTTTCTGAGAATCTAATTTTCCAATTCGTGAGTTTTGTATCAATCTCATTATGGATTTGCTCTGTTCCTTGTCTGATAATTTGTGCCGCTTTTAGCCATTGTCTATATCCTTGATTGAGGGATGGAATCTGTTGGCATTTTGGCACAGGTGTGGCACTATGGTACAGGTGTTGTCCTTGATGGCAACTCTCTTTGAAGACAGATCTCAGTCCAGACTACAAGAATGAAGAGAAATTTCATATACGCAGGTTCATTAAGCCCAAGTTGCGTATACACGCTGGTACGCTATATATTAAGTCGCGAATACGCAGGCTCGCTATATACGAAGTCGCGTATACACGCAGTTTCATGAACAGAAAAGAGCATACATGTCGAGAAGCTTTCTTTTGGTCCGTGGTAGTTAGTCCTCGGTACTTGAGCCTATGATTTTGGACCAAGGTATCTCGACAGTCGTGTTGATCCCGAGTTTTGAAGTTGATGGTATTGTGTTACTATGGTTTTGGACCGTGGTATTGTGAAGGGCCTAAGGCTATATAAGGAGAAGAAGATCATTAGGCAATTGTATCGAAAAGTCTTGAATATCTAATGAAGAAAGAGATCTAGTATGCAGGTTCTGGGTTGATGATACATTGCTTGATCTGAGCTAAGGAGAGATCACACTGGTTGATGGAAGACTAGATCTAAGGATAGATCGGGATCAAATTGTTTGAAATGAACTATCTTTATATGGTTGATTATGCGTAATTTTAGATCTGCATACTGACGCAATGTTATGTTCTGGGTATGACTGATGTCTGGTACAACTGCGAAGTTTTAAGAGAATACTTTTAGATCTGTACGCATGTTGGCTTCGGTAAAAACGCGTGTATACGCGGGTTTGTTTCATTGAAGTAGCGTATATCTTTTGAAGCTTAATTTTTGGGGTTGCAGTTGGGTCTGACTGTTATTGCAGAGTTCTGTAGTTTGCTCTGTGTTCTGGTGACTGGGTGTTGACAGGGTTTCAGTGGTTCAGTGATTCAAAGATTGATGATGCTAGTATTGGTTGTTTTGTGCTTCAATGATTTGTGAATGAATCGTGGTCTTCAGATTGTAATGTTGTGCTTCAGGAGTATCCAGTCTGAAAATTGATGAAAAAGTGGTACCTGAAGGAAAGAAGATTGTAGGCCAGCACCTACTAGTACAAGAGCAAAGGGGGTAGGAGCTCCCTTCCAGGAGAGTCTAGAAAACGAGAGAAGGTTGTAGCCTTCTGCAGGTTGTAGCCTGCGTACTGGTATAAGGCTGCACCAGTACAAAAGATTGTAAACTGAAGTTTCTGATTAAAGAAAGATAGAGACGACTTGCAGCAGGTGGTTTTCACCCACATTGGGTTTCCACCTTATATCTTGGTATTCATGTGTGTGGCTTTTGTGTGATGATCTATTCTATTATACTACACCTGTTTACTGTTAAAATGGTTAATAATGTTCTGATGCATTTATCGAAGATAAGCTAACTGAATCATAAGAGTTCTGGATATACGCTAGTTGCTTTAGACACAGCAGCGTGTACACGCGGGTTCACTTAACTGAAGTAGCGTATATGTTTCTGAATATGAAATTGAAAAAGTTTTATTGATCTGATAATACTGATTCACCCCCCCCTCTCAGTATTATTTCCAACAATTGGTATCAGAGCAGGTCCTTCAGAGAAGCTTGATCGCTTGAAGGTAGATCGTTCATCATGAGCAACTACGAGAAAGAAGCATCAATCAGGCCACCGGTTTTTGATGGGACAAACTTCAATTATTGGAAGGTAAGAGTTACTGCCTATCTTCAATCTCTTGGTACAGAAGTTTGGGACATCGTAGAGACAGGCTACACTTTTCCTTCAGCTACTCCTACAGATTCGGCCGAGAAAAAGAAATATGAAACAAATGCGAAAGCAGTCAGTACTCTATTGGGATGTATATCCCAATCGGAATTCATGAAGGTAATGCACTATAAATCTGCAAAATAAATATGGGACAAAATTGTCACGAGCTATGAAGGAGACGAACAGGTAAAGCGTGCTAAACTTCAAACTCTCAGGATTAAGTATGAGACTCTTAGAATGTATAATGATGAAAGTGTGGCTAACTATTTCCTTAGGGTGGATGAGATTGTTAATTGCATGAAAAACTTGGGTGAAGAAATAAAAGAGGCTATTGTGGTTGAAAAGGTTCTAAGATCATTATCCCCCAAATTTGAATCTAAAGTGTCTGCAATAGAAGAAAAGGAAAATCTACGAACTCTTACTATGTCTCAGCTTCACGGAATTCTAACTGCTTATGAAATGAGAAAGGGAGGTCCATCAGACAGAAGAGAAGTTGCTTTCAAGGCTTCAGGCAAAGAAGATTATTATGAAGCAAGTCACGTGCCAGAAGATGAAGAAGAAGAATCAAATTTTGTCAGAAATCTTCAAAGGGGTTCTGGAAGGTTCAGAGGTAAGTTACCTTTTAAATGCTTTGCTTGTGGAAGAGTAGGTCATTATGCTGCCAAATGTCCTCACAAAGATAAGAATGACAAGGGAAAGGAACCTGTCAAATGGATCAAGAAACAGAATGAAAAGAAGAAAAGCTATTACACTCATGAAGATAGTGATGGTCTTTCAAATAGTGACGAAGATGAACAAGGTAATAGATATAAACTTTTAATGGCTTTTGAAGATGATGACTACATGGATGCTATAGATGTAGAAGGCTTTTGTGAAGAGATGAATAATCTCAAAGTTTGCTTAGAAGAGAAAAGTGATATTATTGATTCTCTACAATGTCAACTGGCTGAAAAGGAAAAACATCTTGAAAAATTGGAATGTGAGATTGTTTGTCTTAGAAAGGAGATTGAGAAAACAAAAGCGATTAATCTTAAATTTGTTAAAGGATCTGAAACCTTGGATGAGATTATCAATGTGCAGCGTTCTCCTCTGATCAAGATAGGTCTGGGATATAATGGAGAAAATCTCAAGCTTCTACCTCTAAAAGTTATCTTGATGCAGCAAGGAGGAGCGAGCAAAGGCCAAATAAAAGTCATCAGGTGAATCAGGGACAGTTTACCTCAAGAACAAATAAAGACTATCAAGAAATTCGGGGACAAGCTGCCTTCAGGACAAATAGAAGCTACAATCAGCCACAGGTAAAATCTTCCCAATTTGCCCCAAGAATGGATGTCAATAGAAGCTACAATCGGTTGGATGATAGATCTGATTATCACAGAAGTTTCTTTAATGGCCAATGTTTTTCTTGCCATAACTTCGGTCACAAAGCAGCTCAATGTGTTGCCTACAAGACAATCATGACTAGAGAAGCTCAAAAGCAAAGAAGTATGACTGGAACCATGAAAAGGACTTATAACAACTTTTCGGTTCTTGAAAATGAAGTTGAATGATCTATTTTTAATAACTTTGGTCATGAAGACTCTGAATGCAGGAGCAGGTTCAGAAAGACAACTCAGAAGGAACAAACCTCAAATGTCAGAACATGGAGAATAAAGGAACCGCAACCAGAAAGATGTGGGATAGCCTTTTATGCAGAAGGTCAAGAAAGTCTATGGTACATTGACAGCGGATGTTCGAAGCATATGACAGGGGACAAAGAAAAACTTGAATCATATACCGCATTAGAAAAGGGAAAGAAAGTTTCTTTTGGAAATGATATCTCTGCAGCCATAAAAGGAAAAGGCATTGCTCCGTTGAAAGAGAAGGTCAAAGCTGGAAATGTTTTGTATGTTGATGGATTGAAGCATAATCTTCTGAGTGTCAGTCAGATGTGCGATCAAGGAACAGAGGTAATATTTAGATCAAATGGATGTTGTGTTCGTGATCTTGATACAGGTGAAACAGTGATCAAAGGAAGAAGGACTCCAAATAATCTATACATATTTGAAGAAAGACAACAACAATGCTATTTGAGCAAGGATGATGAACACTGGATATGGCATCGGAGACTGAGGCATCTAAGCTTTTCACAAATAAGGAAAGCATGCAGATATCAGGCAGTTCGTGATCTTCCAGATATCAAAATTCCAGACAACACCATATGCAAATCATGTCAGTTTGGAAAGCAAACCAGAACTAATTTTCCTGAGAAGGAAGGATCAGCTAGCATGCCTCTTGAGCTAGTACATACAGATACATGTGGTCCATTCAGAAAAAGTCGAGGAGAAGAATATTTGATATTATTCATTGACGATTTCTCCAGGTTTGTCTGGTTAGGACTTATGAAGCACAAAGATGAAGCATTCGAAAAATTCAAATCCTTCAAGGCCTTGGTTGAAAATGAATCAGAACACAAAATTAAGTGCCTTAGATCTGACAGAGGTGGGGAGTTTACCTCGAATGAATTTTTTGATTTCTGTGAAGAACATGGGATAAGAAGAGAATTCTCTACAACTAGAACTCCTCAGCAAAATGGAGTTGTGGAAAGAATGAACAGAACAGTGCAACAAATGGCTCGTGCTATGCTTGATGAATCAGGTACTCCCGCAACTTTCTGGGGTGAAGCTGCACATGCTGTGGTTATTATTCTCAACAAAACAAATGTCCGAGTAAACAGCACTCAAACCCCTCATGAGCTCTGGTGTGGTGAGACTCCCTCGGTGAAGCACTCCAAAATCTTTAGGAGCAAATGTTATATTAAGAATACTGATGAGCAACTTGGCAAACTTGAACCTAGAGCAGATGAAGGCATTCTTCTTGGTTATTCTCCACATAGCAAAGCATACAAGTGCTACAATAAAAGACTTGGCAAAATTGTTGACAACATTGATGTTGTGGTTGATGAGAAGGGATACATTCCTAGGCAAGTTCATCATGAAGACATTGAAGAAGATGAAGGCTACCCTCAAAGACAGAATGATGAAGAAGAAGAACCTCAAGAAGAACCAGAGGAGCAGACAAGAATAGAAGAGAAGACTCCATCCAGATATGTTCAGAAGAATCATCCAGAATCTCAGATTGTGGGGCAGAAAGAAGCAGGAGTACAAACAAGAAGAACAATTGCAGAAGCTTCAAGCTACTTGGCATTACTCTCTTCCACTGAACCACAAAATGTGAAAGAGGCATGCAAAGATGAATGTTGGATCAAAGCAATGGATGAAGAACTTGAGTAGATCGAAAAGAACAACACTTGGGAATTGGTTCCTAGACCAAAAGATAAGAATGTCATAGGGACAAAATGGGTCTTCAAAAATAAATTGAATGAAAATGGAGAAGTAATTAGAAACAAGGCCAGACTTGTTTGTAAAGGGTATGCGCAGCAAGAAGGAATAGATTTTGAAGAGACCTTTGCTCCTGTTGCAAGACTTGAGGCCATCCGAATGTTCCTTGCTCTCTCAAGCTTTCAAAACTTCAAAGTATTTCAAATGGACGTGAAATCAACCTTTCTGAATGGAGACTTAGAAGAAGAAGTATATATCGAACAGCCAGATGGTTTCATTCTTGGGAATGATCCAAACCTTGTATGCAGATTGAAAAAGGCTCTCTATGGTCTCAAACAAGCTCCAAGGGCTTGGTACTATCGGTTGGACAAATATCTTCACCAACAAGGTTTTTAAAAAGGGTCAGCAGATAGCAATCTCTATATAAAAGTTGAAAATAACAAATTGCTAATACTTGTTGTGTATGTAGATGATATTATCTTTGGCAGCAATGAAGAGGCTATGAGTCAAAACTTTGCCTTGGTTATGCAGAAAGAATTCAAAATGTCATTACTTGGAGAATTGACATACTTTCTTGGATTGCAAATCCAACAAAATGAAGGAGGTATTTTCTTGTCTCAAACCAAGTACCTCAAGCAGATCATGAAGAAGTATGGCATGGAAGATTCAAAGCCAGTTTGTACCCCCATGGTTACAGGATGCAGCCTCAGTGCAAATGATGAATCAGCAGCAGTTCACCAACCAACTTATAGATCCATGATTGGGAGTTTGCTTTATTTGACAGGTACCCGACCAGATATTATGCATGCAGTAGGAATTGTTGGAAGATTTCAAGCCAACCCAAAGGAAACTCATCTTCAGGCAGTCAAAAGAATCTTCAAGTATCTTCAAGGGACTCAAAACTATGGCTTATGGTATCCTAGAGATACAGATCTCACTCTTCATGCTTACACAGATGCAGATTGGGCCAGAAGTGTGGATGACAGGAAAAGCACAAGTGGTGGTGCTTTCTTCATGGGTTCCAGATTAGTATCTTGGTTCAGCAAGAAACAAAGTTCAATTGCTTTATCTACAGCTAAAGCAGAATATGTGGCTGCGGCATCTTGTTGCACACAACTTCTTTGGATGATGCAGACCTTGCAGGATTTTCAAATCACTTGCACTCCACCAGTCTCTATCTTATGTGATAATACAAGTGCAATCAGCATTTCAAAGAATCCAGTCATGCATTCAAAGACCAAGCACATACCAATCAAGTATCACTTCCTCCGGGAACAAGTGCTTGAACAAAAGGTCAAGTTGGAGTATGTTTCTTCTAAAGAACAAGTTGCTGATATTCTCACAAAACCACTGCCCAGGGAGACTTTTGAATATCTTAGACAAAAGCTGGGAGTAGTTGATGCTTCATCCTGCTGTTGAAGCTTGTCTGTTCTAAAGAAAAGTTGGTATACGCGAGTTGTGTAAGGGATATCCGCGTACATACGCTGATTTATGCAGGTGAAGTTGCGTATATGGAGTTCTGAACAGCAAGGGCAGATTCTGGTTGGAGAAGGTCTGAGATGGGTATGCCAGAGTCCTTCAGGCACAGTTTCAGGGGGAGCAGCTTAAAGTCTAATAAAGCATTGTTGGCATTTAGATGCTTTTGGTTCTAGTTCACAACTGTTGTTGGTTTCAGGAGAAGGAGCACAGAAGGAAATCTTGGTTGCTGATCTAAAAGATGATTATCAGATGCTGCTGGTGACTTTCATAAGTCTTGGTCTAGATTTTTCGTCTCTATGTCATGTATCTCTTTTGTGATATCTCTTCTATGGTGTCAAGGTCATGTAACGGCCTATGTTGGTTTCCCCACTATGCCTGGGATGAATGATGTAATGTAATTGGTTGTTATATGTAAATTTATGATGTATCCCCTCTTGGCTGGGAGTATGGATGTATATATTGAGTCTTTTGGTGATAGGAAGGTCCTTTATGATGTATAAGTCTTGGTTCTTTAGAAGAACATCTTTTGCAGATCTTGCCTACAGTCAAGGGGAGCATGTTCAGCACAACAGAGCAGAGATATCTACATGTACTCAGGGGGAGCACAGCCCTTTGCCCTTGATGACAAAGGGGGAGAATGATTCTAAGGATCTTGGGGTTGCCATCAAGTCCAAAGGGGGAGATTGTTGGCATTTTGGCACAGGTGTGGCGCTATGGTACAGGTGTTGTCCTTGATGGCAACTCTCTTTGAAGACAGATCTCAGTCCAGACTACAAGAATGAAGAGAAATTTCATATACGCAGGTTCATTAAGCCCAAGTTGCGTATACACGCTGGTACGCTATATACTAAGTCGCGGATATGCAGGCTCGCTATATACGAAGTCGCGTATACACGCAGTTTCATGAACAGAAAAGAGCGTACATGTCGAGAAGCTTTCTTTTGGTCCGTGGTAGTTAGTCCTCGGTACTTGAGCCTATGATTTTGGACCAAGGTATCTCGATAGTCGTGTTGATCCCGAGTTTTGAAGTTGATGGTATTGTGTTACTATGGTTTTGGACCGTGGTATTGTGAAGGGCCTAAGGCTATATAAGGAGAAGAAGATCATTAGGCAATTGTATCGAAAAGTCTTGAATATCTAATGAAGAAAGAGATCTAGTATGCAGGTTCTGGGTTGATGATACATTGCTTGATCTGAGCTAAGGAGAGATCACACTGGTTGATGGAAGACTAGATCTAAGGATAGATCGGGATCAAATTGTTTGAAATGAACTATCTTTATATGGTTGATTATGCATAATTTTAGATCTGCATACTGACGCAATGTTATGTTCTGGGTATGACTGATGTCTGGTACAACTGCGAAGTTTTAAGAAAATACTTTTAGATCTGTACGCATGTTGGCTTCGGTAAAAACGCGTGTATACGCGGGTTTGTTTCATTGAAGTAGCGTATATCTTTTGAAGCTTAATTTTTGGGGTTACAGTTGGGTCTGACTATTATTGCAGAGTTCTGTAGTCTGCTCTGTGTTCTGGTGACTGGGTGTTGACAGGGTTTCAGTGGTTCAGTGATTCAAAGATTGATGATGCTAGTATTGGTTGTTTTGTGCTTCAATGATTTGTGAATGAATCGTGGTCTTCAGATTGTAATGTTGTGCTTCAGGAGTATCCAGTCTGAAAATTGATGAAAAAGTGGTACCTGAAGGAAAGAAGATTGTAGGCCAGCACTTACTAGTACAAGAGCAAAGGGGGTAGGAGCTCCCTTCCAGGAGAGTCTGGAAAACGAGAGAAGGTTGTAGCCTTCTGCAGGTTGTAGCCTGCGTACTGGTATAAGGCTGCACCAGTACAAAAGATTGTAAACTGAAGTTTCTGATTAAAGAAAGATAGAGATGACTTGCAGTAGGTGGTTTTCACCCACATTGGGTTTCCACCTTATATCTTGGTGTTCATGTGTGTGGCTTTTGTGTGATGATCTGTTCTGTTATACTGCACCTGTTTACTGTTAAAATGGTTAATAATGTTCTGATGCATTTACTGAAGATAAGCTAACTGAATCATAAGAGTTCTGGATATACGCTAGTTGCTTTAGACACAGCAGTGTGTACACGCGGGTTCACTTAACTGAAGTAGCGTATATGTTTCTGAATATGAAATTGAAAAAGTTTTATTGATCTGATAATACTGATTCACCCCCCCCCCCCCTCTCAATATTATTTCCAACAGAATCCAGTGCTGATTGACTTTTTCCTTCTGTTGCTTGGCCCAATCATCTGTTTGTGGAGGTGTGAACAAATTGCTTAACCTAGGTCTTTGTTGCCAAGAGTCAGCCCAGAAACGAGCATTGATGCCATCTCTGATTTCCCAGAAACTGTGCTTCTGAATCATGGCGTTATGCTGTCTAGCAACATTCCATATTAAGGTGCCCTTTTTAGTGGACAGAAGCCTGATTAAATCTTCTAGCAGTCTGTTATTTGCATATTTGGCAGTCCAAAGCATAGCTCACAGTGTGTGTGGAGCTAAGAGCCATTTCCACCATATCCTTGCTCCCATAACTGCATTTCTGTGTTGAGGATCTCAGAGACCTGTACCTCCATATTTTTTTGGAAGACAAACTGTTTTCCATTTGACCAATGCCCATTTACGATTTTGGCCTAAGGATCCCCATAGAAAGTTACGTTGTAAATTTTTAATCCTCTTAAGCACCCATTTTGGTGCCACCAAAAGAGAGAAAAGATATAAAGGCATCGATTGTAAAACAGCTTTAACTAACACTAGCTGACTAGCCATATTGAGGGCTCTGTAGGTCTAGGAGGAAAGGCAGGCTTCAAGTTTTTCGAGGAGAAATTTCCATGAGGCATGTTTTAGTGCTGAATCAGCCAAAGTAGAGAAGCTACAAAGAATCCAAGAATGTGGGTTATAGAGGATTGAGTAGTGGAGGGAGTGTGAAAAAAGAAGATTTGTGATTTTGCAGTGTTAATGCTAGCTCCAGATACTTTTGAATAGTCATTAAGCAGGGATTTAAACATTAATGCTTCTTGAACTAAAGGGTGCCCAAACAACATGTTGTCATCCAAAAATTGTTGATGAGTGATAGTTGGGGAGTTATGGACTGAAATACCTCTAAGCTGCTGAGTTTGAAGAGCGTTCTTGATTATACGACCTAACCCTTCGGCCATTAGCACAAAAAGAAATGGAGAGAGGGGATCTCCTTGAAAAATGCCTCTAGAGGGGTGGAAAGGACGAGAATAAATGCCATTTACCAATATGGAGAACAAAGTAGAGGACACAAGATTCATCACCCATCTGACCCATGGAGGAGAAAATCCAAAGGTTGTAAGTATTTTTTGAATGTAGATCCAGATTAACTTGTCAAAAGCTTTAGAGAGATCAATTTTGAGAAGCATACCTACTTTTTTGTTGTGCTTTAGTGAATGAAAGATCTCATGGGTGAGGATGATGCCGTCAATGATTTGCCGTCCTTCTACGTATCCCAATTGTTTTGGCAATATGAGCAAGGGAAGTAGTGGTTTCAAACAGGAAGCGACGACTTTGGAGATGACTTTGTAGATAACATTGTAGAGAGTTATTGGCCTGAATTTGTCCAATAAAGGTGGCATTTAGAGATGGAAGCAACCAATGAAGAGTCCTAGATTCTTCCATAACCTACCAAACGTCCACTTTGATGAGATCCCAGAACCTATGAAAGAAGTTGGAGGTAAAACCATCTGGTCTAGGAGCTTTTCCATCCTTGAGCCGATTCATTGCTGATTCAACTTCCTGTAGAGTAACCAGGCGAAGGAGTAATTGATTATGTTCTTTTGTTATGATTTTAGGGATGTGCTGGAGAATTCATTCTACAGCTGGCTGTCTGTTGATTTGTGGTTCCTGATGAACGTTTTTGAAATGCTTGAGGAGCTCTCTTTTGATATCATCATGTTCTTCAAGCCTTTCTCCCTGCTGATTCTAAATTTGTGTAATGTTGTTGTGCATTCTTCTATGTATGGTGGTGCGGTGAAAGAATTTCGTATTCCGCTCTCCCTCTTTTAGCCATCTTACTCTGGATTTTTGCTTCCAAAGGATCTCCTCTTGCTTTCTTCTTTCATCCAACTGATTCTGAAGGTTTTGTTCCTTTTCCACCAGTGCTTCTCTCCTTCCTTCATTAATTATTTTCTGCTGAAGGTCCATCATTTCTTGTGCTAGGGCTTTTTGGGCTTGAAGATATTTCCAAAGGTCATTTGATTCCACTATTTGATGTGCATTTTGAGATATTTGAGCCGCTATTGACATTGATACATTTTTGTTCCTTCAGGGGGAATGAAGCTTTTCCAGACTGAGAGGACCAGATTGTTGAATTCTGGATGTGTAAGCCAAAATGCTTCAAAACGAAAGGGTTTCTATGTGGAGTTGCCGAGTCTTTGCCATTGAAGAGATATGGGCCAATGGTTGAATCTGGATAGAGGCAAGATTGAGGCAGTAAAGTCTCGTCCTAAATGAATGGCATTGTCAGATAACAAGAAAATATCCAACCGAGAGGCAATTTGTTGTGAACCTAATCTTCTATTGTTCTAGGTATACATTCCATTGTTAAAGGGAAAACCAATGAGCCAGTTATTTTGTATAAAATCCTTGAAGTGGATGCTTTCAATGTCTAATCTAACTCAGCCTCCATTCTTTTCCTCAAGTTTAGTAATCATATTAAAGTTTCCACTTGTAATCCAAAGAGGATGGACTCCGGTAGAGTTTGAGCGATGATATTGTGTTCAGCAATGCCAATTTGTTCGTGGAATCTTGGGGGAATAGACATTGGTGAGATGTCCATGAGCATTGGTCCCTATGATATGAAAAGTAGCTTGAATGAGATTATGAGTTGCATGGATGTCAGTGAGAGAAATGGCCCGTGTATCCCATGCTATTGCAAGTCCCCCTGAAGCTTCCGAGGCGTCCACTGCTACGGAATGGCTTTCTGGCCAGGATTTTGAGAGGATGGTGCCAAGTGTATTACTGTTACATTTTGTTTCTTGCATGAAGAATATTTGAGGTTTCTCCTACTGTATCATGTTTTTGATCATTCTATACTTCACAGGGCTGTTTAACCCTCTTAAATTCCATGATGTGAGCTTCATGGTTCAATATTGGGTAGCGACCTGTAATACTTCGTTAACTTGGAATATCTTCCTGACTGCACCAACATTCCCCCAGTGATGACGGTTCTTTGCAAATCTGTCTTTCTCCCTCGTTTCTTGGTATCTTTGGGAAGGTTTTTCCCATCCCATTGACTACCCGGTTGGATCCCTAAAGTTCGTTGCTGATGTGCTCTAGAAAGGATTACCTCCAAACTTTCTAACTGTCTATCTAGGATTTTATCAAACTCTTTCTTCTTACATGCTTGCTCAAGGCTGAATATGTCCAGATCCCTAATGTCAATACTTTCAGGCTCCTCTTCGATATGTTTGGGCTCACTGCGTCCTGCAACGAAGTCATTTGAATGGATTGGTTCTTGGAGAAAGATATTAATTTCCATTCCATTAGGCCTCCATTTAGATTCCTTATTGGGATTGGATGTTGGGCTTACAGTGGCGTGAGGTGGATTTAGTGCATTCCTTGTGTCTGAGGGTTGGATTACCGAAGATAGCTTAGGTATATTAGCAGTTTGGTTGGGGGGCTCATAGTCATTCAAAGCTAGTTGTGCTAAGATATCAAAGCTATTGCTAGTAGAGGGTATGGAGGAGTTGGCTGTGGGATTTCTAAAGCCTGATGTAGGCTTTTTTCGGTTATTGACTTTGGTAAATCCTTCTGAATCAGGTTTTTCTGAGGTGGCATTGGTTTTGGGGGTTGCATTTAGGGGGCAATCACGGAAAGATGACCATGGGCATGACATTTTTTGCATATGAATGGGACATGTTCATAATCTATAGGCTGAATCCATTCAAAATCATCATAATATAGACTTACTGAGTCCAGGAGTGATTTGTCTAGGTGCATGTAGATACAGATGCGAACATAAGAGGTGTACCGTCTGAGTTTCGTTTCTTCGGCTATCTTTATGAAGTCTCCCAAACTATTTCCTATGTCTTTTAGTGATTCTTCATCCTAGTACTCTAATGGAAGGGAATACATTCGGATCCAGACTGGCGCCCAACTGAAATACTCTTTGTCCGGGTTGAATCTTTCGATCCAGTCTCTTAGATACAGGCCCACAGAGTTGAAGAAGTAGGGGTCGTCATCTAAGACTCTGTTACGGTCTTCTATGCAGTTGAATATAGCCATAAAGAAACCTTTAGGTCTGAGCTACAGGGTGACTTGTCCTTTAGGTTTCCATTTGGCCGCAATCCATCCCTGCAGGGCTTTCTCCATCAGCTAGAAGCCGATAAATTTCCCTATGAGAGCGTGGTCCTTCATAAACTGGATTTGGGTATTGATCCGGTGACCAGGTAATTCTATCTTGGGTCGCTCTGCTGCAATGGGTTTGCAAGTGGTAGAGGTCGCTTTGTGGATCTCTCTATTCAGTGTAGAATCTTGCTGTTGAGTCTGAGGTGTGGCCTCCATATCCTGTGGTGATTTTTGTTTTCCTTGATCTGCTCGGTCAGTTTGCTTTGCAGTGATGTCATTCTGAGCCATATCAGAAGCCCTTTCAATCACATTGGGAATCTGAATCTTGTTGCTGCTGTTGGGGGGAGGCTCCGAGTCCCCCCCGGAAGGGAATCCATAGCAATGGGCCTATTTGCTGAAGAATGCTATCGCCAGAGGGGCTGAGTTGTTATAGTCTGGTGTTGAGCAGAGTGATTCTGTCGTTGCAGAGTTTTCCAGAAACCCTAAGCAACCATGAAGCGCCTTACAAACATGATAAAGGTTTAATCTTTGGGTTGATAATATTAATCCCTCGGGTTTATAATATTAATAATCATGTGAGTTTATCAATCATATGCGTTTAAAATATTAATTCCTATGCTTTATTAATCTCTTGTGTTTTTAATATTGGTCCCTTGGGGTTGTTGATCTTTTAGGTTTTTAATATTTATCCCTTAGGTTCACTAATTCCTTGGGTTTATAATATTACACCATTGGGTTTATTAGTTCCTTGGCTTTACAATATTAATAATCCCTTGAGTTATCAATCTCTCGAGTTTAAAATATTAATTCTTAGGGTTTATTAATCGTTTGGGTTTTAAAATTAGTTCGTTGGGTTTAATGATTCCTTGGGTTTATAAATCACTTCGGTTTATTAATCATTTTTATTATAATATTAATCTGTTGGGCTTATAATATTAATAATCCCTTGGGTTTATTGATCCTTTGTGTTTATAATATTAATAATTTCCTGGGTTTGTTGATCCATTGGGTTTATAACATTCATCCCTTTAATTTTTTAATTCTTTATGTTGGTAATATTAATCCCTTGGGTTTATAATATTAATAATCCCTTAGGTTTATTAAATCCCAATATTAAGGGTTAAATATTAGTCCTACAATTTAATATTAATCCCTTAGGTTTATAATGTCTATCCCTTCGATTTATTAACTTGTTGGGTTTATAATATTAACAATCCCTAGGGTTTATTGATCCCTTGGGTTTATAATATTAATAGTCATGTGGGTTTATCAATCCTTTAGGTTTAAAATATTAATTCCTATGCTTTATTAATCCATTGTGTTTTTAATATTGATCCGTTGTGTTTTTTGATCTATTACATTTATAATATTTCCCCCTTAGGTTTACTAATTCATCGAGTTTATCATTTAATCCCTTGGGTTTATTAATCCCTTGAGTTTAAAATATTAATTCCTAGGGTTTATTAATCGCTTGAATTTTTAGTATTAGTTTGTTGGGTTTATTAATTCCTTGGGTTTATTAATCATTTGTATTTATAATATTAATGCTTTTGGCTTATAATATTAATAATCCCTTGGGTTTGTTGATCCATTGAGTTTATAACATTATTCCCTTGAGTTTTCTAATTCTTTGGGTTGGTAATATTAATCCTTTGGGTTTCTAATATTAATAATCCCTTGGATTTATTAAACCCCAATATTAAGGTTTAGATATTAGTCAGAAGGATTAATATTAATCCCTACGGTTTTTTAAGTTTATCCCTTTAGTTTATTAATTCATCGGGTTTATAATATTAACAATCCCTAGAGTTTATTGATCCCTTAGGTTTATAATATTAATAGTCATCTCAATTTATCAATCCTTTGGGTTAAAAATATTTATTCCCAGGCTTTATTAATCCCTTAGGTTTATGATATTTATCCCTTGGGTTTACTAATTCCTTGAGTTTATAATATTAAACGCTTTAGTTTATAATATTAAACCCTTGGGTTTATAATATTAATAATTCTTTGGGTTTATAATTTAATCTCTTGGGTTTATTTATAGCTTGAGTTTAAAATATTAATTGCTATAGTTTATTAATCCCTTCTATTTTTTGCATTAGTCCTTGGGTTTCTTGATTCCTCAAATTTATAATATTTATCTGTTGTGTTTACTAATTCTTTGGGTTTATAATATAAATAATCCCTTGGGTTTAAAGTGGTAATTCCTAGGGTTCGTTAATCCAATGTGTTTTTAATTTGATTCCTTGGGCTTATTGATCCTTTATGTTTATAATATATATCCTTTAGATTTACTAATTGATTGAATTTATAATATTAGTTGTTTCAGTTTGTAATATTGATAATCATATATGTTTATTAATCCCTTGGATTTAGTTTATAGTTTTAATTTACTTTGAGTAAATATATGAATGATATTAACAATTATATTAATAAATATATAAAGAATATTGATGATATTAATAAGAGGTATATACATATTATAAATAATAATATTATTTACATTTAAATTATATTATAATTTGAATTATAACTATTAATATATTATTATTACATATTTTATTATTAAATTCTATATATATATATATATATATAAAACATATTTTAGTTTAATAAATACTATCCATATAGTTAATATTATTAATATATTCCAAGTAAATATATAAAATATATTGGTAACTATATTCATAAATATATAATAATTATTAACTATAATATAATGGTGAGAATAAATACATATTATCAATAAAAACTAAATTTTATTATTATGTTATATATGGATTTTTTAACTATAATTATTAATATATTAGCAAAATTTTATGTAACAACTAATATTATATTAATATACAAAATAATGTTAACATAGTAAGTATAATTATATAAATATAAGATATTATGGTTATTATTATTTATATAGTTATTAATAATGAGAAATAGTTAATTTTTAACAAAAATACATTTAAGAGTTATTAATATAATGGGTGATGGATATATCATATTAGCACATATCAACCACATTAGTAAATATGGTTATAAACGTATTTTATATACACTTATAAACATATATAAACAACATTGATAAATATGATTGTGCTAATTTAAAAAATAATAAAATACAATCTCCCCTTAAAAAAATTAATTAAAAATACCAAAACATATCTATATAGAGGTGGTGTCAGGGAGGACCAATGCAGAAGTCAAGAATCTCTGCTGACATGCTGATTCACAGTTTCAACTTTTACGTAAGAGTCCAAATTATAAAGTTTAACATTTTTGGAAGACCGTTCACACCGATAGAGTAAGCCATACGGCATTAGACGGCCGCTACAGTGAGCAAATTGTAGACGCTTTCAAAAATATGTCCAGGTGGATATATTCGTACAACATTGCTGATATTATGGAGTGTATATACGTCATCTTATCCATGCACCGGCATCAAATCTTGGCTGCTACTGTATGATTGATTTAAAACCAAGATGGTTTCTCTGCACTGATGATGGATGAAATGCTTGTAATATATTCGACAGCTCTACCAAAATATCTGCACCCCTTGTCGCTATTATATAAACTTTTGGATGAGTCAAACAAGATATGTCTGAGATGCTCAGAGGATTTCATCGGGATCTTATCTCAAGGAAAATTGGGTGGCAGAGTTTAAGAATTTTCAGCTTAAATTAGTGTAATAAAGTTATGAGATTGTAGTCTAATGATTGTTTGTGGTGGTGTGGTTTCATTTGTTTATTTTTCCTGAGTTGTTTTTAGCGTGATTTCTTTTGAAAGTTTTTCTGATTTAATTTTTCTAAAACAAGAATTTATTGAATTCACAAGTTTGATGGGTAACCCCTGCATATTTTAAGTGCTCTAAAAGTTTTTCAGGGTGCTCAATCTATATATGCACTCAAAAAAACCAATTTAAATAACATAAATCAAGATTTCACCTCAAATTTTTTCTCTGCCACATTTAGGCACCAAAAAGTCCAAAAAATCACACTAAAAAACAGTGTTAATCACTATTAAACACAAAAGTGAATATACTTATTTGGTTAGTGATTAAATTTAATTAAAAATGTTGTAAAATATTAATAATCTCTCTCATTGTGCTTGCCAAGTTTGTTTTGATAGTACAACTCTGAAGATGTGTTGAGAATATTTCACTCTTACTCTCAACCATAGATAAAATATTAGAATGTCATGTGAAATAACTAGTTTTATATCAACTTTAAAAAAAAGAAAAAAGAAAAAAGTATTTAAAAATAAAATATTTTTTTAAATAAAAAACAATATCAACTATAGTTAAAAACAAAAATAAATTTATTTATGGTTATTTTAAATTAAATGCATTACAAAATATCAATAATTTTAGCCTCATTATACCTGCGAGAACTTGCGAGATTTGTTGTTGAAATTACAACTCAAAAGATGCAAAAATGTTTCACTCTCACACTCAAACATAAATAAAATATTTAAATGTTAATGTGAACTAACAAAATTTTATATCAATTTAAAAATAAATAAATTAAATGTATAGAAAATAAATATATTCCAAGTTTTGAGTATGGAAAATTTATAATTTTTATAATTGTTAAAAATATTTCAATACAATAAATATATATATATATATATATATATATATATAAAAGAAAGAAAATAAGTATAGATATTGAAAGTAAAAAAAATCAATTATTTCTTAACAAGAATTCCTAATAAGAATTATAAAAAGGAGGTGTGTAATTCGTTGAATTTTTAATATAAAATTAATATGTGGCATTTAAAAATTATTAATAATAAATAATAAATTGGATTATAAATAAAATATTTCAAAGATTTTCGCTCTACTCTAAATGAAATTTGAATATGGGAAAACCCTCTTTAGATTTGAATCTTTGACTTTCTAAAAAAATATACATGTCCTTAACCATTAACTGTTTTTTTAGTATATAAATTTATTGTAATATACTTAAGATATGTTATTAGATTTATGATCATAATGTAATAAATAAGTATTAAGTGAAAATAATTATATGACAATTATTTTGTAATAAAATCTTTAATACACAATATTGATTAGTTATAGAAAAATTATTACATCATATTTATTTACACATTATGAAAATATTTCTTATAATATATCTTGGGTATATCACATAAACCTTCTTCAAATATAAGAATACTTAAATTTGATGAGATATTTTGAAATAGCTAGTAAAAATGAGTCTTTTTATAATTTTTTTCAATTAAAATGTGTTTATTACCAAGGAATCTTCAATTAAAAATGAGTGATTTATTTTTTCTAGTGGATCTAATCTAGTAACCTCACCATATAATTCTCTTGAATTTAGAATAAGCACTGAGTCAACTCCTACGATCACATTAACCCAACTCAAGATTCATTGATATTTTAAAATTTTCTAGAACTATAACAAGTTTTTATATGGAGCCTACAACTTCATAAGTTTGAGTAACTCATTTGTGCCCTTGGCCCTTCCTTCAACCATAATTCTAGAATGGGACAAATAAAATTAGTAGCCTCAAATCTATCATTCTAACTAGTTACTAGACCATTAGATACTCGTGCATGCATACCACAAATTATTATATTCTTCAAGATAGAGGAAAAAAACTCAGTTTCTTTAGTCCCCTCATACATTGTCTCTTGGAACATAATCACATCGAACCTACACATTGAAAGCCACACTATGAGGGATAAATTCGGTAGGAAAACCCCCTAAACTGCTAATGTTAAAGAAAAAATAAATCATGATGTAGCAACCTTCCTAGGGTTCTGTACTCTTAAGTATCCCTTTCATGGTCAATTATTTTCTGGCTTTTAACTCCCTTAAGGCCTTCAATTTTGTTTTTGAGATACATAGGTTTATCCCAATTGGATCCAGTTTATAGTGCATCAAACATAAAGTAACCTTGATCCTTTCTCCTTCATTTTCCAAACTATATTTCCTATAGGAAAAATGACATATGAGATAAATAAGGTGATTATGTAAGTATCCACAACTTTCTCAACATTATTGAGTGGTCTCCCTTAATGCAACTGCATAAGGGCATTTGAAACCACATTAAAAAATTGACAATTCTCTAGCTTCCATTAATGAAATAACACTAGGTATAAAAACTATTTGAAGCTTCCCCTCCAAAATCTCTCCTTTAGGTGATAGGGGCTCTTCATTAAAAAACAACAGAGGTTTTGAATCCATAGAAAGAGACTCCTTACCTTTATATGCACCAACAAAAGTTGACTCCTTATGAGACTACCCCTTTTTAGTTGAGAAGTCTTGTCTCTAGTTAGAGAGAGCTAGGTTGATGTCAACCCCCTGAATGGGTGGCATTCTTCCTTTTGGTTCTTCTTGATCCAATGGAGTCTAATCATTAAGGACATATTACTTTCTAATCCATCACTTCTTCTTAGGCTACCATTAAGGTCTTCAAATTCTACATTCTCTCCACAAAAGGGTCTCCCCAATGATACATTAAGCAATGAAACAATTCTAGTAGTCTAATGATTAAATTAGTAATGATTCCCCCCCAAAAAAACCAATTTATGTTGACAAATAATATTTAATATCAACTTTTATGAGCACTTTCTCCACTCATTTGTCAAGGGAGTCCTAGAGATTTCCTCAACCATAATGAAACACCCAATGTTACCTCCAATTAGTTGTAAAACTGCTCCATTACATAATTCTAGTGTTATTTGAATGATAAGTATTTAAACATGTTGGATATTCATTAGTTCATGATGGGGGTCAAACATTAGCTTTCAACCATACAGTACTAGTGGAAGGCCCCTACAACTAGTCATTTTTAAATATTATAGTATTATCCTTTTCTCAATTGAATTTAAAGGATATCCATCCCATATCCATCCACTTATATTTTGTTGGGGGGGGGGGGGTGGGGGGGTGGGTATCCATGAATCTTTCACCATATTGCTTCTAACCAAAGTATTAGAGTCTTCCTTTACTAGTTTTCTAATAATATTGTTGATCAAGGGTTGGTTCATTAAGACTTCGACCCTATCCATACTACATCAAGTTTGAGCACTAGTTTCATCTTGTCCTTTCTATATCTAATACAATTTTTTCCTTTTCTAAGTGTTAATGCATATTGGATTGACTTTGTCTCTAAGATGCATGCTTTAGGAATTGACTTTAGCTCCATCCCTGATAACACCTCTCTCACTCCTTCCACAACCTTACTAGAGTTAAGGACTTTAAACTTCACAATATGATCTATACTCAAAATTATAGATATCAGAGGCTCTAGCACTTGTGGGGGAAGAGGGTTGGTGGTATCTAGGTCGGAGGTAAAGTTTCTATTTGGGGAGTGTGATTTACACCGGGGACCTTTGTAGGCTAGGAAGCATCAAGGCTTGGTGGATTCTCGAGTAGTGTTGGTACATCTAGCAACAAGAGATCAAGATTCTCTGACATACAAGGTTCTTGAGGGTGATTTGGAATGGTTTCTGATGAGGGTAGCCCTGGGTTCGGAATACTGAGATTAGGGTCTACCAAGTGTTTGATGTCAAGCTTTGGTTTTTTTGCAGACAAATGAATAGAGAAGGACAAATTGCAACGGGGAACAATAGGGTACTCACAATAATTATGGTCTAGTGTCGAAATATATGAAAGTTGGTTTCTTCAAAAAATAATGTTCTCTGTTCTTGCCTATAGTTTCGAGTGTTTCATTGATATTTACCTTAGAATGTGCATCTTGCTCTACAATGATGCCAACATTCGCATAGAGGGAAGCTTGTTCCCTATGACAATCATTCATATGGACCCAAAATGTCGTAGATTATCAACCAAACACTTACAAATCAGAAATTAGTAGGAGAATTAAAAATATCAATCCCTTCGTAAGAATTTTTGAAGGTGCAAAAGTGGGAAGCAAGTGTAAAAATGATAGAAGCAAACTAGAAGAAGCCATAAGAAAGAATTTTCCAAGGTTCAAGTTTCTTGTAGCATTCAAATGCCAAGGCACCAAATGGGGTTTTCAACAAGTGTGGTATGTTTGTATGAATTTTAAACTATTGTTTTCAAAATTTAGACATCGATGGTTTTTTTATATATGCAACATTTTTCATAATTTTGACATCACTATATTTCGATTTATATGCACATCCTTGTATGTCATCTCTATGGAGATATTGGATACACCCACTTGCATTTAGGAAATATCTAAGCATTAACTGATAATTCGACAAATCCTTGAATTTCATTTTCATCTCAAATTTACCAAAACTAAGAATTTTTAACACAATATAAAAACTAGTTTGAATATCTATATCTATATATATATATATATATATATATATATATATATATATATATATAGATATATATATATATTTGTATCATTAATTAGAAATCATTTAAACTCATATTATTATTTAAAATAAATATTACTAAGCCAATTTCAATAATTTAAATATATATTAATTTTTTTTAAACTTTAAATTTTTAATAATAATTATACAAATTATAAATAAATTAAAATTAAATCATTTCCCTGACTTAATTATATTTTAATCTCAATCAAACATAATAAATACATATTACTTTGTTTCTTTAAAAATAATTGTAAAAACAACCTTAAATTTATAAAAAATACATATCCAAAATACAATTGCATTAATTTAGCCAAATGATATTTATAAATAAAAATTTAAAATTTGCATTAGTTGATTTTTCTTAAAAACACATTAATGATTGTCTCTCTACTACCTTTAGTTTACTACAATTGTTTTACAATAGATCAAATCACCTTTTATTCACTATGCTTATAAACAAAGGTTAGAAAAGCAAACTTATTCATGACAAATAATTATGTGTGTGTTGATGCCAAAAATCCTTCCTCCAAAGCACGTAAAAAGCTAATGATTTAGTAGGAATATATGGAAAATAATATTGAAATCCAAGCTTGAAGTATAAACAATACCATTACATTGATCATCTATTTCATTTTGACTTTATTGGTTATCTTATATGTCCCATAAGATCTCCTTAGTCATATCTCATATATACAAATGCTATGGTATTTCTAGGTCAAGGACAATTGATTTCAGAGTTATGGAAATTTGATTGTGAGTGTTCTACTCAATCTAAAATCAAGATTCATGATTCAATAAGTCATTTGTGTGTTATTGCCATTTCATTTTTTAATCCAAATTCCAACAAGCCTATCAATTTATTTTATTATTATTATTTTTTAAAATTTTGTTTCACTTTTTGAAATTCTAAGTTTCATTTGTGTAGTTTGTATAATTTGAGTGTTTTACATGTGTTTTACCATGTTAAATGTATTTATATATTTAAAAACATATTTTATTTAAATAAATAAAATTGATAATTTTATGGTAGTCTTTTGTTTTTTCAATTTTGTGATTTTTTTCGGAGTGTTTTTGGAATGCTAAGTTTTATTTTCACCATCTATATAATTTGTATAATTCGATCATTTTATAGGTATTTGAGCGTGCTAAATATTTTTATATATCTAAAAACATGTTTTAAGCAAATAAATAACACTCATAATTTTACCAAAAATTGTATATCACATTCTCAAAAACACAAAAAATTCTACATCCTTGATAAATAATCCAGTGTAAATATTTTATATTTTTATTTTACTCAAACATAAATTTTCATTTATTTATTAAATTTAGTTCAAAAGCTATTAGAAAAACAAATTTAATATATATATATATATATATATATATATATATATATATATATATATATATATATATATATCTATATATATATATATATATATATATATATATATATATATATATCTATATCTATATCTATATCTATATCTATATCTATATCTATATCTATATCTATATCTATATCTATATATATATATATATATATATATATATATATAGATAGATAGATAGATAGATATATAGCTAAATTGTGTGTCCTAAATTTTGAACCAATGAACTTAACATCAAGGAATGTCTTAATACTACACCCCACTATTATCTATTCTATAGCAAATGTACTTATATAAATTGATTTAAAAAAATATTAAATATATCTATCTATTTAAAAATTTGTTTCAAACACAATAATAATGATCTAACTAAAAATATTCTCTTTTTTAAATTAAAGAATCAAATTTTACACCTATCCACACATCTTGACACACCCCTCTTCACCACTTGGCAATGGCTAAGTAAAGTGGCAACCTTGTAAAATTTTATTTATAAATATATTATACATAGTTTTATATTTATATATATATATAAATATATTATTTACAATTTTATAAAATTATTTATTTATAGTTTTTCGTGTTTTTCATTTACATATTTATTTTTATAATACTGTTTTCTTATATAATTTATTAATTAACAACAAAACTAATTATAATTAATTAAAACCAAGGGTTTCACCGCAGATCAATGGACTCACAGCACTTAACCTCCATAATTTCACAAAATTCCTAAATTAGTTTCTTCAACAGTTAAAGAAAGAAGTTAAAACCAGTTCATAATACTCTTGGCCGCAAACCCTTAACATTTTAACTTCAGTTCACAAAATCAACAATAATTCCTCTCTCGAAAATATGGTCCAAGGCCATTAACATATTCCTCTCTCGGAAATATGGTCCAATGCCATTAACATTTAACACAACCTAAGGCTATTTCACAAATTAGAAGTCCGATATTAAAATATACATAGTCATAATTTACGCATAACAGAAGAAAATTGCTAAAACCCTTTTCCAAAAAATAACTAAACCCTCAGTAACTGCTTGAACTGTCTATGGCATTACCTGGTGATTCCTTGCATGAAGTCTGCAGGGTCCAGTAGGCTGAGAAAAAGCTCAAAATCCATCAACAAACAAACAAGAAAAGCTTGAAAAACCTCGGCGAAACCTAGACAGGCAAGCAACATAAGAGTAAGGGCTAGTTGAAGAATTATTAAACTGAAAATGATAACAGAGACAACAAGTTGGCTAAATGAGAGGAAACTCATACCTGTCAGAGTGTAGATAACCATCTAGCAGCATCCGGAAGTAGGAACAACACCGAAAGGAAACCTGCGGAAAAGAGGTACACTCTTAAGCTCCATTGCAGAAGGACAGAGAACGAGAAACAAACACGCAACATCAAGAAAGAAGTAGCTATGCAGGAAGATTCACCTGAGAGGAAGCTTGACAGTGGACTGGAACCTAACCCTCTACCCCAGAGATGCGAAAAATGACTGGCTACGAAACCATGGAGGAGCTTAGATCGGCGGACCAATATAGGGAGGGCCAGCTATGATGCAAAATGAAGACTCCAGATGCAATGTTTTTCCAGTTTTAGGGTAGCCAACTGCCCGAAAGGATAAGTGAGAAATAAATATATGTTGTACCAATTCATAGTTCTATTTAATATAAACTATAGAGTTTGACCATGTGACTTGAATTCTCTCTAGAGCAATTAAACCAAATGAAAAACAACATGATGGGTCTGTTACATCATAGCGTTGAAATCCGAATTCTGTAGTTAAACAAATATACTTTGAAATGATAACAATACTTTGTAAAAGGGAATTTATAATGCTTGGTTTGATAATTGTTAAAATAAGTATTATCATTTTCTTTTACTCACTAATAATTAATTTTTAATTTTTTTAATGGGTATGTGACATGTGGTATCAGAGCACTCAGGTTACAAAACTGAGACCTCTGGAAAATAAATGAGTAACAACATTTGTGATGTACACAGAGAAAGAAAAGCAGCCAGCATGAGGAGAATAGGAACTACATCACACCGAACTGTGACAGGAACAGGACCAACATCTTTTTAGGAGGCCAATCCCGAGGTATGGGTACAACTGGGGGAAGAGCCACGTAACACTAATACTACAATCTTGGAAATTGTGCAAGAGTTAAAGGATGAAATGGCTCGGTTACGGGAAGATAATGAAAGGTTGATGCAGGAGTAGGAAAATATCATGAAAAGTCTGTTTGATAGACAGAATCAACGACAACCAATTCCCAGTCCTGAGCACGGGAACATGATTGGCGAACAAGAATTTCGTACTGAGAATGTAGAAACTGAAGGTGGTGAAGAGAATCAGGAGGAAGAATCTGGTAATGTATCAAAACACAAAACGCAAAAGAGACAGAAAGTAGAACTACAAGGAGAATTTCGGAAAATAAAACCTCCCCTCTTTGATGGTGAACAAGAAGAGGCAGTTGAGGCCTGGCTCATCAATATGAACAAGTATTTTCAGTTGTACGAATATGATCATAACTTAAAGGCTTGATTGGCCATCTTTCAACTACAAGGAAAAGCCACCTTGTGGTGGGAGGAATTAAAAACACTACGTGGCATAAATGAGCAGAGCATAACTTGGGACAAATTTCAAAGATATTTTAAGGAGAAATATTTAACTGAAATATTCTATGATGAGAAAGCCAAGGAGTTTCATGACCTTTGATTGGGTCAACTATCTATGGACGAGTTCATAACAAAATTTACATCCTTACTACGGTATGTTCCATACATACGGGAAGAAAAAGCAAAGGTGCAGCAGTTTATCAGCAGTTTTCCATTGTTTATGAAAGAGTGCCTTGAGTTCGATAACCCGAAAACCATGGATGAAGTCATACGAAAGGCTCGATTATGCTATCATCAAAATAGGCTAAAAGGAGATGGAGGTAAGAGATGGATTGACAAAAAAGGGAATAAGTTTTCCTCTAGCAGTAAGGGGAATAAGACTATAGTCAATAGACCTCCTAAAGGGCAGACAAATAGAAATATGAACAGAAATCAGCCTAGATTCAAATTTCCTAGTGAGTCCAAGACAAATGAACAATCAATGAGGACTGAAGTAGAGGTAGCAGCTAGACCCCCAGTATAGTGCTGGGGATGCGGAGGACCCCATTATGTTAAAAACTGTCCACACTGCAAGGGAACTGATCAGGTGGCACAGATTCAAGAAGCATCAATGGTGGGAGAAGTGGCAAGAAGTATTCCTAAAATCAATGCTGCCCTTGAAGACCATCAGGTGGAATACCAACTGACCATGATATAATTTGAAGGTAAAATCTTCAACCAAACTGTATCTATTTTAATTGATCCAGGAGCTACATTGAGTTATATTAGTCCCAAAATAATAGAACAATTTTGTTTGCAAGTTTTTAAGTTTAAAAGTCCTTGGTTAGTGCAATTATCCACGAGAGCCAAAGGAAGAGTGTTGGACAAGGTCAGCAGCTGTCCCCTACAGTTAGCAGGTCAGTCTATTATGGCAGACTTGAATCTGTTTCCCCTAGGATTGTATGATATTTTAATAGTCATGGACCAGTTCGAAAAAAATTGGTCCCTCATTATTTGTAAGAAAAAAACTATTAACTAAATGGACGAAGAAGGAAAGAGGTAGGAAATTTAGGGGATAATAAGACCATTAAAACTGAGACCTATAATAGCCTCTCAATTGGAAAAGTGTATCTAGAAAGGATGCCAAATTTATGCAATACAGGTAGGATATACTAACTCAAAAGAAAAATCTGTTTCCTTAGAAAAGATACCAGTGGTGCAGAATTTTCCGGACATGTTTCCTAAATAGATTCTGAGACTTCTGCCAAAAAGGGATATAGATTTCACCATTGAATTGATTCCAGGAGATGCTCCAGTATCTCGAGCTCCTTATCGCTTGAGTATACCGGAGTTAACACAACTAAAAATGCAGTTATAAGAATTGCTTGATGAAAAATATATCCGACCAAGTGTATCACCTTGGGGAGCTATGATGCTTTTCGTTAAGAAGAAGGTGTAGAAAAACCTGTAGATTCACAAGCTAATGGAATTTTCTAAAGAAAGAGACAAGAATCTATTTCTACTCTTTACAGTGGAAGCCCATGAACGTCGAGAAAACAATAATCAATAGAGGAAGATAATCAAAGGCACATAACACAATAAATATCCGGGGAAAGCCACAACTCAAAACCTCACTATTTGTTTTGTATGAATAAGGACAATCAAGATGAAATTACAATGCTTGTTTTCTCTAGAACAATCCCAACACTCAACAAATTCAATCTCCAACTCATACTCAAGCTCAAGGCCAAAGCTTAGCCTCTTCACAAGCTCTTAAGTCTCTATTCTAGTGTGTAATTCATATGAAGAAAAGCTTGTATTTAAAGGGAAATAAAGCCTCTAAAAATAACGCAATCCCTCAAGGATCAGTTCCTGAATGCGTGCACTATCAGTGAAACTCAGAAAAATCTTAAACAAATAGTACACTGTCCCTGTACTCTAGTCTCAACTGGGTCTTTATCAGAATCAACATGCATGAGTTTTTGATGGTGGAATATTTGGTTAACTAGAGTAGCACTAATTAGGTCACTAGTGTCCCAAATGACTGTTTACTCACTATTAGTTCCTGAAACTGATTAGAACTAATTTAACTGGACTTAACTCAATAAATTGAGTTAACTAATTACAACTCATTCATAACTCATCCTTAACTCCTATAAGTTAGGGAGAACATATACATGTCTTCTAAAATACTTCCAATTCGAATTTCCTAAATTAATTAAGTTAATTAAACTTAATTAATTGTTTTCAAATTGCTATGAGAAAATAATTCTATTTTAATTCACAGTTTAATTCAAGGACAAATTAAACTGGAATTTCTTTTTGCCATTTCTCAACACTCCTTCTCAACAAGAAATTGATTATCCACTACCCCGATCTTGTCTCTGTGAAACTCGAATTTACATCTTGGCAATGCCTTTGTCAAGATGTCAACATCTTTCTCCTCCATGGGAATGTAATCTAACAACATGATCCACCTCAATACACAATCTCTAAGATGATGATAGCAGATATCTATATGCTTGGACTGATCATGAAAAACTGGATTTTCAAAGAGTTTGATACAAATTTGATTATCAAAATAAATCACTGTCGGATCCATCTGCTGACCAAACAAACCAACCAGGATCTTCCTCATCCATATAGCCTCACATGTTTCTTGACTTGCAACCGTGTACTCTGCCTCTACCGAACTAAGTGCAAATGATCTCTGTTTCCTGTTATACCAAGAAACTATAGCTGACCCAATACTAAATATCCCTCCTGATGTTCTCTTCCTGTCAGATGGAATCCCCACCCAATCTGCATTGGTGAAGCCTTGAAGCTTCACTCTCTCTACCTGTTTGTACCATAACACAAATCGTGTAGTTCCTTTGAGGTATCTCAATACATGCTTTTTTTCCTTTCAATATAGCTTGGTAGGACTAACCATCACTTGACTAAGTTGGTTAATTACATAAAAAATATTTGGTCACGTGTTCAACAAGTACATGAGTGAACCCACATGTTGCCTATAAACACTAGCTTCCACACTTCTCTTGAAGTAGCATCCTCCTTCCTCCATTTACCAGCTAGAGGAGTCTCCATGGGTTTACTGCTCTCTATGCAGAATCTCCTGAGTATCTCATGGCATACTTTCCTTGAGAAACAAATAACTCCCCATCTCCCTTCCATACCTCCATGCCAAGAAAGTAATGCATGAGCTCCATGCCCTTCATCTTAAAATCTCTTTCAAGGTCCTCCTTGCAATATTTGATGAGCTTCTCATCACCTGTCAGTATGAGATCATCTGCATAAAGTACAATGATCAAAAGCTTACCTTCCACCACTATGTGATACAGTTTCACATCTGCTTCACTCTTTGTGAAGCCCAACCCAGTGAAGTAGCTATCTATCCTGGTGTAGCAAGCACTGGGTGTTTTCTTCAACCCATACAATGCTCTCTTGAGTCGGCACAAATGCGACTCATGGTCCAAGGTTTTAAAACCTACGGATTGCTCTATGTACACCTCTTCCTCAATCATGCCATTGAGGAAGGCAGTCTTCACATCCATCTGATGGATACTCCAACCCATCTGTGCAGATAGTGCCAAAATAGATATGATAGATGAGTACCTTGCAACAGGAGCAAAGATCTCATCATAGTCAATTCCATCTACTTGTGAAAAGCCACGGGCCACAAATATGGACTTATGCTTCTCCACACTACCATTTGCAGCTTGTTTTACCTTGTAAAGCGAACGAGAGCTCATAAATAACTTGTCCTCTGGTCTTGGGACCACATCCAAAACACTGTTTCGAACTATGGTTTCATACGCCTCCACCATCGCATCAACCCAAACTGGCTGCTACACTACTTCCTAAAAGGAAGATGGCTCTGTCACAACACATGCACCCATAAGTGACATGTATCTAGTGTGCCTATCTGGTGACCTCCTCTGTCTGTGCTGAGAAGAGGGTGCTCCCACATTCTCCTGTGCATCATCCAGCAATCTATCAGCCTCTCTAGTGCACATTCTTCCCTCTCTAGAAGACTCTACCTGAGTGGATGTCTCCACTCCCGAAACCTTTGCATGTGGCTACTCCACATAAATCTGAGGCTCCTCAACCTTGGGAACTGAAAGTTCCTCCTCCGCATGTAGCTCAAGCTCCCTCTCAAGGGATACTCGCATGGCATTCTCCTCATCAAATTTGACATCCCTGAAAACCACTGTCATCTAACTGGTTTGCATATACAATCGATAGTTATGGGGAGTATCAACATACCCCAAAAATATCCCCAACTCTGTTTTTGGTTGAAGCTTCTTCCGTGCATCTTTGGTCACATGGCAATAAATCGATGACCCAAAAATCCTGAAGTGACCAACATCAGACCTCTTACTGGAATAAGATTCCTTTAGTGTTTTACCCTCAAATATCTGATGTGGACTATGGTTCCGAACATAAACCATTGTGTTACATGCCTCAACCGACAAGTGTAGTGGTAGGCCCTGATCATGCAACATTATCCTTGATGCCCCTACTATGATTCTGTTCTTCCTCTTGATAACCACATTCTTTTGAGGGTAATGAGTTGCCTTCAACTCTCGTTTAATCCCTTCTGCTACACAGAAGTTCTTAAACTCATTGGAGACATATTCTCCACTGTTATCACTCTGTAGAGCTTTAACCTTCTTTCCAGACTCTTTCTCTACCAACACTTTGAACTCACAAAACTTTGTGAAAGTTTGATCCTTTTTCTGCATGAAAAATGTCGAGAATTTACGAGAATCGTCATCTACAAATATAACATAATACTTGTGTTTGGTGGTAGATACTGTCGAGAATGGTCCACACACATCTGAATGGACTCTCTCCAGAATAAAATCTGCTCAACTGTCTCTATCTCCAAATGAAGACTTGGTGTATTTTTCCAAAGTACAACCCTTGCATGTATCAACTTTCTCAAGCATACCTTTGGGAAGACCGGTAGAGATTTGTTGCAATATATTCAAAGTCCTATGATGCAAGTGGCCCAATCGCCTATGCCACAACTCATCAACGTCTCGGCTCAACATCTTTTCCGCTTTTGAACTCAAAGCAGCACAATCCTCTACCTCTATCTTGTAGAGATTCTGAACTCGAATCCCTATCTTCTTTACTTGACCCATGGCTATGTTTCAAAGGAATGCATTTCCTTTTGAAAATATCACATCATAGCCTCTATCCTCAAGCATGGAAACAAATACCAAGTTCTTCTTCAATCCGGGTACATGCATAACATTCTTCAAGGTGAGTGGAGCCGCATGCTCCCTCTAAAAAGTAATAGTGCCCACAACAGTAAAACTATACTTATCATCATCACCCATCTTGACATGCATCTTGAGATATTTATCCTCCAGTTCATTGAATAACTCTTTTTCACCAGTCATGTGGAATGAAGATCCACTATCTAAGTACCAGACGCTTCTTGTAACACATTAACACATAAAAAAAAGGTTTTTCACTTATACCCCTTTAACCTTACCACTAACAAGACACAGGCTTAATTACTTAGGAATATCATGGTTAATTAATTTGGCAATATGATTGTTTATGGGTTCATTATAGTGTCGTCCTTCGTATCCACAAGTCACCTTGCCTTGGATAACTCTTTGTTGGCATGCATCATCAATATGTGTAAATCTTTAATTTCGGAGATGAGGACCGAAGCTTGAGCTGACATCTATAGCTTAGGCATTTATTGACTGCTTAAACATTGTGGTTAATTCAATAGAATGATCTGGAGCCTTGAGTCACTCAACATTTTTCCTGCCGTAGGATCAAGGCATAATGATCCAATGGTTCTCCTACTCTGAGATTATCCCCATGGTTGTTTTCTGGGCTTTCATTGTACATGTTCTTCATTTGATACTTCACAAAACTCTGAGGCTTGGCTCTGTAACCCAAACAAGGGTTTGAAGCGAAACTATGGCGCTGGCTTGATCTCCATTTCTCGACATGGTCTAGCAAGTACATAGGTAACAAAACATGGAAAATTCCTTTTAGTAAATCCCTTGAATTGTTTCCATTTTCTGTTTGAGGTAATTTCTTATACTTCTTTGGTTCTCGGTAAGCAAATAGTTTGTGGATCTGCGGGAATCCACATCCTTAGAGGTATGAGGCTGGAAAATCATGCCTTCTTAAAATTAATGTCCAAAGCAAAATACCAATGGTTTTTAGCTTGGTTTTGTCTGTCATGAGCCACTTAACAATTGTTACAGGGTTTCCATATTCTCACAGCTTCCTTCCACTCGGAGCTCCTCCATCACAGGTAAGGATGGAACCCTTAAATATTTTTAATGGAGTCATTCATTTTTCTGCATTGCCTACAGTTTTCTAAAACCAGAATCTATGCATTGCAGGTAGGGTCTCAAAAACTGCTTACCCGAAAGGATTTGGAGTATATGGGGTATTCCTTACATGGATTGTTGTCCTTTGGTTTCAGGTTGGTCTTTAATATCAAGCCTTCTAGCGAAATTAAGAGCTAGTGAATGCATTCAGGTTCTGCTTATCTGTGAAGGGTTTCCATCTTGTGACATTTAGCTTGTTTTTCTATGGTAAAAGAATGGTCATATGCGATGGCTCAGGCCAACGTTAATCCATATAGGCCATGAAAGACAATGGACTAGATTTCTTTGTTTTATTATTCTGAAAGAGAACGATTCTATGAACTGATATGAGATGAACTATTAAGGGTTCATCCCCGTTTTACAATTTTCCATGCTGTAACTTAATTATGTAGTTTTTGAAATTATATTAAAGGTTTTGGATTTTGTATGGGTGATATCCAATAGTAAATTCGGCCATTGTGATTTCTCAATGTTAATGGTTTGGAATCTAGGGCGGTTGGCTCTCGGGTTTTCCCTCGGAAACCAACTGAGAGCCATGAAGAACCCTTACGATTCGACTATCATTTTATTCGATTAATATTACAGTTCCGGCCTAATCTGGTTAAGTAACAATTTTCTATAATAGTTTTCATATCGATGGGTTGCCTTCTTGGTTGCGTTTATGAGTTGGTTTGATTGACATTTGAGTCTTTAGAACATTTTATAATATCAGTATGAATATCGTGCAACTTATTCTAATGCATGAATTATATATATGAAATTCATCTCATGATTTAAACTGTAAATATGCTACATCATAGATTTCCTAACGGAAACAATAGGTTGTATCTAACTCTGTTAAACCATAGATATACTATTACTCTAGCATGGATTCATATGATTTTCGAATGAATGTGAAAACTGTAAACTATACATCGTAGCGTGCATTGTATATATGAAATTCATCTCATGATTTAAACTGTAAATATGCTCCATCATAGATTTCCTAACGGAAACAATAGGCTGTATCTAACTCTGTTAAACCATAGATATACTATTACTCTAGCATGGATTCGTATGATTTTCAAAGGAATGTGAAAATTGTAAACTGTACATCATAATCTTTCAAAGACATATATATATATCTATATCTATATATATATATATATATATCTATATATACCTATATATATCTATATATATATATATACATATATATACATATATATAAGACAATATTTATCTAACACTATTCTGTAGTTCACTTATTCATGTATTCGTTTCTAAATATTAATCCTTTCAATTGATATTTAATAAGCACAACATTAGTTACTTATGTTTTATTTGCCCATTTATAATCATGTAAGTCCTTCCTCTTATTGGAAGATTCTCTCCTCCCAGCCACGGATCTGGAAATTACGTCCAGAATCCCCCTCCAAGCTCTTCTTGCTCCTGACAATCAGTAAGTCTGTTGTAGTCAAGTATCTTGGGTCTCAGGACATTGTCTAGCCTCAAGTCCCACACCATCCGACTATAATCAACAGTTTTTCCCACTAGTTATTTTCATCTAGCTCAAGGAAATTCCAGGCAGCATTACCTTTTGCTCTCCCAATGTTCTACTCCTTACTCTGTTTTGTCCCCAACCCCCTTAGGGTTCTCTCAAGGAAACATATGAATTTTTTTTTTGTAACTATCTTAGGAGTTATTAGTAGTTTCTATAATTTCTTTTGACAAACTGTTTAAATTATTAATTAATAAATAACACGATAAGTTTTGGCTTCTCAACCTTAATTCTTTAACAATCTAAGTTAAACAAAGTAAAAGATTGAGGTAATAAGTAAAACTTAGTAACAAAGTAAATGTTTGTGCAGCATAGGGTATTACAACTTTCCCCCCTTGTGAGGAACATCGTCCTTGGTGTTCTTTTAAGAAAATAGTGATGGATAAGCTTTCTGCATAGTTTCCTACACTTTCCAAGTAGCCTCTCCCGGGCCAAAGTGCTTCCATTGCACTTTAACTTGGGTGATGGGTTGTTTCCGTAAGATCGTTTCTCTCTGATCAAGAATACAAAGAGGCTCTACCAGAAATTCTCCCTTTGGTTCGACCTGCACAAATTATAATCTACTGTCAAAAATTTTCAAAACAACAATTCATATGTTACCTATTCTATTCGTTTATTACTTGTATATTTTCCCAGTTAATTATATGTTGAGGGCTGTAAACATAATTTTTTAACAAAGAGATATGGAAAGAATTCTGGACCTAGATATGGCCTGGGAGTGCTAGCTTATATGCTATTGGTCCAATTCATTCCAAGATTTGAAATGGTCCATAGTACTGGGGTGCTAACTTAACACAACCCTTCCACTGTAAGGTACTTTTCTAGGGTTTGAATTTCAGGTATACATGATCCCCCAACTGAAACTCCTTATGTGATCTTTTCTTATCTGCATAAATCTTTTGCCTATCCTGGGTAGCTTTTAAATTCTAACGGACCTTTTTAATTGTATCTTCCATTTCAGCTAACATATTCGGACTCAGTGTTAATCTATTGTTAGGGTTATTCCAATCTATGGGTACCATGCACTTTCTCCCATACAATACTTTAAAAGGGCTCATGCCCAGTGATTCGTGATATACGTTGTTGTAGGCAAACTCCACTAGGTGGAGGTAGTCCTCCCATTTATGCGGTTGTTGCATCACAAACATCCTCAACATATCCACTCTCTTTGTTTGGCCATCCATCTATGGATGGTAAGCCGTACTAAATTGAATCTGGGTACCTAACCTGGAGAAGAGGGTTTTCCAAAATGTGGATGTGAATTTTACATCCATGTCATAGATTACCACCCTAGGTATCCTGTGCAACCAAAAGATTTCCCTCATAAATATGTCTACGATTTCCACAGTTTTGTAGGTGGATTTTATGGGTATGAAATGAGTGGTTTTGCTTAGATTTTCCACCACCACCATGATTGATTCATGTTGTTTCTTAGTATGAGGTAAACTGGTGATGAAATATAAGTGATCGTCTCCCATTTCCACTTAGGAATGGGTAATGGTTGCAATAGAACAGCGGGATGCTGATGTTTTTCCTTCACCAGTTGGCATTCCAAACATTTGGATAAATACTCAGCAACATCCTTCCTTAAACTTGGTGAGAAATAACCTTTTTTGATGGCAAAAAATAGTTTCTGGTATCCTGGGTGAGCGGCATAAGGCTTCCTATGAAACTCATCCAATAACAATTTCTTGACATAATTATGATTAGGAATATGTATTTTGTTTCTAAATGTTAACATTTGTTTGGATTAATACCATAATTATATTGTTCCCCTTTCTCATGAGCTTCCAATGCCTACTGCCAAAGGAAGGCATATTCTAGGTCTTTGAGAGATGCTTCTCTGATGACATTTGGAAGGTTAGATCGTACTTGACTGAATTGTACTTCATAAATGCAATGTAATTTTCTACTTAATGTGTCAGCCACTCTATTTTCCTTCCCCTTAAGGTGCTTCATGTCAAAGTCGAAACCGCTCAAGAACACAGTCCACTTGACCTGCCGAGCGTTTAAACTAGATTGGTTAAAGAAATTAGTAAGGATACTATGATCTAGTAATAAAATAAATTTATTTCCTAGTAAGTAGTGTCGCCACATTTTAAGTGCATGTACTAATACTGTCAATTTGAAATCATAAGAAGAGTATTGTTGTTCATGCTC
The DNA here is from genome assembly GCA_031772625.1 of Pinus tabuliformis. Taxonomy (NCBI): domain Eukaryota; kingdom Viridiplantae; phylum Streptophyta; class Pinopsida; order Pinales; family Pinaceae; genus Pinus; species Pinus tabuliformis. The sequence goes on along the minus strand of CM062811.1, from coordinate 476,704,394 downwards.
CTTCAATTTGCGTGTTTCGTAGGCTATAACCTTCCCCTCCTGCGTTAATACCCATCGACACCCTCCTTACTTGCATCCGTGCAAACCACAAAATACTTTTTTGGATCTGCTACTTTTAGCACAGGTGCAGTAGTAAGTAATTGTTTTAACTGCTCAAAACTTTGTTGATATTCAGCTGTCCATCGGAAGGTACGCCCCTTTTTCTGCAATGAGGTCATAGGAAAAGATATTTTCAAAAAACCTTTAATGAACCGATGGTAGTAGCCAGCGAAGTCCAAAATGATCTAATATCCGCAACATTCATTGGGGTGGTCCATTTCATAATAGTTTTAATCTTTTCTGGACCCACCACTATTCCCTCTGCTGATATAACATGACCCAAATACTGTATTTGACTTTTGAAAAAGTCGCATTTTCTATACTTAGCATATAGCTGATTATCCCGCAAAATCTGCAATATTGTTCTCAAGTGCTTTTCATGCTCCTCCTAATACTTAGAATAAATTAGTATGTCATCAATAAAAATCAATACAAACTTATTTAAAAATGGCTAAAATATATTGTGCATCAGACTCATAAAAGTGGTTGCAGTGTTGGTAAGGCCAAAAGGTAATACCATGAACTCATAATGGCTGTAACGAGTTCAAAATGCAGTTTTGCAAATATCTTCTTCCTTTATCCTTACCTGGTGGTAACCAGACCTTAGGTCAATTTTTAAGAACACACTAGCTCCCTGCACTTGATCAAATAAATCATCAATACGTGGTAAAAGGTATTTGAGTCAGTTTATTTAGCTAACGATAATCAATGCATAGCCTCAAGGTTTTGTCCTTCTTTCACACAAATAGCACGGGACTCCCCAAGGGGATACACTGGGGTGAATGTATCCTTTATCGAGAAGTTCATGAAGCTACATTTTGAGTTCTGTTAGCTTAGGGATGCTCATGCGGTAAGGAGCTTTTGAAACAGGAGCTGCACCAGGTATTAATTCAATGGTGAAATCAATATCATGCTTAGGTGGCAATCCAGGAATGGATTTCGGAAACACATCAATGAACTCCTAAATCACAGGAATATTTTCCAAAGAAGTAATTTTACTCTTGCAATTCATATATCCTACTTGGACAACATAAATCTGACAACCCTTCCTAATACATCTTCCCAACTGGTTAGCAGTAATAGGATGTAACTTAAGATTTTTCTTGATTCCTTGTATTGCCTTTCTTTGTCCCGATTCCGTGAGATAACTTACAGATTTCTCCTTACAGTCAACTAGGGATCATCACCCTTCCAACCAATCCATTCCTATTAGTACGTCATATGAACTGAAAGGAAGTATATTAAGGTCGACATGGATTGATTGTCCTAAAACTATTATAGGACAATGTTCTATTTTCACAGATACCCTTCTTTTTGTCCCTATGGCTAGTTGAACTAACCAAGGCTTCTTAAACCTGTTACTTTGTAGCTGACATTTCTCTACCACTTTAGGACTAATATAGCTTAGGCTAGCACTCGGGTCAAACAAAATAAAAACAAGTTGATCAACAATCATACCTTCACACTCGATCATGGTGGGTTGGAATTCTTCTTGATGGTCGTCCAAAGTAGCGTTAATTCTGGGCATACTCTTGGTTACATCTCCAACTATGGAGGCTTCTTGCATATTTGAAAGTTGTTCTTTTCTAGCCCTGTGTGTGTAGTTTTTGCAGTAATGGGATTGTTGGGATGGGGTCCCCTGGGTCAATTTTGGGGAAAACGCCTAAGTTTTGGGGCAAAAGCCCAAGTTTTATGTAAAAAGATGGAAAGTCTCCATAAATTATGGTCACGAAGTGCGTAGTTAAGTAAAGAGTCAAAAAGGGTTTTTACCCTCTTTTATGTAAGTTAAGTTGGCTTTTTGAAGATCTACCCATGGTCCGCGGACCATGGGATTGTATAAATAGGTGTGTCTTAGAGAGTCTAAAGCATAATAATAGATGAAAGAAGTCTATGGGTACGACAGAAGGATTCTAAGTTAGAACAAAAGGTAGAAGAAAGGCTCTACAACTAAGTGTGCAGAGGCCTAGAGTAGAGTCCGCAGCTGAGTGCACGGACCCCTGCAGTTGAGTGCATAGGGAAGTCTTGAGTTTGTAAGCTTAATTGAATATCAATAAAAGAAGATTATACCATAAATTCTTGTGTTTTATCTCTTTACTTCTATTACAAATGAATGCGCTTCATGCTATGATAAATGATGGTTTTGTGAAATAATGATGTATTGATGCGTGACTTTATCGGATCTATATTGTTATTTGAATGCAATTAATGTTAAGTTCTTAAGTGGAGATTATATCGTTGTATGTTAAAAATATCGAACACTTAAATAGATCTAAGTAAATAGTAGGTTAAGAGCAATCTATGATGCATGTAAGTAGCTAATTCACCTATTTAGGGTCCGCGAAAGCCAGTCGTAGACCTTCATGGAGGTCTAGAGGATGATTAAAGGAAGCTACATCGGTAAGACATAAGGGCTTATCAATCCGTGTGAAGGTAGATCTAGGGCACAAAATGACATCACAATGATCTCTGGGTGCAGAAACTTGGTTCCATTATCCCCCCATACTGCTTCGATGAGACTTCAGCCTGCGCTCCTCGGATTGATGCCGAAAGGGACAGTAATGTAGGGATTTGTTTGGTGCAACTAACTCTGAACCTGGGTCAGGGCCCACTAAGCCAACAAATGGTTCCATTGCCGGGACTGGGATCTGCATAAGGAGATGTGTGATTTCGCATCACTAGAATCTGACCAAGAAGGAAATTGAGAAGTGGTTGGATAGAAAGATCCACGAATTCGTGTCACAAGAAAATAGGAATCCGTGCCTGACAAAATAAAAGTGGTTGAATAAATATTTGTACACATAAACACACGAGATCTTCTTCTGCACCTTCCTGATCAAAATATACAAGTGGATTGCAAAATTGGAAGATGACTAAGGAAGGTGGAGGCTTGACGGTTTGATAGTGTGGACCCCGGAGCTCATGCGGAGGTTGAAATATTCTAAAGATAAGATCACGTGTGTGTTTTATCTCTAGCTTGATCGAGTCATTGGAGGATTTGTTACAAAGTTAGTGGTTGATACCTCAGTTAGTTACAACGAAGCCGATCGACGCTTCTTCAAGGGACCGCGAGGTAAGTATTTGAGATCGTTGAATACTTGGATTAAGATGCTCTTGTGTAAAAAGAGAGTTATGCCATTACCTTGATGTTTGGATCTACGTGGAGTGGATGGAGCTTTAGAAATCAAGAAAAAATAGGTGCTGAATATAGTCCTTTCATTGGACATCCTTTAAGTGACAACGAGGGAGAAACACAGGCTTCCCCATAGAGCGCGGTCTAGTTGATAATACAAGGTTTTCTGCAAATACCTCATTCTTCCACACCACCTCCACCTCCACCTCCACAACATACAACTTCAACCACACCGCCACCACCACCGCTACCCGTCAACATGTCGAATATGATGAAGTTTCGATTTTTCAAAGGCTTAGGAAGTGAGAATCCGAATCCGTTTTTCTTTGTTGCAAATGTTGTGTGGACATCACAACAAATCACGAATGATAATATAAAGAAGGCAAAGTTAGTCACTTCTTTGCAGGACTACGCACCAACATGGTATGTGAAGTATTGCACTGATAATCCGTTGGCATCATTGGCAGATACTTAGACCGGTTTGAACAAGGAATTCGGTAAGCCTAAATATGAATCGTAGTTGGTAATGGGATTTAAGGAAATCATGATGAGGACCGGGGAAATGCCATGGGAACTAGATCAAAGACTGAAGTGTAGGATCCATGAATCTAATATGAATCTCTTAGATAGCCATCACCACGATTAGTTTATAGTTGCGCTCCTGCCCCACTTAAGGATTGCTTTATCGCAACAAAAGATAGGAACTCAGGTGGAAGCCCTGGAAATTGCGATGAGATTGCATGAGTCACCTATCCAGGACAATTATTTGGGAGTACAATAGATTCATGCAAAGCTACAGAACCTCTGCTTGAAGTTGCAGAGCTTGAAAAAGGAAAAAGAGGCTCGACTGGAGGTGCGCGAAGGAGGTTGGTGTCTCAAGTGTAAAAACTAGGGGCATGATAAAGATCACTGCCTTGTCTTCACGAATTTCATCATGGGGGGGGGGGGGGGCATGCCCTAAGATAGGAGGCTCCAATAGGACCAAGTGCGGGGCCTGTGATATGGTGCACTATTTTTCAAGTAGCTGGAAAACATCTAACAAACAATTGTCATTTGCTGCAAAAGTTTGTACAGATGGCACAACAATTGTTCTACTTTTTCTACAAATCGGTGGGCCAAGATGAGCACCATTTTTGAAGATATGACTTAATGATGGAGAGGACACCCATGTATTGAATGCAAGAGTAAACTCTTCCTCCAGATCAGGGCTCTGGGGAATGCGTGGAGGATATTAGGGATGCAGATGAGGCCGAGGTGGAGGAGGACCTGGTAGAGGTCATGGACAAGTTATTTGCTATAATTGCAGAATGCCAAGACACTACACATGAGAGTGTATGATCCAAACATGCCCATCATGTCGATACTAGACTTAGTTTGACCATGGAATAGAAGAATTCCCTATATTGATAGCTAAAATGTAGGAGAAGAAGGCGCAGCCTCAATAACCTACCCAGAACCTGCAGATGATGAGGGCCAAGCCCCGCGAGGAGAATCCAAATGTGAAGATCATGCTGCAAAGTGGCATGACGACTGGTGACGATAAGGGAAAACAACTTGAAGAAGGTGGATGGGTCTGAAAGGCTCTAGAAAAGGAGGTTGGGTTTGATCTAGAGCATGCAAAGTAAACATTCCTAGAAATGACGAAAAGCTTCGTTGAGGCCTCTACCTCAGGGAGTTAGAACAAACTTCCAGACACCGGCATGCCTACAGAGGTTGACCCCTTTGTGCTTACCACGTTCTTGGAGACTTGTATGAAAATATTGCATGATAGCAGGGCTGTGAAAGGACTACAGGAGTTGATAAAAAAATGTGCCAGTAAGGATAATGCTTCTGATGGACACCGCTCGGTCAGAAAGATCGACAGACATAAGATGAGAATAGGGTGTGAGATGAGGCTTGCCACGAAAATAGGAGACTATAAGATGGACCAAGTTATTTTAGATCTTGGGTCTGACGCAAACGTATTTCCTAAACAAACCTTCGAGAGAATGGGGAGACCTACACTGCAATGGTCTCTGATTCAATTAAGGATGGTGAACCAGCAAAGATTATCCCTATGGGACGATTTCATGGGTTGACCGTAGATATAGAAGGTACGAACGCGCTATCCAATTTTGAAGTGATAGAGATTGTTGATGACATCAATCCATATCCTACGCTCCTTGGAATTGATTGGGCTATTGACATGAATGGGGTCATCAACTTGAAGAAGCGAACAATGTCGTTTGAAAGGAAAACGCTTTGCATTGTAATACCATTGGACCCTACATAAGGAACGCACCATACTAAAACAGTCCACGACTATGAGAAGAGTGATGATGATTTAGATCAGATCTATACGATAACAGCGCGAGACCAAGATTGGGTTAATCCAACAACTGATGGATGGATTGGATGGGACTGCGAAAGTTCTTGTACCTCGGATTTAGATGAAGAGTTGAAATATTGGCAAAACAGGCTGCACGAAGTATCCACACTTCGCTGCAACATGATGACCAAATCGCTACATTGTGTGTCATTGGAGGTAATAAATTTTCCTTATTACGATGGTTTAACTAATGTAGATATTTTTGGATTATTTTGAAAAATAAGTTCCAAAGGATCACCGATTTTAGGCGGTGGACTTGGAACTGCGCGTTATGCCCGCATGGTGGTGGGGTACGCATAAAGTTAGCTTTGAACAATGGCACGATTACAGGAGGAAGACGAGGATGCAATTCGGTCACCCTAAAGTATGAATAACCGAGAAATATGATGGGAGGAATGATCCATGTGATCACCTGGAAAAATGGACTAAAGTATATGGAATGGAGCTGCAGCCAGAATGGGTGCATTTATTCTGTCACACTCTGGATATAATCCCTATGAACTGGTATTTGGAAATAGAGCTCTGCCATGGCACCGCGGAATGGGATATCTTAAGAGAAGGGTTCATGAGGACATTCATCTTTGAAGACGGGTTCGAAAGCATTGATGAGGCACTGCAGGAGGTTAAAGCAACAATCTTCCAAATTTCGCAGGATGCTTTGGAATTGGTTCAACCAGATTGGAGCACCCAGCTGCGCCATGCGCTGGAATGTTATAATATGACTACTGATGTGGAGGATGAGGATCCAAGGAATATCAATGTCCCAGAGACAAAAGGTCACCGTGAGGTTGAAGTTCCACAGATAGAGAACTCAGATATGACCATGCCATTGAAAACTAAGCAAGTAAACATTGCCATAGAAGCAAAACCAAAGTTTTCAAGATTGGGGATTACTGGGATGATTCTATAGTAGATAAAGTCGTTGAGTTGCTTCACGAATATCAGGATTTGTTCCCTACAAAATTTTTGGACTTAAAAGGCATCATAGGCGATTTGGGAGTGATGAAAATAACTCTGAAACTAGACACAAAGCTTGTTAAGCAGAGGCCATATTGCCTTAATCCCAAACACAAGGAAAAGGCCCCCTTGGAGTTGGATAATATGATTGAGGTAGGTATTATTGAACCGATGGAGGAATTTGATTGGGTGAGCCCAATGGTAGTTCAAGAAAAGAAGCAAAAGGAGGAGATAAGGATTTTCATAGATCTAATAAAGCTTAACGATGCTTGCATTCATGATCCTTTCCCAACACCGTTTACTGATGAGGTACTGGACAATGTTGGATAGCATGAGGCATACTCATTTATTGATGTATCTCTGGATACCATCAAATCAATATCACTCCAGAAGATAGGAGTAAAACAACCTTCGCAATGGATTGGGGGTGTTTTCAGTACACAATGATGCCCTTCAGACTCAAGAATGCACCGACAATATTCTCGCGCATAGTCATTGAGACATTCAAAGAGTTCATTCACAAATTCTAGGAGGTCTATTTCGATGGCTGGAGAATGTTTGGGCTAGTCAAAAACCATGTAGATAGTCCGCGCTTAATGGTGGATACATGCCAAAGGTACCAGATTGCGCTGAACTTGAAGAAGTGCTTGTTTTGTGTCCCCTTTGGGATTTTGCTGGGTTATTTGGTATATAGGAAAGGACTCATGGTGGACCCTGCGAAGATCATGGTAATAATCAATTTGGAAGCCCCAAGGAGTGTTAAACAATTGCACCCAATACCGGGCCATACCGGGTATTATCGAAAGTTGATCAAGGCTTATGCTCAGATTAGATCACCCATGGAAAAGTTGCTAAAGAAGGATGCTACATTCTGTTGGAATGAAGAATGTCACCGCAGTCTGGATGTTTTGAAGGAGAAAATGGTTACTGTGCCAATCTTGGTCTTCCCAGACTAGAATAAAGAATTCCATGTGCACATTGATGGCTCGTGTATTGCATTGGGAGCAGTGCTAACATAGGCTAGCAAAGGAGAATTGAATCATCCTATAGCATTTGCGAGCAGAAATTTGTCAAAGGCCGAAAAGAATTATTCGACGACAGAGCGTGAAGGGCTAGCTATGGTGTATGCACTATATAAATTCAGACATTACTTGCTAGGCAGACATTTCAATATGTACACAGACCATTTTGCATTGAGGTATCTAGTCAATAAGCCTGTGTTTGGGGGGGGGGGAATATGCAGGTGACTGTTGTTGTTTCAAGAATATGATTTTGAAGTAATTGTGAAGCCAAGAAGATTGAATGAAAGACCTGATCATCTGTCGCGCATTGAGACAGGAGAGGAGCCTACTAATTTGGAGGAAGGGCTACCTGACGCGCAGATATTCATAGTGTGTGTAGTGGATAACCAATTCACAAATATTATCCACTTCTTGACTACAAGAACAGCTCCAAAGGGATACACTAGTCAACACAAGAAAGAGTTGGTAGTTCACGCGAGATATTTCTCAGTAATTGCTAGGCATTTGTATAAAATGGGATCGGATGAGATACTTCGAAGATACGTGCCCAATTTTGAGTGAAATAGTATCCTTTTTGAAGCTCATGGAGGAGCTACGAGATGACATTATGCAAGAAAAGCTACAACACAAAAGATTTTGCGCGCCAGGTTGTGGTGGCCAACGCTACATAAATATTCTAAAGCATATTGTAAGGCATGCGATGCATGTTAGAGAATGGGCAGACCATCACGGAGGGATGAGTTGCCTCTGAATCCACAGGTGTCATTGCAGCCATTTGAGAAATGGGCCATTGATTTTGTATGATCGACTCAACCCCCAAGCAAGAAAACTAGTGCATGCTACATCATCACTGCAACAGAATATTTGACTAAATGGGCGAAGGCACAACCTGTGAAGGACTGTATAGGGGCAATGCCAACAAAGTTTTTTTTTGAGTATGTGTTGACCAGGTTTGGTTGCCCGAAGGTTTTGATGAGTGATCGTGATACACATTTTCTCAATGAAATGATCAATGCATTGATAGAAGATTTCCAGGTTTACCATCAGAAAAGTACACCATATCACCCTCAGGCCAATGGAACAATTGAGGCTTTCAATAAGATATTGGAGAATGTGCTGACAAAGATTTGCAACGTGTAGCGGAATGATTATGATGTGCGTGTGCTAGAAGTATTATGAGCATACAGAACTACTTGCAAAATTCTCACAGGCCAAACATCTTTTCGGTTGGTTTATGGTGTCGAGGCTCTGATGCCTATGGAGTATATCATGCCTAGTCTATGCATAACATCTTTCACAGGAATGGCGGACCACAGAGTCTTAAAAGGATGACTTGCGTAGCTAATGGAGCTCGAGGAAGACAGGTTTTTGGTTGGATTCCACCAATAGGTTTAGAAGGAATGTGAAAAATCTTGGCATGATCGGCACATAAAACTACACACCTTCAAGGTAAATGACCTGGTTTTATTATATGATAGTAATTTTTCTAAGTTTCCAGGGCAGTTTCAGATGCACTAGTTGGGGCCATATTTTGTCAAACAAATTAAAAATGGTGGCATAGTTTAGCTCATGAAGTTGAATGGAGAACCATTTTTAGGGAGGGTAAATGGAAGTTGGTTGAAGTCATACACAGGGGATCTGGCCCAATGACTACATGATGGCAGCACAATCTTTTGTTGGGATTAATACCATGATCATACTGTTCCCCTTCCTCCTAAGATTCCAATGCCTGTTGCCAAAGGAAGGCATATTCTGGGTCTTTGAGAGATTCTTCTCTGATGACATCTGGAAGGTTAGATCATACTTGACTGAATTTTACTTCATAAATGCAATGTAATTTTCTACTTAATGCATCGACCACTCAATTTTCCTTCCCATTAAGGTGATTCATGTCAAATTCAAATTTGCTCAAGAACGTGGTCCACCTGGCCTACCGAGCATTTAAACTAGATGGGTTAAAGCAATTAGTAAGGCTGCTATGATCTATTAATAATAGAAATTTCTTTCCTAGTACGTAGTGTCACCACATTTTGGGTGCATGTACCAATACTGTCAATTCGAGATCATAAGCAGAGTATCGCTATTCATACTCCTTCAATTTGTGTGATTCATAAGCTATAACCTTCCCCTCATGCATTAATACCACATCCTTGCAAACCACGAAAGACTTTTTTGGATCTGCTACTTTTAGCATAGGTGCAGTAGTAAGTAATTGTTTTAACTGCTCAAAAATTTGCTGACATTCAACAATCCGTTAGAAGGTATGCCCCTTTTTCTGCAATGAGTTCATAGGAAAAGCTATTTTCAAAAAACCTTTAATGAACCGACAGTAGTAGCTGGCTAAGCCCAAAAAGGAGCTAATATCCGCAACATTATTCAGGGTGGTTCATTCCATAGTGGTTTTAATTTTTTCTAGATCCACCGTTATTCTCTCTACTGATATAACATGACCCAAATTCTATATATGACTTTTGAAAAAGTTGCATTTGTTATACTTAGCGTATAGTTGATTATCCTGCAAAATATGCAATATTATTCTCAAGTTCTTTTCATGCTCCTCCTGATTCTTAGAATAAATTAGTATGTCATCAATAAAAATCAATACAAACTTATCCAAAAATGGTTGAAAAATACTGTGCATCAGACTCATAAAAGTGGTTGGAGCATTGGTAAGGCCAAAAGGCAATACCATGAACTCGTAATGGCTGTAACGAGTTCAAAATGCAATTTTGCAAATATCTTCTTCCTTTATCCTTATCTGGTGGTAACCAGACCTCAAGTCAATTTTTGAGAACGCACTAGCTCCCTGCACTTGATCAAATAAATCGTCAATACGTGGTAAAGGGTATTTGTTTTTGACACTCAGTTTATTTAGCTGATGATAATCAATGCATAGCCTCAAGGTTCCATCCTTCTTTTACACAAATAGCACAGGGGCTCCTTAAGGGGATACACTGGGGTGAATGTATCCTTTATCGAGAAATTTTTGAAGCTGCATTTTGAGTTATGTTAGCTTAGGGATTCTCATGCAATAAGGAGCTCTCGAAATAGGATCTCCTCCAGGTATTAATTCAATGGTGAAATCAATATCACGCTTAGGTGGAAATCCAGGAATGGATTCAAGAAACACATCAACAAACTCCTGAATCACAGGAATATTTTCCAAAGAAGTCATTTTACTCTTGGAATTGGTGTACCCTACTTGGACAACATAAATATGACAACCCTTCCTAATACATATTCCCAACTAGTTAGCAATAATAGGATGTAACTTAAGATTTTTCTTAATTCCTTGTATTTCCTTTCTCTGTCCTAATTCCGTGAGATAACTTACAGATTTCACCTTGCAGTCGACTAGGGACCATCGCCCTTCCAACCAATCCATTCCTATTAGTATGTCATATGAACCCAATGGAAGTATATTAAGGTCAACATGGATTGATTGTTCTGAAACTGTTATAGGACAATGTTCTATTTTCGTAGATACCCTTCTTTTGGTCCTTGTGGCTAGTTGAACTAACCAAGGCTTCTTAAACCTGCTACTTTGCAGCTGACATTTCTCTACCACTTTAGGATTAATATAGCTTAGGCTAGCACCCGAGTCAAACAAAACATAAATAGGTTGATCAACAATCATACGTTCACACTTGATCATGGTGGGCTAGAATTATGCTTGAAGGTCGTCCAGAGTGTTATCACTGAAAATTATAATGCCAAAATTTCTCAGACTAGCTTGAGGACAAAGTGCATAGGTCCCTTTATCAGTTTCGCAGCGCAACATCTTTTAGGTGATTTCGTAGCGAAAAACACCGACTTTGCACTAACTGCGCTACGAAATGGGGAATTCGTGCTGATTCACAGCACATCTCATCCCAGCTGTCATATTTTCTGCAAGAATTTTACGAGGATAACATGTGCAAGGTCTTACATGTCGGTCTTGACACGTGTTCTGTAGCCTTATTAAGACCGAAACTTCTGATTCTGGTTTCGATTTGTGATCAATCTGGCGGTGCTTGAAAAGAATGCTTCATTTCATAATTGGGGTGATAGATGTCACTGAAATTATGACCAATGGGGATAAGGGAACTCTGGTTCTTAATCACAAGCAAGGATTCCAGGATTGTGCAGCTTATGCTAAATTAGAGCAGTGGTTAGGAAGCAAGGCCGACGAATATTGGGATGAAAATTTCGACACTCTTGAACAGAGAGACAATAGCAAAGGGTACAAACCTGACCATGAATGGGTTCAGTGCAATAAATGTTGGAAATGGCGACTTCTGGATCCAAGTTACAACAGTGAAAATCTACCAGATGAAAGGTTTTGTTATATGGCAGCTTTTAAAGGTTCCTGTAGTATCCTTGAACAAGCAGTTGAACCTGGGGTAATTGCAGTTGGTGCAAAATAGTCGAATGGTGGATTTATAACTTCTAGACAGTTACGACCTGTGAAGGAGGAAGGGAATGTAACACCTATTCCCGATTCTGTCATTACTAACAACAAGGGTGAGAGTGAAACTTCCACCGACACTGAAGTTGAGACGAATTTACCAGTTGTACAGCCTCCTTTAAAAAGGCTGAGGTGAGGTCCACCACGTGCTAGTGCCCAAGGAAGAGCAAGATAAGATGCGAAAAAAAAGGGCCAGCGATCTGGAGGCGTGTCTAATGCTGGACTTCTGTCATCATTTTGTGAAGGACAAGAACGTCTGCAATATGATTTTGTATCCTAAAGTGGACATTCGGATCTTGTTGAGTCAATTTGCATAAGCAGACTGGCATATTGCCCGTGCCCTTTTCTGCCTGAAGTGGCCTTTGTATGGCTGGAAAAATGCATGGTATTGGTGCAAGTTGTACAAGATTTTTTGAGATATTTGAAAACAAATCAACTTCAATTAGGATCAGGCTCCCGCGTGCAATCCGGGGAAATGGTCTGCTCGAGGTTTATGATGAAAGCGCAGCACGTGGACAGATGGTACTTCACCTTGCAGAAGTAAGTAGACATTTTGGATGCACAGAGACTTTCAAAGAACCTTCAAAATTCGCGTGGTCAGATTCTTATGAGGAGCACTTTGATTTACCTCATCGTTTGATTCTGTTGACCACAAAAAAGGCGTGTCTTAATGGTTCAGTGCTTATCATCGAACAAGACACTTACAAAGCCTTGCAAAATATAATGGGATGTTCCATGGGATGAGTTACTGGCCTTGGAATTGGTTAAAGGAGATCAGCAAAAGCCTTCTCATGTAATTCTGCATCTAAGAAACTTTAAAAAATTTGAATGCTTTGTCCGGGTTATAAAAGTCCTTGCAGAGAATGACCAAGAAGGGACAAGCCAAGCAACAGTGATTTATTATTTTATACAAAGGTTGTGGAATACTGACCAGTCAAGGAAAAATGGCTGTGATTTCAAGATGCTGAGCACTCAACAACAATTCACTTCCTCATCAAACGGAATATCAGATAGAAGTTCAATTGCAGATTCTGTCAGTGTTGTTGGTGGCCAAGCAGAGATAAGTTCTCAGTGTCTGGATAGCAGCAGTATTGAGTCATTCAAGAAGAGACCCTTATTAAATAAATATTGAGTGGTCAAGGGTGGAATTACAAATATATGCTCCAATGTTATAGACAGATATGTTGAGGCCGTAAAAGGCAATAAGATTGCTGATTATTGGGAAGGGAATGATCCTAGTTTTGATGGATGCTTAACATATAATGAACTGCTCATGAAGGTTTGTCAGCTTTCGAATTATTTGAAGGATATTGGTGTCAAAAAAGGAGATGCAGTGGCAATTCATTTGCCTATGTTAGCAGAACTGCTGATAGCAATGTTTGCTTGTGCTCATATTGGTGCTCTTCATTCGGTTGTATTTGCTGGATTTTCAGCAAAGTCCCTTGCTCAACGAATTGTAGACTACAAACCTACAACACTGCTAACTTATAGTGCTGTCCGCCAGGGTGCTAAAGTTATTAATCTGAAAGAAATAAGTAGACTCTGCACTGGTGGAATCATTTAAAAATGGAGTTCCTGTAGGTGTCTGTTTGTCAGATGCAGATGAGTTTGCACACCATGGAAGAAAGGAAGAAACATCTGGTGGCAGGATACAATTCAAAAATACATAAACGAATATGAGTAGAATGGCTTGATGCAGAAGATCCACTATTCCTTTTATATACAAGTGGTAGTACAGGGAAACCAAAAAATGCATCAGGCTCGCATGCTTTAGCTGGTCTTATGAACTTGACAAGTCTGGATCTGGAGATGTACTCAGGGATTCATGGTGGATTGGTGCATCTAAAAGGGCTTACAAAATTAGAAGCATTGAACATTGGATGGTACAATTGTATAAAGAAGCTCAAGATAGTAATATTTTGATGTTAAGCTGTGTTTTGTGATTACACAGCAGTTTCGTAGCGCTCTACGAAACTGCTGGTAAATACACATAATGCACAGCAGTTTCGTAGCGCGCTACGAAACTGCTGTAGGTGTTGTTTTATAATGAAGACAAACAATTTGATGGGAGGATCAGAAAATTTTCAAAGGAAACATCTAAGGGACATTTAGGAGACCACATGAAGCTAGCATAGCCATTCAAATGATGACAGGTGTACCTTTTTTGTAAAGTGAAGTGTTTTGTCTCGAGTTAAAAGTTTTTATTATAAAGGCACTTTATTACCGGTCATTAGGGTTTGGAAGGAGTTGCATACGAGGAGTTTTGGCTTGCACACCTGTTCATCAACGAAGCTTCCAGCACATTTGGAAATATGGTGATGCTCATCATTTTTGGGATATTAAAGAGCTGGAGACATGCTGCTACATTTTCGAAGAGGTAGTGGAAGACTGGAACCGGAAAAACAGGGGTTTTATCCTAATATTATTGAACCATCAACGCATTCAGCATCCAAAGCTAGCCTGGAACATTGAATCCTCTTCTCAGCTATCTCGGCCAAACCGAAAGGAGACAGATGTCAAGAAGCAAGAAAGAATCATTCTACGAGGAGGATAGAATTAGAGTTTTAGTTTAATTAGGACTCTTTAAAATTCCAGTTTAGCACTTATTGTATTTAATGAGTCAGTTAAATAGCAGATAGGGGTAATTAGTAGCAATCATCGAGCTCCCCTCATGCTGGAGGAGGAAGCTCAAAGTAGTTAAAGTTATGTTTCTATATATAGATGAAACTTTTATGTAATGAGGGTTGGATATTTGAGAAAACAGAGTGTTATTTTGGCTTGTGTACAAACTCATTTTCAGTAATACAAGTGACTGCTTTTCTTCTCAGGATTCATACAGTGTTTCAAATGCTCAAGATATATGTGGTTTTGTTTTATCCTTTATGTTTTACAACTGTATAGATACACAATCACTCAGAATTCACTTTGCTGCTCTGATTTCCTGTGTGTATTTGTAAGTTGAGGTTTCTATGAGAGGTATTTTGAGTGTTTAAAAATTACATGCCCTGACTTCTATGAATGAGTAGTTTTATAGTTTGCTGAAGTGATGATTAACTCCATGAGCCCAATGGAAGTCTTTGTAATGTCTGTCCAGCCAACATATGTGTTAAATTTACTTTGCAAGAGTTAGCCATCTCATTAATAGTTAAAATCAATAACCTTTTGAGAGAGCCCTCTCAGGCTAAGGAGGCTAAGCCTTAGTCAAAAGTCTGGTTTGAAATAGTTACACAGATTCTACCTGGTCAGCAGCCTTCCAGTGCTTGATTTTGTGATAACATTTTGGTGCATCTGCCGGGAGCCTGAAGATTATTCTTTCCCGAAATCATGAAGCTGAACTTCTGAAGGTAGCAGGAGCTCAGAAGGTTTTTGAGGCTGCAAAACTACCTTGGCGACTCCATTGTTAAAGAATTCAAAATTCATACATTCATGGTGATTCCACTGGAGTTATGAAGAACCCAGATGCTACCATTCTTATTTCAAGGTATGCATGCATAGATTTTTCAGGAATTCATGGTTTCCCAGATCATTTTCCCAAGGATGCATATTTTCTAAGGAATGGTCCAAAATTCAACGGAGAAGATTTGAGTTTAACTTTGAAGCATATATCAGATTTTGGTGAATTTTCACAGCTTCTTAGAGTTAAACATGAGGATGTTTGCATTATGTTATTCTATGATTCACTTCAAGGGAAATGTAAACAATGGATTGAAAGCTTTCCTGCCAAATCCATTAAGTCATTTGAAGACTTTTGGCTTATGTTTTTGGATGAATGGATAGATAGATCAGATGTGGTGGCAAACTCTCCTTCAATTCAAGGTTTCAAACAATGGAATAATGATCATAGTAATGGAGATACAAATGAAAGTTTTTCTTTGTCCTTGTCCTCGTATCTAAAATCATTTGACTGTCAAACAGAAGATAAGATGAAATTTTTGGATGAAGTTGCTAAGGACATTGAGAAAGACATTGAAGGTTTAGAAGGTCAAATTCAGGCATATAATTTTCATAATCATGATCATTATTTTCAGAAGCTTTCTGTGACAGAATACAAGGAGAGAGTGTTGGTTCCTTTCTTTTTCACGATTGAGGAAGTGTGCACTGTTGTTGAAGATCAGTTTGCACAATCAGAATGTTACAAGAAACATCAAGCTGATCATGTATTCTGGGATCCTATAGCTAAATACATGGAAGAGTTTTACTCTCCAGTGTTTCAGCTTTTCTATGAAAATCAGAGGCAATTTTAGTGGCAGTGGTCATCACAATATTATTGTGGCTCTGAACTCCGATGCAGTCAAAGAAATCAAACATCAGATAAGACAAATGATTGGCTACATTGGAAATTTCACATTGATTGAGCTGAAAGAAATTTGAATTGTTAGGGTAGGTAGGTAGGAAATTGCAAATAAGCTCAAGGTTGACTGAGCATTTTTTTTATTTTTTTTTAGTAGATGTAGATTCCTTTCTCCTACAGTGATCATCAAGCTTAAGCCCGAGGTGAAGGACCAAGAAGCTTGAAGGGGATGTTTGTCAAGCAGATCCATGTTTGTTATAAAAAGGACAAAGCACTGGACCTACGAGTTCTTAGTGTACCACAAGGGCACACTATCCCAAGTGGAGCCACTGTTATCACTGAAAATTATAATGCCAAAATTTCTCAGACTAGCTTGAGGACAAAGTGCATAGGTCCCTTTATCAGTTTCGCAGCGCAACATCTTTTAGGTGATTTCGTAGCGAAAAACACTGACTTTGCACTAACTGCGCTACAAAATGGGGAATTCGTGCTGATTCACAGCACATCTCATCCCAGCTGTCATATTTCCTGCAAGAATTTTACGAGGATAACATGTGCGAGGTCTTACATGTCGGTCTTGACATGTGTTCTGTAGCCTTATTAAGACCGAAACTTCTGATTCTGGTTTCGATTTGTGATCAATCTGGCGGTGCTTGAAAAGAATGCTTCATTTCATAATTGGGGTGATAGATGTCACTGAAATTATGACCAATGGGGATAAGGGAACTTTGGTTCTTAATCACAAGCAAGGATTCCAGGATTGTGCAGCTTATGCTAAATTAGAGCAGTGGTTAGGAAGCAAGGCCGACGAATATTGGGATGAAAATTTCGACACTCTTGAACAGAGAGACAACAGCAAAGGGTACAAACCTGACCATGAATGGGTTCAGTGCAATAAATGTTGGAAATGGCGACTTCTGGATCCAAGTTACAACAGTGAAAATCTACCAGATGAAAGGTTTTGTTATATGGCGGCTTTTAAAGGTTCCTGTAGTATCCTTGAACAAGCAGTTGAACCTGGGGTAATTGCAGTTGGTGCAAAATAGTCGAATGGTGGATTTATAACTTCTAGACAGTTACGACCTGTGAAGGAGGAAGGGAATGTAACACCTATTCCCGATTCTGTCATTACTAACAACAAGGGTGAGAGTGAAACTTCCACCGACACTGAAGTTGAGACGAATTTACCAGTTGTACAGCCTCCTTTAAAAAGGCTAAGGCGAGGTCCACCACGTGCTAGTGCCCAAGGAAGAGCAAGATAAGATGCGAAAAAAAAAGGGCCAGCGATCTGGAGGCGTGTCTAATGCTGGACTTCTGTCATCATTTTGTGAAGGACAAGAACGTCTGCAATATGATTTTGTATCCTAAAGTGGACATTCGGATCTTGTTGAGTCAATTTGCATAAGCAGACTGGCATATTGCCCGTGCCCTTTTCTGTATGAAATGGCCTTTGTATGGCCGGAAAAATGCATGGTATTGGTGCAAGTTGTACAAGATTTTTTGAGATATCTGAAAACAAATCAACTTCAATTAGGATCAGGCTCCCGCGTGCAATCCGGGGAAATGGTTTTCTCGAGGTTTATGATGAAAGCGCAGCACGTGGACAGATGGTACTTCACCTTGCAAAAGTAAGTAGACATTTTGGATGCACAGAGATTTTCAAAGAACCTTCAAAATTCGCGTGGTCAGATTCTTATGAGGAGCACTTTGATTTACCTCATCGTTTGATTCTGTTGACCACAAAAAAGGCGTGTCTTAATGGTTTAGTGCTTATCATCGAACAAGACACTTACAAAGCCTTGCAAAATATAATGGGATGTTCCATGGGATGAGTTACTGGCCTTGGAATTGGTTAAAGGAGATCAGCAAAAGCCTTCTCATGTAATTCTGCATCTAAGAAACTTTAAAAAATTTGAATGCTTTGTCCGGGTTATAAAAGTCCTTGCAGAGAATGACCAAGAAGGGACAAGCCAAGCAACAGTGATTTATTATTTTATACAAAGGTTGTGGAATACTGACCAGTCAAGGAAAAACGGCTGTGATTTCAAGATGCTGAGCACTCAACAACAATTCGCTTCCTCATCAAACGGAATATCAGATAGAAGTTCAATTGCAGATTCTGTCAGTGTTGTTGGTGGCCAAGCAGAGATAAGTTCTCAGTGTCTGGATAGCAG
The DNA here is from genome assembly GCA_031772625.1 of Pinus tabuliformis. NCBI lineage: Eukaryota > Viridiplantae > Streptophyta > Pinopsida > Pinales > Pinaceae > Pinus > Pinus tabuliformis. Next base: position 476,685,906 of record CM062811.1, on the reverse strand, counting down.
CAGTATTGAGTCATTCAAGAAGAGACCCTTATTAAATAAATATTGAGTGGTCAAGGGTGGAATTACAAATATATGCTCCAATGTTATAGACAGATATGTTGAGGCTGGAAAAGGCAATAAGATTGTTGATTATTGGGAAGGTAATGATCCTAGTTTTGATGGATGCTTAACATATAATGAACTGCTCATGAAGGTTTGTCAGCTTTCGAATTATTTGAAGGATATTGGTGTCAAAAAAGGAGATGCAGTGGCAATTCATTTGCCTATGTTAGCAGAACTGCTGATAGCAATGTTTGCTTGTGCTCATATTGGTGCTCTTCATTCGGTTGTATTTGCTGGATTTTCAGCAGAGTCCCTTGCTCAACGAATTGTAGACTACAAACCTACAACACTGCTAACTTATAATGCTGTCCGCCAGGGTGCTAAAGTTATTAATCTGAAAGAAATAAGTAGACTCTGCACTGGTGGAATCATCTAAAAATGGAGTTCCTGTAGGTGTCTGTTTGTCAGATGCAGATGAGTTTGCACACCATGGAAGAAAGGAAGAAACATCTGGTGGCAGGATACAATTCAAAAATACATGAACGAATATGAGTAGAATGGCTTGATGCAGAAGATCCACTATTCCTTTTATATACAAGTGGTAGTACAGGGAAACCAAAAAATGCATCAGGCTCGCATGCTTTAGCTGGTCTTATGAACTTGACAAGTCTGGATCTGGAGATGTACTCAGGGATTCATGGTGGATTGGTGCATCTAAAAGGGCTTACAAAATTAGAAGCATTGAACATTGGATGGTACAATTGTATAAAGAAGCTCAAGATAGTAATATTTTGATGTTAAGCTGTGTTTTGTGATTACACAGCAGTTTCGTAGCGCGCTACAAAACTGCTGGTAAATACGCATAATGCACAGCAGTTTCGTAGCGCGCTACGAAACTGCTGTAGGTGTTGTTTTATAATGAAGACAAACAGTTTGATGGGAGGATCAGAAAATTTTCAAAGGAAACATCTAAGGGACATTTAGGAGACCACATGAAGCTAGCATAGCCATTCAAATGATGACAGGTGTACCTTTTTTGTAAAGTGAAGTGTTTTGTCTCGAGTTAAAAGTTTTTATTATAAAGGCACTTTATTACCGGTCATTAGGGTTTGGAAGGAGTTGCATACGAGGAGTTTTGGCTTGCACACCTGTTCATCAACGAAGCTTCCAACACATTTGGAAATATGGTGATTCTCATCATTTTTGGGATATTAAAGAGCTGGAGACATGCTGCTACATTTTCGAAGAGGTAGTGGAAGACTGGAACCAGAAAAACAGGGGTTTTATCCTAATATTATTGAACCATCAACGCATTCAGCATCCAAAGCTAGCCTGGAACATTGAATCCTCTTCTCAGCTATCTCGGCCAAACTGAAAGGAGACAGATGTCAAGAAGCAAGAAAGAATCATTCTACGAGGAGGATGGAATTAGAGTTTTAGTTTAATTAGGACTCTTTAAAATTCCAGTTTAGCACTTATTGTATTTAATGAGTCAGTTAAATAGCAGATAGGGGTAATTAGTAGCAGTCATCGAGCTCCCCTCATGCTGGAGGAGGAAGCTCAAAGTAGTTAAAGTTATGTTTCTATATATAGATGAAACTTTTATGTAATGAGGGTTGGATATTTGAGAAAACAGAGTGTTATTTTGGCTTGCGTACAAACTCATTTTCAGTAATACAAGTGACTGCTTTTCTTCTCAGGATTCATACAGTGTTTCAAATGCTCAAGATATACGTGGTTTTGTTTTATCCTTTATGTTTTACAACTGCATAGATACACAATCACTCAGAATTCACTTTGCTGCTCTGATTTCCTGTGTGTATTTGTAAGTTGAGGTTTCTATGAGAGGTATTTTGAGTGTTTAAACATTACATGCCCTGACTTCTATGAATGAGTAGTTTTATAGTTTGTTGAAGTGATGATTAACTCCATGAGCCCAATGGAAGTCTTTGTAATGTCTGTCCAGCCAACATATGTGTTAAATTTACTTTGCAAGAGTTAGCCATCTCATTAATAGTTAAAATCAATAACCTTTTGAGAGAGCCCTCTCAGGCTAAGGAGGCTAAGCCTTAGTCAAAAGTCTGGTTTGAAATAGTTACACAGAGTCTACCTGGTCAGCAGCCTTCTAGTGCTTGATTTTGTGATAACACAAAGCAGCGTCAATTCTGGGCATACTCCTGGCTACATCTCCAACTATGGACGCTTCCTGCATATTTGAAAGTTGTTATGTTCTGGTCCTATGTGGGTAGTTTTTGTAGTAATGGGATTGTTGGGATGGGGTCCCTTGGGTTAATTTTAGGGAAAAGCCCAAGTTTTGGGGAAAAAGCCCAAGTTTTATGTAAAAAGATGGAAAGTCTCTGCAAATTGTGGTCGTGGAGTGCATAGTTAAGTAAAGAGTAAAAAAGGATTTTTACCCTCTTTTATGTAAGTCATGTTAGCTTTTTGAAGATCTACCCATGGTCCACAAACCATGGGATTATATAAATAGGTGTGTCTTAGAGAGTCTAAGGCATAATAATAGATGAAAGAAGTCTACGGGTACAACAGAAGGAGTCTAAGTTAGCACATAAGGTAGAAGAAAGGCTTTGCAGCTGAGTGCACAGAGGCCTAGAGTAGATTCTGCAGCTGAGTGCACAGACCCCTGCAACTGAGTGCACAAGGAAGTCTTGAGTCTGTAAGCTTAATTGAATATCAATAAAAGAATATTATTCCATAAATTCCTGTGTTTTATCTCTTTACTTCTGTTACAAATAAATGCGCTTGATGCTGTGATAAATGATGGTTTTGTGAAATAATGATGTATTGATGCACAACTTTACTGGATCTATATTGTTATTTGAACGCAATTGATGTTAAGTTCTTAGGCGAAGATTATATCATTGTATGCTAAAAATATCAAACACCTAAATAGATTTGAATAAATACTAGGTTAATAGTAATCTATGATGCACGTAAGTAGCTAATTCACCTATTCAGGGTTTATGAAAGCTAGTCGTAGACCTTCACGGAGGTCTAGAGGTTGATTAAAGGAAGTTACATCGATAAGCCATAAGGGCTTATCAATCTGCGTGAAGGTAGATCTAGGGCATAAAATGACATCACACTGATCTCTGGGTGTAGAAACTTGGTTCTAGTATCCCCCCATACTGATTTGGGTGAGACTTCAGTCCACACTCCGTGAATTGATGCCGAAAGGGCCAGTAGTGTAGGGATTTGTTCGGTGCAACTAACTCTCAACCTAGGTCAGGACCCATTAAGCCAACAAATGGTTCCATTGCCAGGACCAGGATCTGCATAAAGAGATGTGTGATGTCGCATCACTGGAATACGACCAAGAAGGAAATTGAGAAGTGGTTGGATAGAAAGATTCACAAATTCGTGGTGGAAGAAAACAGGATCCCATGCCTGACAAAAGAATAGTGGTTGAATAGATATTTGTACATAGAAATACAAAATATCTTCTTCTACACCTTCCTGATCAAACTGTATGAGTGGCTTGCTAAATTGGCAGATGGCCAAGGAAGATGGAGGCTTGACTATCTGATAGTGTGGACCTCAGAGCTTGTGCAGAGGTTGGAAGCTTCTAAAGATAAGATCGTGTGAACAGTTGATCACTAGCTTGATTGATTCATTAGAGGATTTGTTACAAAGTTTGCAGTTGATATCTCAATTAGTTACAACGAAGCCGAGCGACGCTTCTTCAAGGGACTGCGAGGTAAGTATTTGAGATCTTTTAATACTTGGATTAAGATGCTCTTGTGTGAAAAGTGGGTTATGCCATTGTTGGCTTGAGGGGGCCTAACCTAGGTTCAACGTTAATTAGCCAAACAAACCCCTACATTACTGGCCCTTTCAGCATCCTCTCGCGGAGTGCAGACCGAAGTCTCACCTGAAGTAGTATGGGGGGATGTTGGAACCAAGTTTCTGCACCTTGAGATGGTTGTGATGTCATTTGATTCCCTCTATTCTTGCCTTCGCACAGGTCGCTTCGATCTAGGGATTGCAAGACGAACCCCCTAATTCGTCCTTTAATACCTCCGCAAAGGGGTACGATCGACCTTCGTGCAGCCCTAGCCTACTACTCAAGTACTTTCATGCTGCTCTGGCAGTGTCTCGAGCTGATTCCCAAATTTACTCCCAGTGTCTTACTTATCTTATCAAACAATTATAGTTACCACCGTGTAAACAAATATTCACAAATGCATTCAATTATTCAATGTAATTGCATTCATTCCCGCATCATATAAGAATAATAAAGGAAATTCATACATAACATATTCAAATGCATCAACAGAACAAAGAAATAGAAATTGCAGTGTTAGACTCTCTCATAAAACAATAATAAATCCAAACATAAATTAATTAATTAAATATTCCAAGTTAGGAATTTGTGCCTAACTCTTGGGTTGTTCCTCTAAGATAGGAGTTAGTTTAGGTAACTCCTATATTGGTGTGTCTGGTGAGAAATTATCTCAACCAAAGGAGAAATTATCTCAACCAAAGATGTCCAAGATAGCACGCACTATCTTGAGACCAATATCTCTCATCTATTTATTTGTAACACTATTTCAATTATTTTGGATGTGAGAATGTGTAATGAGAGAAGCATGAGGCTTCAGCCTTTTTCCGTCAATATTGTGTGTCTGGTTTTTATATGTGTGATTTATGTGTTTTTCTGTAATGTGTTTGAGTTAATCTCATTCTTCATCTGATACCAAATCATGTGGTATCAGAGCTAATGGTTTGCTCTTTGGGAGCAAGAGAGCATTGATGATAACATTATACGAGATTAGATCAGGGACCTGTATGCTGGTTTGAAAAGCGTGACTGATGCAAAGTCGTCGTGTGCTACCATCCCAGAAGAGTTATAGGCGCGGATGTGGACTGGCTTGAATTTCCTCTCAATTTAGAGTACCTGGAAGCCGAGTTTTTCTTGTGGTCAGCAGCGGATTATGGGCTGGATCATGTTGCACCTGAGCTTCCAGAGGGCGGACCGCCTCCCATTGGCGCGCAGCTGGCTCACCTCGATTCAGTTGTTCGCGAAGTCATCTTAGAATTTGCGTACCAGGCTTTGAAAAAAAAACCGTGACCGGTTTTCCACGGCCCCCTAGCCGAGGCCCTTCTGTTATCAATCCCCCGCGGCATCCATATCTCTGCAGCCTGCGGCCAGAGCTGCACGGTGGTTCCAACCCGATACACTCCAGCTGACACCCACCGGCCAGAACCCCACGAGCAGTCATTCCACTCTCGATTCACCCAGTGATACCGCACCTCAGCACTCGTTCGATCCCAAATCCGTTGAGTTACTCCAGGCATCACCAAGCAAACCGTCCGCTCTTTCCTCAGCGTCTCACGGAGTTAGGGCCGCCGCTTCCCCCTTCGAATTCACAGCTCGAATTCACAGCCCACCTCTGTCGAGCCACGAAGAGGCCTGAAACACCAGTCCCCATAGCAAAATCCGTGAGCCCATTTTACTAAAAAATATTTCGAGCTACGAAAATTTCTCTCTCCAAGATTGATAGCCTGTGTAAAGGATCAGACAACAACTATGAATCAGTAAAGAGCCGAAGTCCCAATACGAACCACTACGACTTTTTTTAATCTTTTATTTTTTATTTGCACCGAGCCAGTTCCAGGTCTCATACAGGTGAGGGACTCTTACAGTATCTTGAAGCTCGGTAAGAACTTCGGCCCATCTCATTGGCAACATAGTGCGTAGTGCGTTGGAACATGTAAGGAATATACCTGGAGTTGTGTCGAGGACGACCGCAGCCTGCTGAGTCACGGATCCGTGCAACGCTTCATCGAAAATTCTTCATCAAACTCTTCATTATGGGTTGGGAACCGATCCGGAAGCTGTAGCACGATATGCAATAAGGGGAAACACCTGCCAGATCGCTGTCATTTTCGTGCTTTCTAGATCGCAGCCATAACAGTGAGAAAACCGCTCCAAGGTTTGGTTAAACGCTTTTTGTGTTGATTATACTATTTTCTCAGGGGGAAAATCATGCATGACATTGCACATGTTAACATTAAAGTGGATGAAGTCATTTTAAGTAAATTAGAAAAATGTTCACACAACTAATGAACAGAAAGCCATGATAGGAACACAAATGATTGGCGGATAGTTTCATTTTATTGCACTCTGTACTCTTGGCTTGAAGTCTTACAGTGTTTTCATTTGGCAAAAGATTCTGCGAGTTTGAAATTCGGATTTACTTTCACCGATTTTTTATTTGAGGTGACACCATTCTGTCAGAAAAATTCGGCAAATACTCTCAGTTTGCGCAGTGGCACAGCAACGAAAGAGAAATGGCATGGCCTGTGTTGCAGTCTCCTTGTATTTTATAGTAACACAGCAGTAGAAGTTCATTTTGGCAGTTGCAGGCATCTGTCTTGAAGCAGCGCTGGAGCGAGAGGCCGAGTCAAGTCGAGGCGCTGGGTAGTGCAAATCAGTTGCATTCCTTTCCCACTAATCCACCATGCCGAAGAGCCTTCACTCTAAAAATTTATAGCGTGGAATACTTGCCTGCGTGGAAGTGAAAGGCAGGCAAAAATTACATGAGTCGTTTTTTGTTTTTCAAGGCTTGAAGTTTAGTAATACGGCTTGAAGATTTAAGTGGCACATTTTTATATTAGAATATGCTTGAAAGAAAAAAAGGTATAAACGAATGGTTTGAAGATTTAAGTGGGCACATTTTTAGAATATATTAGTTTATGCTTTAAAAAAAGGTGTAAACGAATATTTTAAAAATAGTGTAAAAAATATATTATGGAAAGTTTTAAAAGGGTGGTATGTAAAAGTTCTTTAATATATTTTGGGGAGATGAGTTTTTTAATGTAAATTTTTTTTGGAGTGATAAGTGAATGGTGAGCGTTTTGAAATGATGGTGTGGAGTGATAAGGTGATTTTTTTTGTAATTTTAGAGTGATAAGTGTTTGGAGAGATAAGTGAATATTTTATTTCTAGAAGGTTGAGTCAGGTGTTTTGAAGGCATTTTCTTCTTTCAAAAATTCTAGAACTCTGATTCTTTGAAGATGCTGTGACGCTGAACGCTTATGTACTCCAACATTTAATAAAGACATATTATTTGTGGTGATTGTGTCCTAGATCCGCCCGAAATTGAATAAGGGGATCTTAGGTACACCATGTGTATTTGTGATGGCGAGTGTTTTATGGCTTCATGTTGTTGCTTTTGATTTGTGTCTAGTTGTGACACATAAATGATCGCATTTACCACATACATAAATTTCAATGCAAGCAAGCACAACACTTGTCAAAGAATAGCGTCAAGGAAGGACAATTGAACTCGACACTTGCATCTGTGCAAATATAACTCATAATCATAGATTGTCAACATCAACATTCTACATCAACAAGCAAATTCACATAATCAAGTTAAAGAATTTCAAAGAAAAGTCTACATCGACATTCTTGCAAACAAATTTAAGAACTTGTAAATCAAATTCCAATCACATTGAATTGTAAAGGGTGCATTCTCGGTTGAAACCGACACCCTAGCCTTGAATTGAGTCATTGTAGTGAATCATTGAAATCATTGTAAGCTTTTTTGGGTGCATTTTCGACAGTGTTCGACACCCTGTCCATGAGTTTTAACTCCTTCACACAACCATCACAGCAACCAAAACAAGTTCAACTCTAACACCAATCAAGCAAGTTGAGTTCGTCATCAAGCGAGCGTGAATTCCAGAAAGTTCTAACAAGTGTTCTCAGCAAGTACAATAAATCAAGCGAGCGTGCCATTCCAGTTCCATAGCAAGCGAGCCTGTCATCCAAGTAACAAAATCAAGTGCAATAGTTCAAAGCACGACATCTACAACAAGAGAGCCTGACTTCAAGTGAGCAAGTTCAGATGGCGCAGCATATTCAGTTGTTAAACATTCTTCACAGTTTGATCATCTCCAGTGATGAAGACATGGTGCACGTCAGCAAAGAAACTCTTGCTGATCTTTCACGGCATCTACAACAAACACATGAAACCATTGAGTTTCTTCAGCTAGAATCGCAACTACAAAGAGATGAGCTGCAACAGAAGAGTGCTTCTTCCAAGTCATTCAACCATGCAGATGAAGATAAAGATGTTGATTCCAAATCACTCATCCAAACAACTTCAAGTGTCGAAGTTGTTCATGATCAAATTCGACTTTCTTCCAAACCCATCATCAAGCCCTGGGAAGAAATTCAAAATAACAAGAATAGACGTGGCTTAGGATATGTCCCTGATGACACCAACTTACAAATCCCAGATTATTCCAAGCAAATGAAGTTTGTGAGTGCAGGATTTCTTGAACCACTCACCTCAGCAGGTTCTGAGAAAGTTGTAGACAAACGAAATTGCATGCAACCTGAAGTTCATGTTCAACCGAAATGCTCTCATTGTCAAAGAGCCGGTCATTTGGAAGATCAGTGTTTTGATCTCCATCCGTGTTGCCATTGTGGCAAGCCCAATCATTCCTCAGCAAAATGTCGCAACCACCAAAAATCAGGCAGATTGAAGATACATTATGACTGGATTGATCCTTGGGAATGGTCATCCACAGTCAAACGGTTGTCTCAGTTCTACAACCGACTCCAATCTTACATAGTGCAGCCAGCAGTGAACAGATGATGGTACTCTCATGCAGTTGAATGAGGGAGTACAACAATGAAACTCTCCTACACCTGAAGGGGGGGAGTTCAAATATATTTTGGAGCAGATTGTCTCTCCTTTCAGCTGACAAAGGGGGGAAAATGTCAATGAAATTGACAAGTGGTTGTCAGACTGAAAGTCTCGACAACATCAGCGAAGCAGCCAGTGGGCATCTTCATCAGCCAGTGGGCATTTGTCATCAGAAGTGAGCATCAGCAAATTCGCCAGTGGGCGATCGACAGCCAAAGCAGCAGTGAGCAGCTTTCATCATAGCAAAAGCAACATTGAGTTGTTTTTCGACATCTTCAGCCAGTGGGCAATCATCATCAAATTGTGTCAGTGGACACCGGATGCTGTTTTCAAGCAAAGGACAGTTGGCTTGGCACATGATGGAGTTGTCAAGCGTCCTTCAGAGATGAATCAAGCATGCAGCTGATTCATGTTCTCTTCAGATTTGAGTTTTTTCCAGCATCCAGTTTTGGCGGTTTTTTCAGGCAATGTTTTTGAGGATCAACATGAGAACTTGGAAGATGGTTCTCGTTTTTGGATTTATCATTGAGGGGGGGAATGTTAGACTCTCTCATAAAACAATAATAAATCCAAACATAAATTAATTAATTAAATATTCCAAGTTAGGAATTTGTGCCTAACTCTTGGGTTGTTCCTCTAAGATAGGAGTTAGTTTAGGTAACTCCTATATTGGTGTGTCTGGTGAGAAATTATCTCAACCAAAGGAGAAATTATCTCAACCAAAGATGTCCAAGATAGCACGCACTATCTTGAGACCAATATCTCTCATCTATTTATTTGTAACACTATTTCAATTATTTTGGATGTGAGAATGTGTAATGAGAGAAGCATGAGGCTTCAGCCTTTTTCCGTCAATATTGTGTGTCTGGTTTTTATATGTGTGATTTATGTGTTTTTCTGTAATGTGTTTGAGTTAATCTCATTCTTCATCTGATACCAAATCATGCAGGATATCCCTCTTTATTAATATCTTCCAAGTGTTTACAAACTCTGTCCACCCTGCGCACACAGCTGCAAGGGTCCGTGCACTCAGCTACGAACTTCTACCCTAGGCCTCCACGCACTCAGCTGCAGAGCCTCTACCTACGCTACAACCCAAGACTTAGACCTTTTACTTCAGAGCTACAACTCTCTTACATAATTCATCATTGTGTGTCTCTAAAACTACTTAGAGCTTAGCTCTTTTTATACAATCCTATGGTCCACGGACCATGGGTAGATCTCTTATCGCTAAATTTACTTTACAAAACTAAGGGCAAACTACCCTTTATAACACACGACCCCTTCGCCCTCCGCAACCAAAAAATGCGGAGTCTTTACAATTCTATTACAAAATTTGACTCAAACATGGGCTTTTAGCCCCAAAACTACCCTTGGGGGATCTCGCTCCCAACAGGCCCCCAACACAAACATCGTGACTCACCCTTGAGTCACTCGGTAGGTGTGGAGATCTTTGTGTGAAGTCCATCCAGCTCGACCCATATGACCACTTCCTCGGTCATGCACTGAGTTGCCGCCCGCTTTGCATCTTCCACTGTCTTCTCGGTCACTGCTCTTGCGCTATCAGCCTGAAGCTTTTGTTGCTTCACTTGCAGAGTCACAAGATTACCTTAAATATTTCTTGTAACTGCGTAAGCTTCCTCCAGCCAGGGCTTTAGTCACGCCTTCAGCACTACTTCCTTGTGTAGTGCTATGTCCACCTGTTCCTTTAGTTGCTTGGCTTCTTGCAACTTGGCTAGCCTCTGTATCAGCACGATGGTTCGCGTTGTGCCCTTAACTTCATCGTAGCGCTGTTGTAGCTCGTGCGCTTCGGTCTCTAGCCTCTGTATATTTGGGTCCTCCTGCAAGCTTGTCAGGACCTCAAATGACTACTCGAACAACTGCGTGTAGTCTGCTACTGCACTTTCCACCGCTGCTACTGCTTCTGTGACAACACCACCCGCTGTTCCTTTATTTCTGGCGGAGTTGAAGTTTGGGCCCTCAATTGTAGCTCTGTAATCTATAGGTTCAACTCTAATTGAACTTGTGCCATCTGAGTCCGAGTGTCGCACACCCCGGTGGCCAACTTGCAGATGCATACCTCGACTGGCTCCTCCTTTGGAATGGCCAACTTTGGGACCATTTTGCATGCCTCCTCAACGATCTGCATAATCTTCTTGCTCTAGTTGGTCACCTTGGTCTCAATGGTGATGGAAACATTTCTCTGTAGGGCCATTTGTTCATTGTTGATCCATTATTCGATGATTACCCGGAGGGCACGGTGCTCATGGGCCCTCAGTTGTGAAATTACTCCATCCTACAAGAGGTGGAGTGCTTCATGCGGAAGCGCTACCAGGTTTAGCCCAACTCCCTTTAGGGTGCTGACAGTGGACTTGTCAGCCTCATTTTTTGTGGTGAGTGCTCCATCTAGTAGCACTATTACACTGAAAGCCTTCATGTGTAGCATATCGACAACCTCTGAAGTGCGATAGCCAAGCTAGTAGACATCATGCCAACTTGTGACGCATGGGTCTGTAACTCCTGCAACCTAGTCTAGATGGCCCCTAGGATGATCTGTTATTGTTGTTCAAATTGCTGCAGGGCCTCTGTGGTGACATCTCTAACTGTGTCACCGATATCATGTAGATCACCCTCTGTTAATGTGATGGGGTCTAGTGAGGTCTTGGTCACCTTTGACTTCTTCCTAGGCCCTCGCTTCTCCAGCTCTCATGGGCACTTGATGTGAGCGAACGTCTCCTAAGGGTTTGCGTTGTGCTGTTCATTTGTCTCCTCCTCAGTCTCAGGTGAAGGCAACTGCACGCCTTTATCAGAGCCTCGCTTTGTCCCACCTATTTGCTTCGCAGCCTTGCACTTCATGTGAGCCTTATCAACAACCTCCTTTTTCCTATTCTCAACCAACTGTTCCATCTTCAACTTGGCCTCCTCCTTCTTCTACGCGGAGGACTTGCTCCTACCGACCGCCAATTCTGTGGTAGTGTCCTACTCCGCCGGCCATTGATCAAGAACCACATCAATGGCGTCATCCATGGCCATATATGGAAGTCGTACCACTTCTACGCAAGGTCCTTCTGTGGCCTAATTAATACCCGATGGAAATCAGATTTAAACTCGGTGTAGCCCTATAGTTTGGAATACACCATGGGTGACAATCGTGGCTTGCAATTGAAGGCCATCCTGATATTCATATCCTTCAAGATCTAGAAGATCTTGCTGTCTCGGGCTCGCTATGCGTCCTTGGTCACCCACAGTGAAGCGTACTTCGCTACTTCAAGGAGGTCTAGTGTGACCAAAGGGAATTGGTTGTCCTCTGGTAGCTCCCACACTACTAGCACAATCGACAACAAGAGCTACGCGTAATGGAATGTCTTGCTAAGCTCTTGTGCTTCGTGGAAATTCACCAAGAACTCTCTGTGAAGGTAGTCCAACCAGTTGAACTGGACTCCTTCAGTGCACTGTTGTGTGAGCACAACAATAGGCGTCGACACCTCATCAGAGTGACACTTCTGCATCACTTTCCTTGCAAGGATCTACGTTGCTACCTTCACAGCGTGGTCATAGATGTTGGAGATAGCGTACCCACATGGCTTTTTCACCAACTTAAATTTCTCCTTCATTAACTCTATGAGAGCCTTCTCACCACCCTTGCCGCCAAAGATGATTGCTAGATTCACACCTGTATATGGCAGGCACATTATTCGGTGAATCAACCTGTCTGTGATGGGTATCGACTCCTCCAGCAACAAACACCCATCATGCACCAAGCATAGCAGCTGCTTGATGACCAAAATTGTCACCGGGGTATAGTTATAGTGTGGCACCCAGAGCAGGTTGAGCAATCCTAGCTTCTCTACTCCCTTGAGCCACCTCCGTGGCTCCAGTGTTGTCATTGCCATATTCATATCTATGATGTGATGCATCAGCTACTCGATTGCCAGGTGTGGGAACTTCTCGTGGTTCGCCAAGTCCTAGTCTTCAAGCTTCAGTATTGGTACTTGTGGCAAACGCGGACTGTCGAAAGAAATTTCATCTAGTAGCAGAGGGGTTTGCAGGGGAGCCTTACTTTCATCAATGTCCTTTGGGACCTTGGACTTAAGCTTGCGCGGAGGGACATACTCTGGCAACCGCGTAATAGGGTCCGCACCTTGGGCTTCAACCTCCTCTACTTCGGCTCCCACATCCTCATCGTCCATCGGGATGTCTTCAATGTCCTCCTCTTCTGGTTCTAAGTTGATGGCCTTTCCTTTCTCCTGTGCAGTGGGCTTTGGCGGGTTTCTCCTTGGCGACGCGTGCACCAGTATGGCACGCTGCTTGCCCTTGTTGTCCTTCATGGTTTCCTTGGTTTGGGTTGTCTTTAGTCTCGGTGTTCTCAGTGATTTAGGGACCTCTGCCAGTACTTTGGCCACTTCCGGAGTAGCTACTTTTGCCTCTATGTCCATTTCATGTGTTGGCTCCTCTACTACTTGTTCGGTGTTTATAACTTCTAGGGGTGCTGACATAACACTCTCTAATAGTGCTTGCGACATCTCGGGCAAGTTCGCAAATGCAGGAGTCCATTTGAAAGCCTCAAAGAACTCTCGATCCATAGGTGTCTGAGAGCTCAACAACTAAATACTCAAAATGCCAAGTGTTTCTTGCTGGATAGCCACTTGTAATTTATAGGGAATTTTGAATTCAAATCCGACCATTCCCCCCAAAGTCGGTTCATTAATGCCAGATTAGCTGCATATTTTCAAGGGTCTAAGCCATAAATTTTGTCTTAAATGCTGACCACCCACTCCATTTGGCCTCACTTCTGCCATCTTTTCATGAACAGTGACTTTAACGGTCACTTTTTTGTCAACCTGCACGATTTCTTGCTGGGTAGCGTAGCTCCCTCCATGCTGCCGCGACACTGTGACACTTCCTTGCTTCACACCATCCACCAATAATGCAGCTCCCCAACTTGGGTAGTGTAGGTCTATAGTCGCATGCCTCCTTTCAGCTGCATGGAGTGCTAAGACTGTGCTCTCTCCTTCTAGTCACATGGTCAAACCGCCAGTGTATGTCTTCAAGCAACTACCATTCACCTTTCTTTGGAGGGGTTCTCCATTTAATTTGATCACCTGTACCACTTCTCCATCAGTAATTTCCTTAATGACATAGGGCCCTAACCAGTGCATTCATAATTTTCTTGGAAATTTATCAAACTTACTATCATATAGCAAAACTAGGTCATTTACCTTAAATGTGCACAGCTTAATATGTCGATCATGACATGCCTTTTCGCACTGCTTTTGGACCTGTTGGTGAAATCCAGCTAAAAATATCTCTTCCTCGAGCTCATCCAGCTATGCGAGCCTTTCCTCCAGGGCTCTGTGATCCATCATACCTGTGAGCACTACTATGCGCAGACTAGGCACAATATATTCCATAGGCATTACCGCTTCAACCCCATAGACGAGCCTAAAGGGGGTTTGTCCAATCAACTTTTTGCATGTCGTTCGATAAGCCCATAATACTGCAGGTATGCATAGGTCCCAATCACTTCACTGAGCATTGCAAACCTTGGTCAGTGCATTTTCAAGCACCTTATTGAACGTTTCCACTGTCTTGTTAGCCTGTGGGTGATAAGGTGTGCTCTTCTGGTGATATACCTAAAATTCCTCTGGTAACGCGCTGATCGTCTCATTCAGGAAGTGCATACCATGATCACTCATCAAGATCGTCGGACATCCAAATCATGTCAATACATGCTCAAAGAGGAACTTTGCAGTGTTCATGCCTGTGTAATCCTTCACAGGCTGTGCTTTTGCCCAACGAGTCAAATACTCCATCGCGGTGATAATGTACCTTGCTCCTGTCTTTCCTTGTGGCTGAATGGGTCCCACAAAATGTATTGCCCATTTCTCAAAGGGTTGCAACGTCATCTGTGGATTCAAAGGCATCTCATCCCTCTGCAATGGCTTGCTAGTCCGTTGACACACATCACACACCTTGCAATATGCTTTTGAGTCCTGATGGAGGGTTAGCCACCACAACCCTGTGCATAGAATCTTATACGCGGTTTCTCTTCCTACATAATGTCCTCCCACGATGCCCCCATGAGCATCTGCGAGGATGCTACTTCTTTCGAACTTAGGTACATACCATCGTAATATCTCATTAGACCCCATCTTGCATAGATTCCCAGCAATGACAGAGAAATCTGCCGCATGCACCACTAATTCCTTCCTTTGCTGGACAGTGTCTCGTTCTGGAGCATTTCTTATTTTTAGGAAATGTATTATATCCTTGAAATGACTATCCGCGATGTACACTACAATTAGTTGCACATCAAGCATCGCTCCTCCAAATTAGTGGGTTCTTCCCCTGATTCGATGCGCGACAGATGTTCTGGTCCCGCATTTAGTCATCTAGGCTTCACAATAACTTCAAAATCGTATTCCTAGAACAGTAAGAGCCACTTGTAGTTTCTCCCCCCCAACACAGGCTTATTGACTAGGTATTTCAACGCGGAGTGATCCATATACTTCTTAAAATGGCCTCCTAGCAAGTAGTGCCTAAACTTCTGGAGCGCATACACCATAGCTAGCCCTTCGCGCTCAGTGGTGGAATAGTTCTTCTACACTTTGGATAATCTTCGGCTTGCGAACATGATAGGGTGGTCCAAGCCTTCTCCACCAGTCTGTGTCAGTACTGCTCCCAGTGTTATACATGATGCGTTGACATGTACATGAAACTCCTTCTTCCAATCCGGGAAGACTAGGATCGGCGCGGTGACCATCTTTTCTTTTAATATATCCAAGCTCTTCTTACAATCCTCGTTCCAGCAGAATGTGACATCCTTCTTCAACAATTTCTCCATAGGTGCGGTGATCTGGGCATAACCTTTGATAAACTTTCTGTAATATCCCGTATGTCCCAGGGTAGCGCGCAACTGCTTCACACTCCTTGGCGCTTCCAAGTTCAATATCACCGCTATATTTGCGGGATCTACCATCAATCCTTGTCTGCAAACCACATGCCCCAATAGGTTCCCAAAAGGAACACAAAACAAACACTTCTTGAGATTGAGCACGATCTGGTATCTTTGACAGGTATCCAGCATCAGGCGCAAGCTTGCTACATGGCGTTTAACCAGCCCAAACACAGTCCAGTCATCAAAATATACCTCCAGGAACTTATGAATAAATTCCTTGAATGTAGCCACCACTACGCGTGAGAATACCGCAGGTGTATTCTTCAATCCAAACAGCATTACAGTGTACTAAAAACAACCCCACTCAGTCAGGAAGGTTTCCTTGCTCCTATCCTCTGGCGTGATTTTGATCTAGTGGTATCCTGAGAACCCATCAGTGAAGGAAAATGCTTCCTGGCCACTTACATTGTCCAACACTTCATCAGTGAACAGAGTCGGGAAAGGATCATGTACACAAGCGTCATTCAGCTTTCTGGGATCCACGCATATCCTTATTTCATCATTCTGTTTTTTCTCATGTACCACCATTGGGCTTACCCAGTCAGATTCTTCCACAGGCTCAATGATGCCTGCCGTGAACATCTTGTCTAGCTCTAAGCGAACCTTCTCCTTATATTTCAGATTGAGACGGTAAGGTCATTGCTTAACCAATTTCGTGTCGGGCTTCAATGTAATCTTCATCATTCCTAGGTCCCTGATTATCCCCTTCAAATCCATAAACTTGGTAGGGAATAAATCCTGGTATTCATAGAGAAATTCAATGACCTTATCCACCATCGCGTGGTCCCAGTAATCTCCAATCTTCGTGAATTTGGGCTCTGCCTCAGTACCAATGTTTACTTATTTTGTTTTCAACAACACGGTTATATCAGGGTTCTCAATCTGCGGCCCTTCAACCTCGTAGTAACCTTCTGTTTCAGGGATGCTAATATTTTGCAGATGCTCGTCCTCTTCTTTAGCAGTTACATTATAACATTCTAGCGTGTGACTCAGCTGAGTAGCCCATTCAGGCTGAATCATATCTAAAGGATCCTGCAGTATCCTAAAGATTACTGCTTTCACCTCTTGTAGTGCTTCATCAATACTGTCAAACCCATCCTCTAAGTTGAATGTCATCATGAATCCTTCTTGTAGGATATCCCATTCACTTGTCCCATGGCGAAGCTCGGTTTCTACATACCAATTCATTGGGACAATATCCAGTGTGTGAGAGAACAAGTGCATCCATTCAGGTTGGGGCTTCTTTCCATAAGCTTGGGCCCATTTGGCCAAGTGTACGCGCGGGTCATCCTGCGCATCATACTTGTCTGTCATTCGCATCTTAGGCTTCCCGAATCATGTTCTCATCATCCTCCTACATTCGTGCCAATAATCAAACATTCCCTTATGCGTACCCCACCATCTTGTTGGCATTATGATACAGGTGTTGTCCTTGATGGCAACTCACTCAGAGGTATGATACAGGTGATGGCAACTCAACCAGAGGACAAATCTTAATACAACAGGTCAAGAGAGAGGTATACGTAGGTTCATCATGACCAAGCTGCATATACACGTGGGTTAGATGTTCCAAAGACACATATGCATATACATGCACTTTCACACAAGGAAAAGCGCGTACATGTGGGAGAACTTATGTTTGGTCCGTGGTATTTAGTCCTTGGTATTTGAACCTATGGTTTTGGACCATGGTATCTCATCTGAAGTGTTGATCCCAAGTATTGGGTCCATGGTATTGATTTTTTATGGTTTTGGACTGTAGTATTGTGAAAGGTCTAAGACTACAAAAGAGGAAGGAGATCATTAGGCAAGGTCACAATCGTAAGGATGAATATCTGATGAAGTATGAGATCTAGTATGTTGGTTATGGATTTGTGATGCTTAGCTTGATCTGAATCAAGGATGCACCTATGCAGATGATGATGGATGATGGATCAGGATATTAAGGCTTGGAATGTTTATGATTATATGGTTTGATTATGGATAGACTAGATCTGAATTATTGACGCATGTTTATTCTATAAATGTTATGTTCTGACGTCTGAAATTACTGCAAAGTTATAAGTTAGAATTTGCAGATCTATATGCGGGTTGTCTTTGGTAAAAGCGCGTATACACGCAGGTTGGGTTCGTCTGAGTAGCGTATATAGTATGAAGTATGATATTTTAAGTTGCAGTTGGATCTGGTTGTTGTTGCAGAGTTATGTTGTCTGTTCTGTGTTTTGGTGACTATGTTGTTGACAGGGTTTTAGTATTGGGTGATTCGGAGATTGATGATGCAGGTGTAGTTGATGATTGTCTTGCAGTGGTGATTATTTTGTATTTATGGACCTAGTCTGAAAATTTATGAAACGTGGTCCCTGGAAGATCGTAAAGTTCAGTAGGCCGGCACCTACGTACTGGTAAACATATCGGCCAGTACAAGAGCCAGGGGGTTGTAGCTCCCTTCCAGGAGTAGCTGGAAAACGAGTGAAGGTTGGAGCCTTCAGTAGGCCAGCGCCTACGTACTAGTAAATGGATCGGCTAGTACAAGAGCTAAGAAGGTTGTAGCCTTCTGCAGGTAGAAGCCTGCGTATTGGTATAAGACTGCACCAGTACATTGTACAAAGAAGTTTCTTATTAAAGGAAGATAGAGACGAATTGTAGTAGGTGGTTTTCACCCACATTGGGTTTCCATCTTATATCATGGTGTTCATGTGTGCTTCTTGTGTGTGATGATTTGTTCTATTTTACTGCACCTGCTTACTGTTCATGTGGTTAATGAAGTTCTAATGCACTAACTAAAGATCAACATTTAATGGATTAACTGAATCATAAGTATTCTGGATATACGCTAGTTGCATTAGACACAGTTGCGTATACACGCGGGTTCACTTAAATGAAGTAGCGTATATGTATCTAAGTATGGAAATGAAAAAGTTTTATTGATCTTATAATAATCATTCACCCCACCCCCTCTCAGTATTATTTCCAACAATTGGTATCAGAGCAAGTCCTTTGGTAAAAGCTTGATCGCTTCAAGGAGATCCGTAGAACAATGGGAAAGAAAGCACGGCAAAAGAAGAAGACAACTCAAAGGAACATTGACAGCCTGCCGTTGGGTGGAAGCAAGTATTCAGATCCTGAATCACCACAGATTGAAGATGGACAAGAAAATGAAGCATCAGATAAAATCATAGATCAACAAGATCTACCTAGCAAAAGGGAGAGTGCCCTCAAAGAAGAAGTTATCAGCTTAAAAGCTCAGCTGGAATGTGCCTTCAGAGTTCGTCAAATGATGCAGGAGCTGAATGAAGAACAAGAAAAGGAGATTCTCAAACTAAGGCAACAAATGGAAGAAGGAAGAAATTCTGAGGAAATTTTGAAGAAGCAATGTTTGGAAAAGGAATAACAACATCAGGTTGAGGTAAATATCTTGAAAGGTAAATTAGAAGAAAATGATAAACTATTACGATTTCAAGACAGTACTAAGATTTTGGATGATATTCTTAGTAGTCAAAGGTCACCTGCTATCAAAACTGGTCTTGGTTTTTATGAATCTGCTAAAGGTGAATCTAGCTCACAAGGTGAGGCAAGGAACTCTAATGAGAAATCAAAAATGATCAACAAGGAGATGAGAAGACAACCCCATCAACAGCCAAGGAAAGGAATTCCTCAAAGAAAATCTTTTGCTCCTAACTTTGGAAGTGATAGATGATTATTTCCTCCAATGAATAATGTTGAATGTTATGTATGTCATAATCTTGGACATGTTGCAGCCAGATGCAGAAGTAGAATGGTTCAAGACCATCAAACAGAAAGATCATCATGTTCCAGGTACTTTAAGGGATATTGTTTTGCTTGCAATATGTTTGGTCACAAAGCCATTGACTGTTTTAGGAGGAATATGAAACATGTAAGATGTTATGCATGCAACAAGCCTGGACATATAGCGAAAGAATGCAGGAGAAGATTGTGGACACCAAACCAAAAGAAGAAAACATCATCACAGTTGAAGATATGGAAGAAAAAGGAAGTACAGCCAGAAAGATGTGGCATAGCAGAGTACACAGACATGACAGATTCAGAGGAAGCTGGAAGTGTGGAACATCAGTGTTCTAAATCTCATACGCAGGTTTCATGAAGACAAGTCACGTATATATGCGAGTTATATGCTGCACAATTGCGTATATGATGTTCTAAAGAAAAGCAACAGTACAAAAGTTTGATATGGTTCAGTCACTGTTTTGATGATGGCATGGCACAGGTTCAGGGGGAGCATATATTTCAAATAATCCATTGTTGGCATTATGGTTAGAAGTCCTTGGTGATGATGCTTATTGACATATCTTGCTTGACCAAAAGAATGGATTGCAGGTTACAGGGCTGGATGTTCAATGCTTATAATGTAGATCATATGGTGTATGATAGCTGTTGATAACTATCATGGTCTTGTTTAGGTCCTTGGTCTTTGTGAGTCATATGTTGTATTTGTTACCCCACTATGCATGGGATGGATGATGTAATGAGTCATGTATAAACATTTGGTATATCCCCACTTGGTTGGGTGGATGAGTCAAAAATGGTGTATTCCCACTTGATTGGGAGATTGATGTATGTATAGAGTCATGTTATGCTTTTGCAGACCTTGCATGTGCTCAGGGGGAGTATGGACAACAGAATGGATATCAAGGAAGAGAATATCTTGGTCCACCCTTTGCCCTTGATGTCAAAGGGGAGAGTGACTTGGTGTGGTTGTTTCCATCAAGTCCAAAGGGGGAGATTGTTGGCATTATGATACAGGTGTTGTCCTTCATGGCAACTCACTCAGAGGTATGATACAGGTGATGGCAACTCAACCAGAGGACAGATCTTAATACAGCAGGTCAAGAGAGAGGTATACGCAGGTTCATCGTGACCAAGCCGTGTATACACGCGGGTTAGACGTTCCAAAGACGCATATGCATATACACACACTTTCACGCAAGGAAAAGCGCGTACATGTGGGAGAACTTATGTTTGGTCCGTGGTATTTAGACCTTGGTATTTGAACCTATGGTTTTGGACCATGGTATCTCGTCCAAAGTGTTGATCCCAAGTATTGGGTCCATGGTATTGATTTGTTATACTTTTAGACCATGGTATTATGAAAGGTCTAAGACTATAAAAGAGGAAGGAGATCATTAGGCAAGGTCACGATCAGAAGGATGAACATCTGATGAAGTATGAGATCTAGTATGCTGGTTATGGGTTTGTGATGCTTAGCTTGATCTGAATCAAGGATGCACCTATGCAGATGATGATGGATGATGGATCAGGATATTAAGGCTTGGAATGTTTATGATTATATGGTTTGATTATGGATAGACTAGATCTGAATTATTGACGCATGTTTATTCTGTAAATGTTATGTTCTGATGTCTGAAATAGCTACAAAGTTATAAGTTAGAATTTGCAGATCTGTACGCGGGTTGTCTTTGGTAAAAGCGCGTATACACGCAGGTTGGGTTCGTCCGAGTAGCGTATACAGTATGAAGTATGATATTTGAAGTTGCAGTTGGATCTGGTTGTTGTTGCAGAGTTATGTTGTCTGTTCTGTGTTTTGGTGACTGTGTTGTTGACAGGGTTTTAGTATTGGGTGATTCGGAGATTGATGATGCAGGTGTAGTTGATGATTGTCTTGCAGTGGTGATTATTTTGTATTTATGGACCCAGTTTGAAAATTTATGAAACGTGGTCCCTGGAAGATCGTAAAGTTCAGTAGGCCGACACCTACGTACTGGTAAACATATCAGCCAGTACAAGAGCCAGGGGGTTGTAGCTCCCTTACAGGAGCAGCTGGAAAATGAGTGAAGGTTGGAGCCTTCAGTAGGCTAGCGCCTACGTACTAGTAAATGGATTGGCTAGTACAATAGCTAAGAATGTTGTAGCCTTATGTAGGTAGAAGCCTGCGTACTAGTATAAGACTGCACCAGTACATTGTAAAAAGAAGTTTCTTATTAAAGGAAGATAGAGACGAATTGTAGCAGGTGGTTTTCACCCACATTGGGTTTCCATCTTATATCATGGTGTTCATGTGTGCTTCTTGTGTGTGATGATCTATTCTATTTTACTGCACCTGCTTACTATTCATGTGGTTAATGAAGTTCTGATGCAATAACTAAAGATCAACATTTAATGGATTAACTGAATCATAAGTATTCTGGATATACGCTAGTTGCATTAGACACAGTTGCGTATACACACGGGTTCACTTAAATGAAGTAGCGTATATGTATCTAAGTATGGAAATGAAAAAGTTTTATTGATCTTATAATACTGATTCACCCCCCCCTAGTGTTATTTCCAACACATCTTACGGGTGTAGCGCATAGTGCCTAGTCCAACACCTGGAAGCGCTACTTTTCTCGTACCTCCCTTTCAAATGAATCCAAAAAGATATCTACCTCATTCAGGCCATCATAAGTAGGCAACTTTCTTGCCTCTGAGGACACACAGCGCAGTGATCAGGTCATCATGTTGCAATTTAGTGTAGTTACTTCATGTAACCGATTCTGCTAGCATTCTATCTCTTCATCGAAGTCCGAAGTGCAGGAACTCTCACGATCCCAACTAATTCGCCCATCCATAGTGGGATTCACCCAATATTTGTCTTACACTGTTATATTATAGATACAATCCAAATCGTCATCACTCTCATAATCGCAAACTGGTTCCATTTAGCGTGATCCTTCAGCAGGATCTAGAGGAACTATTACGTGTAGCGATTTCTTCTCAAATATCATCTTCCACTTCTTTAGGTTGATTACCCTATTCATATCAGTAGCCCAATCAATTCCTAGGAGCACAGGATAGGGATTATTGTCATCCACTATCTCTATTACTTCAAAATCAGTCAACCCGCTCGCACCTTCAATATCCATAGTCACCCCCTGTAGCCGTCCCATGGGGATGATCTTCTGCTAATTTTCCATCCTCAGTTGAATTGGAGACCATTGCAGTGTGGGTCTCCCCATCCATTCCCAAGTCTTCTTTGGTAGGATATTCGCATCTAACCCTAGGTCCAAAATAACCTGATCCATTTCATACTCTCCTATCTGCGCGGTTAGTCTCATCTCTCGTCCCGTTCTCATCTTATGCTTTCCAATATTTCATACCATGCATGACTCACCTGGAGCGGTTCTAACACATCTATTGATGAGCTCTTGTAACTCTTTCATAGCCTTACTATCACGAAATAACTTCATATAGGTCTCTAGGAAAGTTGTGAGCATAGAGGGATCCATCTCCTACTCAGGCTTATCTTTACTTCCTGAGGTGGAGGCCTCAACAAAGCTCTTCTTAGCTTCCATGAAGGTTTCACGTTCACGCTCCAAATTGAACTCAGCTTCCTTCACCAGAGCTTTTCAAACCCATGTACTATCTTCTTGCTGTTTCCCCTTGTCATCTCCTATCGCGATTCCACTTCTGAGCACTATATTTAAGTTTGGATCCTTTTCACGCAGCTCAGACCTCATCATCTGCAGGTTCTGAGTCGGCGGAGGTGGTAGCACCCCTTTGTCACGTATCCTAGCTATCAGTGTAGGATAGTCTTCCATTTCATGATCGAACAACGTGAAATACTTGCACAACGAACGCATTGGGTTAGTGCTATCACGAGCATAGTATCCCGGTCCTCTGAAATTGTAGCAAATCAACTGTCCTCAACCTCTGCTAGGGCCTCCTCCACCTCGGCCTCGTCCGTGGCCCTGAAATCCTGTCTGCGTCATCCCTACACTCTGGTCAGGGGGCCACGTTTATGCCTGAACCCTATAGGCGGGAATTCTTTGTACAAACTTCTGCAGTAAGTGACATTTATCCATGGCATGTTTTCCTGCTACCTGACATATAGCGCACCACAATGTAGGCCCCGTGGTTGGTTTTGCTTAAGCCTCTGGCATCAAAGGAATTGGTCCTCCTCCTGCAATATAGTTCGGAAAGACTGGGCAATGGCCCTTGTCATGCCCCTGACTCTTGCATTTCAAGCACCATAGCTCGTAGCGCACTTTTGGTCGAACTGTTCTGTCCTGCTTCAGACTTTACATCTCAAGGTATAGATTCTTCAACTGCGCATGGATCTGCTGAACCCCTAGATTTGGATCCTATGTCAGTGTTTCATGCAGTCTCATTGCAATCTCCAAGGCCTCTACCTGAGTTTTTATCTTTTGCTACAACAGTGCGACCCTTAGGTGTGGCAGTAGCGAAGCCACAAACCACTCGCGATGTTGTTCGTCTATCAAATTCATGTTGGCTTCACGGATTGTACACTTCAACCTCTGATCTAGTTCCCAAGGTGTCTCACCTGGTTGCATCGTGATCTCCTTGAATCCCACAATCAACTACGCCTCAGATTTAGGCCTACTGAACTCTCTATTCAGTGTTGTTTGGATGTCTGCCACTCCAGCATTCAGGTATCATTAGAGTACTTGATATACCAGGTTAGCGCACGATCTTGCAAAGCACTAACCAGTGTCACCTTCTTTATATGATCATCTGTAACACCTTGAGCTTCCCATACAACTTTCACAACAAACCAGAATTGGTCCGGGTCCTCATTTCCCAAGCCTTTGAACAAAGGCAACTTCACTGAGTTTTCCATACTGAACTACAGTGGAGGTGGAGGTGGTACGGGTGAAGTTAGAGGTGATGGTGGTGAAGTTGGAGGTGGTGTGGTTGGAGGTGGTATTCGTAGGAATCCTTGTCTTATTAACTGAATATCACTTCGCGGAGAAGCCTTCGCTATCCCTTCCTCGTCACCTCACGGAGGTGAAATCAATGGACTATACTCAGGACCCTTTTTTATTTTGTTCCTATAATTTTTTTGCTATGCGTAGTCCTAAACATCAAGGTAGTTGCATAATCCATTTTTCACACAATATAATTTTAATCCAGGTATTCAAAAATTTCACATACCTACCTCGCGGTCCTTTGAAAAAATGTCTCTCCGCCTCGCTGTAGCTGATTGAGGTCTCGACCACGAATTCAGTCACAAATCCTCCTATAACACAATCAAGCTAATGATCGACAACGTGGGCGATCTTTTTCTCAAATGCTTCCAATTTCTGTATTATCTACGAGGTCCACACAATAGGACCGTCAAGTTTCCACCTTCCTTGGCTATCTGCTAGCTTCGCGATCCACTCGTATAGCTCAATTGGGAAGGAGTAGAAAAAGATATCATGGATCTTTGTGTACAAGTATCTGTCTAACCACTATTCCTTTTTCAGTCGCGGGTTTCTGTTCTCCTAAACTGTGAATTCGTGGATCTTTCTATCCAACCAGTCTCCGATCTCTTTATTGGTTGGATTCTAGTGATACGACATCACACATCTCTTATGCATATTCCAGTCCTAGCAACGGAACCATTTGTTGGCTTGAGGGGGCCTAACCCAGGTGTTATAGACATATTTGGGCACTTCGACCCCAATCTTATATGTCGATAAAATAGGGCTCATAAGCCCCTAAAAGAGTTGTTTCATACCCTAAAAGAACATGCTCATCTGATTACATCATTCCCCAAAAGTTCCACCTGAAAAACCATCCAGAAATGGCCTAAACTGAACTATACTGAGTGGTACACTGGCCAGGTGCGATGCATACTGAGTGGTACACTGCTCAGGTGTGATGAATATTGATCAGGCCTTCTATAGGGTGCGATGGGGGAGCGTGGAAAAATGTCTGAGACAATTTGCTAAGTGGAGGCTCATGGAATCTTCTAGAAACTTCTCTTATGACAATTGCCTCTCTGAATTCGCCCAAAGATGAGTAAGAGATCTAAACTCCGGTTATCTCTTCTCTTGTGGAACCAAATATAACAAGTGGAATGACACTAATCAAAACCCAGAGATGACTCACACCCTTGCACACATCTATGAATGGATCCCTCATCCAAGAGATCTAGAGGCTGGAATATTGTGAATTGCAAGGAAGTGCTGATAGTTTGTGTTTGAGGAAAGAGCATTGTATTGTTGGTGTGATCTTGCTATTTCATGAGGTGAATAGGGCTTGATGTTGGGAGGATGATGCTGGATCAGAAAACTGGGTTGTAATTCTCCCTTCTATTTAATAAAGTTCTTCAAGTTTTCTTCCATATAATTGTGCAATTGTGAATGTTATCATTTGTGAATGCTATTGTATGTTCATTATATATCTGATTCTGTAATGCTTATGATATAATAGACCAAGATGCTTTGATGATTCTTTGCTACTGTGTTTCTACAGGTACTCTCCAAGCGGGATAAGTACGGGGAGGAGTTGCAAGCTCTGTCAAGGGGGAGAGAGATCAAGCAAGCGATTGAGCGGAAGTTCCAAGTTGGTTCCATTGTCTCTCTCTTATCTATTATACATAGAAGAAATCGTGAATTTCTTTAAAACTGTTGTTTCTAGGGTAGCTGCAAAACCTAGAGGGCTAGTCGATCGAAAAGACACTAGTTTTCCTAGAAACACTAGGTTCAACATTAATTAGCCAAACAAATCCCTACACTACTAGCCCTTTCGGCATCAACCCACAGAGCGCTGACCGAAGTCTCACCCGAAGCACTATGGGGGGATGCTGGAACCAAGTTTCCGCACCCTGAGATGGTTGTGATGTCATTTGATTCCCTCTATTCCTACCTTTGCGAAGGTCACTTTGCTCTAGAGCTTGCAAGATGAACCCTCTATTTCGTCCTTCAATACCTCTGTGAAGGGGTACGATCGACCTTCACGCATCCATAGCCTCCTACTGAGGTACTTTCACACTACTATGGCAACGTCTCGAGCAGATTCCCCAATTTACTCCCAGTGTCTTACTTATCTTATCAAAGAATTATAGTTACCAGCGCATAAACAGATATTCACAAATGCGTTCAATTATTCAATGTAATTGCGTTCATTCACACTTCATATAAGCATAATAAAGGAAATTCATACATAACATATTTGGATGGATCAACAGAACAAAGACACATAAATTGCAGAATATCTCTCTTTATTAATATCTTCCAAGTGTTTACAAACTCTATCCACCCTGCGCACACAACTACAGGGGTCCACGCACTCAGCTATAGACTTCTACCCTAGGCCTCTGCGCACTCAACTGAAGAGTCTCTACCTACACTACAACCCAAGGCTTAGACCTTTTACTTCAGAGCTACAACTCTCTTACATAATTCATCATTGTGTGTCTATAAAACTACTTAGAGCTTAGCTCTTTTTATACAGTCCCATGGTCTGCAGACCATGGGTAGATCTCTTACAGTCGACTTTACTTTAAAAAACTAAGGGCGAACTACCCTTTATGACACATGACCCCTTCGCACTCCACGACCACAAAATGCGAAGTCTTTACAATTCTATTACAAAATTTGACTCAAACATGAGATTTTAGCGCCAAAACTGCCCTTGGGAGATCCCACTCCCAACAGCCATTACTTTGATTTTTGGATCTATGCGGATTGGACGGAGCTTTAGAAATCAAGAAAAAACAGGTCCTGAATATAGTCCTTTTATTGGACCTCGTTTAAGTGACGAAAAGGGAGCAGCACAGGCTTCCCCACAGAGCACGGTGTAGTTGATAAGACAAGGTTTTCCACTAATACCTCATCCGCCCACACCACCTCCACCTTCACCTCCACAACATACACCTTCACCCACACCACCATCACCACTGCTGTTGGTCAACATGTCGAATACAATGAAGCTGCCAATTTTCAAAGGCTCAGTAAGTGAGGACCCGGATCAGTTTTGGTTTCTTGTGAAGGTTGTGTGGACAACACAACAAATCATGAATGATAATATAAAGAAGGCGCAGTTATTCACTGCTTTGTAGGACTGCGCGCTAACATGGTATATGAAGTATTTCACTGATAATCTGTTGGCATCGTTGGCAGATACTCAGACCACTTTGAACAAAGAATTCGATAAGACTAAATCTAAATCACAATCGATAATGGGATTTAAGGAAATCATGATGAGGCCCGTGGAAATGACATGGGAACTAGATCAAAGACTGAAGTGCAGGACCTGTGAAGCTAATATGAATCTCTAAGATAGCCAGCACCATGATTGGTTTATAGTTGTGCTCTTGCCCCACTTAAGGATTTCTTTATCGCAACAAAAAGATAGGAACTCAGGCGAAAGCCCTGGAAATCATGATGAGATTACATGAGTCACCTATCAAGGACTCCTCTTTGGGAGTCCAATAGATTCATGCAGAGTTGTAGAACCTCTGCTTGGAGTTGCAGAGCTTAAAAGAGGAAAAAGCGGCTCGACTAAAGGTGTGCGAAGAAGTTTGGTGTCTCAAGTGTAAAAACTAGGGGCATGATAAAGTTCACTGCCCTGTCTTCATGAATTACATCATGGGGGGAGGCATGCCCCTAAGGCAGGAGGCTCCAGCAGGACCAAGTGCGGGGCCTGTGCTATGGTGTGCTATTTTTCAAGTAGCCAGAAAACATGTAACAAACAATTGTCATTTGCTGCAAAAGTTTGTATAGACGATACAACAATTATTCTATGGTTTTTGCAAATCGGTGGGCCACGATGAGCACCCCTGTCAGAGCTATGACTTAATGATGGAGAGGAAACCCACGTAGCGAAAGCAAGAGGAAACTCGACCTCCCCATCAGGGTGCTGGGGGAATGCACGGAGGATATCAGGGATGTAGACGAGGCCGAGGAGGAGGAAGACCTGGTAGAGGTAATGGACATGCTATTTTCTATAATTGCAGAATGCCAAGACACTATGCACGGGAGTGTATGAGCCAGACACACGCGTCATGTCGATACTGCACTCAGTTTGACCACATAATAGAAGAATTTCCTATATTGATAGCTAAAATGCAAGAGAAGAAGGCACATCCTCAACAACCTACCTAGAACCTACAAATGATGAGGGCCGAGCCCCACGAGGAG
The DNA here is from genome assembly GCA_031772625.1 of Pinus tabuliformis. Classification (NCBI taxonomy): domain Eukaryota; kingdom Viridiplantae; phylum Streptophyta; class Pinopsida; order Pinales; family Pinaceae; genus Pinus; species Pinus tabuliformis. The sequence continues at coordinate 476,657,317 of CM062811.1, read as the reverse complement.
GACCCAAATGTGAATATCGTGCTGCAAAGTGGCATGACGACTGGTGACGATAAGGGAAAACAACCTAAAGAATGTGGATGGGTCTACAAAGCTTCGGAAAAGGAGGTTGGGTTTGATCTCGAGCATGCGAAGGAAACATTCATGGAAGTGAAGAAAAGCTTCGATGAGGCCTCTACCTCAGGGAGTCAGAACAAACTTCTAGACACCGACGCTCCTACAGAGGTTGACCCCTCTGTGCTTACCACGTTCTTGGAGACTTGTATGAAACTACTGCACGATAGCAGGGCTATGAAAGGACTACAAGAGTTGATAAACAAATGTGTCAGTAAGGATAATGCTTCTGATGGACACTGCATGGTCAGAAAGATTGACAAACATAAGACGAGAATAGGGCGCGAGATGAGGCTCGCCATGCAAAATAGGAGACTATGAGATGGATGAAGTTATTTTAGATCTAGGCTTTGACGTGAACGTATTTCCTAAACAGACCTAAGAGAGAATGGGGAGACTTGCACTGCAATGGTCTCTGATTCAATTAAGGATGGCGAACCAGCAAAAGATTATCCCTATGGGATGATTTCATGGGGTGACCATAGATATAGAAGGTGCGAGTGCACTGGCTGATTTTGAAGTGATAGAGATTGTTGATGAAAACACTCCATATCCCACGCTCCTGGGAATTTATTGGGATATCGACATGAATGAGGTCATCAACTTGAAGAAGTAGACAACATCATTTGAAAGGAAAATGCTTCACACTGTAGTACCATTGGACCCTACAGAAGGACCACGTTATACTGAACCGGTCCGTGACTATGTAGAGAGTGATGATGATTTAGATTAGATCTATAAGATAACAATGTGAGACTAGGATTGGGTTAATCCAATGGCTAATGGATGGATTGCATGGGACCGCAAAAGTTCCTGTACCTCAGATTGAGATGAAGAGTTGGAATATTGGCAAAATAGGCTGCACGAAGTATCCACAATGCACTACAACATGATGACCAAATCATCGCACTGTGTGTCATCGGAGGTAAATTTTTTTCCTAATTACGATGGTTTAACTAACGTAGATATATTTTTGGATTATTTTGAAAAATAAGTTCCAAAGGATCACCGCTTTCAGGAGCTGTACTTGGCACTATGTGCTATGCCTGCACAGTGGTGGGGCACTTATAATGATAGCTTTGAATAATGGCGTGATTACAGGAGGATGATGAGGATGCGATTTGGTCACCCTAAAGTATGGCTAACCGAGAAATATGATGGGAGTAATGATCTACATGATCACCTGGAAAAATGGACTAAAGTATATGGAACATAGCTCCACCATGGCACCCGGAATGGGATATCTTAAGAGAAGGGTTTGTGAGGACATTCAGCTTTGAAGACGGGTTTGAAAGCATTGATGAGGTGCTGCAGGAGGTTAAAGAAACAATCTTTCGAATTCTACTAGATCCTTTGGAATTGGAGCACCCAGTTGCGCCATGCGCTAGAATGTTATAATATGACTCATGAAGTGGAGGATGAGGATCTAAGGAATATCAATGTCCCAGAGACAAAAGGTCACCGCGAGGTTTAAGGTCCACAAATAGAGAATCTAGATATCGTCGTGCCATTGAAAACTAAGCAATTAAACATTGGCACAGAAGCATAACCGAAGTTTGCAAAGATTGGGGATTACTAGGATGATGCTACAATAGATAAAGTCGTTGAGTTTCTCCGCGAATATCAATATTTGTTCCCTACAAAATGTTCAGACTTGAAAGGCATCATAGGTGATTTGGGAGTGATGAAAATAACTTTGAAACCAGAAACGAAGCCTATTAAGCAAAGGCCATATCGCCTTAATCCCAAATACAAGGAAAAGGTCTGCTTGGAGTTGGATAAGATGCTTGAGGCAGGTATTATTGAACCTATGGAGGAATATGATTGGGTGAGCCCAATGGTAGTTCAAGAAAAGAAGCAAAAGGAGGAGATAAGGATTTGCGTAGATCTAAGAAATCTTAACAATGCCTGCGTTCATGATCCTTTCCAAACACCATTTACTAATGAGGTACTGGACAATGTTGGAGGGTAGGAGGCATACTTATTTACTCATGGATTCTCTAGATACCATCAAATCAAGATCACGCTAGAAGATAGGAGTAAAACAACCTTGGCGACGGAGTGGGGGTGTTTTCAGTACACATTGATGCCCTTCAGACTCAAGAATGCGCCAGAAATCTTCTCGCACGTAGTCATCACGACGTTCAAAGAGTTCATTCACAAATTCTAGGAGGTCTATTTCGATGACTGGATAGTGTTTGGGCTAGTCAAGTGCCATGTAGACAGTCTGCGCTTAATGTTGGATACATTCCGAAGGTATCAGATTGCACTGGGCCTGAAGAAGTGGTTGTTTTGTGTCCCCTTTGGGATTTTGCTAGGTCATGTGGTATGCAGGCAAGAACTCATGGTGCACCCTACCAAGATCGCAGTAATAATCAATTTGGAAGCCCTAAGGAGTGTTAAATAATTGCGCACAACATTGGGCCATACCAAGTATTATCGAAAGTTCATCAAGGCTTATGTTCAGATTACCACACCCATGGAAAGGTTTCTAAAGAAGGATGCTACATTCTATTGGAATGAATAATGTCAGCATAGTCTAGATGTTTTGAAGGAGAAATGGTTACTGTGCCGATCTTAGTCTTATTGGACTGGAAGAAATAATTCCATGTGCACGTTGATGCCTCGTGTATTGCATTGGGAGAAGTGATGACACAGGTTGGTGAAGGAGAATGGGATTATCCCATAGCATTTGTGAGCAGAATGTTGTCAAAGGCTGAAAAGAATTATTCGACGATAGAGCACAAAGGGCTGGCTATGGTGTACATGCTCTAGAAATTCAGATATTACTTGCTAGGCAGACATTTCAAGATGTACACAGACCATTTTGCATTGAAGTATCTAGTCAATAAGCATGTGTTGGGTGGGGGGAATATGTAGGTGGTTGTTGTTGTTTCAAGAATAAGATTTTGAAGTAATTGTGAAGCCAGGAAGATTGAACACAGGACCTGATCATATGTCACGCATTGAAATAGGAGAGGAGCCTACTAATTTGGAGGAAGGGTTTCTTGACGTGTAGATCTTAACGGTGTGTGTAGCAGATAACAACTTCACGGATATTATCCACTTCTTGAATATAGGAACGACTCCAGAGGGATACACCAGTCAACAGAAGAAAGAGTTGGTAGTGCGTGTGACATATTTCTCAGTGATTGTTGGGAATTTGTATAAAATGGGATCGGATGAGATACTTCGATGATATGTGCCCAATTTTCAGCGAAATAGTATCCTTGCTGAAGCTCATGGAGGAGCTACAGGGGGGAATTATGCAGGAAAAGCTACAACACAGAAGATTTTGTGTGCCAGGTTATGGTGGCCGACACTACATAAATATTCTAAAGCATATTGTAAGGCGACGATGCATGTCAGAGAATGGGAAGACCATCACGAAGGGATGAGTTGCTCTGAATCCACAGGTGTCATTGTAGCCATTTGAGAAATGGGCCATTGATTTTGTAGGATTGACTGAACCCCTAGGTAAGAAAACTGGTGCGCACTACATCATCACCGCAACGGAATATTTGACTAGATGGGCGAAGGCACAACCTGTGAAGGACTGTACAGGGGAAACGACATCAATTTTTTTTTTTGAATATGTGTTGACCATGTTTGCTTACCAAAAGGTTTTGATGAGTGATCGCGGTACACATTTTCTCAATGAAACTATCAATGCAATGATAGAAGAGTTTTGGGTTTACCATAAAAAAAGTACAACATATCTCCCTCAGGCCAATGGAACAATTAAGGCTTTCAATAAGATATTGGAGAATGTGCTGACAAAGATTTGTAATGCGCAGCAAAATGATTGGGACGTGCGTGTTCCAACAGTATTATGGGCATACAGAACTACTTGCAAAAATATCACGAGCCAGACACCTTTTCGGTTGGTTTATGGCGTCAAGGTTATGATGCCTATGGAGTATATCATGCCTAGTCTATGCATAGCGTCTTTCATAGGAATGGTGGACTGTGGAGCCTTAAAAGAATGGCTCACACAACTAACGGAGCTCGAGGAAGATAGTTTTTTGGCTGGATTCCATCAACAGGTTCAGAAGGAACGTGAAAAAGCTTGGCATGATCAACACATCAAACTATGCACATTCAAGGTAAATGACCTGGTTTTATTATATGATAGTAAGTTTGCTAAGTTTCCAGGGAAGTTTCAGATGCACTGGCTGGGGCCATATGTTGTCAAAAAAATTACAGATGGTGGCACAGTTGAACTTGTGAAGTTGAATGGAGAACCATTTCTGGAGAGGGTAAATGGAAGCCGATTGAAGCCATAAACAGGGGATCTGTCCCAATTACTACATGATGACAACATAGTCATAGTGCTCTAGATAGCTTGCAAGGGAGCGTGAGACTATAAACTACACTGCCTAGTTTGTAGAACTACGCGGCAGGAGGGTACGCGGAAAAGGGTGGTGTCACAGTACAACTAGAAAATCACTGTTACAGTCAATGTTCATGATTTGACAGTGAGGAGAGGGTTAAGAGGAGTTGGGGGGGGGACATTTAAGGAAATTACGGCTAAAATATTTGAAGATCTGTTGCCAAATCCGCATTTATGAACAAATTTTGGGGGTAATGGTCGAATTTGAATTCGAATTCGCCTATCAATTACACATGGCTGTCCAGCAGAGAACACTTTGCATCCTTAGAATTTTTGAGTTGTGTTGTGCATCGCATATGAATCATGAATTATTTTCCAATTTTATCACAAGCCTCATGTTCGATAAATTGCCTGAGTTAGACAAAAAACTCATTTGCGACATCATGTTAGGACTAGGTCCCACTAAAACTACAAGAACTATAGGAACTGTTGCCTTCGAAGGAGCGGTTCTAGAAGTTATCATCATGGAGGCTCCGACTACTGTGCCTACGACGCCGAGGTCGCATAGGCAAAAGCCTACACCTGTACGAGAGACTCACAAGCCAAAGAAATATAAGCAGAAGAGGCTAGTGTTGGTGTGCAAGTCACCGAGGAAGCACTCTGCTACCTAGGCCCATAAGAGGGATAAATAGTCGGCGAAGGATAAGGGAAAAGTGGTAGATTTGGAGGCCAAAGAGGGCATAGAGGATATAGATGCCAAGGGCATGGAGCCTATCTCCAACTTTCCGGATTATATTCCTCCGCATAAGGGAAAAGTGAAGATAGCCAAAGACCCAGATGAAGAAAAGTTCATGATTCATACACCCTTATTACCAGAAAGCATCACATTTGAAGGTCCGTGCTTGGCGCGAGTTCCCCATTTAAAAATGGAAGACTGGGATTTGGTGGACCATGAGAGGTTCCCCCACCTCACGATAGACAACTACATGAAGCAGGTGTACTATACAGAATCAGGTGTCATCGCGTTGGAGCCTGTGGAGTGGATTCGTCGAGTGAATCAGTTGGGGTTGCTGAATTTGCTGTGGGTGCTCCACTACCACCGCTCCAATATGAACCTCATTGTTATTAAGAAATTTCTGACCCTAGTGCATGACGGATGTTTGTGGTTGAGCACACCAATCCCAATTATAGATATGTTGATCCATCAGATCACGTGTTTACCACACTCAAGCTTGAAGCCGACCAAGGAGTTTGGCGGAAAAACCAATGAGCATGACTTGGTAGAAAAATGAAGGAAAAGTTCAAGCTGGTTAAAAATCTGCTCGGGTACTCCATCACATTTATCACTGACCTCGCGGTGAAAATTTCTACACAAATCTTAGCTAGAAAGGTCATGAGAAAATGTCGTGCGTACAAGGTTTCGGTGCCCGTAATTTCATTGGCTACACAGTGCGTGGAGGGTGTGTAGTTCAATTGGTCATGCTAGCTCTATAGTGAGTACCTTACGAATTGTCGCGAGGCTTAGGACAAGAGCAAAACCTTCCACTATGTGTGGTTGTTTCTCTCCATTGTGCTAGTGACTTGGGAACTGTCGGAGGATAGTCAGTTTCCTCCCTTAGAGAAAGGACTATTGGAGGCTGCCCAGTTTTCCTCCCTTTGGGCCATAAAGGATGTTGAACAGGTCATGGAGACCAAAGTGTTTTGGGTGTTGATGGAGATGAGCCTACACATGGCCATCAACTAGAAGCCATGGTTGTCTCCGACGATGTTCGAACAGTTATCAGTGTACATAGAGTTTAAAGTAGAATTCCACCATGTATATATCAGGGCGAGGAAGGATCTGCAACAAAAATGGTTTGATCTGCCTTACTTGGCCCAGAAGTCTCAGTATGTGAAACTTGACTTTGGCACCATTTGTAACACCTTAACACACACAAAAAATCCCTTATACCCCTTTAACCTTACCACTGACAAGACACATCCTTAAATAATTAGGAATATCGTGGTTAATTAATTTGGAAATACAATGGTTTATGGGTTCATTATGGTGTCGTCCTTCGTATCTGCAAGTCACCTTGCCTTGGATAACTCTCTGTTGGCATGCATCATCGATATGTGTAAATTTTTAATGCTGGAGGTGAGGACAGAAGCTTGAGTTGACATCTGTAGCTCAGTTATTTATTTACTACTTAAATGCTCTGGTTAATTCGACAAAATGATCTAGAGCCTTAAGTCACCTGGTAGTTTTCCCGCCGTAGGATCAAGGCATAACAATCCAATGGTTCTCCTGCTTAGAGATTATCTGCATGGTTGTTTTCTGGCCTTTCACTGTCCATGGTATTCATTTTATACTTCATAAAACTCTAAGGCTCGGCTCTGCAACCCAAACAAGGGTTCGAAGCGAAACTATGGCGCTGGCCCAATATCCATTTCTCAACATGGTCTAGCAAGTACACATGTAACAAAACATGGAAAATTCCTTTCAGTAAATCCCTTGAATATTTTCCATTTTCTGTTTGAGGTAATTTCTTATACTTCTCTGGTTCTCGGTAAGCAGTTAGTTCGTGGATCTACTGGAATGCACACCCTTGGAGGTATGAGTCTGGAAAATCTGCGCCTTCTTAAAGGTAATGTCCAAAGCAAACTACTAGTGGGTTTTAGCTTGGTTTTGTCTATCGTAAGCCACTTAGCAATTGTTACAGGGTTTCTAGATTCTCACATCTTCTTTCCACCCGGAGCTCCTCCATCACAAGTAAGGATGGAAACCTTAAATACTTTTAATGGAGTCGTTCATTTTTCCGCATTGCCTATAGTTTTCTAAAAGCGAGATCTATGCATTACATGTAGGGTATCAGCAACTACTTACCCAAAAGGATTTGGAGTATATGGGGTCTTCCTTACATGGATTTTTGTCCTCTAGTTTCAGGTTGGTCTTTAATATCAAGCCTTCTGGCGAAATTAAGAGCTAGTGAATGCGTTCAAGTTCCGCTTACCTGTGAAGGATTTTCGTCTTATGACATTTAGCTTGTTTTTCTTTGGTAAAAGAATGGTCGTATGCCATGGCTCAGGCCAACTTTAATCCATAGATGCCATGAAAGACAATGGACCAGGGTTTTATTTCTTTGTTTTATTATTCTGAAAGAGCACAGTTCTATGAATCGACATGACATGAACCGTTAATGGTTTATCCCTGTTGTACGATTTTCCATGATGTAACTTAATTATGTAGTTTTTGAAATTCTATTAAAGGTTTTGGCTTTTGTATGGGTGATATCCAATAGTAAATCCAGCTATTTTGAGTTCTCAATGTTAATGGTTTGGAGTCTAGGGTGGTTAGCTCTCGGGTTTCCCTCGAAAACCAACCAAGAGCCACGAAGAACCCTTACGATTCGACTATCATTTTATTCGATTAATATTACACTTCCAGCCTAATCTGGTTAAGTAATGATTTGCTATAATAGTTTTCATATCATTGTGTTGTCTTCTTGGTTTTGTTTGTCAGTTGGTTTGGTTGACATTTGAGTCTTTAAAAAAAATTATAATATCAGTATGAATAACATGCGGCTTATTCTAATGCGTGCATTGTATATCTGAAATGCATTTCATGATTTAAACTGTAAATATGCTACAACATAGATTGCCTACTCGGAAACAATAGGTTGTATCTAACTCTATTAAACCATAAATATACTATTACTCTAGCATGGATTTGTATGATTTTCAAAGGAATGTGAAAATTGTAAATTGTACATCCTAATATTTCAAAGACATATATATAAGACATTATTTATCTAACACTATTTTGTGGTTCACTTATTCATGTATTCGTTTATGAATATTAATCCTTTCAGTCAATATTTAATAAGCACAACATTATTTACTTATCTTTTCTTTGCCTATTTATAATAATGTAAGTCCTTCCTCTTCTTGGAAGATCTCTCCTCCCAGCCGCGAATCTGGAAATTACATCTAGAATCCCCCTTCGAGCTCTTCCTGCTCCTGAAAATCAATAAGTCTGTTGCAGTCAGGCATCTTGGGCCTTAGGACGTGGTCCAGCCTCAAGTCCAATACCATCCGACTGTAAACAATAGTTTTTCCCATTGGTTATTTTCGTCCAGCTCAAGGAAACTCCGAGCAGCATTACCTTTTTCCCTCCCAATGTTCTGCTCCTTACTATGATTTTTCCCCAACCCCCTTAGGGTTGTCTCAAGGAAATAGATGAGCAACTATTTTGTAACTGTCTCAGGAGTTATTAACAGTTTATATCAGTTCTTTTGACAAACTATTTAAATTTTTAATTAATAAATAACACGATAAGTTTTGGCTTCTCAGCCTTAATTCTTTAACAATATAAGTTAAACAAAGTAAAATATTGAGGTAATAAGTAAAACTTATTAACAAAGTAAATGTTTGTGCAGCATAGGGTGTTACACTTCCCATCATTGAAGACACCATGCATGCAATGAGGGAAAAGTTCAAATCATGAGGCCAAGGCCTCACCCTCCATTCCTCCCGAGGACTTCTCCTTGGACATCTTCAATGGACACTTTGTAGCAAAGTGACCCATCTTGTGACAATGAAAGAATTTAACTTTCGTCATGTCCTTCTTCTGACCTCAATGATAAGAATCTGATTCAGAACAAGAAATTTTACCTTTCCCCTTCCTTGGCTTAATTGATAAGGCACAGTTCTCTTCATCATCACTCTTTGATGAAGAGCCATACCTAGTGTGCCTCCTGATCTCATCCTGCATCAAATCTAACCATAGTTGTTCCCAATCTGGCAACTTCTCCCAACCATTGACAGAGTCCTGATAACTATGTCAAATCTTTTGGAGCTCACCATATCCTCCTCATAAACTATTATTCCAACACTTCCAAGTTCATCCCGACATTGAGTGAACTTGGTCAAGTACTTTGGAATCATCTTGCCTTTCTCCATCTTGATTTTATGAATTTTATCCTTCAGTGCCAACTTCCTTTGATCACTGTTATTATGATACAAGTTCGTCAATTTTTCCCACATAGTATGCAGAGTTTCCTTGCCATGGAGACTCGAGATAATGTGGTCTTGAACTCCCTCAAGGATTATCCGCCTTACCTTCGCCACACACTTCTTCCATTCAGCCAAGTTCTATGCATCCATAGTAGCTGGCTTGGGGACTTCTTGATCAATGAATTCCTTCAAGCCATTATCTTCTAGCACAACCTACATCTTGTCCCTCCAGGCTATAAAATTCGAGTTGCTTTCCAAGGCATACTCAAGCCTCAACCCATGGAACACCATCTGCCGATCCTGAAGTATGTATGCAAATTTTACTTTCACCTATAACCTAGAAACTCAAAACTTAGAAATCTCCTCTAGAGAGTTGATTTTAAATCAGCGATGTCTCCCTCATCCGTACTCCGATTCAGCCAATTGTTTTTCTAAATTTGGGCATCTTTTCCTAAGGAATCCAAATCTGCAATTTGTTTATGAAAATTTTGCACATAAATTCTTAGAACTTCTCTGAAAACTGTCAGCCCAAAAAACAATCTTGCTCCAATACCATGTAAAAAAACCTGTAGATTCACAAGCTAATACAATTGGCTAAAGCAAGAGACAAGAATCTACTTCTACTCTTTATAGTGGAAGCCCATAAACATCGAGCGAACAATACTCAATAGAGGAAGAGAATCAAAGGCACATAACGCAATAAATATCCGGGGAAAGCCACAACTCAAAACCCCACTATTTGTTTTGTATTAATCAAGAAAATCAAGATGAAATTACAATGCTTGTTCTCTCTAGAACAATCCTAGCACTCAAAAAATTCAATCTCCAACTCATAAGCAAGCTAAAGGCCAAATCTTAGCCTCTTCACAAGCTCTCCAAGTCTCTATTCCAATGTGTAATTCCTATGAAAAATAGCTTGTATTTAAAGGGAAATAAAGCCTCTAAAAATAGTGCAATCCCTCAAGGATTAGTCCCTGAATGCATGCACTATTAGTGCAACTCAGAAAAATCTAAAACAAATATTACACTATCCCAACACTCTAGTCTCAACTAGGTCTTTCTCAGAATCAACATGCATGAGTTTCTGATGGTGGAATCTTCAGTTAACTAGAGTAGCACTAATTAGGTCACTAGTGTCTCAACTTACTGTTTACTCAGTATTAGTTCATGAAACTGATTGGAACTAATTTAATTGGACTTAAATCAATAAATTGAGTTAACTAATTACAACTCATTCATAACTCATCCTTAACTCCTATAAGTTAGGGAGAACATATACATGTCTTCTAAAAGACTTCCAATTTGAATTACCTAAATTAATTAAGTTAATTAAACTTAATAAATATTTTTAAAATTGCAATGAGAAAAAAATTCTATTTTAACTCACAGTTTAATTCAAGGACAAATTAAACTGGAATTTCTTGTTGTCATTTCTCAACAAAAGGATGGAACCTTGCGAATGTGCATGGATTATCATCAGTTAACTAAACTAACCATCAAGAACAAATATCCTCTACCTCATATAGACAAGTTGTTTGATCAAGTGAAGGGAGCAACCATATTTTCAAAAATCGACCTTCGCTCGGGTTATCATCAGATTAGAATAAAGGAGGAAGATATAGCAAAAACAACCTTTAGAACTCATTATGGGCATTATAAGTTCGTTGTGCTACCCTTCGGGTTAACTAATGCTCCCGCGACCTTCATATGCATTATGAACAATGTATTCCATCAATATTTGGATAAATTTGTGTTGATTTTTATCAATGACATACTAATTTACTCTCAAAATGTAGAAGAACATAAAGAACATCTTCGTATTGTTCTACAATTTTTAAGAGAACATCAACTGTACGCCAAGTACAACCAATGTGATTTCTTTAAGAACAAATCCAATATCTTGGGCATGTCATTATTAAGGATGGAATAGTTGTAGACCCGGAAAAAATAAAAACTATAATAGAGTGGCTAGTACCAAAAGACATGGCTAATATATTATCATTTATGGGTCTAGCTAGATCCTACAGGCGATTTGTTGAAGGATTTTCCAAGGTAGCATATCCCATTACCACTCTGCAAAATAAAGTAAATTTTTTTAAGTGGAGCATGGATTACCAAAATAGTTTTGATCAGCATAAACATTTACTCACCATGCACCCATTTTAAGCATTGCAGATCCAAATAAAGATTATGTGGTTTGTACAGATGCTAGCAAGGAAGGTGTAGGTGGCGTACTAATGCAGTAGGGCAAGGTTGTTGCTTATGAGTCTAGGAAGCTTAAGGAGCACGAGCAATAGTATTCAGCCTATGACTTAGAGCTGACATTAGTCATTCATGCATTAAAGATGTGACAACATTACTTGATCGGTAAGAATTTTCTATTAACGACTGATCATCATAGTTTAAATAACTATTTTAATCATCCCACTCTGAATGCTAGGTAAGCTCGTTGGGTTGATTTCATAAGTGGAGCCTACAACTTCATAAGTTTTAATAACTCATTTATGCCCTTGGCCCTTCCTTCAACGATAATTCTAGAAATGAGACAGATAAAATTAGTAGCCTCAAATCTATCATTCTAACTAGTTACTAGACCATTAGAGAATCCTTGTGCATGCATACCACAAATTATTTTATCCTTCAAGATAGAGGAAATAAACTCAATTGCTTTAGTCCCCTCATACATTTTCTCTTGGAACATAATCACATCCAACCTACACATTGAAAGCCACACTATGATGGATAAATTCAGTAGGAAAACCCCCTAAACTGCTAATGTTAAAGGAAAAGTAAATCATGATGTAGCAACCTTCCCAGGGTTCTGTACTCTTAATTATCCCTTGCATGGTCAATTATTTTCTAGCTTTTAACTCCCTTAAGGCCTTCAATTTTGTTTTTGAGATATACAGTTTCATCCCAATTGGATCTAGTTTATAGTGCATCAAACATAAAGTAACATTGATCCTTTCTCCTTCATTTTCCAAGCTATATTTCCTACAGGAAAAATGACATAGGAGATGAATAAGTTGATTATGTAAGTATCCACAACTTTATCAACATTATTGAGTGGTCGCCCTTAATGCAACTGCATAAGGGCATTTGAAACCACATTCAAAAATTGACTATTCTCCCGCTTCCATTCATGAAATAACACTAGGTATAAAAACTTTTTGAAGCTTCCCCTCCCAAATCTCTCCTTTAGGTGATAGGGGCTCTTCATTAGAAAACAACAGAGGTTGTGAATCCAAAGAAAGAGATTGTTAGGCCCCTATACTACTAGTGTAACCCCTTATTATTATTAGTATAACCCACTTATTATATTGATGTACCCATGTAGTGCCCATATTGTTACTATTGTGCCCCATAGAAGCCCACTATTGTTATTATTGTGCCCTTACATTATTATTGTTATGTCGGCTCTAATTATGTTATGACCCCTTAGACTCCTATATATAGAAAGGAGGTCTTTTCATTTGTATCATCCACGAATTGTTCATTTATGTAATGTAAAGGAGGTTGCCCCCTCGAGGAGGCTGAATTGTAAGGTGTTGATCTATCTTTTCTATCTTTTTCTTGAGCTAGTTTCATAACATTTGGTATCAGAGCTTTGGATTCTAGGGTTTCGCTGCTCCAAACAGGTCATCGTGGAATTTTCGCTATAACTTTTTTTCTGTGATGTTTCAGAAGTTTCAAAAAAAACCCATTTGAGAAGACATTGCGTTGAACCTTGGGTCCGAATTTCAGAGCTTTTCGCGCTATATTTGTGGAGATAGGATCTGAGGAAGTTGGTCTTTTTGCAGACTCCTGAATTACATTCCAAACCGGTGACCTGGGGAAAATCGTCATAACTTTTTCTCTGGGGATCGAATTGAAATTTCGTAAGAAGGTACAGAAAGAGGACGGACTGTAGTTTTTTGTATATCTTTTCAGATCCAAAGGTCGAAACAGTGACACGTGGCACTTCATACAATTTCGCTCTTCTGGAAAGGTCTATAATCAGGTCATCTTGGGAGATTGTGCATAACTCTTTCTTAGAGAATCCAATTTGGATCAAACTAGTGGCATTGGAAAGAGAACACAGAGGTCTACTATAGGTTGCAATTTTAGAACTTAAAGATTTGAAAGTAAAGAGTTACAGTCGTTTCAATGTCGAGCTCCTAAAATCAAGAAAAAGCAAGATGAGGAAGTTTGATGGCAAGGATCCGGTAAATTGGATACTTCAGATGGAGCAATATTTTGATCTACATGGTGTACAACTGTTACAAAAGGTATGTATTGCATCTTCATATTTAGAACCAGATCAATTTTTATGGTACGAAGGGCTTTGTTCTCGTAAACAACTTGTTACGTGGTCAATTTTCACGGAGGAAATGATAGCACATTATGAGGATACAAAGAGAAAAACCTTCTTTAGAGCAACACCACAACAATTGGAAAGAGTAAAAGAGCTTTGTGGCATAGTGGAAAGAAAAATTATGGAAACCAGGAAGCGTACCCCTCACAACTATAAAGATGGAAGTGTTGTTTCTCCTAGCCTTCCACAACCTACAAGGGTTACACCACAACAATTGGAAGAAAAAAGAGAAAAAGGGCTTTGTTACAATTGTGATAGCAAATGCACTAAAGGTCATAAGTGTGATGAGAAGAAATTATTTTACATAGAATATGAAGAGGAGGAAGAAAAGGATCAAGAAACATCAAAACAAGAAGATATACGCTAGGACCCCACCCGAGAGAAAGAAGAAATGAACCAGACCATATCTTGTAAAGCATTGGCAAGAATTACCACTCCTCAAACTCTCAAGATAGAAGGACATATCAAGAAGAAAAATGTGCAAGAAGTGAAAGATCACATCGAGAAAGAAGAAATGAATCCAACCATATCTTGTAATTCATTGTTCGAAATTACCACTCCTCAAACTATCAAGATAGAAGGACATATCAAGAAGAAAAATGTTCAAAAAGTGAAAGATCACATCGAGCATCAATAAATGAATCTGACCATATCTTGTAAAGGATTGGAAGAAATTACCACTCCTCAAACTCTAGAGATAGAAGGACATATCAAGAAGAAAAAGGTTCAAGCAGTGAAAGATCACATCGAGCATCAACAACAAGTTCTCCAACTTTTAAAGGATAATGCCACTTCGGTGCAAAATCAAACGAAACAACAGGTAGATAAACATCGTAGTGAAAAATGTTTTGATGTAGGTGATTGGGTATTTTTACTACTACATCTCAAGCAAGCTATTTATGAGAAGGAAATGTTGGCAATACTACATGCACTTAAAAAATGGCGACCTTACCGAATGGGAAGACTCTTCAAGGATAAGGATGTGGAAGCATTGTTTTGTGCTATTTATATTATCCAACCAGATTGGATAAACGAAGCAAGGGATGAATGGAAGAAGGACGAAGAAGTATGGCCACTTATTCAAAAGTTGCAAAAGATCCCAATTTAAACAATATTTCCAGAAATTGAAGAGGAAGGAAAAATCATATTGGAACCTGGAGCAGTCATAGAAACAAGAACCCGACAGCTACGAAATCAATCAATTTCAGAGTATCTCATCAAGTGGAAGAACTTACCCACTGAAGATTCCACATGGGAGGACAAGAATTTTATACAGAAGCATCAAGAACTACTCAAGCATTGAGGACAACGTTTTTTGAAGGAGAGGGGCATGTTAGGCCCCTATACTACTAGTGTAACCCCTTATTGTTATTAGTATAACCCACTTATTATATTGATGTATCCATGTAGTGCCCATATTGTTACTATTGTGCCCCATAGAAGCCCACTATTATTATTATTGTGCCCTTACATTATTATTGTTATGTCGGCTCTGATTATGTTATGACCCCTTAGACTCTTATATATAGAAAGGAGGTCTTTTCATTTGTATCATCCAAGAATTGTTCATTTATGTAATGTAAAGGAGGTTTCCCCCTCGAAGAGGCTGAATTCTAAGGCGTTGATCTATCTTTTCTATCTTTTTCTTGAGCTGGTTTCATAACAGAGACTCCTTACCTTTATATGCACCAACATAATTTGACTCCTTATGAGACTACCCCTTTTTAGTTGAGAAGTCTTGTCTCTAGTTAGGGAGAGCTAGGTTGATGTCAACCCCTTGAATGGGTGGCATTCTTCCTTTTGGTTCTTATTGATCCAATGGAGTCTAACCATTAAGTACATATTACTTTCTAATCCATCACTTCTTTTTAGGCTACCATTAAGGTCTTCAAATGCTACATTCTCTCCACAAAAGGGTCTCCCCAATGACACATTAAGCGATGAAACAATTATAGTAGTCTAATGATTAAATTAGTAATGATTCCCCCCCAAAAAAACCAATTTATGTTGACAACTAATATTTAATATCAACTTTGATGAGCACTTTCTCCACCCATTTGTCAAGGGATTCCTAGAGATTTCCTCAACCATAATGAAACACCCAATGTTACCTCCAATTAGTTGTAAAACTGCTTCATTACATAATTCTAGTGTTATTTGAATGAGAAGTATTTAAACATGTCCGATATTAATTAGTTCATGATGGGGGTCAAACACTAGCTTCCAACTATACAGTACTAGTGGAAGGCCCCTACAACTAGTCATTTTTAAATATTATAGTATTATCCTTTGCTCTATTGAATTTAAAGGATATCCATCCCATGACCATCAACTTATATTGGGGGGAATATCCATGAATCTTTCACCATATTGCTTCTAACCAAAGTATTAGAGTCTTCCTTTACCAATTTTCTAATAATGTTGTTGATCAAGGGTTGGTTCATTAAGACTTCGACCCTATCCATACTACATCAAGTTTGAGCACTAGTTTCATCTTGTCCTTTCTATATCTAATACATTTTTTTTCCTTTTCTAAGTGTTAATGCATATTAGATTGAGTTTGTCTCTGAGATGCATGCTTTAGGAATTGACCTTAGCTCCATCCTTGATAACACCTCTCTCACTCCTTCCACAACCTTACTAGAGTTAAGGACTTTAAACTTAACAATATTATCTATACTCAAAATTATAGATATCAAAGGCTCTAGCACTTGTGGTGGAATAGGGTTGGTGGTATCCAGGTCAGAGGAAAAGTTTCCGGTTGGGGATTGTGATTTACACTGTGGACCTTTGTAGGCCAGGAAGCATCAAGGCTTGGTGGCTTCTCAGGTATTGTTGGCACATCTAGCAGCAAGAGGTCGAGATTCTCTGACATACAAGGTTATTGAGGGTGATTTGGAATGGTTTCTGATGAGGGTATTCATGGGTTTAGAACACTGAGATTAGGGTCTACCGAGTGTTTGATGTCAAGCTTTGGTTTTTTGCAAACAAATGAATAGAGAAGGACAAATTGCAGTGGGGAACAATAGGGTACTCACAAGACTTATGGTCTAGTGCCAAAATATATGAAATTTGGTTGCTTCAAAAAATATTTTTCTTTGTTCTTTCCTATAATTTTGAGTGTTTGACCTTGATATTTACCTCAGAATCTACATCTTTCTCTGTAGTGATGCCAACATTTGTAGAGAGGGAAGCTTGTTCACTATGACAATCATTCATATGGACTCAAAATGTCGTAGACCATCAACCAAACACTTACAAATTGGAAATTAGCAGGAGAATTAAAAATATCAATCCCTTCGTAAGAATTTTTGAAGGTGCAGAAGTGGGAAGCAAGTGTAAAAATGATAGAAGCAAACTAGAAGAAGCCATAAGAAGGAATTTTCCAAGGTTCAAGTTTCTTGTAGCATTCAAATTCCAAGGAACCAAATGGGGCTTTCGACAAGTGTGGTATTAAAATAACATTGTCTAATGATTAGAAGGGATGTAGCACAGCTTGGTAGCGTGTTTGTTTTGGGTACAAAATGTCGCAGGTTCAAATCCTGTCATCCCTACCTTTCCCTTCTTTTCTATGGAAAGAAAGGAATGAAAGATCATTTGTTTGTATGAATTTTAAACTATTGTTTTTCAAAATTTAGACATCAATCTATTTTTTTTATATATGCAACATTTTTCAAAATTTTGATATAATATATTTCGATTTATATGCACATCCTTGTATGTCATCTCTATGGAGATATTGGATACACCCACTTGCATTTAGGAATTATCTAAGCATTAAGTGATAATTCGACAAATCCTTGAATTTAACTTTCATCTCAAATTTACCAAAGCTAAGAATTTTTAACACAATATAAAAACTAGTTTGAAAAAATATTAATATTTTTAAATTTTGTATCATTAATTAGAAATCATTTAAAATTATATTATTATTTAAAATACATATTACTAGGCCAATTTCAATAATTTAAATATATATTAATTTAGTTTTATTTATTTTTTATAAAATATAGATTTTAAACTTTAATTTTTTAATAAGAATTATGTAAATTATAAATAAATTAAACTTATACCATTTCCCTAACTTAATTATTTTTTAATCTCAATCAAACATGATAAATACATATTACTTTGTTTCTTAAAAATAATTGTAAAAACAACCCTAAATTTATAAAAAACGCATATGCAAAATCCAAAATGCAATTGCATTAATTTAGCCCAATAATATTTATAAATAAAAATTTAGCCAAATGATATTTATAAATAAAAATTTAAAATTTACATTAGTTGATTTTTCTTAAAAACATATTAATGATTGTCTCTCTACTACCTTTAGTTTACTACAATTGTTGTACAATAGATCGAATCACCTTTTATTCACTAGGCTTATATACAAAGGTTAGAAAACCAAACTTATTCATGACAAGTAATTATGTGTGTGTTGATCCCAAAAAGCCTTGTTCCAAAGGACTTCAAAAGCTAATGATTTAGTAGGAATATATGGAAAATAATATTGAAAGCCAATCTTGAAATATAGACAATACCATTACATGGATCATCTATTTCATTTTGACTTTATTGGTTATCTTATATGTCCCATAAAATCTCTTTAGTCATATCTCATATATACAAATGCTATGGTATGTCTAGATCAAGGACAATTGATTTCAAAGTTATGGAAATTTGATTGTGAGTGTTCTACTCAATCTAAAATCAAGATTCAGGATTCAATAAGTCATTTGTGTGTTATAGTCATTTCATTTTTTATCCAAATTCAAGCAAGCCTATCAATTTATTTTATTATTATTATTTTTTTAAATTTTATTTCACTTTTTGAAATTCTAAGTTTCATTTGTATAGTTTGTATAATTTGAGTGTTTGACATGTGTTTTAACATGTTAAATATGTTTATATATTTAAAAACATATTTTAAATAAACAAATAAAATTGATAATTTTATCGTAGCCTTTTTTTTTCAATTTTGTGATCTTTTTCGGAGTTTTTTTTGGAATGCTAAGTTTTATTTTTGCAATTTGTATAATTAGAGCATTTTATAGGTATGTTTATGTATTTAATAACATATTTTAAATAAATAAATAAAATTGATAATTTTATGGTAGTTTGTTTTTTTCAATTTTGTGATCTTTTTAGGAGTTTTTTTGGAATGCTGAGTTTTATTTTTGCAATTTGTATAATTTGTATAATTCGAGCATTTTATATGTATTTTAGCGTAATAAATACTTTTATATATCTAAAAACATATTTTAAGCAAATAAATAAAACTGGTAATTTTACCAAAAAATGTATATCACATTCTCAAAAACACAAAAAATTATACATCCTTGATAAGTAATCTAGTGTAAATATTTTATATTTTTATTTTACTCAAACATAAATTTTCATGTATATATATATATATATATTACTACATTGTGTGTCTTAAATTTTGAACCAATGACCTTCACATCAAAGAATATCTTAATACTACACCCCATTATTATCTATTCTACACCAAATGTATTTATATAAATTTATTTTAAAAAATATTAAATATATCTATCTATTTAAAAATATGTTTCAAACACAACAATAATAATCTACCTAAAAATATTCTCTTTTTTAAATTAAAAAATCAAATTTTACACCTATCCACACATTTTGACACAGCCCTCTTCATCACTTGGAAATGGTGAAGTAAACCAGTGACCTATTGCAAGGAGTTTGGAAATGGTGAAGTAAATCAGCAACCTATCGCAAGGAGTGCCTTAACAGTTCACCCATTCACCTTTAATCCAAAGCTCGGTGGACCTATTCTACATAGTTTTCAATTTATATATAAAAATATATTACTTAGCGTTTTATAAAAATATTTATTTGTAATTTCTTTTTTTTTAAGGTTTTTCATTTACATATTTATTTTTATAATAGTCTTTTCTTATATACTTTATTAATTAACAACAAAAATTATTATAATTAATTGTTATTTAAAATAAAAATAAAAATTTACTTTTTTATTTATGAAAAATAATCTTAATTTTTTAGAAGCCCAGCGTATTCAATTAGTTTAGCTCAGCGTATTCAAAAGGAAGGAACGAAAGCGAACTGTCATTATGTAGGTGAAGTAACCTGGCTCCGTGTAAATATTTACGCTTTCTTCTATTTCTAGGAATAAATTATTTATTTAATTTCTAAAATCCAATTTTTTAATCAACTAAAATTATTTCTAAATATTATTTACTCCAAAATTTATATATATATATATATATATATATATATATATATATTTCAATTTATCTATTTACATTTTAGACAACCAAATATATATATATATATATATTTCAATTTATCTATTTACATTTTAGACAACCAAACTTTTAGTTAAAAGTAATTTTAAATCTTAACCTAAAAACGAGAAAGTAATTTTATCTTTATTTAAATAATAGGACCACGTGTCTTTAAATAACATTCAACTTTATTCCACACATAAGCCCTCCCTAAGTACTAGGTTCATCTTATTCTGGAAACGCGATTTGCTCTTACCATAAAAAAAATTTAAAGTCATGTACTTTTAAAATAACATTTAACCTTCTGCTAAAGAATAAATTGAAAAATTAGATTTCTCTTTTTATTAATTTTATTTAAAAACTTACATTTCTTTTTAACCATCAAAATAATATAAAAATGGTACATTATATTTTTCTTTTCTAAAAAATAATATTTCTTACCAATAATATTTTAAAGTTTAAAAAAATTAATTTAAAAATATTTTAATAATAAATTATTATAAAATATTATAAAATAAAAAAATAAATTTCATAATAATATAATACAATAATTTATTATATTTCTACAATTTCAACAACATTCTTAAATATCTAGAAACTAAAATTAACAATCTCTAGAGACAAATGAACAATACACATGGTAAAATTTTGATTAACTTGTCGTGACGATGAACCACACTGGTTGGTTCGAAACGTGTCGACAAATGATATTCCATGTGATTTTCGCCGAAGAATCTTTCTTAAATTGATATGGATCACAGAAGCCTAAACTCTATTATAACTTAATATTAATTTATGAAAAAATTGAACACACAATAAAAACAGAATAAAATTTCCATAAGAAAAACAATAACAATCCATAAGAAAAAAAGTTATGCAAACTCATGATTGCTCGACAAGATCATAAAAGATACACACTTCGGCATAGGCTTGCGTCTACAATACACGGGAATACTACACTACACAGTAATACTATTTATAGTAGTGACTAACTTTTCAACCCAAGGTACTACCAAACCAACTCAGCGACGACTACACCTCTCAAAACATTCCAGAGATAAAGCAACCACATTAATATTACTTCATATTACATGAAGTAGTGGAATGTCTCTTCTTTCCTAATCTTTCTTCATAATCTTTTTGTGATGTCTCTGTGAATGTCAATATTTATTTACCGCAATTTAACAAACTGAATATGGTTAAAGTTCATACAATTAATCATTTTTTATTAAAAGTTTCATGGAAAGTGAAAAACCAGAATGATGAGAGTAATTGTTTTGATTAAAGTTACATGCAGAGTGAAAAATATCAAAATGTTGACAGTTTTACATTTCTCATATGTCAAGTAGTTAGGTTAGGTGGTTACCTAACTCTAAGTATTTCTTTGGAGATTTATTCCCAAGGGAGCGATCAAGAGGATACGTGTAGTTTTAAGTTTCTCATATGTCAAGTAGTTAGGTCAGGTGGTTACCCAACCCTAACTACTTCATTGGAGATTTATTCTCAAATGAGGGATCAAGAGAATACCCGTATCTGAGATCAAGAAAGATTTTAATTCAAGAAAGAAGATTTTAATTCAAGGAAGATTTTAATTCAGAAAACATGTCAACATGTCAACAGTGCTGGAAGGACTTGTGAGAGAATAAATAGGGGCAAAATAGCGAGACAATGCTGGAAGGACCTGTGAGAGGATAGCTAAGGGGAGATTCAAGCAAAATAGCCAGGTTGAACAAATAGCGACGTTGAACAACAAGTCAACAAGTCTCACGGTTGGGAGGAAAAAAAAGAATATACTCTCGAGCTAACTAAAGGAACAATTATAAGATTTATCTAAACAACTGTGAGAGGATATAGAAGTGTCAGTGTTGGGAGGAAAAAAAAGAATATACTCTCGAGCTAACGAGAGGAACAATTATAAGATTTATTTGAACAACTGTGAGAGGATAGCTAGGGAGACTCAGGGAGAATAGTGACTTAGGGATAGTGACTTAGGGAGAATAGTGAGGCTGAACAACAAGTCTCACGGTTGGGAGAAAAAAAAGAATATGCTCTCGAGCTAACCAGAGGAACAATTATAAGATTTATTTGAACAACAAGTCTCACCGTTGGGAGGAAAAAAAAGAATATGCTCTAGGGATCCTCGACCTTTGCACGCATATTTGTAGGTCCACAGGGTGGGAATAATAGTTGTATTGAAATTGTCTAGAGGATGCCTATTACATAGCTAGAGTTCTCTCTTCGACAATGGAATTGCCAAATTCTCAAATATGCTTCCACCATATACATTCTTTGCAGTGTGAAGAAGCACTATAATGAAAGAATATGCTGAAATTTCTGCAATAAAATCCAAAACATCTTTGGCCTGTAAGGAGCTATGGGCTAGCTCAAAAGGCAGAAACATACTGCTAAAAGGCTAGCTTTCCAGGTAATCATGTGACGCACGTGGTGTTCAAAATTCAAATTTCAAATGAGAATAGAAATATTTAATTGAATTGTGAAGGGAGCAGGTCGAACAGTGGGAGAACGGCAGTTCCTATTTCAGACCCCATTGAAACATAAATGCTTCTAACATGCAAGGGAAATAACAGTTTTCTTGCTGCTAAAACGTCAAAGTCAATTTTGAAGGAAATATAAATGCAAAGAAACTGCTATACTCCCAACATGTCAGACTGCATTTATGTTTCAATAGGATGTGAAATAGGACTCGCCGTGGGAGAACTAAGGAAAAGGTATGGAAACAAGCGGTAAAGTACAGTGAAAAGACACAATGCGGCAGAGGCACTAGATTGCAAATTTTCACCCACTAGTTTTTTGACTTTGAGAGTGGGATGGGTTTATATGTTTATGTAAACAGACGCCAATGGAAATGGAGAGGGCCCACTGGCCATGTCGACAAGCCCAAACAATGTGCAACCGAGATAAGCTCGGCAGATCCAGTATACTAATAAATTGAATTACGATATTATAATCTATAATTAGCATTTTCATCAAAAAGGTGTAAAGACATGCTGATAGATGTGTAGATGAATGTAGAGTGACACAAAGGTAGCAATGCAGGAAATAAGGATATAGACGTGGAAGACACGAGGAATCAATAGAGATTTCCAAGTGGATAAAGGTGCATTATAGAATCTATAATATATCACATT
Source organism: Pinus tabuliformis (assembly GCA_031772625.1). Classification (NCBI taxonomy): domain Eukaryota; kingdom Viridiplantae; phylum Streptophyta; class Pinopsida; order Pinales; family Pinaceae; genus Pinus; species Pinus tabuliformis. Next base: position 476,634,091 of record CM062811.1, on the reverse strand, counting down.
TCTATCATCCAACTCATAACTAAACTAGAAGAAATATTCGAGGAAACATGACTGTGATATTCTACCTTCTTCTTTGAACAACATCCTGGAGATTATGATGGGAAGTTGTTTAGATGGGGGAGAAAAAAAAAATTTGAGAAATACACATTTCATGGGGTGCTCAATTGAAATAGTGTCCTCTGCTGCAATTTAATGAATCCTTGAGTACTTTTATCATGTTGTGATTTTGGTTGAGAAACAAGTGGATTACGTGCTCCCATTTTTGTTTCAAAGTTTAGAAAATGAAGCTTGGAGAACTAGACAGATTGAAAAGGACAACAATTTGTTTTCAAACAAAACATGGAAATTTTGAAAACTTGATGCCTATTAGAATTTAGAAGCATGTGGAATACATATTTACTCAAGTATGAAGTTGTAGATTATGTATTTCTTATTACATGTATCAAACATTTCATACCTTATTTTCCAACCATTTTTATTTTAGAAGTATGTGGAACTATAATGTACGTGAATGCAACAATGAAAATAGTGAAACATTTCTCCTTTCATCCATGTGATATCTTGTTCATGATAATATTTAACCAGTCCTATATATTAACATAAATGTAAAAGGGTATAGATTCACCAAAATAAATACTAAAGACCTTCAATAGGAAATTGTTTACAGACATGCGAAATGATTTTTTTGATAAAATCCAGTAAGAGATCTACATTGTACCTATTACAATCATATATGTACCTATTACAATCATATATGTGTTATAAAAGAGTCATATTTGACTCATGACAGTAGTATGCGGCACACTTTGCCTTGAAAAACATTGTGCCAAGAGAAATTATAAATAAGTGCCTCACCTCAGAGGGTTTCCATTTATAGCAACAATCAATAAAAATGATCTCAAAGCATAAAATGAGAGCCAAAACACAAAGCAGTGATGTGCTAATGAAGTAAACAGGAATGAAAAAAGCATATCCAATGGAAGTATTTACTAATGGTAATAATTTTGATTCTGAGGTGGCTAAATTTAGATTTCAAACATAACTCCATGCTTATTGTCACCCATGTCCTCAACCACCCATATTAATGAAAGAAGCATCAACGGCATCACTCCTCTACCTGGAAACTCGATCTGGTTCTACTCGAAAATCCATCTCTTATGCATCTCCAAGTCCCTATCAAATTCCATCCTCATCTTCTCTAAAACCAACATCTGTCGTTTCTTTCTATTTTCAATTCTCTCATAAATCTCCCCATATCTATGAATGGAATCAACCAAAATCCTGAATGAATCCTCGTCCTCCTTTCGCCACACCAACATCCTCCCCTTTTCCTTGTCTTCCTCTTCCTCTTCCTCTTCCTTGTCCTCTTCTTCGCTGGGTGAATCCATGTGGCCATCCCTAACCTCCTCAAACCTGGAGTGATTCAAACAAATCCTAGGTCTCAAAGGCACTTGAGACACAAATTCCCCAACATCCATGCCATAGGGTAGCTCAATCTACCGAGGAGAATAATTGAGTAGTGCATCCATGTATTTGTAATAGACCCACTTAGTATTAGGGATCCCTAATCTCTCCTTCTTGTACTTCTTCTTCAATGTGTCCAACCTGTTCCTGCATTGTATATCCATTTTGAAAATCGTTGAAGAAACCTTAACAGTGTTTGCAAGCTCAAACCACTGTTCCAGCTTCAAACTCTTCTTTCTTGCCTACAAATACTTCTCCCCCCATGTATCCAACAATAACCAAGTAACAACTTCCAACCAATAATCCCTAAATCCCTTCACTTCGGGCCTACCCAAATTATACTCAAAGTCTTTTTTGGGGAATAAATTCGGGGACATGTTTCAAACTCCAAACCTGTTGACAATTGGCTTGTTGGGTGGTTTCTGTATATTTTTTCCTCACGTGACAAACTCCTAGGCTTCTGCATGGTTCTCTGACTCGTCAACTTCGTAATCCCCGTAATTCCCCTCCTCTTCTTCCTCCTTATCTTCTTCTTACTACTCTGTTGGGAATTGTGTTTTTGGGGTAGTGGTGGCAAAATGAACACTGCAACAACAAGAAGCTAAGGCTACAACTCTATGTGAAGGATGAGAAAATAAGCGAGCTCTTGTACCAAGTTTTTATATTAAAGGAAATAGCTTCTGGTTAGCGAAAAGTGATAGTACTAAGGAATATCTCTTTGTAGAACAACTCTACCAGTCATTATTAGGGATGCAATTTTCCTTTCACAAAATTACCAGGAAAATTTATATTTGGAATCTGCAGACTTTGATTTTAGCATGGTTGATTGTTCACTTATTTATACATGTAGGATTTTGTCTGATCAAGTTAATACTTAATTTAATTTAAAGACACAACCTCTAAAGGTGCAACGACATCCCCTTGGAACTAGTCGATGTTGAATGGATTGATGGTTGTTCCTACCACAACGGTGGCCATGTTGATGATCATGCCATCCATGCCCACATCTCCATTTGGTACCACTAGGGGAGGATTTTGGGGTCCGTACATGGGCTGATGAAATGGTCAGGTGCACTGTCCAGGGCACTGACTCGCAGAATTCCCAACCCAGTTGTATGGAATTGGAAGATGCTCCTTCTTCCCTTGCATCATTCGGCTTCTTGGACGTGATACTACATTGAGATTGACATTGGCATGGAATCCGGAGGAGCTCATGCATAAACCCTCCACGGTGACAACCTCAGAGGTGAGAACCAAGTACACATCATTGGAATTTCCAGGTTATTTTCTTAGAGGCAGAGCCCCCGACTTGAGGACAACGTCAACCAGAGCAACAATTCCAGTCCTCTTGAGTGACTTGTCGAGGGAGTATTGTCATTCCACCATATTCTTTCCAAGAATTACAACATTGGCTGTGGATGTCGATGAGGCGACTTTGTTAGAGTGGGAGTGGTTTCCCTCATACTTGTGCGTGGTCTTCCACCAAGTGGACGCAAAGGGCTGATTTGCTTTCCCCTGTGATGTTTTTCCCCAAGGGACTCTAGGAAATCTGCCACAATGGAGCATTCAACATGGGTGAATTTCTCGTACCAAATCAAATGGATAGGGATCACCCTACTGGCAGAGAGCGCATAACCATCATGGTAAGTCAAAACAACTAATGTATCTTCCACCAAAGCAACAAGTTTCTTCGACTGTCTAACAACAACATCAATAGATGCACACAATATCGCCATACAAAACGCACCCATCTGTAGGATCACGGCCAGTTGAGCCACAAACCAAAAGAAACCATTTGAAGGCAAGTTGATAAAACACCTTGATAAAATACTATGGATCAATCAAAAGAGGTCCAAAGGAATAGAACTCGCTTATAAAAACAATCAATAAATAAGCTACAATAATGCCAAAAAATCATACTCGGATAGAGCAAGGAAGGAAAGAGGTTGTGAAACTAAACTCGTATTGGGATAGAGCATGGAAGAATATATGGTTGTGAGATTGAAAAGCAAAGTAGAGGGATGGGTTTTAAGTAAGGGAGTTATGAAAATGAGGACACAATTATACAAAAGGAGGTGACAACGATGGATTTCAAAATCAATATAGATTTGCTTATTGTGATGAAGGTTGGGGTGGTAGGAGGAGGGGTACTTTATGGCCCCGAGGAGGAAAAAGTGTTGAGGTATTTATGGGTCTTGGTCATATCACAAATAATCAAGAAAAAATATATGGTCTCTACCAAGGACTTTTGTTACCCAAAGAACATCACGTGGACACATTTATGGTTATGGGAGATTCTCTCATAATATTGCATCATTTGTTCAAAGGCTCCCTCCAAATGGAAAAATCTATGGAAAAAATCATGAAAAGAATCAAGAAAATTATGGAAGATGTCCCATTCAACGCATATTCTCATGTCCTAAGAGACTTCAATAGAAAAATCATATATAGCAACTTAACTAGAACTATATCGAGTTCTCATTTTTTAGAGTTTGTAAAAAATCATCCGATTTTGAAGTATTGATTCAAAATTAACCTTTCTTTTATAACATATTTTTGACACTTTAAATTTTATGATGTATCACGTATGGACATTTTTTTTAAATATTAGTGATTTTCATTCGGATTTCGAAAAATATTGATGCAACATCAACCCCTTTTTTAGGGGTTATTTTGGACACTTTAAATTTTCTAATGTATTAAGTATGGATAATTATTTTTTAAATGTTGGTTATTTAACAATTTTTTAAGTAGTCTTATTTTTATTCTTCTTCTTTTTGGAGATTGTTTTTTAAGTGTTTTTTAGATTTTTTTTTTTTTTTCCAATTGTTTTGGTAATGAAATCTTCACTTTTTTGGCATAGTTAAGAAAAAAATCAATATTTTAAAGTTATGATTTTCTATATATTTATGTATCATTAATTAATATTTCAATGTATATCAAATAATTGTCACTAAAAAACAATAATTTAAACACTTAGACAACAAAAATAACATTTTGAATATAAATATAATAAAATATACACATTTTGGGACTTTTTTTTGGCTAAAAATGACATGTCAAATAAATGATTTTTATGAGAAAATTTGTAAAAAAAAAAGGTTTAAAAATAAGATTTTTTTTATGAAGTTTATGTCAAAAAATAGTAATATTCAATTTTTTTTTTCTCAAAAAATAATGATTCACATAAAAATTAAAGCGAAAATCAGATAATAAAAATATTTAACATATAACAAAATAATTGAATACTTATTCCTATCATAAAATCTTATAGTAAAAACATTACAAGTATAACTAATGAATAGTTTTCAAAATTGAGCTTCATTTTCAAGCATAACTTAAATTTAATCAACAATATCATCTAATCGATGCTCATCATCTTTTAGAGCATTATTATTGCCTTCTGCCATAGTATTTTGTGCTTCAATTTGGTCATTTTCCTCTCCTATTGAATCTTCGATGTCTACAAATCTATTGAAGTATCCCTTTCCAATAATTCCATCTAACAATGGTGAGATTCCTTTGCCTTTTTTGCCATGCATGATTCATTAAAATATGTTTTCCCCAAACCAACTACTTGGATTGCATCTGGAAGAACTTTAGTAACATTAATTCTTTGTTGAGTAAAACTACATTGTAGTAAGTATTTTTCAATGGTTATGCAATTTTTTCTTTTTTGTAGGCATCATGCTAGTGTTGTATCTAATAATAAAGTACAAAAGAAATAATTAAGTAAATTAGTATAAACACAAAAATAAAAAATAAAAGATTGAAGTTTTACAAGAAAATAAAAAATATATGTACTAGGTGCCAAATATATATTTCATACCTTACTAACTACCTCATAATTTTCACCATATCGAAGCTCAACACAATATATAAATATTTGTCCCCCTTTGTTGCTTCGTCTATCTTTAATATACCATGAAAAGTCCATTTTATTTTCATATGATGCCATCTCCCATTCTCTAACATTCTTCATTGATTTTAAGGGGTCGGTTGTTTGACTTTTACCGTAGAGGTTACTTTGGTTTTGTTGAATATCATTCATAATGGTTCAGTTGCAACTTTAGACATTGTAATTGTTGTCAATGATCTAGAAACAATCACTTTGAATTTAAACAAAATCAAATATTTTAGTAATTAAAAAATAAAATTAACAAAAAAATTATTATAACATTCAAGAAAAAAACACTATAAAAATATAAATAAAATATAATATATAATATAGCCAAAAAAAATGTAAAAATAAAACAAAAGATTAAAAAAAAAAAAATGTAATTAAAAAAAACCAAACATTAACTTTAAAAAAGTACAAATTACAAACAACATAAAAAAATATCTTTAAAAAAATTAAAAGATGTTTAATAATGTGACTTTAAATAATATTAAAAAAATTAAATTAAAAATAAAAATAGGGAATAAAAATTAAATAATAAAAATTAAAAATTATAACAAATAAAAAAAAAAAATTAAAAATTTAAATTAAAAATAAATAAACAAATTTAAAAATAAAAGAAAAATAAAATAATAAACAAATATATATATTTTTTAAAGTAATAAAAAATCTAAATGAAAAAAAAAAAACCAGACTGCTGCCGTAGGGTCACGACACGGGCATAGCGACGACGATGCATCAACCGCTCTAGATGTGTCGGGGGCCAAAGGGTTGCAACACGATCAAAGCGAGGGCGAACCCCTGCTGCTCTAGCTATGTCGTGACCCTCCGGCCCCCGACACGAAAAAGAGTCATTTCCAAGAACCTACCTTCCACCACACCAAGGGTTAGAGGACCCTTGCTTCTCTGGCCATGCTGTGACCCTCTGGACCTCGTTACAATGGAGCGTTGATTTCTGGAATTGACCCTCAACCATGTTGGGGAAAGAGGGCTTCAACATGGCTAGAGCGGTGACAGACCCGCCGTCGCTCTGGCTATGTCGAGACCCTCAGGAAGCAACCCAATTTTTTCTTTTTAATTTTGTTTTATTAATTTTAATTCTTTTGTATATATATATATATATATATATATATATATATATATATATATATATATATATATATATATATATATATATCTATTGTCGATCAAGGAAATTTCATTATATTATTACATAGAAACAACATACATTCTAATAACCTTCAACTCTCCCTGCTTCACTCTGACTAGATTTGTTAACTGGGAGAGCCAGACAAAAACATAAACGATGTGTCTATTTCTTATAGATATCCCAAGGACAAAATTAACAGATTATCCAAAGCACATACAAAACTAGAAAACATCATGCAATTTTCACATCAAGGAGGGGGATTCAGAGCTTTACTGTCTGAATACGCTAGAGGGACATCACCTTCATGGAAATGATAATCGATGTGCGTCAGACATGCCTCAATCGCATCCATTCACTCATTGTTGCAGTGTTGGTTGTGTCACACAAAAGCCAACTGCTCGATAATTTCTTCCTAATTATACTGAACATCATTGATGTAGGCTACGATGTTATTTTGGTCATCATACCTTTGTTGTTGGATAATGCCCAGGTTAGCTTGATTATCCTAGAGTTGATCAACTATTGTTCCAAGTGAGAGAGGATGTTCTACACAGCTTAGATACTGAGCCTAGGCATGTGCCACCTCACCTCCCATATCTGCACCTCCCACCTTGTCCTCATTGAAATCCACCTCCTTTTCAGCCCAAGCACCATGCTAACCACGAAAGCCGCCACCCCGTGGGGCATGCCCATAATGGCCTATCATATCTTTTGCCTGCAATTGATGGACTCCCCACCAAGGCCTCACAACAAGGAGCTTACACCACTAGTTGACCACCTTGCATAGAGACATGCTATACCATGCAGGCCCCAACCCTAGCATAGAAACATGATCTCCCCAAGAGGCGAGACGAGCCTAGAAATCTCTGTAATGGAAGAATTGACAAAACAAAATATCAATCAAATAGAGCGCAATAATACTTCTAAGAAAAGGATCATCATCGACTTGGTTTGTTGTTTCCCATCCCCTCCCCAAACAAACACTATTACCTTGAACCATCGGGTGCCTAGCAAGCCCCATAATTTTGATCATGTTAGGTCAAGAGTAATTATACCCACTGCAACATCTTTTATCAAAAATTCATAGGGCTACCTTGTGCCCAGACCACCCATCAATGGACCACAAGTTCCAAACCCACTGCTCACATTGCTTCCAGAGCCACATAAATAAAAAATTAACATGAAACACTAACAGGGACATGAATGACTGAATTACCTCCTTAGTTACCTCCACAATATAAAGTCGGGGTCATGAGGCTAGACACCTATTGGCTGAGCCGAGGGAAGCTATGAGATAGCCAAACAGAGTCAATACTCACTCATACACTTACCCAAGATCCCATATAACTACTTGTTCGACTCTTGCTTGCAACGCTTCCTCTGAATTCCAGCCTATAACAACTTCTATAACCTAGCTTAGCTATCCAAAGAGACCCTCTAAATGAATCGAGTAGGTGTTACCTTCCAACCTCCAACTTTTTATCTTCCAAATGGCATTCCACTCACCGCAACCATTGCCAGTGGAATAAGAACCATTGCAATCTCTAGAAATTTCTCCTGCAACACATGACCTCTTGTACTTGCCATTCATTGTCTTCATTGCAGTCACATGGGAGGGCTTGAATGACCTTGAGACGATGTGCTTCTCAAGTTAGTCGTCCCCATCGGGGATCTATATTTGTTTTTTATTTTTTTATTTATATTTGTTTCCTTATTTTTTAAATTTATGTTTGTTTTTTTTATTAGTTTTACACACACAAATTTCTTTTTTTTGTTTTATTTTTTTAATTATATCTGTTAATTATGGTTTTTTATATTTGAATTTTGTTTTGTTATATATATATATATATATATATATATATATATATACAAATATATTATTCTCTATATTTTTTTAATATTTCAAACTTTCTTTAAAAATTAAAAATAGATGTTTTTTTACTTCTATTTTTTTAAATTCATTTTAGTTTAATTTTTTTTTGAAGTATAATAAAAAGTAAAAAAAAATAATTAATTTAACAAAAAAATTTAAAAAATTGAATTTTCCATTTCAAAGTCCTAAAAAATATGATTTATTTTTGTTTTTTTCTCCTCAAAAATCGTACACATATATGATTTTCTTGGTTTTTTTTTTCCTAAAAAGCTTATAAATGTAATTTTTTTTTTTGTGTGTTTTTTGCCCTAAAATATGATAATTCTTTTTTAAAATTCTTTGAAAAACGGAAAAATAATAAATAAAAAAAGTTTATTTTTGTAATAAAAATACAATGAAACAGCGTATTTACCCAAATTCCTTTTTAAATGGTAAAATAAAATAAAATAACTAACATTTTAAATGCAGAAGTCTCCCATTGAATGTAATCGCTCCAATGTTTTTAACAAATTCTCCACAAAATTTGATGTGATGTGCATAATAGAAATGATAAAATCTAATATATAGTGAAGATTGTGGAATTATTTTAAGTTTTGTTGGATGTGAGATTAAAATTAAAATTAAGGAAAAATAATATATAGCTAAGATTATGGGGTTTAGATTAACTTTTGCTAAATGGGGATAAAAAATAAAATACAAATTGTAAAAATTAACTTAATTATCTAGTTAATGTTAAATAATTAAAATAAAAGTTTCATTTCGTTTTTGAAAGAAAGTATTAAAATAAAATTTGTGTGGAAATTTTGAGTAGAAAGTAGGGTCAAAATTTTCAATGAATATTTTTAGTAGAATGTTTCAAAATAAATTTTGTACAAAAATTTTAGAGGAAAATTTTTTAGATGAATTTTTTGGAGGAAAAGTTATCGGGAATTTTTTTAGAGAGAAAATTTGGAGGGAAAATTTCATTCTCTAACTTAGAAATTGTCATTGGGACAGAGAAAATTTGTATCTTTCAACATCTTCTATGAAATGTCATGGATTTATGTGATATTGAAATTTATATTTCTGCAACAACAACATCTTGTTCACACAACAACTTTATTTGTATTGATGGATATAACAAAAAAGCTTTCACTATGAATAGATAGTCAAAATTTTCACTAAGTTAGGGTTTGATGAAAGTACTGTAAGCAATGATATTGATGATATTAATCAAGAAATTACTAGTCCTAAGGATTATGAAGGCACCATTGATGAAAGGGGGATGAAGAATTTCTTCTAAATGAGAGTTTTAGAGGCATAGATGAGAATAATGCATTTTTTTCAAGTTAGAATTTCACAGGTGCTCATGATGATGATGAATTACTCTGAGCGAGGATTTCAAAAGCACAAATGGTGATGATGAATTTCCTCTGAGTGGGGATTTCAAAATTGTAGACAATGATAATGGATTTCCTCCAAGTGAGAATTTCAAAGGAACATGTGAGGATGGTGAAGGATTTCCTCTGAACGAGGATTTCAATGGAACAAATGAGGCTAGTGAATGATTTTCTCCTAGTAAGAATTTCAAAATCTCTAAAGATGATGATGATTTTTCTCTCAACGAAGATTTCAAAAGCACCAATGACAATGATGGATTTCTTCCGAGCAAGGATTTCAAAAGCACCGATGATGATGATGGATTTGCTCTGAATGAGAATTTAAAAACCACAAATGACGATGATGAATTTACTCCAAGTGAGGATTTCAAAAGCACCAGACAATGACAGTGAAGGATTTCCTCCAAGAGAGGATTTCAATGGAAGAGATCAGGACGGTGTGCCAGAACCTATGAGTGAATTTGAATAATTGTCTAAGAAATTTTATGTAAATGATGTTTGCATAGTAACTTGAAATAAATATTTTAACTTGCATATGATCTTACATGAAGTTATGAGTCATTTATATGTTTATTGGATTATATGTTTTAATTATGAAGAATTCATTTGTTTCAAATATCCACAATGCAACAATAACTTTGAGAAATAATTTATGTTTCGTTCAATCAACTTAGTATTGATATTTTGATTAAAATTAATAAAATATTAGGAATTAATGTTGAATTTTTAAATTATATGATGATATTGTCATGATATTATTTATTGTTATGATTTGATAGATCATAGTTAAAAAAATGTTGCAATTTCAGTGCCCCATTAAAAAGGGAATACTTTAATTTGATGGTTGATTTTTAAGTTTTCATTGAAATGGGATAAGTTGTGTTAGGCTAAGATTTAAAAAACGTTATACTTTTGTCTTTTAAAATAAAAATTACTCTTGGTGTAATGACTCTTTGATCTAGATGTTCATTTAAAAAAAAATCAGTCATTATATTTAGTTCATAATGCCATGGTTGAAATATGTTGAAAACTTAAGGTTTTTTGTAATCATGATATTTGGTTTTAATTCCATGGTTGAAAAATGTCAAAATTTTAGGTTTTTTGGAATCGTGATATTTTATCTTTAATGCCATGGTTGAAAATAGTTAGAATTTTAAGGTTTTTCAGAGTCGTGATATTTTATCTTTAATTCTATGAATGAAAATTGTTGGAATGTTAAGGCAATTAAGAGACGTGATATTTTATCTCTAATGTCATGCCTCAAAATTGTTGGAATTTTAAGGCTTTTCGCAGTGATGATATTTTATCTTTAACACCATGATTGCTAAAAATTATTGAAAATTTACCCAGACAAAAAAAAACATTGTTCTAACATCAACACTTTTCATTTTCAGGGTGTTTTTTTCATGTTTTTTGCACAAAAAAATTGGTTTTTACTGCCATTTTTAAAAAAAGGTTGAAATTTTACACACCCCCCCCTCCAAAATAAGTGTCATTCTAGCATACACACTTTTCATTTTTAGGCTATTTTTTAATGTTTTCTTTTAGGTTTTTTGCCTAGAGTTCTCATTTTGATGTTATAGTTCTCATTAAGTCGGTAACTTTGTTAAAAGTAGACAAGTATGCTATAAAGGGGTGTAAATTGAAGATAGGTGAATTAAATATTAATGGCCAAATCAAGCCTATTATAATTCCATAATGGTGGATGAATTTTATTAAAATTTGTTTAGTTAAATTTCTTGATACAAGAAAATATAAAAGTGGAAAATTGGGGGAGCCCAAGTGACTTCATGGCAATCCCGAGGAAACACATGCATGTAGAAAATTCAATCCTTAAATCCCACAATATTTCACAAACTAGGGCAATCAAGGCCATAATATTTCACAAACCATGACAATCAAGGTGATGGACATTCAAAGTACAACATACTGACCCTTACAGATACGACAACATCATTATGTTATTATGATTCAGGAGGGAGCAATTATGAAGGGTGTTGGTGTAGAAGACCCCTTTGAATGTGGGACTTCATTGTGGAGTTGGATTTTGGTTATCACATTGCGACCCTCCCATGAATCTTGCATTTTGGTCTTCCTTATTTGGAAATTGAGCTGTGGAAATTGGTCATCTTTTACAAACTAACAAGTTTTTGATGGAAATAGTGTTTTTTGGTCTTAAAAGGGGACTCCTTTGTGACCTTCTCCTTGCAAAAGACATTATTTAAATGGATAAGTTTTAGTGAGAATTCAAAAGGGAATCATCGTCTAAGAACATTGTTCTGAGGAGTATCATAGGTGAAGTTTGTAAATTTCTTGTTCTATCACATACCCAGTTCCCTCAATGACTTACATAGGTTACAGGCTATCCAAAATTTTCTTTTTCTTTTTACTAGCTTGAAAACAAGCTTTGATACCACTTCATAACATACCCAATTTCCTTAATGACTTAAAGAGGTTATGGGATACCAAAAAATTTCTTTCTCTTTTTACTACCTTGAAAATGAGCTCTGATACCACTTTGTCACATATCCCTACTAAATTTATCCTAACCACACTTGCAAAAACTTGATTTTCATCTCTCATACATTTTGTCAAACACTTTACATGTAAACATTTCTTCAAATACTTTGTATACAAGCAACTAAATGGTATTTTTCTTGTAAACATTTTGTATGAAATCAAAAAAGAAACATTGCTCTGATTCTACTTGTAACATACTAACTAAAATATACCACTCAATAATGTAACTTTTGATTTATTTTTTTGAGGTATTTTATCAAATAGTTTGTATGAAAATCATAATAAAACACCTTTAACACATTTATTTAAATTTTTTCCATGAAAATAGACATATAGCAACTACAACACTACTATCATACAACAATGATAACATATAAAAATACTATCCCCATTCAGAAAACAACATTTTCATTAGGGCATTTCATCAAACAATTTCTATGCAATGGATCATTAAACCATACAAATATTTCTTTAAACAAATTGCATGCAATCTAATATAACAACTTCCTCATGACATATCTCCTAAATTATAGAAATACAAGTGCTAAAAATTGAACCAGATGATCAATTGGCGTTCCTCTCACAATGGTCTAAGTTTCAACCTTTGGAACCTCCTAGTTGAAAATTTATAGTAGAAATTCCAACATGACATGTTTGATGCATGCTTTTAGGAGCATCCAAGAAGCTTGATTTCATCTAATCGTATCTTTTAAAATATCACGACCCAAGATCTAAAACTTGGACCAGATGATCAATGGGATTTCCCCTTACTTTGATCCAACCTTCAACTTCTAAAACTTCTCATAAGAAGATTTATAGCAGAAATTCCAACATGACATGTTTGATACATGAATTTAGGAGTATCCACAACGCTTGAATTCCTTTGATCATATCTTCTAAAATATAATGACCCAAGATATGAAAGTTGGGCACATGATAAACATTATTTCCACTAACTATGGTCCAAATTTTAGCCTTTGGAACTTCCCAGAAGAAAATTTATAGAAGAAATTCCAACATGACCTGTTTTAAGATGCATATAGGAATACTAAATTCTTTTGATCGTATTTCCTAAAATATCTTAACCTAAGATCTGAAATTTGTATTGGATGATTTGTGGGATTTCCCCTTACTATGGTTCAAGTTTTACCTTCTAGAACATCCCAAAAGAAAAGTTATAGTAGACATTCCAACATGACCCGTTTAAAGACATATTTAGGAAGCCCAACTTCGTATGATCATATTTCCTAAAATTTTGTGACCTAATATTTGAAAATTAGACCAAAGGATGAGCAATATTTCCCTTCATTATGGTCCAAGTTTCCTCTTTTGGAACCTACGAAAAGAAAAGTTATAGAAGAAATTCCAAAATGATGTTGAGTCAATTCTTTTGTAATTTGGAACTGAAGAAGGGTGAGCCACTGTCCACCCAACAATAGGCTCAACTATGATGTAGTATTTCTCATAGCTAACTACCCCCGAGCTAGATCTTGATGCCTTGAAGGAAAAAATAAACTCATGAATTTAGCACATAGTTTTCATACCACATTTAACATAGAAAGTGGAGGCTACTCTACTCTACACAAAAGAAATAATCTTAGTGTTTAACCTTTCCATTCCTTGACAAGGCCCATAAACATTTACAAATTACAATTCAGTTCTGCACAACATAAGGGAGTCATTCTCTAATCTTTGTAGTCCCTCATCCATCCCTTCTCAAATTCTCTCTATCCCACACATAAATAGGACAATTCATTGTCCTCAGAGCCATCCAGTCTAAGGAAAAATCACTACAACGCATTCACTTCCTATTACACAAGTTGTCACCCATTCTCATGCCAATTCAAATTTATTAGTTAGAGAGAGAAAAATGAGTGTATGAGAATAATAATGGAATAATTCTTAGAACAAAAAGGAAGAAAGAAAAATCTCATCAATGGCTTTTCTCTTTCATTTTTATAAACACGCCTTTCCACTATTGAATTTTATAGCTATGGGAGGCCTTCACAATTAATAGTTTCTTGAAATATATATGATGAAAAACATAAGACATGTTCTTCATTTCAGTTTCAAAAGACATAACTTTTAAATTTTTAAATTTGAATTTTTGGATCCAAAAGGATCAAGTCAACCCAGCTTAAAGGGACACACCCATTCGACCCTTTTAACATCTATATGTTAGAATTCATTCTATCCAATTTAGGCATCCATTTTTGGATCATTAGAGGCTTATTTCAGATCACAAGAAGGATGAAGTTCTGAGCCATTGTCTAAGGAAAATACAAGGATGAAGTTCTGAGCCATTGTCTGAGGAAAATACAAGGATGAAATATGAGGCTAAATGGATAAACAAAATCTAAGGAAGACCAAAATTTTTGAGGGAGAGGAAGACCAAATTGTTGAAGCTGTTAAGGGAAATTTGACCAGGTGCAACTAGGGCTAAGTTACTAGTTAGTTTGAATTTATGTTTGAATTAGATGTATCTTTGTTAAACTTAATAATTTATCTAAGGAAAATCTTTCTGGGTTTTTACCCCATGTGGGTTTTCCCAGTGTAAAATTATTTTATTTCTTGTTTGGTTGTCTCTTTATGATCCTATTAGCATTTTGTTTCTATTGTTTAGATCTTATGTGCAATTTCTTTATGATGAATGTGAATGCAAGAAAATGCTAACTTAAGAAATCATAAGAAGTGATCATCAAATTAGAAGATCCTTTAAAAATCAACATGGTATTAGAGCTTGGGTGAGAGAGCAATGTTAAAGAAGCCATTTCTATTTCAAGTTATTCTCTAGGGCTTGTTCTGTCACTAGCCCTAGAATCCATTCTATCACTAGCCCTAGAATCCATAGTCCAAATATGGTTGTAAGAAGGAAGGAGTATATCCCAAAAGAGCCAAGATTTGTCCTAAAAGAAGGCTAGAAAACCCCCCTCTGTGAACAAATTCGAGATCACAAGTCTATTTTTTTGTTGAAAGGCCCAAGCCTATTTTACCCTAAAAATCGCCAAAAAATTATACATAGACTATATAAAAATATTATAAATATGAATATTTTTACAAAAATATCTCCAAACATTTTATAGATTTCATATTATGGACTAGTGGGATTTGCCAAGGTTTCTAAACTTTAAGATAAATTTCCATCCTTAAAATTTTCCCTGAGGGAGACTGAGTTCCTATAATAGGAGAAGATTTATCAAGTAGATTAAAGTATCTCTGAAGCAGGAAATCTATCTTAGGCAAATCTATTCTCGGCAGAAGGACGAATTCTAGGCAAGAGACCGAATTATGGAACAGACCAAAATTCTGAATAGACCTCTTGATCATTCCAGACCAAATTGTTTAACATAATATTAACTTGTCTAAAGGGTTGTTTGACCAGGGCTATGTTACTATTCAGCCTTTATGTTTGACTTGAAGGATTAGATGTATCTCTTATTGATATGAACAATGTCTCTAAAGCAAAGGTTGTTGGGTTTCCCCCGTGTGGGTTTTCCTAGGGTAAAATATCTTTTGTTTCTTGTTTGGCTATCTCTTTATGATCCTATTGTCTATTGTTTAATATATTCTATGTAATTTCTTAATGATTAATGTGAATATGGAAGTTTTTAAAGTGAATATCATTAGAAGTAATTATTAGCTAGAAGAAATTTGAAAAATCAACATGGTATCAGAGCTTGGGTGAAAGGGTAGCCTTAAATAAGCCATTTATATTTCAAGTTATCCTCTAGGGCTTGTTCAGTCACTATCCCTAGAAGCCAAAATCCTTGTTCTGAAACGGAAGGAGTATATCCCCAAAGTGGCCAAGATATGTCTCTTTTTGTGCCCTAGAAGAAGGTTGGAAAACCATAGCTCTATAATAAAATCCAAAATGACAAGCCTAAATTTTATTAAAAGGTTGAAGCCTATGTCAAGGTACCGAATGATTAGTTGTAGCAATCCAAGAAAATTCAAGAGTTTCGAAGAACCTCAGACTAGGCCGCAAACCTAGTAGAATATGAAAGATGACCAAAAGAAGTCAAAAGTTGACTTCCAGAAGGTCTAGAGACTTATTTGAGATTGTCTCTAGAAGACGTATTTGAGATCATGATCCTCTTAGATAGAAAAAGTAAGATTCCTCTTAATACAAAACAAAAGTTACTAATTATCTTTGCAATATTGAGATTCACTATATTAGAATCTCTAGTCTGAAACTTTGAAAGGAGGATAAAGGTTGAGGTTATTTGAGAAAGTATGAAAAGTTCCTCAAGTCCATTACAGTAAATCCAAAAGACCTAAGATGAAGATACAAAGACCTATTCTCATGAGTTGATCTAAAATAGTCTGAGATATCTCATTAAATATACCAACGAAGACCTTAATTAAAGGAAGAAGGTTGAAACCTTAGGTTCAATACCCTAGTTCACCTATCAGACGACTGAAGGACCTTAGATATAGGCCAAAAATAAAATCAAAGAAATTATAGTTCCTCAATATCTCATTAAAAGAACCAACAAGCTAAGAAGGTTTGAGAGAAAGGACCAAACTCCAGTGAAATAGTTTTTCCATGTGAATTCTGATAAAAGGAGGATTAAGTATACAAGTCACTCTTATTGATGCCTTGTATTTTATTGAAATCATAAACTATATTGCTAAACTCTTTCTTGATTCAATACATGTGAAGAACTATTTCAATTGAAGATCATTTAGAAAACAAGATCTATGGAAGTCTTTCAATTATTTGTTCATCATTACATCCACACTAAGGCATGGATCTCCATAACTCATTCGATGTCCTATCTATATCGTCTTTTGTAAGGAGAAATTTGCACTAAATTTTATGATATTATAATGTTGCATTGAATTCTGTGTACAAGCTTGTGTAGGGAGATATCTTTCCTGGTTACAGAAAGTAATATGTTACCTTATAAATACTTAAGATTGAGTATGAGTATGTGTATGAAACTGAATCGAAGTCTAAAGAAAAAAATTCGTGTTGAATCCGAAAGCCATATAGAGGCATAATCAAGAATAGTGTCAATACATTTGAAGGCTGATTTGAAAGTGTTGTCATAAGCCAAAAAAATATTGTGATAAGAGGCTATCACATTCTTGAAGAGTTGATAATCATATGGTTATGTAAAACTATAAGAGGCCTGAAAGAAATTGTTTCATTCATAATGTAATGTCTTCATTAACATAAGTACTATCTTGAATTTGTACACTCTAAAAAAGATCAAATCGATTGGATTCAAGAAAATTCCTCTAGAAATAAAGGGAGTTGAGAAAATAAGAGTTATAAAACTTTTGGAAGATTAGACGGTCCTAGGGTTTGAAAACCCTAAACAAATCTTGAAGAAAGCACACCTTGATGAAGCAAGTTCATTGGATATTGCCTTCACTCTTGATATGACAAGCTTATAATAAAGAAGAGGTTGAGTTCCTCTTCAATATTGGGGACCGAAGTCCTCTTGAGAAAAATGAACCACTTGTAGAATTTGAGGTTTTACTATTATTAGTAATGCTATGATGAAGTATAGGCCACTTGGGTTGAAAGGGTTGAAATCAATGTTTAGCTAAGAATACATGGTCACTAAACTATCATTTCTAGTAATGTTGAAGAAGTAACCAAGTATGTTGTAGGTATATTGATGCATCCCATGTTGAAGACATATCAATGGAAGATACCTTATCTTAACACATTTTCTTAGTCTGATATTAAGATGGAATATCCTTGATATTTTGTTGAGGCATTGGGATCCTATGGATTTTGGAAATTTGTATTTGGAAAGGAGAAATTTCACATTACAAAGTCTATTGAACTTGCAAGAGGTATAAAATGAATTTTGAAAAACTAGGGTTTATCCTAGAAGACTAAAATTCTTGGACATAAAAATCCTAGGGTTTGTGGATAAAACCCTAGATCTAATGTTTCCACTAAAAGAAGAAATCCTAGCTCTTGAAAGGAAGAAATGACATCATCGTAAGTAAGGAGGACAAGGTTGATAAATTTGAAATATGGATATAGGAAGGCTAAGATCAAGAGGGATCTAACATTTCCCTATAATCCTTAAAAGATAAGTAACTTATATCTCTCTTCCTTTATTATTGTTGTTGTTTTACTATTAGTTAGCCACTTATCTTTGTATCCTTTGCTTGGTTATGAATTTTCTTCCATGCTCCTAGTGAGGATCACAGGTACATAACAAAATATGCTAAGGCTCTCGAAGTATATGGAAGTAGTGGAAGAACAAATAAAAGCTTGTGACAAGAGGAATCTCCCAAAAATTAGTGTTTGGTGTTTTAGAGATATTGTAATAAATGATATTTGAACTCAAAGGGAGAAAGAAAATTAACAATTTTGGAGTATCCCTTGATTGTGCTGAAAAGAAGTCAGTGGTGACTTCCAAATGGATCTACAAAATCAAGCATGCAATAGATGGCAACATAGAGAAACTAGAGGGTTCTCCTAGAAAGAGGGAGAGGATCATGAAAATACATTTTCTCCAACTACTAGGTACACTTCTAATAGAATTGTTTTTCCTTCTGTTTTGGAATTACATCAAACGTAAAGGTTGTTTATCTTAGTGAAGAAATTGAGGAAGAAGTGTACATGAACCACCTCAAGGATTTAAGGGACATGGATGAGTGTCTTGCTTGAGGTTTTACCTCATAGTTGGATTGATGGATCAAGGTTAATCCTATATGACTTGTTTCGTATGGAAGAAAAATGACTCAAGTGTTAGAGGGACCAGTTAAGGTTTCCTCAAGAAAACTTATTCTAGCTTCAGAGGGAGTTGATCTCTAAGTTAAAGATGAAGGACATATATTTGATGCTTTACACCTGTGAATCATACTGTTGAGATCACTCATAGATTTTTGGGATGATGGAATATCATTGTCAGAATAGATAAGCTGATATGCTACAATATCTAGAAAGTTGCAATGGCAAAGGGAGAAACCAGGATTGCCTCAACAGGTTTTGTTTTAGAAAGAGTAACCATTTAGGGTAATAAGAAAGTATTCGATAAATGTATGGTTGAGCCAAGGCATATGAATCGACATGTGTTGAAGTACCAACATGGTATAGTTGGTTATGGCACAACCAATTATGATTTGAGATATGTCTCAAACAATGAAGTACAATTGTAGGGATACACAAATTCATATTGGGAAGAGAGTGTAAATGACAGAAAGAGTCCATCAAGATATTGCTTCAGTTTAGGCTACATTATAATTTCATGGATGAGAAGGAATCATACATTTGTCACACTCAGTACTGCAGAGCTCGAGTTTATTGCATCTTGGTTGGTGAGTTGAGAAGCAGTATGCCTTTAGAAACTACTTGCAAGATTTTTTGATCAAGTGCAGGTGACGACCATCATGTCAGGTCAAATCATATTAAGATCTAGTACTGAGACATTGTAAAGAAGGGAGAAGTGTGGCTCCAATACTATTCTACAGTCAAGTAAATTGTCTTGGGCTGAATTCTATATACTTTGAGGAAAATATTGGAGTGATTGAGCATGTCTCTATCAGTAAGAGTGAGTGATGAAATTGTAGCATCAAGGATAGTAATTCTCTCCTGGTTAGATTGACCAAGAGAATGGTCCAGAGTGTTGATGTGATAGCATCATGGATAGATATTTTACTTGTGTCAAGTGTGTTGATTGGAATTACGAAGAATGGTCTAGAAAAGGATATTCATTCCTCATGTGTCAATTATGTTGACCAGAATTAGGAGGAATGGTCCTAGAGGTCGAAAATCACTCAGTTGAGTGGGTGCCTCTCAGTATTAGGCTCAAACTCTCTAGATAGGTTGAGTGAGTTCATTTAACATTATGTATAAAATTACTCATGTACAATGTGGCCTTTGGATATTCATCATGTGTCAAAGACATTTCCCAGAATGATCATGAACAAAGACTAGTCTGTGTACCATGTGTCAGATGGAACTAAATTATGGTGACTAGCTAATGCTAATTATGTACCATGTGTCAGGAGTACTGACCTGGATTGTGGTGAGGATGCACCATAGGTCAGAGGTACCGACTATAATTATGGTAAATTGTTGATGTTGTTGATTTACCATAGGTTAGAGTTTCTAAATATGATTATGGTAATTAGATGATGTTAATGCTAATGATAAATTGTTGTAACATTTTCTTATAAAAAATTGTCAACAAGATAACAGCTAGATAGTAATTATGAATACATCCCTAGTTAAGAGGGAGTTTTAAATTTTGTAGCTATGGCCGATATTCATAAATAATATTCTAGACCTTGAAATATATAAAAATAAATAAAAGACATGTTCTTAATGTTGGTTTCAAAAGAAAGAATATTTGAAATTTAGTTTTTGGCTCCAAATAGATCAAGTCGTTCCTCCGAGAGTCAAGTCGTCCCCAAGCTAAAGAGACACCCCTTCAATCATCATGATCACTATATATATGTGTCATTTGTCTCTCCTTTTTGTAACCAATTTAGATCTGTTCTACATATGAAAAGGTGCAAATTGGAGGACAAGTTCCTCTAGTAGAAGACATTTTATGAGGAAAATTAAAGTATCTTTGAAGTAGATGATTTATCTAAGGCAGATATATTCTAGGCAAAGGGCTTAATTTTGGCAAGAGGCCAAACTATGGGGCAAACCAAAATTCTGAGTAGACCTGTTGATCAAACCAAAACAAATTGTTTGATAGAAGATTGACTTGTCTAAAGGGATGTTTGACCAGGTGTGACCAAAACTATGTTGCTAGTTAGTTTTAATTGAAGAATTAGATGTATCTCTTATTTATATGAGCAATATCTCTAAGGAAAAGGTTGTTGGGTTTTTCCACATGTGGGTTTTACCAAGGTAAAATACCTTGTGTTTCTTGTTTGGTTATCTCTTTATGGTCCTATTGTCTATTGTTGAATATATTTTGTGTGATTTCTTAATGATTAAAGTGAACATGAAAGATTTTAAAGTGAATATCATTAGAAGTAATTATAAGCTATAAGACCTTTGAAAAACCAACAAATGAAAATGCTTGTGAATAATTCGTTAGAGATTGATTTGAAATTGAATGATCTAATGATACTTTTACCCAAATCAAGTTATTTAAATAGTTGAGAGGGTTAATCGTGTATCATATCATATATATTCTTATGGATCTATCATGATGAAGAATAGAAGATCCTTCTTTCCTGTGGTCTCTAGATATCATACCTTTTTATGCTCTATGGCATCCTCCCTTGAAAAATTATTTGACATGAACAAAAGTGACGTAAATGAAATGAGAAAGGAATAGGAAGATCTGAAATATGATCTAAAGTGTATACAAGTATTAATTCTATGACAAGGGATCAAAAATTATAAACAAGAGGGTAACTCTTGGAGGACTAAAAGAGGCCTTAGCATGACAACAAAAACACTAAATTTACTACTCAATCTAAGGACTGAGTGGAAGTTGAATTATTGTCTTCAATTTAGGAGTTTGAGCATATTACTTGGCATCATATCTTGATAGGCTGAAATCCATTCATTCGAGTATACCGGGAGCATTTCCTTCTTTGAGTTCGATAGCATATTTGAGGTAAAATACATAGATTCATGAAAGATCAAATCAAGAGGCCAATATTCATTGGAGATCATTAGTACCTCTCCTAGAAGATCAAGGATGATTATTTGAAGTTGTGGTGATATTCTGGTAGTAGATCTCTGGAAGACTGGAAATCCCTTTTGAAGGTTGAGTCATTTCTAGAGTTTTCCATGTAAAGAATAATCTATTACCATCATGTTTATCTCAAAACCATGAAAGGACTAGTTCAGGTGTGAAGAAGGTATCTCTATAAATAAACTATGACTTCAGTATTTTTTTCAAGCACTACATGATTGTATTTGGAAGATGTTGCTTATTTATAAGACACAAAAGAAGAATTCTATCATTATAGTTATTGGCAAGTATATCTTACATTCATTGCTTGAAGGATTCACAGGGATATATAATGAAAAGGTTCTCTTGAAATAATTGATAAACATAGGGTTCTGTAAAACCCTATAATATCTAAATGAAATGAATAATAAAAAGAATGTAGAAAATTCATATTACAAGAAAAATTAGTGTCCAAAAGCCTTATAATTCACTTGACTAAGTTGTATTTTTGAAGCTATTGAAGTGTGGCATCAAATCTCTGTAAGATGTTACTATGATTTAAGAACTTGCAATTGATGCCTAGAAAAACAATATGAATGTTGGCATGTGTTCAGTTTTGGATGAATATGAATATTACAAAGGTCGTTTTCATATGATGAGTTTCACATGTTGTTGGTATTGTATTCTTGAAGTTAACGATTGAGATATGTTGTTGGATTCCATTACTTAAGTCTATATGTTGCCAAAACAGATTAGCATATGGAAAATTTCTCCTTCATGTATATGAGACATGATCAATTTGAATTTAATTTAAGAAAGTTGCTCCAAAAGTAGAGGGAGCTGAGAAGAGAAATCAGAACACTTGTGCTCTGTTCCCTTCTTGAAATATCTGGTAGCCCTAGATTTTGTAAACCCTAGATTAATATTGAAGGATAGGGAAGCCCTAGGTTTTGAAGATAAAACCCTAGAGCTAGATATAAAGTAATGTTTTCATTGAAATAAGAAACCATAGCTCATGAAAGAAAGGAATTTTATCATGTTAATGATGAGGATGAAGTTAATTAGTGCTTAATATGGATGCAAGATGCCAAAGATAAAGAGGGAGATGATATTTCCATATAATCCTCAAAAGGAAAGTGACTTATATTTCTCTTCATTTATTATGATTATTAAGTTTTTCACCATTAGTTAGCCTCTTGTCTTTGTATCTTTTGTTTGGTTATAATTGTTATTCCATGGCATCCTAGTGAGGATTTGATCTGATAATGAGATCTTAGATAATTATTAAGGTATTACAGACTCATGTGCATGGATTTGCCTATGTTACTTTGTGCAATGGATTGATAAGATTGTGAAATACATAGACAATGAAGCAGTTAAAGAACATAATAGACAAACACACATAAACACAACAAGTTTAATAAGGATTTCACCCAACACTCCTGGGCTATGTCTCCTGGTCCAGCCTTCAGTGGTGACCTCTCTATTATGTCTTCAGAAGCATAGTTTTTACAAAAGTGAGCTCAATTTGAGTCTCACACAACAGATACAAAACAACAAGGCTTTACTTGGATCCCCCAAGTCTTTCTGAGTACACAAACTCTCCTCACTGACTCTTTGTCTTTGTTTGCTCTCTGTCTCAGCACTGCTTCTCTCTATTTCTAGTAGTCTGTGGCTTTAAAGCCAATCGGCGTTGTCTATTCATTTCTCCTTCTCGACTCTCTGTCTTCCCGGCCTCTATCCGCTCAGATCCCCTTTTGAGAGTTAGCAATCATTACTAAATGCCTTTAGGGATGGTGGCCACCTGTTTTGTAACGAAATGGGTCATCGGGCCTTTTAAATTCCCAGAAACAACGTTCTCTGTTTACACAGAGAAACACACTAAAAACTGTGAAAATCCACCAAACTGCCATTTATCGGATTTGAAATATTATAAATTCCACCTTATAACTCCTATCGGGTCCACCTTTATATCGCTTATCGCATCTCCACCGTTGATCTGAGAGATCTAGATCCAACGGCTGAGGTTCATTTCGGGCGGCTCATTTGTACAGGGGTTAACTGCTCGAAAAGGGTGGTTTTCTCTCTCCAGGGCCTAGACACATGGCAGCCAGTGTATGGGCTCGGGCAGAGCCCAGCCAAAACCACTTACCGCCTACGGCCCGCCCGAAATCCCGCTTGTTTTGTGATTTCCCTTTGTATTTTAAAAATACATGAAAACATTGAAAAACCCCGTAAAATGGCTTTAGACGGACTTGAAATATTATATATTTGCATTCATAAGCCCTTTCAGGTCTGGTTTCATCGCATCAGCACATTTCCTTCATATTTTGTTTATTTAACAAAAAACGCAAATACAAAGGAAAATGTTATTTTCCAGATCTCAAAATATATGAAATGTCACCTATTTATCCATTGGGTCCGGTTAGCGCAAATATTGAAGTGGTTGATGATCTATATGTGTAATTGTTTCTTTTCCCAATAGGTAATGTTTCCACTTTTTCACCCTCTGCACTAATGCATACAATTCTTTATCATATGTGGGATAATTAACTACTGCAGAATTAAATGTCTGAGAATGATAACATATGGGTTTACCGTGTTGCATCAACACTGCTCCCATGGCATAGTCACTGGCATCTGTTTCAATCTCAAATGGTCTTTGAATATGTGGCAATGCTAGTACTGATGTTGTACTAATTTTTTCTTTCAAGGTGTCGAAGGCTTTCTGCTGTTTGCCTCCCCACTGAAACACCTTGTTCAATCCTGTCAAAGCATGTAAGGGAGCTGCAATCAAGGAAAAGTTAGCAATAAACTTTCTCCAATATTGTGCTACTCCTAGGAAGCTCCTAACTTTTGTAGCAGATTTGGGTTTAGGCCAGTTCATAATGACTTCAACCTTAGAGGGATCTATCTTCAATTCACCACCCCCTACAATATGACCCAAATAATTTAAATATGTTTTGCCAAATTCACATTTTGATAACTTCACATAGAGATTTTCTTTTTTCAAAACATCTAGAGTCTACTTTACATGCTTCAAATGTTCTTCCCATGTTTTACTGAAAACAAGAATGTCATCTAAATATACAATTACAAAATCATCAATAAAAGGTCGAAGTACATCATTCATAACTCTCATGAAAGTGGTAGGAGCATTAGTTAAGCCAAAAGGCATAACTAGCCATTCATACAACCTTTACTTTGTTTTGAAAGCAGTATTCCATGCATCTTGTTCTCCTACTCTAACTTGATGATAGCCACTACGCAAGCCCAACTTGGAAAAATAAACAGCTTCTTTCAACTGATCTAATAGATCATCTATGCAAGGAAGAGGATAACAATTCTTGATCGTTATTTTATTCAGTGCTCTGTAATCAATGCACATCCTCCACGAACCATCCTTCTTTCTCACCAACACGATTGGAGATCCACATGGTGATGTGCTTGGTCTTATGAACCCTTTATCAAGCAACTCCTGTACTTGCTTCTTGACCTCTGCATTCTCTAAAGCGGATAACATGTACATTCCAATGTTAGGCAATGGAGCATCTTGCTACAAATGAATATCATGTACTATTTCTTTTTTCAGTGGCAGACCTTTAGGTTCTTGAAATAGGATATCATATTCTGAAACAACTTTTTCTAAATCAAATTTCTATTTAGCATCACAACCTTCAAATACATTGGTTTTATCAGGGTTCTTTTCCTTTACAACCATTAGTAAAAATTGCTTGCATGAATTTACAATTCTTTTCATCTGCCCTGAGTTAATGAGAGTGTAGTTATTTTTGAGCTGATGAGCTCTTACAATATATTATATTCCATGTTTTGTGAGTTGATACTTATTTTCAGCTCTATAGAAAATGGCTTTTCTATCATACAAGTAAGGACTTCCTAAAACAATACAACCCATATCCAAGGGAACTATATCTAACTCAACCTCATCTACAATTGTTGACCCAAAAGCAAACGTAACTTTACATTGTCTAGTCACTTGTAGCTTTGCTTTATCACATACCCAACCTAATGGATATGGCTTTTTGTGAGGTGTGGTTAGTAGTCCCAAACTCTTTACAATTGCTTCAGAAATCAAGTTTACTTGTGAACCACTATCAAATAAAGTATCAATCTTTTGATGCTTGGAAATAACTCTAATATGAAAAAGCTCATGTCTTTTCCTCTCATTTTCTTCATTATCAATAGATTGTGCAGAATTACTAGTAGATGCTTCAGAATTTTTACCTTTTATACCTGTGGCTATGATTGTTGTTTCATCACCTGAGTCTGACCCCAAATCTTTCGAATAGCAGTAGCAATCTTCTTCTTCTTGCCATCAAACTTCTTGGGTTTCAGCTCCGGATGCAAAGACCAACAATGTGCATCATCATGCCCATCCTTCATGCAGTGAGTGCATGAAGGTTTTTCTTTCTATACAACGTTTGCCTTCCTCTCTTTCCATTTCCGCTTCTTCTTTTCCTTGTTCTTGCTTGCAGTGGGTTTTGATGATCCCCCAATCTCTGGGTTCACATTCTTGCCTCTAGCCTCTAAATGTGTAGCCTAAACTGATACCTCATCTATGCTAGTAGGGTTAAACATGAGAATGGTGTGCCTCAAATAGCTATGCAGACCACCTATATACTTTAACAAAGTTTCAAGTGAGTCTAGAGAAATGCCTAGAATTAAAACTCTTTTTCTAAATTCCCGGGTATAGCTTTGTACACTTTGGCCCTTTAATTGGCGAAGAGTTTGCCAACTCATCATTGCTTGCTGCATATAAGCTAGTGGATAGATTTTTTTTTTAATGGTAGAAACAAATTCACTCCATGTAGAAAGAATTTTACCATGCTTCTTCAAATCAGCTTGGGTCCTAGCTTCCCACCACACTAGGGCAGTTCCTCCAAGGCAAAGGCTGGCCAGCTGAATCTTTCTCCTTTTTGAATCGATGTTCTGCAGCATGAAATATAAATCAATTTGTCTAATCTAGTTATCTAGCTTTTTTGCATTTAATTCTCCATCATATATTGGCAAATCAAATTTTACATCTAATTTAATCAAATATGTTTTCTTCTTTTTATTTTCAGGGCTAGAAGGAGATGTTGATGGAGGAGGCTCTTTCCCTTTCCCTTTGCCTTCTGAATGGCCATCCAAAAGAGGTTCCTCTATTCCTTTGTCTTGTTTGGAGGTTGAAGTACTTTCACCTCAAACTTTCTTAAATTCTTGATACATCTCTTCTACCATGGCTCTCATGGTCATGAAACTGTCCATGAACTAAGAGTCTGATTCCAAGGGAATCTCTTCTGTCGTTTCCTTCCAAGGATAGACTCTTTCAATTTCTGGATTAGCCTCAACTAGTTCTCCTTCTCCTAATTTGAGCTTTGACCTAGTTAGCATTCAACAATCCAGCACAAGCTTTTCTAACCTTAGCAAACCTAAATCTTTGATACCACTTGATCTGATAATGAGATCTTAGAAAACTATTAAGGTCTTACAAACTCATGTGCATGGATTTGCCTATGCTACTTTGTGTAATGGATTGATAATATTGCGAAATACATAGACAATGAAGTAGTTAAAGAACATAATAGACAAACACACATAAACAAAGCAAGTTTAATAAGGAGTTCACCCAACACTCCTGGGCTACGTCTCCTGGTCCAGCCTTCAATGGTGACCTCTCTATTATGTCTTCAAAAGTAGAGTTTTTACAAAAGTGAGCTCAATTTGAGTCTCACACAACAGATATAAAACAATAAGGCTTTACTTGGATCCCCCAAGTCTTTCTGAGTACACAGACTCTCCTCACAGACTCTCTATCTCTATTTGCTCTCTGTCTCAGCATTGCTTGTCTCTGTTTTTGGTAGTCTATGGATTTAAAGCCAATCGGCGTTGTCTGTTCATTTCTCCTTCTCGGCTCTTTGGTTTCCCAGCCTCTGTCTGCTCAGATCCCCTTCTGAGCGTTAGCAATCATTGTTAAACGCCTTTAGGGATGGTGGCCACCTATTCTGTAATGGAATGGGTCATTGGGCCTTTGAAATTCCCAAAAACAGTGTTCTCTATTTACACAGAGAAACACTCTAAAAACTGTGAAAATCCACCAAACTTTCATTTATCGGATTTGAAATATTATAAATTCCACCTTATAACTCCTATCGGGTCCGCCTTTATATCGCTTATCGCATCTCCACCGTTGATATGAGAGATCTAGATCCAACGACTAAGGTTCATTTTGGGCGGCTCATTCATAAGGGGGTTAACCGCCTAAAAAGGGTGTTTTTATATCTCTAGGGCCTGGACACGTGGCAGCCAGTGTATGGGCTCAGGTGGAGCCTGGCCAAAACCACTTACCACCTACGGCCTGCCCGAAATCCCACTTGTTTCATGATTTCCCTTTGTATTTTAAAAATACATGAAAACATTGAAAAACCCCATAAAATGGCTTTAGACGGACTTGAAATATTATATATTTGCATTCATAAACCCTTTCAGGTCTGGTTTCATCGCATCGACACATTTCCTTCGTATTTTGTTTATTTAACGAAAAACGCAAATACAAAGGAAAATGTCATTTTCCAGATCTCAAAATATATGAAATGTCACCTATTTCTCCATTAGGTCTAGCTATCGCGAGTTAGGTCTATATCGGCCCCGCTCCATTGTAATGCTCTGATGCGATGTTGTGATGCGATTGATCACAATCGCATATCGCACATACCCTGGGCCATTTGTAAGCACTCCTCTATGGTTTGCTGACGTGATATTGCAATTCAACTTGGGACGTCGATCTACGTGCTTGATCAACGGTCCTTGTTGACCCTGCTGATCGTTGTCGCATATTCCATGTGGTCTTCGATGATAGCCTCTGCTTACCACCGTTGATTGTGATTTGTTGATCGGATCTAGACCATTGATCAGCTAGATCCGACAGCTCTTGTGCATTGCTTTGTTGACCTCTGATAGGCTTCATTTCACTATTTTCTTTATTTTTTTGCCTCCCGATAGTGTTATCTGACTTTTATGAAAGTTCTTCTCATGCGATGGTTTTGATCTCTAGAAGACTTAGAGGGTTTTCTAGGATCCATTTGGATCAGGATTGTAGGTACATAATGAAGGTTTCCAATTATTTGGTAGCTGATGGAAGTAATGGAAGACCAAAAAAAACTTGCAACAAGAGGACTCTCCCAGAATTGATGATTGTTGAGAGATATTGTACTAGATTAAATCTAAGCACATATGGAGCAGTTAGGGAGCCTTAATTTAGCTTCAAAAGGGGTTGAACTATGAGTTTGATATGAATGTTTTAGATTTGATGTATTACCTCCTTAAAGAATACTATAGAAATCCCTTAGAGATTTTTGGGATAATGGACTATCATTAAGATTGTTAGGATAGATAGTTGATATGCTATAGTATTTAAAAAGCAATAGTGGCAAAGGGAGAAGCCATGATTTCCATAATCTAATCTATTTTAGAAAGAGAAACCAATTAGGGTAACCATAAAGTATCCAATCATCTTATGGTTGAGCCAAGGCATGCGACTTAACATGTGTTGAAGTACCATCATGGTACAATTGGTTATGGCATAACTAGTTATGGTTTGAGATATGTCTCAAACAATGAAGTACAACTACAAGGATATACATATTCATATTGGGAAGAGAGTGCATAAGAAAGAAAGAGTTCATCAAGTTATTGATTTAGTTTGGCCTTTATTATGATTTATTGGATGAGTATGAAACAAAGATCTGCCACACTTAGTACTGTAGAGGCTAAGTATATTACAACTTGGTTCGTGAGTTGTGAAGAAATATGGATTCAAAAACTACTTGCAAGATTGGTAGATTAGGTGCAGAAGATGACCATGATGGCAAGTCTAAGCACATATCAAGGCATGGTATAGAAGGGAGTAGTAAGGCTCACAAAGTCTCTATCTTAGGGTGAAGTTTGTACATTTCAGGGACAAGATTGAGAAGTTTGTATACTTTAGGGAAAATCTTGAGAAGTTCGTATACTTCAAGGAAAAGTCAGAGTGGTTGAAAATAATTTCCTTGTTTAGAGGGAATGGTGATGATGTTGGATTCAAGGGGAAGACATTTTACCTAGGTCAGAATATAGATAGTTCAAAGTATTGATCAGGGGCCACAAAATGTGGCTAGGGAGAATGTCCTAGAGAGCATCAAGGTCCAGAGTGCTCCCCAAGTGGATGGGTGAATGCCTCTAGCATAAAGTAGGAGAGTTTCCATTCAATTAGCATGAAAGGATTGTGATAGCCTAGGGTTTCACCATAGGTCACAAGTGTTGACCAGGTTCCAAGTGACAATGTGGGTAATTGGTGAATTGCTTCAAGATGCTTTCAATAACCAGTGGATTGACACATCAACATAGTTATCTGATTTAGGGGAAATCATTATCTCGGGTCGAGTATGTTGACTAAGATTAGGGAGAATGGTCAAAATAGGAAAATCATTCTTCCTATGTCAAGTATGTTAACCAGAATTGGGAAGAATGGTCATAGAGGCCTAGATTCACTAAGTTGAGTGAGTGCCTTTCAACATCATGATCAAATGCTCTAGATAAGTTGAGTGAGCACATTTAGCATCAGACCTATAATTACTCATGAAGAGTGAGACATTTGGAGATTCATCATGAGTCAAATATATTGACTAAGATGATGGTGAACCAAGACTAGTCTATATACCTCTTGTCAAAGGGACTAGAATTATGGTGACTAGTTGATGCTAATGATAAACGACGTGTCAATAGTACCAATTAGGATTATGCTGCACCATAGGTCAGAGGTAGTGCCCAAAATTATGGTAACTAGTTGATGTCATTGATTTACCACAAGTCCAAGTTATTGACCATGTATGATGCTAATGTTGATGTTTTTCCCCAATGTGGGTTTTCCTAAGGTAAAATTATTATGTTTCTTATTTGGTTGTCTCTTTATGATCCTACTGCTATTTTGTTTCTACTGTTGAGATCTTATGTGTAATTTATTTATGATGAATGTGAATGCAAGAAAAGATTAACCTAAGAAATCATAAGAAGTAATTATAATTTTAGAATATCCTTGAAAAAACAACATGCCCTTCATCTTTCCAACTATCACATTAAAGTAGTTATTAATTTAAGGTATGTATTTTCATCTTAAGGAATTATAATTTGTTGGTTATCCCATTTATTTAGCTCTAGCAATTTTATTAATAAAAATAAACATTACATCATATAATATAGTTTGATATCATAGCATCAATGTTGGCACCTCGACATTAAATGTTCTTAATTACATTACAAATTTTGGGGTAATGAAAGGGTTTCATAATATGCAAGTGGATAGTGCTATGATACCTAATTCAGTGGCATTAATGATAGATAAGAGTCTTGAAGAACAATCTTTAATCATGCATAGTATATAGTACGATAGGGAAGAACGAAAATTGCAAATTGAGAAAGTTCATGTAAAAAATAAAAATAAAAGTGACAGAGAAATGGAGATCAAAGATGGATGTTTCATGGGTTGAACCTAGAGGAATTTAAACTACACATGAGTACAAGAGACACTCTTTCCCACTCTATTTCATACCGAGAGTTAGAGAATACAAGATTCAAGAGGAATATAAATGAACTTGACGAGGCTTTAAACCATAGACCTCTATTTACAACTCCATTAGCCATAGCCACTCCTGATAAAACACCCCAAACTACACCGAATACATCTATAAAGATAAATAAAACAATTGAGTTACTCAGTGGTGTAAAAATGTATGTCGCTAGCTTGGGATGTCACTCTAGATTTAAGAAATATCTTACATGGGATTTCTTGTTTTACTACATAATTGAATAAATATTTAGAACAAGATTGAAATTTTCTAAAAGTGATTTAAATAAATTTATGGCAAGGTTTCAAGTTCGAGTGACTTTTAGAGAAGTCAAAAAGGGTTTCCATTGAGCCATAGAATAAAGCAAATAAAAGCTGGATTATATGCTAGGATACAAGTACTATAAGAGTCTATTTCTAGCTATGTAAAGATTAATGATGGAAACAATATTATTTTATGTAAAGCGATTAAAATTGTAGAGGAACTTGAAGGGCCACAATTAATAAGGGATTCCCTATTAATACCTAAATATCATTTATAATAAAATTTGAGCATACTAGGAACATCATGCACTGGTGAATTTGATAATCTCATTGATTTTCCAGATGAAGAGATTATATTAATAAAAAAAGATGATGTCCAAAATTGTTACAATTTTTTTGAGAACCAAAAAGACCAAAATTCCTTGAGGATTTAGGATAGAACACACAGGATCATCCTAAATCCTTATAACAAAAATCCTGAATACAAGAAATTATTCCAACTTAAAACTTCCCAAAAGGCCCAAAAAATCCAAATATATTTGCAACCCATTTTCAACTTTGAATCCTTTAAGCTTTGAATGACTTCTTGTAATCCTTAGAGAGTTGCCTCTCTTCTAAATTTTTCCCAATTGGATCCAACCCAAGTTTTCTAAAGAATCTAACATTCCACCATTTTTTGAGTTACCATTACTTGGAGCTTCATTCTTTTTGACCCAAAGAAGGACCTTCCACTTCTATTTGATTAGTCCAAGTGGGAGCCTTTTTAGCTTTTATTTCTAGAGAAGCACATTCTGAGGATTTGAACCTTGGATTAATGTTCTAAGTGTTCATCATTATCATTAACAAAAGCATCTGACTACATTTTAATCTCTTACCTTGGAAAATCAATGACATATATACTCAAACATTTGAATACTAATAGAGAGATCATTACATCCATTATCCATTTTCAAATTTTGTGAATATATTTTTATTTTTGAAGAAATTTCCCTTCTTTCTTCCCAATGTTTGACAATCCAACTTCATTAGGTGTTTTTTCCAGTTGTAAAGTCAATTCCTGACTACATTTCTCTATTCTTCCAGGTCATTATACTATTTTATTTGGTCCATAGGTGATTGATCCTAGTTTGTTTAGAATTAACATATTTCTTTTATCATTTAAATATCAAGAAATTGTGTGGTGCGATAAGCACACACTTTATTTGAGCATAAAATTCAAATTGCAATATTTGTAATTCTCGTAGAGAGTTGTTTCAAGAGTTCATGTCATTTGTGGTTTCAAAATATTTTATAAATAATGAGATCTAGGGAATGTTCTCATATGCATCTTATGGTTCTAAATCAATGAAATCATTTAAAGCTATCTGAAATATATTGGTCATCATTTTTATTTTTCGTCTATTTATATTGTTTCAAATATGTCTCTCTCATGGTATAAATAGATGCAATGTAATGAGTTAGGTTAGGTATTTATGATTTTGAGGTTTTTATTTTTCTCAATTGTATTTTATTTCTTTTAAACCACTTAGTCCACTCATATGTGTATAATATTGAGCATCATATTTATTTATATGAGAAAATACATTTAAAATGAATGTGTGAAACAGGAGGACCACATCTATAGAAATTTAGAGGGAATATGAAAAATTCCCTAGGAGGTTGACCTTGTCCCTAACGAGAAAGGAAATAAGCAAAAGTGTCATTTTTAATTAATTATAGAGGTATAGATATTTCTTGAACATTAAACAACTATAAAGCACCCAAATCTTGTAGTAAGTAATGATTCTAACCATTGTAAACAAATTGAATAACTAATTAATCATAGATTTAGTGGAACTATTGTTTCTTTTAAGTTTGTTATTGCATTATATTGAAAAACAAATAATAGAACACCACTAATGCAATCGTCCCTCGAGAGGGGTCACTACATATTTACAACTATGTTAAGATACTTTCTTGATAAAGGATATTTCCTATCTCATTTTTTTGGGTTTAAATTTTTGTATATGCTCTACTTGCAAAATTGAAATCTAGTCTAAAATTGGACTTGAAATTATGTAAGTCCAAAACTATAAATGCAAAAAAAGTCTAATGTAGGAACTAGAAAGGAGATTTACTTTATTTGTGAAAATAAATTACAAAGCAAAAAATGTGAAATGAATCTAGTAGAAAATAAATTTTGTTACTACAAAATAGGGGCTTGAGAAGATAGACCTACAAATAGACATACAAACAAAGCAAGGGGGCGTATTCAAACCAAATAATGAATGTACTTTTTTTTTGCAAATTTGGTTTAACAAATATTTGGGTTAAAAAATCTTAATTAGATTCCAAATTTAGTGGGCTTACAAGAATTTGGATGCATTAACTAGCACCAAATTCGTTTTTTTCTTTATATGTGAAATGAAATTTTAAATAAACCTAGCTCATAAATATTTTTGATAGATTGCTTGAAGAAGGATAGGGCTAAAAGAGAGAGTTTTCAACCAATGAGGTATCAATTATTATAATTTGTTTTTGTGTTTTTAGGTGCAAAATAAAATGAGGAAACAATTACATGCAAATTTTCACAAAACATTCGAAAGAACCAATGGTCAAAAGAAATATAGTTTTTAATTGAACAAAGATTAACCGTTAAATTTGAAAGATTTTTCAATGGGAATTAAAACTCTCTATGTGTGCTTTTGAAGAGTTACAGATGAAAGGAAAATGAGAATTCTACTCCACTTGCACTAATTATTGTGTATTGTGTTTAGTGTCGTACAAACATAAAGGGGAAATGAAATGAAAATAGCTCTATGCCTAGTACTAAAACAACTAAAAATGGCTAGCATAAGCTAAAAAAAATGTTAGTAACTAGCTCTAAAGTTATTCAATAAATCAAAATATATGGTTATAACAATTGAAATATAAGTAAATATTAATATATGTATTCAACTTCAATATAGGTTGACAAATTAACCAACCTACTAACCATGTATTCTTACCAAATGCACAAACTTTAGTTATAAATAGTTTTAGAACACTAATGAAATACGTGTACATTGAAAGAGTAAATAATTTCCTAAAGTTCCTCCAATGTCCTCGAGCTTCATTGAAAAATATGCCATTCTTATTATAAAAATTGAATTTTATTTATATGCACAAGAGGATATTTGATTAATTATTAACATTAAGGTTAATTGGTGAGTGAATTAAAACCCCTACAAATCTTATCAAAAGCATGGAAGAATACATTGAAAAATAGGTTGTGGGAGGGGGGAGAGGGTTGTGGGGTGTTGTGATGGGTATATATGGTTGATGTTAATATTGGAGAGAAAAAAACATCCCAAGGACTTGCATCACAAAGCCAACTTTCTAATTGGAAAATATTTTTTTGTGGGTAATGCCTCATAGACATCTTCATCTCACAATCATTATGTGTGAGGTATTATTCACAACATACCCCCAGTGAGATTGTTAACATATACACGCAATTGAGAAGCACACTATTAATGTGTAATAATTTGGAGGGTTAATTGAGAAGGAACATGAATGCGTTAAGGCTCAAGTCATAGTTGTCGATAATAATTGAATCAAAACAGAAGAGATTGAGGAAGGGGTGGCCCTATGAAGTCATACATACATATATACATACATAAAGTGATGAGGGAGCACCATTTCAATTTGTATTATCTAGGTCTTGTAATAATTCTAGAGGTTTCTAGTGTGTCTATGAAGATAGAGGTTGGTTTCTTTCATTGCCATATAATGTAACAAAAAATTATTGTTTCGTCATATAGCTAAGGCATTATGGGAATTTTAAGATGCAAAATGGGCCTCATAAGGAAAATAATAAAATAATAGATAAAAGTTATGAATTTTTAAAGGAAAAGAAAGAAAATTGCTTTTTAATTATATTTTTAGCTTATCTCTTTATAGATTTGCACTTGTTGGATGCATTGTTTTGATTCTGCATCCAATGAGCACCCACTTTGCATAATTTTGAGTAGACCCACATATTTGTTTTTTGAAAAAAGATGTTTCTTTCATGTATTTTCTATTTTTTTTTTTGTGCAGGTCTACTCAAAAGTATGCAAAGTGGGTAATATTTGGATGCATAATTTAATTACACATATATGGGTTGCCACACATGAAATTTGATTAAACTTATAAGGAGATAAGCTAAAAATAAAATTAAAAAAAAAAAGTTTCTTTCTTTTTCTCCCTCCAAAATATTTACCTCGAGGGATGATATCATCATATTGAATCTCACTGGTTATTTTAAAGTTGGGTTTTTTATTACATTATCTGTTTTGAAGTCCACTTTTACCTCAAAACTTCCCTAATGGAATTAGAGTAATTTTAAGGATAAAATATTTTATTTACATTTCGAGGATATGGACCAATATTTTCAGATTTGCATAATTTATTCGAGAAGATGCATACATAAATATGTTGTAGTGTGCAAATGCACTCACAATTTAGAGAGTAAGAGTTAGAAAGTTAGTGAGAAAGAGAGTTGTGTAGAGAGAGATATATGTAAGGAGAATAAAGGCTTTAATCAAATAAAAATGCTACAAACCCAATTCAATGTGTAAATTCTCAACTCAATTGTGTTTAAATTTTTGTATATTTTTTGTGGAAACTTCTTGTATCCGGCTATCTTTGAAATTCCCCGTAGATATGTGTAAAACTGATAAATTGACAAGTAGAAATTAAAGGTGAGAGTATTTATTGATAAATTGTAAATAAAGTGAATCAATTTGCGACATAACTTGAGGAGCGAGTGACTAAAGCTATAGACTTCATAACAGTTGAAATATCTAGACGAAGTTAAATTTCCAAATATCTTTTCATTCTAACATCCAACAGATAACCAAAATCCTAGATCCACACATAAATTAGGAGTTAATTGGGATTGTTCGCTTTTTGATATCAATAAATATATATCCTAGAGGAAAGGTCACATCCAACATCTAAACCTTTTCATAAAGAACCTATTGACGGTGCTAGAAATCCATCAACCAAGGGGATCTCCTTGATATGAAGTCCTAACTAGACCTCACACCATTTGGTGTAGGAGTCTCATCTGGTATAAAGGCTCGACTGTCGAATCCTCAAAGATCTTCCTTGTCTCTAGTTGTCAACATGGGAGAGTGATGCAATGGGATCTTCAAACAACAAGGTAAGTGTGCCTGGTGAGTGTGCAGTGCAACTGTGTCAATGTTCTCTTACTGCAAAATAGGGAAGAAAAGTGAGCCTTTAAGTGAGAGGTAATAGTACCACCCAGGAAGAGACACACGTGGACCAGGAAGGTCAACCCAACATCTAGCGGAATAGTCCACAACGAATGTGGCAGACATTAAAACCAAAGTATAGGGAAAGATTCATCCACCATCCAACAGAATAGTCCACAATGGATGTGACAATCGTTATAACCAATAAGCGAGAAATGTATGTCTAGTATCATGCAGAGTAGTCCACAAGGATGAGACAACAGTGATAACCAATACAATACATTCCCAACAAGGTAAGCACTAAAACAACCAAAATAGTTCAACTATCTTAGTACATGTGAAACAAACATGAATTACAAATGCTCAAATAATAGTCTTACAAACATCCATAAGTCATGCATGGAAACGTGTTGGCCTAAGCAGGCTTTTGTATTAAGTAAAATTTCCAAGATGCATATTTACATCATACATCACTAGCCCCAATAGTGGGATATTGGAGCCACTCCTCACTCCTCAAAGAAATGAATGAACCTCTGTATGCTTTGTGGGAGGATCCAAGGTGAAAAATTCCTTTGCTCATACAATGAGGGGGTATATATAACCAAGGGGTTGTTGGGACAGGGTCCCCTGGGGTAAATTTTGTAAACATTTTATTTATTATTAAGTCTCCGCATTTTGAGGAGCGGAACACGCAGGTTGATAAGAGTCAAAGGGGCTTTAGGAAGATCAAAGCCCCTTAGTTTATTAGGAGTTAAGTTGTTTTGTAACCCACCCATGGTTCAATGGACCATGGTGTTGTAATTGAAGGTAATATAAAAAGGAATTATAGAGAATGATAAGGGATATCTAAGTGGAGGTGTGAATGATCTAAGTAAGAAGTTTGTTTTCCGTGCTTAAGTGAAGGGAAAGGCTCCTGCAGCTGTGTGCGCGGAGACCTTGGTAAGTCAGCAGTTGAGTGCACGGGCCCCTACAACTATGTGCGTAGGGTAGAAAGAGTCTGTAATAGAAGATCTGAGCATAATAAAGAATATTTTGACACATTATCTGTGTATCTGTGTGTTATTCTTTACTTGGGAAATTACTGTATGTTAACTCCGTTTACTACAATTATCCTGAAAAGTACTTAATAGATGCATGAAAGTAATAGATCTAGTAGTTTACTTGATGTTATGAAGGTTTAGAGAAATCGACACAAAGTTAGAATCTGTTATCTATTAGTTACTGTAATTTCTGGGTTTTAAGGGTTAGGGTTCGCGAAGGTTGGAATAAAGCCCTAAAAGTGACAAAGACACATCACAAGTTCTTTGGTTGCAGAAACCTGATTCTAGCTTCCCCCAATACTGGCTCAGGTGAGACTGCAGCCTGCACTACGCCGATTGATACCAAAAGGTTAGATAGTGTAGGGTTTTGTTGGTTAGCACAACTAACTCTGAAGCTGGGTCCAGGTCCCCTTAAGCCAACAAATGGTTCTTTTGTTGGGACCAATATCTATTTGAGGAATGTGTGATGTGGCATAAGTGGATACCAATGAAGAAAGAGATCGAGAAGTGGATAGATTGGAAGCTGCACAAGTTTTAAGCCCAGGAAAATAGGAATCCATGCCTGTCAAAGGAAGAGTGGTTAAATAGATACATGTATACAAAAGAACACAAAATTTTCTTCTTCTCTTTTCCGGGCGAGTTGTACAAGTGGTTGGATAAATTGAAGGATTGTCAAGGTACGTGGGAGTTGGATAACCCTATTATATGGACTCCAGAACTAGTGAGGCACATAGAAGGTTCAGAAAACAAGATCGCGAGGGTTGTCAATTATTAGATCGATAGTATTTTGGTTGGATTCATTACTCAGTTCATGATTGACACATCTCTCATTTATAGCGAAGTTGAACACTAGTTTTTCAAAGGACCCAGAGGTAAGTATCTGAAGTCCCTGAAAACTTGGATTAAAATGCTATTGTGTGACAAACGGGTTATGCCATTGAATTAATGTTTAGATGAGACTTAATGGGAACTACGTGAAGTGGAAAGCCATTCAGAAAAGATATAGATTCAAGTGCTAAGTATAGTCCCTTCTTAGGACTGCCTGATAGTGATGAAGAGAGTAGTAGTTTGAAGATGCCTCAAGGTGCACCATAGACGGTAAATCAAAGTATCACGAGCATACTACATCCATCCACTCCACCTCTGTCATCACCTCCACCTCACACACCTACACCTTCGCCTCCACCTCCACCTCCATTATTCAATATGGTGAATTCTATGAAGATGCCCATATTCAAGGGTCTGGGGATAGAATACCTTGAACAATTTTGGTTTGTAGCAAATGTTGTGTGGAAGTCACAACAAATAATGGATGAGGACCTAAAGAAAGCACAACTGGTCACAACCTTGCAAGATAGGGCACTGAGTTGGTATATTAAGTATTGTACGAGTCATCCATATGCGACGCTGAAAGATACAAAGGATGCAATGAATAATGAATTCAAGAAGCCTAAGTCGCAAGCCCAGTCCGTAACAGAGGTCAAAGAGATCAAACAGAAGGTGAATGAGTTTCGTGGGATTTTGATCAAAGGTTGAAATGTCTTCTACAACAGGATAATATGCATATCACAAATGAACAACACAAGGATTGGTATATTGCTTCACTATTACCTCATTTGAGATTTCCACTATCACAGTAGAAGATTGGAATGCAGGCTAAGGCACTAGAGATGCTATGAAGTTGGAGGCCTCGCCTATCTAGGATACGAATTTAGGAGTGCAAAAGATTTTGTCACAGTTGGATAACCTACATATGGAATTGCAGAGTCTCAAAAAGGGAAAAAAAGTCCAAAATGAGACCCACATGGAAGTATGGTGTTTAAAATGTAAAGGTCATGGTCACGAAAAGGATCATTTCCCAGTGTATCATAATTATCTTGTTGGGGGAGGTTCTGTCCCCTGAATCCGAAGAGTACCACTAGGATGAGCACTGATGTAGTTCCTATTAGCCTCCTGCTGCAGCAAGTTAATCATCTTTCATGATCGACATTTTTACATGCCAAATATGTCGTACTATGCATGCTGCAATGCTCCATATTTGCTACAGATGACCAGAGAAGTATCCATGAAGGTGTGCCAGTTTTAATGCTACTGCTTTGTTCCAGTTTTGATAAGTAATCCATTTTGATCAGTTTTCAGTTAAGGGTAGGCCAAACAGCTTAATCTTGGCCTCCCTAGGTTTCAATTTCATGTTGTAGAATATAGAGAATGAACATCTGTCCAAACAGCTTAATCTTGGCAGATTTGTAGTTAGGTAGAGAAACAAGGGTGCTCAACAGCTTAATCTGAGCCCCTGGCTGAAATAAGTGTAGAAGTAGATAGGAGCACAAGCAACAAGAAAGAATGAAAAGCTGGGTATGCTAGTTCAAGTGCACCCAAACCAAAAAGAAGAGAAAATGCTAGGTGAGTAGGTCGGGTAGGTAGCTTTGTGGTTGCAGAATCATGGCTTGTGATCCATTTCATATTGTCAAGTGTTATATCTATCATATCACAAGTTGAAGGCAGTTGTTCAGTTGGAGGACTTCAAGCGAGGCATGTCTAACTTCCCCTTCTTCCTCTTTCCCCAAATCACTCATTAACTTCCCCTAAAAGAGGTCAAGATCTGCTTGATACCTCTTAATTTCATCATTCTCCATATCATCTACCTTGGTGAAGATCTGCTTCACTAAAGGAATGTTCACACTTCTTCTATCAGTCATTTTCCCCATTGATAGCCTAAGACATCATTCTTAGTGCTTTTTCTCATCATTATCATATTAACTACTAACTTTATTATGTAACTCCCTATCTCTGTACCCTTCCCCTACTAAAACTATCTATATAACTCCCCTATATACTTATCCCTTCCCCCTGGTTGAAAAATAACCATATATATCCTCGGGAATTGCTAAGTTTATCTGAAACTCAGCAAGAACCCTCATTGACCCCTCTAACCATCTTCCAAATGCATAAGGACTCATTCCTTTGCATAGTTTCCCTTCATATGTATAAAAAATAATCTCTTTGGCCTTGGTTTGCCTTTATAAGGCATAAACCCCTTGTTTGGCCACTAAACCCTCTCAAAGCATATCACATTCCTCTTGACTGTCTTTGGACTCCTTCCAAGGCATGAAAAACCCAAAAAACCACGCGAAAACCATGAAAAACCTTCAAAAAATGATAAAATTCTCCCTTTTTGGCTATCGGACCCCTTCCGATGCCTTAGAATCCATCCGAAACACTAAAGGCTACCCCTCCGAATTCATTTTTCCTTTGCATTTTAATAAATTGCATGCTCCGATGAGAAAAGGGTCTATTTGGTCCCCCTCCGATGCGATATCGCTATCAGGAGGGGGCAGTGGCATATTATAAGCGAAAATGGCTAAATCTCAAGGCATGTGCCCCCCCTCCAATGCGATATCGCTGTCAGAGGTCGGGCGATAAAACGTGTTAACTCTATGGTGTATTGCCGAAAGCCCGGGCCGGACCCGATTTCAAATTTATAAAGGGCTTGCAAAGGAATTTCGGGTCCGATGGGTTTCGGCGTTTCTATGTGGCAGCCCCATGACCCCGCCGATAGCGAAATGCCGACGTAATCTCTGCCGTCCATCACCTTCACCAAATCAACGGCCCATGTTTGATCGGCGATCACCCCTTATGTTTGGCTCCGATATGGCGGAGCCGAAATATTATAAAGGCGAGTCTTATAAAGCATTTCGGGTCCGTAAGGTCCCTGGGCACAGCGAAAAGGGAGGTCTCCGATATTCCGGAGCCGATAATTTATAAAGGGCAGTTTTGAAAGGGATTTCGGGTCCGTTGGACCCGTTTCAAATGTAAATCCGCCGATATGATGGGTTCCGATGGTTCGGACCCGAAATGAAATAAAGTGGGCCTGTAAAGGATTTCGGGTCCGCCATATTTCGGCGATCGCACAAATGTTCCCCCCCGGTCCCTCCGACTGCCAACATGCGACTTAGCGCCAGCCGTCGGATCGGACCCCCAGATCAATGGCCCTGATTTAATCGCTGCACTCCCCATGTATCGCTCCGACTGGCGGAGCCGAAATAATGAAAAACGCGGCACAATAAGCATTTCGGGTCCGCAAACCAAATTTTTGTAAATCCGCCGATATGACATCGCCGATGGGCCGGACGCGATTCCAAATAAAAGGAAGGGCCTATAGCATATCGGGTCCGCGCAGTTTCGGCGATTGTTTATGTGCCACCCCCCGGTCCGCCCGACGCCGATATTGCGATAAGATCTGGGCCGTTGGATCGGCCCACGCCGGATCCAACGGCCACGATTTAATTCAATGAACAGTGTCGCTATTTGGCCGTTTTTCAATGAAAATTCATGTTTTTATGGCATTCCGCCTGTTTATAATAAAAGGGCCATTTAAATGTTTTCTGTGCGGCGCCCGTGCCCGCCCAGGTATAAAGGAAATGATGGTTTCCTTAACCATTTTGAGATCGCTCCAAGCCCTGTTTTTGCTCCAGGGGGCCAGTATCGGCCTCGGCACAGTCGGCAACACTTTTTCCTCCTGTTTGCACCATTTTTCAAAGTTTAAAGCTAGTTTTGATCGGCCAGAGCGCCGATAGCATTCCAAAGGCCACGGGAACCTTTGCAGCAGTTAATTTTGCATTAAAAGGCAGAAAAGGGGCGATTTGACAGCGTAAAGTGTATCAGAGGAAAGAGAAGGCTCAAGTGCATGTCAAAGGGTATCGGGAAAGCGACAGACAATATCAGTATTGTGGTTCAAAGTAGATGAAGGCAGAAAGGCCCCAATAGTTATAGCAAAGCATCATTGAGCTGTAATGGCTCACCAACTTGCAGTTTTTTCCATTTAAGGCAACAGGACCACTTGAAGGCAGATTAAAGGATTTCAATGCAGATTTATGACAAGTACAATGGTCCCAGTCACATTTTGGAGCAGCGCTGCTTCCTTAATTACGCAGTTATCACACAGAGGACAGCTCGTGGCTCAAGGCACTCTTTCAGTCCATTTTTGAAGCTGCAGGACCATGTGCAGCCCTAAAGAGCCATTTTGATGAGGCTGCTCCCTCATGCACAACGGTTTTAAGTTATTTCATGCATTTATTTCCAGCATAGATTAGGATCAATGACATTGACTGCACAGATCTCTTTTGATCTATTTTCAGAGATATTTTTGAGATATTTTTCCCCCTTGACAGTTGTTCAAGGGAAGTCTGTAGCTATTTTTCTTTATATACCACCCTCTGCATAGTTTTAAGGGTGGGTTGGTTGTATGACTCCTCTAGAGACTCGCTCTGTATCTGATATGATCTCTTTAATCAAAGACTGCTAAAATCTTGGAGGATGGACTGTTTGATGTGTTGTTAATGGTTGAAGAGTGGATGATGGAATTCATGTGCTGCTATATGGATCAATAAGTGTCTCT
The DNA here is from genome assembly GCA_031772625.1 of Pinus tabuliformis. NCBI lineage: Eukaryota > Viridiplantae > Streptophyta > Pinopsida > Pinales > Pinaceae > Pinus > Pinus tabuliformis. The sequence continues at coordinate 476,590,668 of CM062811.1, read as the reverse complement.
CACCTCTGTTATCTCAATTTCATACATGCTCAAGTCACAGAACAAAAGATTGGCTTAGAATTTGCTTAGCTGCACTCTATGCTCAGTTTCTGTAGCTTTTAATGTTTTCCTCTTGATTTAGGCACAAATATGAATTCCTTTATGGCTCATGTTTAATCTATTTCACATATGAATGACTGTTGTCTAAGAATTCTTAGCTGCTCCTAGATAGACCTCATTCATCTTCCCTCTGCTAACCTGATTGAGAGATTCTTTGTTGCCTCTCATTCCTTAGCCTCCAATCCATCTCCTTTACCTTGAATATTGTTTCATAAGTAGCTACCTTGCTCCTCATTCCTCTTGTGACCAAGAAAACGCACCAGCAGTCTTACCCCATGACTCCATGCCCAATGGTTGGAAACTTACCACACTATGCATTGCCTCTCTACTTGAAAGCATCCTCCTTCCCACCAAACATAAACAAAACCCTTTGAACTCAATAAATAGCCTAATATCATCTTCAACAAAGCTAAATCATAAAGAGAGAGCCCTCTCTGGCTGCAGGTAGGCTAGGACCTACAGTCCAAAGATTGGTTTGTGGTTACCTCGGCCGTATCCCTTTAAGGAGCTTTAGGGACAACCTGAGTGATAACATTTCCATGGTGCACTACCTATCAAATCATAGGAAAACATACGACAGACAACTATCATCTACTGAAGAATCTTGTACAGACTCCCTAGTAGCTATTTTGTAATTTTTGTAAGTCTGTAGGTCATGACGAGCACAAAAACTGAATTTACGAATTAATGTTGGACAAAACCCCAACGTATAGAGTATAGACAGAGGCATGTCCTCAACGGGATCAAGGCACAACTGCAGTGCAAGGAGGATTCTAGGGATGAGGAAGAGGATGAGGGGGAGGACCTAGAAGAGGTCGCGGCCAGATCATTTGTTACAATTGTGGAGAGCAAGGTCACTTTGTGCGAGATTTTCAAAATCCCACACACCCCTCTTGTCAATATTATTAACAGTTTGATCATGTCATAGAAGATTTTCCCGTGTTCATCATGAAAATGCAAGAGAATAAGACCCAAACCCACCAAGCTACACAAAACATCCAGATGATGAGATTAGAACTGCGTGAAGATAGACCTAGTGTTAATATTGTTATGCGGAGTGGTATAGCTACTAAGGAGGATAAAGGGAAACAACTAGAGGAAAATATATGGGTACGCAAGGCCATGGAAAAGGAGTCCGGATTTGGTGTGAATAAAGTGAAGGAAACTTTTATAGAAGCAGAGAGGAGCTTTATAGACGCAGGAGCTTCTAGATCAAAGGATCAGAGTACACAAATGGAGAAGCTTGTAGAAATCAGTATTGTACAAGAAACAGATCCTTCGTTGTTAACATCTTTCTTACGAACCTGCATAAAGCTCCTAAGGGACCAAAAATCAATAGAGGTACTGCAAGAGTTGATAGATAACTGCACTAGCAAGGGTAAGCCACTGCTTGAAAAATGCACAGTACACAAAGTAGACAAGGGTAAGAAAATAACTGGTCGCGAGATGAGATTGGTTGCTCAAATTGGAGAATTCGAAATGGACCAGGTGATCCTTGATTTGGGATTTGATGCCAATGTTCTGTCGAGGCAAATGTGGGAAATAATCGGAAAACTAGCACTACAATGGTCCTTGATCTCGTTGTGAATGGTGAATCAACAAAATATTATTCCTATGGGGTGCCTACATGGAGTAACTGTGGATATTGAAGGGGTGTGTTCCATAGATGATTTTGAGGTAATTGAAATAGCGGATGACAGTAATCCATATCCGACGTTGCTTGGAATTGATTGGCCATTTGATATGAACGTAGTCATCAATCTGAAGAAGCTCAACATGAAATTTTAAAAGAAGTAACTAAGGGTTATTGTCTCATTGGATCCGATTGAGGGTATGCAATATAGTGAACCAATCCAAGATTATTATGAGGAAGATGATATTGAGAAAGTCTATAAGGTTACTGGACGGGATGAGGATTGGATCAACCTTATGGTGGATGGGTGAATTACTTGGAGGAGCTTGAGCACTAGCAGAATATAATCCATGAGATATTGATGATGTGATGCAACAGGCTCCCAAGGTCACTCCGATGTATATCCACTGAGGTACGCAACTTACAGTATTATGATTTTTTAGAGGATGTAAATCTATTTTTGGATAAATTTGAGAAGGATGTACTAGAGGAACATCAGTTCCAGGCACTAGACATCATGTTGAGAGCTATGCCTTCTAGATGGTGGGTTACCCATAAGAATAAATTTACAGACTGGAAGGAGTATCGACGGATGATGAAGTTGCAGTTTGGGTATGCCAATACCCACATTACAGAGAAATATATGGGAAAGGATGATTCGCATGAGGACATGGCTCGATGGACGAAGGCATGGAAGGAGGAACTACAACCAGAATGGGTTTATATATTCTGCCACACATTGGATACTATTCCGATGAACTGGTATCTAGAAATAGAGTTGTGACACGGAACCCTAGAATGGGATGTTCTGAAAGAAAGTTTTCTGTTAACTTTTAGTTTTGAGGATGGATTTGAGTGTATTGACGAAGTGTTACAGGAGATCAAAGCCACAATATTCAGAATGACTGAAGAGCCTGTCACATGGGTACAACTAGACTAGATCACGCAGCTATGCCATGCTCTGGAATGCTACCATGTGACCACAGAAGAAGATGAGGAAGATCTTAGGAACATCATTATTCCTGAGTCAGAAGGAAAACACGAAGTCGTAGGGCTTAAGGTGGAGGTCCCTGACATCTCAAAACCCTTGAAAACTAATCAATTGAATATTGGTTCGAATACACAGTCGAAGTTCGCAAATATAGGTGACTACTGGGATGAGGACATAGTGGACAAAGTCATGGAGTTATTGCAAGAGTATCAGGACTTGTTTCCCACAAAGTTCTCTGATCTGGAGGGGATAATAGGTGATCTAAGTGTCATGAAGATCACTCTGAAGCCAAATGTGAAGCCAGTAAATAAGCACCCATATCAATTGAATCCTAAGTACAAGGAAAAAGTGTGCAAAGAATTAGATAAGGTGCTTATAGCTAGGATTATTAAGATTGTTGAGGAATCAGACTCAGTTAGCCCTATGGTGGTTCAGGAAAAGAAGAGGAAGGGTAAAATTCAGATTTGTGTAGACTTAAGAAAGTTGATCATGTTTGTGTCCATGATCCATTCCCTACGCCATTCACAGATGAAGTACTAGAGAATGTTGGGGTTTAGGAAGCTTATTCGTTTGCTGATGGGATCTCAGGGTATCATCAAATAAAAATTGCGTCGAAGGACCAGAGTAAGACTATCTTCGCTATTGAATGGGGTTGTTTTCAGTATACACTCATGCCCTTTGGACTAAATAATGCCCCTGCAATCTTTTCTAGGGTGGTAGTCGCAACTTTCAACGAGTTTATTCATAAGTTTCTAGGGGTGTACTTTGATGATTGGACAATGTTCAAATTAGTAAAGAAGCATGTTTCAAGTCTGCGCCTCATGCTTGATACTTGTTGAAAGTATTAGATATCCCTTAATTTGAAGAATTGCATATTATGTGTACCTTATGGGATACTCTTGGGCCATGTTGTCTGTAAGAAGGGGTTGATGGTGGACCCTGCCAAAATTGCAATGATTATTAATTTGGAGCCTCCAAATAATGTCAAACAGTTGTGCATGACATTAGGCCATACATGATATTATAGGAAGTTTATCAAAGCATAGTGCAAATCACTGCGCCCATGGAGAGATTATTGAAGAAGGATGTGAAGTTTTTCTGGGATGATGATTGCCAGAAGAGTTTGGATGTATTGAAGGAAAAAATGGTCATAATGCCTATTCTAGTGTTCCCTGACTAGAAGAAGGAATTCCACGTACATGTAGATGCATCTTGCATAGCATTAGGAGTTGTGATAACCCAAGCAGGCGCATATGATATTGACCACCTGATAGCATTTGCGAGAAGGAAGTTGTCAAAAGTAGAGAATAATTATTCAACTACAGAGCGCGAAGGATTGGCAATGGTGTATACGCTGCAAAAGTTTAGGCACTATTTATTGGGTGCACACTCCAAAATATACACAGACCATTCCGTTTTTAAGTACCTGGTCAACAAGCCTATGTTGGGAGGGAGGGGAATTTGTAGATGGTTGCTGCTTTTCCAAGAATATGACTTTGAAGTAGTTGTGAAGTTAGGGCGATTAAACTTTGGACCATATCACCTCTCGCAAATTGAAAATGGTGATGAACCTACAAATCTGGAGGAAGGATTGCCTTATTCACATCTCTTTGCTATGTGCATCGCAGATGAACACTTTGTAGACATAATCTAGTTCTTGTCTACGGGTACATCCTCTAAAGGGTATACAATACAACAATAGAAATAATTGGTGGTTAGGGCACATGATTTTTTTGTTATTGCAGGGAAATTATATAAAATGGGATTATATGAAGTACTGCATAGATATGTCCCAAATTATGAAAGACAAGGTAACCTCACTAAAGCACATGGAGGAGTTGCAGGAGGACATTATGCAGGAAGAGAAACTGAGCAGAAGGTCCTACGAGCAGGATTATGGTGACCTACTGTTATAGACATATTTTGGCACTACAACCCAAATCATACATGTCCATAAAACAAGGGCTTCTAAGTCCCTGAAAGTGTTGTTTCATACCCTAAAGGAGAAAGGTCAGCTGATTACATCATCTCCCAGAAGTTCTCCATGAAAAACTACTCATAACTAGTCAAAGCAGGACCATACAGACTGCCCAGTGCTAAAGGTGTGATGCATCTCACTTGCCACATGCAAAAAGTGCGATGCATACTAGAAAGCCCTTCTATAGGGTGCGATGAGCGAGAGCAGACAAATGGCACAAGCAGTTTGCTAGGTGGAAACCCAGAGAATCTTCTAGAAACTGCTCATTTGACACTTGCCTCTCTGAGTTCGCCCAGGGCTAAGTAAGGGATCTAAAATCTCCATGTGGAACCAAGAACTCTCAGTGAAATGACACTAATCAAAATCCCAGAAGCTGACTCAATCCCCTGTAAACATCTATATATGGATCCCTCATCCAAGAGATCCAAAGGCTAGAATTTTGTAACTCGCAAGGAAGTGTTGTTGGTTTCTCTTTGAAGACATTGTTGGGTGATCTTGCTTTGTATGAGGTGAAGAGGGCTTTCAAGCTGGGAGGATGATGCTAGGTCAGACCAAGTGGTTGTAATCCTCTCTTATACTACTTTTACTAATAAAGCTATTTGAGTTTTCCTCCATATTCTTGTGTATCTTGTAGAAATTTTGAATAATTTAACACATATTCACAAAGATTATCTTGATCATACAATTATAAGTGGAACATGTATAATACATAATCTCCTCTACGTTGATCATCAATTTACAGAAGCAGAAACATTCACAGGCGCACATAGAAGCATCAATCAAACTCATAAACACAGTATGTATCCCGGGGAAAGCATCTCGCTAAAAACCCCACACTATCTGTATATTGTATTGATTGAATCATGTAACAATACAAAGCATAATACTTCTCACAAGTATCTCCACCTGTTACACATAATACAGCTCAGATTTGATCTCCAAATCTCCGCCGCTGCTTGCCTGCCTCCACTGCTCAATACCTGCTCAAGAATTGATGAGAATATCTTCCCAAACTCGTTTTTCACCTGCAAAATAGTCACTCACTCTTTGTGGACGTGAGAAAAGGCTAAAATTTGGGCCAAATACGTGAGCAAACTCATTGGCATACTCAATCCCTTGATTGTGCAAGATCTGATGCACAACTATAGTCACAACTGATAGCAATCTGATTCTCTACCACTTGTCCCTGTTGAACTGAACATGCACTGACATGCAACTGAGTTAACTGATGCATTCTTTAATTGTATTATGAGTTAATAATTAGTTTAACAACTCATCATTAGTCTATCTGCAGTTAGACTAACTACAACTAGTTTAACTAAGTCAAACTGAACACAACTCCATCAACTGTACCTCCAGTCCACTAAACTCAACTCACTTGAGTTCTAACTGAAGTCATGCATGCAACAACTCAACTGACTCATAAGAAAAGCGTATTTCCTTCAGACATCTGCATGTGCCACCTCTGTAGCTCAAACTGAAGTGCTCCAAGAGAATAAGATCAAGTTTATAGTCCAAATATTATTGTGAGATAATAATATTTGACTTTTCTATTTTTGACAGCCAGTCTAAAAATAGACTTTGATCACTCACACTGTGATCACTCACACTTTCATCAAAAATAGAAGTCCATCTATTTTTCCCAACTTGATCAATCATCCATAAACATAGACATGATCCATATGTCTAAAAATAGACATAGTCTAAAAATAGACTTGCGCCAAAAATAGCCTGCGGACCCACTTAGTGAAGGCGACTCTTTTCACTAAGCTCCATCATCTTGTTGCAATCTCAATGCCTTTCCCGATAGAATGAATGTTTTGTCTACAAATTGAAGGGTAACTTGGAAAAGGTAGGCCTTTCCCGATAGAACAAATGTTTTGTCCGCAAATTGAGGTGTAACCTGGGAAACTCTACTTCGTTATACCTAGGGGCATGAAAACCTTTTTGCATGAAAGTGAAAAACGACCATTTATTTTCTTAGTTTGTAGGTTCTTAATCCTTTAAACTCGTAGGATTGGTCGTTCCTAGCTTACATATTAAAAGGAGTCAGAGCATAATTTCGAATGGTGCACGCTCCCTAAAAAATGAACCTATCGATGAGACATCCTTATTATACGACTGGCATGAGAAGTTTTACGTGAAGTTCAAGCTCATTAAAAATTAAACCTAGTAATGAGCATATGTTCCACCAGAGTTTAAGCTCATTAAAAAATGAACCCACCACCGGTCAATAACCATTGAGATCGAATTATTATCAGCTTTTGAGCCTTGGTCGTGTTCTTACCATCACCTCCACTCTTTTTTAGCTGATCGTATGCCTCCATTTGATTGTTTACCGCTTTTGAGGAACAACTGTGACGAGTGATCCTATTAGCCACCTTATTTACACTGCCGTGAATGAAAATTCCAAACATTACCTGTAACCAGCTGCTATCTGAAAACATCACTCGTTCCTAAAAAAACGAGTCTCCTTTAAGCTCTTTTCATCTGACTCATAAAATATGAAAATATTACCGAGTAATTGGCCTCTCCATCTCATTAAAGTGATTGGAAGTGCTATCCCTCCTCTAGATTTTAATCTTTTTGGACCTGAGGGATTATTACACGAAAAGATCAAGCGTTTGTCTTGTTCAGCTCGTTAAAACTATCGAAAAGTCATCCCTTTCGCATTGTTTTATACTTTTTCAGACTTAAGGGATTATATTAAAAAAAAGGAATATTGGAGTCTTCTTTCCATCTCTTTTCAGAGTCTCTAAAATTGAAAAGAATCGAGTTATCCTTATCGTTAAACTCGTTAAAACAATAGTGACAGACTTTTCCATTTAGATAAGAGCGAGTTTCACTGTCGCTAGGCTTGTTAAAACATAGCGATGGGTTTGCCCGAAGGGAAAACTATAGAACAAGCATATGTTATCCTCCTCAAGCTTGACAAAAATAAAGAGGTACTGGTCAGAAATAACAGGGGAAAATTGGGAAGAAAACTTGAAGAAACTTTATTGGTAGCAGGTCGCTCTTGAACATGACACTTTCACTCCATCACCATGATTGATTCGGGTTGGGTTATTTCATTCACCGGTCATATTACCATTGGTCCACTGTACCATCCACTTTTGGGGTTAACGCTACAAATCCATTTCAGTGTCACTGATATGTTCAAGAGAAGTCGTTCAGAGAATTCACCTACCCAGCTTGTGTCTCATCCATTGCAATACCTTCACGCTTCATCCTTTCATGACCGCCACCCTGAACCTTGTATCATCAGATTGTTTTCACCTCTATGAAATCATTTGCTCCGTTCCATGTCATAGATGTGGGATCCATCAATGCCCTCCTATGATGAGTCACTTCTTGTCGACATCAGCTCATTATCCAAGAAGCTGACTGTAGAGCTATAAAAAGGGTCTCCTTCACCTCTAATTACCTCACATTAATATGTCAATCCGGGAGCATTTTGTTATTCCAAAGAGTGTCTCAGTCTGAGGCTATCATTTTCCAGAGTAATGCTAGTAGTACAATGTTCAGAAATACAAGAGTAAATGGATGCTTGTCTACAGCTTAACTACTTCAAAAGAGTAAATCACACACTCAAAAGACTAAGTAACTTATCAGTCAAGGGTTCAGTAGCAATGACCCATCCCTTTGGAACCTGATGGAAAAGGAAATCAAAGAACAAATCGTGGATCTGGGAGCTAGACAGTAAATGCCAATGGTCACTATAGCCTTAGATCGTCTCCCACACCAAAATAACAAATGTCGGGAAATGGAACAACAAATAAGAAATCGAACAGCAAGTCTATCATGGAACAACAATTCTTAAATGGAACAGCAGCTAAGAAATAGAATAGCAACTAAGTCTCACAAGCAATGACAAACTTAATCTATCAAAGAAAATGCATTAATCGTAATCAAACGACAATATTTCACTCTTAAGGAAGATCGAACAACACACACCAATGGAACAACACTGATTACTGATGAACTATGGAACAACGCTTGAAAACCATATACACACACAGCACACTTAACTAGTGATCTGATCCAAGTATCAATCTCAGTTAGAAGGAATATGACTGCATTTCAAAATAGAACAGCATTGGTCATAAATCAAACAATCGTAAAGAACATAACTCCCAAGATGAATGAATAGGTGCACAACACAAAAACTCTGTAATGGAATAGTAGCAGTATTCTGTTAAGACTAGGAATATTAGATCAACTCTGAAAAGAACAGTAATATGATGCAGAGTCAATACAATAGTTCTATCTTATGTAAACCTTGATGAATTAAACATAACAGAGCATATGATGTAAACTTATAAAACACATCAAATTACCAAATAACGACGATAGGCAAACCACGCATAAACCAACGTAATAATACAGGAGCAAGTGTCCTCCAGGGCCAGGCCCTTAGCCTCTAGGCGTACACCACTTGAAGTTAATCCAGACTCAGAGACAGGGAAAATTTTAGGAACCCCCCCTAAATTTATAAATATAATAAATGGGCGAATCTCCATGGTATATAGGAAAAATGGAAGGCGATTTTATCAATAATATAATATGTATATATAATTTTTTGGCAAATCTCTCACTAGGCATGGCGAATATTTTACTCAATTATAAAATCTTGTAAGATCTTGGTGAGTCTTTGACTAAATAATAAAACTTTGTAAAGTCCTAGTGAATCTTAGCATAGGCTACATGCTGGTTTAATTCCCCCATTTAAATAGGCTACATTCCAGGTGAATACCATGGGTCAATACCATGTGCCATTTTTATTTTTATTAATTCTAATATTAGGGTTAATAATGGTTTTTTGCATGGTATTAATAACAATCTAGTCCATGGTATTTGTCCCATAGTATTTTGGCCATAGGTTTCACCTAAATATAACCCATTTTTTGAGTGTTCGTAAATATAAGGTGACTTATGGAGTAAATATAAAAAAATGTTTTATTTGTTTACCATACCTCTAGTTTATTTATATTTTTTATTAATTTACCATACCTCTTTTACAAATATGTTATTTGGCCCATAGGATTCACTTAAATAAAACCTCTTTCTTGAGCCTTCATAAATAGAACGAGGGTTATGGACTAAATATAAAAAGAGGTTTTTATTTATTTACCATACGTCTAGTTTATTTATATTTTTATTTATTTACCATACCTTTTGAGTAAGTATAAAAAGACGTTTTATTTATTTACCATACCTCCACTTTACTTATATTTTTATTTGTTTACACCCTTACATGTATATAAGGTGACTTATGGAGTAAATATAAAAAAATGTTTTATTTATTTACCATACCTCTCATTTATTTATATTTTTATTAATTTACCATACCTCTTTTATAAATATGGTATTTGGCCCATAGGATTCACTTAAATAAAACCTATTCTTGAAAATGGGCGAATGGATTCACTTAAATAAAACCTATTCTTGAAAATGGGTGAATGGAAGGTTGTAAGTCCTAATTTCAAGGGCTAAATTTACATTTTTTACCCTCTCCCTTAAAATAAGGTGGGCTATTTGAGGTGATTTGTAAAAATGTACTATGATACAAAATATTCGCCCACTAAAAATTTAAAACCCCTTAATTTCGCCAAAGGGCGAACATTCGCCCCTAAAATTATCCTTGCTCAGAGATGAAGTAATCACCAAGTTTGTATTAATGCATAAAGCATAATTACAATAAACCAGTTCTTATCGAGACTCGATGATCAAAGTTTTGATCTTAAAAGAAATTACATAAAAACATAATCATGTCTAACTCTCTCTCGAGCTAACAATGCTGTCCCTTTTATAAGGGTGACGGTGGAGATGTCTAAGTGCAAAAATAGATAAAACAGTGATCCCTCAGGATCAAGGATCCTGAGGGATTCGCCGAACCGTTAGGCCTCAGTCATTTCTTTTCTCTCCTGTGCCGAGCTGGTATCTCCACCTCCTTTTCTGGGCCGATTCGCTTTGATTTTCTTTGCCTTGTTTGCATTCGGTCTCCCGTCAAAGGGACAGTGGTTATCTCGTCCTTGTCCTTTCCTTTGGAATGACAACTTCTCGTTTTCACTCCTTCCTACATAAGGAAATGACAATTGTCAGTGTTTTAGTCTTGCATATTAATCTCACATGTTTTGTTATAATTCTTTATCGTTTTCCGAGTTCATGATGCAAAAAGGTTTGCAAGTTCTACTGAAAAGATACTGAAATAATCATCAAAAACATACCTTTTTTAGTACTCCACACACCCCCCTGCTTACCCTGTTTCATGCCCTCATGAAAACGTTGTAGTTGACATGCAAGGCAGTGAGAGAATAGGCTAGAGATGGAATCTCATGTGGAGGCCTACAACCATGATGAGTAACTAGGTAGTCAAAGAAATGGCCTGTCTGACCCTCGGGCATCTCATACAGGGCTTGGTATCCGGGTGCAGGGTGCCAAATAATTGGACTCCGGAACCTATATCCTAACCAGGATGGCCCTGCCCTCAAAATGATTTCGCCATAGAGGTGCAAGCGGTTGGTAGCTAATTTAAAATTCTCATACTTAAACGGTTCCCTGAGCTGGATATTCGGATTAGAGATTTGATACCGAAATTTAGCTACATCAATGGCAAGGTCTTTGATAGAAAGAAAGTATTCTAATCCCTGTCGAATGAGTGCCTCATGCATGGGTCCTAATGTTTCAATTACACCCGGAGTCTTCATGAGGTTTCTATGTGCTTTCCACAACTGTACTGGGTTCCTAGGCTCAGCCCTTACCCACAAATCTAAGCCGTTTTCTTGCCTCTGGAAAGTATTATAGGCTTTAAGCCATTTAATTTGATTAACCCCAAATGAGATGAACGCCTGCAATTGGATGTCTCCAACAAAAGGGCCAGGGTTCAGCTCGGTCTCCTAGTCTAATACAAGGTTATGTAAATAGAACTCACACAGCAGTCTCTGGACTTTTACCTCGTAGTGCTTACAGCAGTCTATAAAATCATTAACAGTGTTAATTTGTATGGGAGCACCTGCTTTAACAGCTTTTATTTTTAATTGCAAATACCGTTCCAGTAGAAACAGGGCATAATTCTTGGCAGGGGCTCTACATGCTAAGACGTCATTGTATAAAGAACACAAGGTATCCATCTGCTTGATAACGATATCTAGCCTACGAGTTACCTTTGCGACTTTCTCTTATTCCTTCCGCCAACCTTCAAAAACCTGGCTTTCAGATTGATCGACGTTCCTAAGCTACTGCTGTAGCTCTTCATACTTTTCGCGAGGGACCGTTTGGTCTATAAGCTTTTCTGCTTCTTGTTGAGCTTGATTCAAACCCTTTCGCACGGTTACTGTTTTTGGATCTCTTCTCCATGCAGCAGTGGAGGTCGGGAGTTTTACCTGAACTTTCCTATTGCGTTGCTTTGAGTTCAGAACCCTTATCACTCCTGAAAGTGGTGCCTCCATCTGAATTTCCTTATCACAGGTCATCATGTCATCCATTTCTATTTTAACGTGAATATCAGTCTGTTGCTGTTCCTTTTCAATTGGAACAACAGTCTGTTCCTCAACATCATTTGGAACAACAGCTTGGTTTTCGACAGGGTTTTGAACAGCAGGACGAATTCTGATCCTCCGCCCCTTTGCCTTGCAGGGTTTTGCTGGAGTGGTCACCTTTTTCCTACCTGAAGTCCTTTTTACCCTTTGCCTTGCTTTCAGGATCCTAATCTGCTGGTGGAGCTGGACTATTATATTCAATAATCTCTACTATTCCTTTCGCAGTTCTTTGATTTCCAAAATTTCCTTAGAAGGAACAACAGGCTGTTCACTGTGGCCTGGACTGTGACTAGTCCCCGGATCTTCCTTCTGGGGTGTTTCTTCATTGTTCTGCTCTGGCTGTTCTGGGGCAGGAACCCTAACTGGTTCTGTCATTTCTTGGGCGACTTCTCTTTCTGCCCCTGCTTCCTCCAGAATTTCTTCTAGTGTCTTCTGGTTAGGAACGGATTGTTCCTGTTCAGTATCTCCTATCGTCTCTTTATCATGAACAGGCAGATTCTCTTCTTCTGCCTCCTTTGCATGTGGTTCTTCAGGTGCATTTTCCTCCTGGGGTTTCTTTTCGTCATGGAGGTCTGATGGACTGGAAGGTTGGCCATATTCGCCCATATTGGCCAAGACTTCGGCCAATTCATCTTCTCCCACTGGGTCCTGCAATGGGCTACCTTCCTGCTGTTCCATTTCCTCCTCCTACTCGGATTGCTCGGCTTCTGTTTCAATATTCTCAGCTCCTTCTTCATTTTCTTCTTCAAATTGCTCGGCTTCTTCTTTCTCTTCTTCTTTAGATTGCTTGGCCTCTTCTTTTTCTTCTTCTTCTTCAGATTGTTCGACCTCCCCTTCTGGCCGTGAGGGTTGCTCATCTTCAATTTCTACTGGCCGGCTGGTGTTTTCCTAGAGCTTCTCCAGCCTCCCTCGTATCCATGCTAACCAGACCGATTTCCTGCGTTTTTCTGGCTGTTCAGGTGTACCGGTGGCATGCTTACACTTTGCCAATTCCTTGCGTTTTTCTGGACGCTCGGATGTACTGGTGGCATTTTTTTGTTTTGCTAATTCTCTGCATTTTTCTGGACGCTTTGGTGTACTGGTGGCATGCTTACGTTTTGGGGATGGTGCTGTCAACCCCCCATCTATCATGGCAATTAGCTATTCCCAACTGCTCTACTGCTGGGTGAGGCTATGACTGACAATTAACCGAATCAACCCATGATGACTAACAACTGACTCTACATGCTCTGCCTTTTTTATGCTCCATGCAACGTCATGAAGTAACGAATTCAAAAATGTAGGTAAATTTACAGAGCATTTCTGCTTTAGTACAGCTAAGAGTTTAATATGTCTTGGTCTTACCACGTCTTTCCTGCCTTCACAGGTGATGTAGCTTTGAACGGTCCTTGCCAATTCTGCCTAGGGCTCTCCTAGCATTGCTGGCACAACTCCCTTTCCTTTAATTGCCAGGCTCTGGCTTTCGTCCTGGAAGATTTCTATAATCTTCTGCAATCTATCCTTTTTAAACGTCCATACAAGTCCGGTGGCTGGTAGTCCCGAGACTTCTGCGATTGTGTCATCGGTGACTGCTATATGTCTCCCCCTCATTGTGGAGTAATCCTCTTGCAAATTCTGCAGGAATTCAATTGCCACCGTCTTGTTAGACTCCTACAAGCGGTTGAGATAAGTCAACCACCCTGCTCTTGCCAGGATTTCCCAGGCAGCAGCGGAGACTGTCAACACCTGCGGTTCCCTCCGGATCGATCTTCCTCCCATGGTTTCACTGTAAATTCTCAATGGAACGGCAACTGTTCGTGCTGTTTGAAACACAGAGAGGCTAATAGACGCAAGACTTGTTCAAAAAATAGAGTATACCATAGAAATGGCTTATGAACAGCAATTCATGCAAAAAAATAAAAATAGCATGTCATTGAGCCATGCCATACCCTAGTACACAACTTTCCCGAATAGTGAGCTGACACATAATCTAGGGAATAATGAGGTTAACCTCCCCCCCGCAATGTGATAGGTTGTCCCAGCCGTCAAATAAAGGAGCAGCGCCCGCTCTGAAACAGAGTCATAAAGGAACAACGTATAGAAATATGCCATGTTTACAAAAACAGCGAATTACCGAAATCGAGGCGTAGAGTTAGATCGCTTATTACGTAAGAGGCTGCTGTGATATGATGCGAGGCTGGGAGGATAAGACATCTGTCGTACTTTCTAAATCTCCTGCGGTCATTGTCAATTACTCTGCCATGATTGGTGATAATAAATTTACATGCGTTATATAATTTGGGGAATGATATATGATTAATTACTAAGGTATAAGAAACAGAAGGGTGTTAATAACTCACCTATTGGTGTAAATAATGTGACTTCGATACCATTAACAGTGCTCTGCTGCCGACAGGTGTCCATAACCTTGGCAGAGTTGTTTATTTCACCCATGGAACCATGATCCTTTGTGTATACTTAGGGAATGTTGTGTGATGTCAAAATGTAGGCCATTATGCTGGCTTGGTGACCAGTTAACCATAATGCCATTCACGAGGAAGGAGTGAAAAGTGGGCAGGCCGGCTCGTGATGAGACCTCCTGTTCCAAGGGTTGTTTATTTGATATACCTTTTGGACCATATCCCTGGTGTGGTGGCCATAGTGGGAATGCCACTTTGCTTTCGTCTTCATGATCATGGTAGGCTGGCTCTTGATGAGACCCCCTATCTTGCATTTGACAACTTATAAGTCATGTTTACTTTTTTCTTTCCTTTTCATAAAGTACTTTCCCTTATTTATACATAATGGGTGGTTCAACACTCCTTAAGAGTAGGAATGGTGGAAGAAGTCTTAACATATCAATAGGAAGATATAAACCCTTTGCTCTTATTCCTAAATAATAATCAAAGAGGATTAAAAAGGGGTCGTCATGATGAAGGTGAACAATCATAGCAGAATTAATAGAACAATGACAACAAAAGATGATAAATAAGTGTGTCCTTCCTTTTGTCCTCTTACAAATGCAGAGCCTTATAAAGATAGCGATTTATGATTGGCTGATTTCAGTATGTTGTGATTTTGTATTCATTTCATAAGTGCATAGCTGTATTCTAAAAGACTTGAAAGAACAGGAGCAATAAGCATCCTTAATTTAGATCGGCAAAAGGAACAAGTTGTTTCACAGGGAGAACAAAAGCATGCAAGTGGTGTTCCTTTTGGAAAAAGGAACAACAAAAGACCAAAAAAAGCAGAAAATGTTGTTCCTTTGAAAAAGGAACAGCAGAACACACAGATGTTGTTCCTTTGGAAAAGGAACAACGGAACATTCCAATGTCGCAGAAATAAAAAAAAAATGTTGTTCCTTCAAATACATGGAAATGTCGTTCCTTTTGAAAAAGGAACATCAGCAACCAAAAATGTTGTTCCTTTGAAAAAGGAACAGCAAAAGACGTAAAAATGCCATTCCTTTGGAAAAGGAACAGCAGAAATAAAAAATGTTGTTCCTTTGGAAAAGGAACAACAAAACAAGCAAAAATGTCGTTCCTTTGGAAAAGGAACAACGGAAATCAAAAATGCTGTTCCTTTGGAAAAGGAACAGCAAAACACGCAGATATGTCGTTCCTTTGAAAAAGGAACAGCAGAAATCGAAATGTTGTTCCTTTAGAAAAGGAACAACAGAACAAGCAAATGTCGTTCCTTTGGAAAAAGAACAACAAAAATCAAGAATGCTGTTTCTTTGGAAAAGGAACAACAGAAACACACAAATGCCATTCCTTTGGAAAAGGAACGACAAAAAATGAAAATGATGTTCCTTTGGAAAAGGAACAACATAACACACAAAAATAAAGAAAACGATCCAAATTACAATGAGATGACAGCTGATCCAAAGGGATTTGCTCTTTTGAAAAAGGAACAGCCAGAAGAAAATGCTGTTCTTTTGAAAAAGGAACAGCAAAAAATGACAGCAAAACATTAATTCAAAAATATGTACAAAAAATGATTCAAAAAAGAACTTATGTACAAATTGTAAAAAGAAATGAATTCCTTAATGAATTACAGGTGAGGAAGACTTCTCTTCCTCTCCCAAAATCTCCATATCAGAGTCTCAGTGTAGCTGCTGGCAGAAGGACTCCCGAGTGAGTGGTTTGTGATAGAGACGAACTCGGTGGTCATTTGCCTTGAAGGCATATCCAGAACCGTCAATAGTGATTAGAGTAAGGGTCCCATTATCATGTACCTTCTGGATTTCGTATGGTCCCAACCAACGAGTCTGGAGTTTCCCAGGGAAGTCCTGAAACCTGGAGTCGTACAACAGAGCCCAGTCTCCCTCGTGGAAGACTTTATTTTTAATGAGAGCATCATGCCATTTAGCTCGCTGCTATTGGATCAGGGCAGTATTTTGAAGTGCAGAGAGCCTAATTTCGTCCAACTCATTGATCTGTTGCAATCGATTAATCTGTGCCTCAGTTAGATCTAAGCCAACTTCCTGTGTTGTTCGTAATGTTTGGATTTCGAATTCTATGGGGAAAATGGGTTGTTTTCCAAACAATAATTGATAAGGTGAGTAACCAGTGGTGCTTCTCCAGGTTGTTCTGTAAGCCAAGAGTGCTTCAGGTAGTCTGGCAGCCCAATCACGTCTATGTGACGCAATGGTTTTCATTAGAATTTCTTCTATTATTTTATTGCTGCTTTCTACCTGTCCATTCGCCTATGGGTGGTATGGAGTAGTGATTTTATGCTAGACATGATAGTTGTTAAGTGTTGCAGCTATTCTGTTCCTAGCAAACTGTGGTCCACCGTCTGTAATTATTTCTCTTGGAAGGCCATAGCGTACAAATAGATGGAACAGGAACTGTATGACAGAGTCCTCTATAGCTCTAGGCAATGCTTCTGCTTCAACCCACTTGGTGACATATTCTGTTGCCACCAAAATATATGTTTTCTGGTTTGATGATGGGTTAATTGGTCCAACGAAATCAAGATCCCATCGCTTGAATGGTTCAATGACCAACTGTGGTTTCAGAGGCATCTCATCAGACTGACCAGGGCGTCCTGCTCGCTGGCAACTGTCACAGGCTTGGACAAATTTCTTTGCATCTTTGAAAATCGTGGGCCAATAATACCCTGTCTGCAACACTTTATGTCCAGTTCTGTGCTCAGCGAAATGTCCACCACATGGTCCATCATGACAGGCTTTTAAAATGTCAAAGATTTCATCTTCTCGGACGCATCTCCTGATATGCATGTATGCCCTTGTGTGAAACAAATAGCCCCCAATCCATGAGAATCGAGCACTCTTCTGAACAATCTGTTTCCGCTCATTAGGGGATAGATGTTTCGGTAGTTTACCTACTACTAGGTAATTGGAAACATCAGCATACCAGGGTGTTTGAATAGCAACAGCAAACAAATGCTTGTCCGGGAATTGATCTTCAACTGCTGCTGCATCGATTGGCTTTGGCATTCTTGAGATAAAATCGGCTACATGATTTTCTTTTCCAGGTCGATCCTTGATTGTGATATCAAATTCTTGCAATAAAATCAGTCGTCTAGTTATTCTGCCATTTGTGACAGGCTTATTTGCTAGATATTTTATGGCAGAATGATCTGTATATAAGATAACAGGATATCCAGTAATGTAATGTCTAAACTTATTGATAGCATGTATTACAGCTAGGAATTCTTTTTCAGTAACAGTGTAATTTAATTCAGCAGGGGATAAATTTTTGCTGATGTAATAAATTGCATATGATTTTTTATCCTCCTCCTGCCCAAGGACCGCTCCAATGGCTGTATCTAAGGCATTAGATGATATCTGAAATGGAAAATCCCAATTTGGTCCTCGAAGGACTGGGGCTGTGGATACGAGCTTCTTCAGATCCTTGAAAGAACGTTCACATTTTTCTGTCCAAAGAAAATCAACGTTACCAGTTAGTGCATATAGAGGTGCAACAATGTGCGAATAATGTTCTATAAATTGCCTATAATAACCAGAAAATCCAAGAAAACTGCGTACCTCTGTTTGAGTGGTAGGAGTGGGAATAAGCAAAAGTATTTGGATTTTGGCTGGGTCTACCTGAATGCCAGCTGCTGAAATGTAGTGTCCTAGGATAAGTCCTTCAGTCATCATCATATAACATTTTTCGTGGCTTAAACAAAGCCTGGTAGCAATGCAGCATTGTAGGACTTTTTCTAGGGTATCCAATGCTGGATCGAAATCATCTCCATATGGTGTAAATTCATCCATGTATACTTCAAGTCCATCATTCATTAAATCTGAAAAAATGCTAAGGATAGCCCTTTGGAATGTGGCAGGAGCATTGCATAAGCCAAAAGGTAGAACTCGGTAGGCACATGTTCCCCAAGGACAAGTAAAAGTAGTTTTGTCTTGGTCTTCAGGGGCAATCTGAATCTGATTGTATCCACTGAAGCCATCCAGGAAAGAAAAGAATTTCTTTCCTGCTAAAGTATCTAATACTTGGTCGATGAATGGGAGAGGAAAGTGGTCTTTTTGTGTTGCTTTATTTAGCTCCCTGTAGTCCACATAGATTCTCCATTTCCCATTCTTTTTTGGTACCACCACAAGCGGAGAGACCCATTTACTATCAGAGATAGGATAGATAAAATTGACATCTAAAAGTTTTTGAAGTTCACCTTTTACCACATCTTTTAGATGAGGATTAAGTCTCCTTTGAGGTTGACAAATAGGTCTGGCATCCTTTTCTATATAAATGTGGTGTGTACACAATTGGGGGTCAATTCCTTTCATATCAGGGTAATCCCATGCAAATGATTCTTTATATTTCCTTAACAAATGGATGAGATTCATTTCTTGTTCAGGTGTGAGGTTGGCATTAATATTTAAGGTTTTTCTTGGTTCAATTTCCACAATTTTACTATTTGCAACAGAAGTAACAGGTATTGTTTGATCATGTGTATCTTTCAGAGGATATTCTTCTAATTCATTATCAAATGCTGCTTCTATCATGTGACACTATGTGCAGGATATAGATTCAGTTTGACTAATGAAATTATTAATGGCATCATCTTCTGTTTGGTCTTTAAAATCAAGTGCCTCTTGTATAGTTAATGGAGATCTAATGTTATCAGTAAGGTATGATATAGGGTGCTTATTAGTTTTGATTATTGTGACACTTGGCCGCACTAGAGGATATAGAACTAAATTCTTGATATTTGGTCCTTTGGTTATGGTCATATTTCCTTGTCGGCAGCCAATATAAGCATCGGAAGTGGCAAGCCAAGGTCTACCTAAAATCAGTGGATGTCCATCAAGTTGGGTTTTATGATTTATTATCAGGAAATCGGTTGGATATTCCTAGGAATCAACAGAGACCATGACATCATGTAGAGTACCCTCCGGCCTAACCATAGATCGGTCAGCCAATTCTAGCAAGGTAGAGGTGGGTTCTACAGATGTAATGCCTAGCTTTTGGCAAGTAGTGGTTGTTAAGATATTAATTGCAGCTCCTAGATCAACTAAGGCATTGGACAGGGTCTGACCATAAATTTGGACAGTTACAATTGGATTTCCTGGGTCTTCATATTTAATGGGTGTTTCTTTCCCTGATAGTAAGTCAGATAAAGTGCCGACTACTTGGACTCTTGGATTATTTGTTATATTCCTCCTTGGTTTCTTTATGCATAATTCTTTGATAGTTTTTGCGTATATCAGGATGTCTTGAATGGCTTGGAGGAATGGAATTTTTATGTACAGATTTTGTAATTCTCCCAGAATGTCAAAATCAGGATATTGTATAGGTCGAGGTATGACTAATCGTTCTGGGAACGGAGGAGAGGATGTGGTTGCTTGATTATGAGTTTGCTATTTATTCACATCCTCTTGTTGTGACAGATGTTCTCTGGGTAACTGATCTTCAATCTGAACTGTCTTATCTCCCTCGGTTTCAATAATACGCCCAGATCTTAACTGAAGATCATTACATTCCCTCAGATTGGCTCCTATTTCTGGTGTTTCTATAATTTGGAGAGATTGGACCGGTCTGTTATTTGGATTGGGGTTGGGTTGGGTTAGGAGTTGCGGTCTCAGATTAGACTGGGGATTTTGTTGTAAGGCTGGCAGTGTAGGTTGAGGGAGCGGAATAGTTCCTACTGGCTGATGCATCGGTCTCTGCCAGTTTGTCTGCCAGGCTGAACTTTGTGAAGTAGGGGGAGTCCATTGTGGAGGATATGAGTTACCTTGCCAATATGGTGGAGTATAAGGAAAATTCGGCCAACCAGATTGGCTTGCCTGATTCAGCCATGGGTTTGAAGAAGGAAATGACTGTGGTGACCATTTTGGAAATGGGGGTTGGGATTGACTTTGCCACATACTATATTGTTGAGAATTATACTGTGGAGGCTGAAAAGAAGAAATTGGGTCTAGAAACATACCAGATTGTCTCAGCTGCCACTGATGGCGCTGGTTGAGAAAATACATCGATTCTGGTTCTTCTTTCGCTTCCTTATATACCGCTTTCAATCCAGGAAGTGAGGGGCAGCTCTCCGTAAGGTGATATTTTATACAGATGGCGCATGTTTGGACTGTATCCAGTGGACACTCCTTGTGGCTATGCTTTTTCCTGCATCGGGGACAGAAGATCACCAAATTCTATTCTGCCTCCATTTTCTTCTGTTTGGCCTGCATAATATCAAGTTGTGTAGTCAGTGTCCCTAGTATATCAGTTTTAAAATTTTCCAATAAATTTCCAATTTCTACACGTGTTACTCCTTCTGTTGAAATTTTATTATCTCTTACAAACCGATCATGTCCTGCCGATTTTACTCTTGTGCTACCTCTCGAGCTCCTGATACATAAATCAATAATGTCAGCAAAATTTTCTTGATAAATATCCCCTTTTCCCATAATGTTTAATTTTTCGATCCATTGTTCCTTCATGCCCCTTATCAATGCTGTTTTTAACACATTATCAGGTAAAGGTAGTGATGCATAAGGAGATCTTTGTAGATTATACTGGAAACATTCCACATACTCTAATGTTTCATTCGGTCTAGCTGTCATCTGGAATATTTCATCCTTTAGTTCTCTAGACCTGCAATAATCCTGATATTTTTTTAGAAAAGATTCTTTCATTTGAACCCAGTTATTTATAACCCCGCCACCTAATCCCATAAACCATCTTAAAGCAGCCCCTTTTAATGTAGAGGGAAATAGTTTCAGTTTCTGGGGGTCAGTGGTGTAATCATATCCCCTGCACAACACATCAAATTCAAATAAAAATGCATCCGGATCTTCTGATGTAAGACCGTGAAATGTAGGGATATGTTGAAGAGGGATTGCTTTCATAGGCGCATTTGCTGCAAAATCCACTATAGGGTATTGTAATGTAGAGGTTTGAGTGTTTGGCTGATTTAGAGCCATAGGGTCGAATATATGCCAATAACCTTCTGGGATATCTAGGAGGGTATTTCTAGGTTGAGAGGGAATGGCTTTGACAGGAATAGTTTTAATAGCACTTCCTCTATCTGGGATAATGAGAATGCCTGATGTCTGAGGAGATTGATTTTATTCAACAATGATTTTTGTAGCACTTCCCTTGTCTGGGTTGTTTAATGGCTCAGTTGTTCCAATAGGATATCTTGGTTCCTCAGTTTCCCCTGTCTCTCCTTCTCCTTCACAAAGATTGCTGAAATTCCCTTCCTGCAATAGTTCTGGAGTAGAATTTTCAATTTCTTGAAAGTCCTGCTCTTCAGTTTGACTATGCACCTCAGCAAAGGCTACAGATGGTGATCCTGTGGCCTAAAGGGAACTAGTAGGCTGTTTAGAAATGATTTTCCTGGGTCCTACTGATGGCTGAGATTCTGCTTTCTTGTAGATTTCGTCTATGAAGGTTGTTTGGCCAAGGGTCACCAGCCCCTTAGCTTTTTCTGGCTTGGGTAGAGGTTTGGTATTTTTTTCTATTTTTTTCTGCTTAGTCATGCACTCAAATTAACTACTAAATTCTATTCAAACAAAACAACAGCAAATCTGTTAGGAAAGCGGACAGAGGAGCTGGGCTTTTACATGCTCCGTATGTAGGTTCTTACCTTCCGTTTTTAAAATCCAACTCTTCCCTAGCAGTTTCGTACACTACTCTGAAAAAAGAACAAATGGCTACACTCCTTCCCGGCAACGACGCCAAAATGTAGAGCTATAAAAAGGGTCTCCTTCACCTCTAATTACCTCACATTAATATGTCAATCCGGGAGCGTTTTGTTATTTCAAAGAGTGTCTCAGTCTGAGGCTATCATTTGCCAGAGTAATGCTAGTAGTACAATGTTCAGAAATACAAGAGTAAATGGATGCTTGTCTACAGCTTAACTACTTCAAAAGAGTAAATCACACACTCAAAAGACTAAGTAACTTATCAGTCAAGGGTTCAGTAACAATAACCCATCCCTTTGGAAACTAATGGAAAATGAAATCAGAGAACAAATCGTGGATCTGGGAGCTAGACAGTAAATGCCAATGCTCACTACAGCCTTAGATCATCTCCCACACCAAAATAACAAATGCCAGGAAATGGAATGGCAGATAAGAAAATGGAACAACAAATAAGAAATCGAACAGAAAGTCTATAATGGAACAACAATTCTTAAATGGAACAACAGCTAAGAAATAGAACAGCAACTAAGTCTCACAACCAATGACAAACTTAATCTATCAAAGCAAATGCATTAATCGTAATCAAACGGCAATCTTTCACTCTTAAGGCAGATCGAACAGCACACACCAATGGAACAACACTAATTACTGATTAATTATGGAACAGCGTTTGAAAACCATATACGCACACAACACACTTAAATAGTAATCTGATCCAAGTATCAATCTCCGTTAGAAGGAATACGAATGCGTTTCAAAATAGAACAGCATTGTTCATAAATCAAACAATCGTAAAGAACATAACTCCCAAGATGAATGAACAGGTGCACAACACAAAAACTCTGTAATGGAATAGTAGCAGTATTCTGTTAAGACTAGTAATATTAGATCAACTCTGAAAAGAACAGTAATATGATGTAGAGTCAATACAATAGTTTTGTCTTATGTAAACCTTGATGAATTAAACATAACAGAGCATGTGATGTAAACTTATAAAACACATCAGATTACCAAATAACGACGATAGGCAAACCACGCATAAACCAACGTAATAATATAGGAGCAAGTGTCCTCGAGGGCCGAGCCCTTAGCCTCTAGGGGTACACCGCTTGAAGTTAATCCAAACTCAGAGATGAAGTAATCACCAAGTTTGTATTAATGCATAAAGCAGAATTACAATAAACCAGTTCTTATTGAGACTCGATGATCAAAGTTTTGATCTTAAAAGAAATTACATAAAAACATAATCATGTCTAACTCTCTCTCGAGCTAATAGTGTTGTCCCTTTTATAAGGGTGACGGCGGAGATGTCTAAGTGCAAAAATAGATAAAACAGCGATCCCTCAGGATCAAGGATCCTGAGGGATTCGCCGAACCGTTAGGCCTCAGTCATTTCTTTTCTCTCCTGCGCCGAGTTGGTATCTCCACCTCCTTTTCTGGGCCGATTCGCTTTGATTTGCTTTGCCTTGTTTGTGGTTATCTCCCGTCAAAGGGATAGCGGTTATCTCGTCCTTGTCCTTTCCTTTGGAACGGAAAATTCTCGTTTTCACTCCTTCCTGCATAAGGAAATGACAATTGTCAGCGTTTTAGTCTTTCATATTAATCCCACATGTTTTGTTATAATTCTTTATCGTTTTCCGAGCTCATGATGCAAAAAGTTTTGCAAGTTCTACTGAAAAGATACTGAAATAATCATCAAAACCATACCTTTTTTAGTACTCCACACCGATCTAGGAACAACCCTTTCAGTACCTTGAAGCTTGCATGTCTCAATGGAAAGTTTCTCGCTTCTGGCAATAGGTTTACATTAATGGCCTTCAACCGAAAGACTTTGTGTGGTGTTCGACATCAACTCATGTATTCACACCACGTGAATTGTATTGCAATACCTTGAGGGTCATCATCATCATTGGTGATTCCTCTTGCACCTGTTAACAGCTTACATCATTGGTTGGTAATCAGGCGATGTCTTTCCATGTTCGACATCAGAACATCTATTCGCATGGATCGACTTGTACTTCGGGCGAAGATTGAACGAGTTTTTGAAGACCCCAGATCTAGTTTCATCCATCCGAGCTGCGATATATTCAGGAAAATAAAGACATCAAATGTACGTCATTGATGCACAGATAATCATCCAAACTAAGGGATGATGGCTCTACCAGAATCATCAGTCTGCACACAGATGGTTGTCTGTCCTATGTACATGAAAATGAATTTATCAAAGTTGAGCATGGGAATGCCCGCCTCAGCTAGATCATGCAGATATTATGAAGATAATGTATTTTATTGTATCTTATTACATGTCACCTTCCAGTTCGAAAAACCTCGGATCCTCATTATAAAGCATTTCACCCGACATCAAAAGGATTTACGACCTCATGCTTTAGGGGGCAACTGTTATAGACATATTTGGGCACTGCAACCCCAATCATACATGTCCATAAACCAAGGGCTTCTAAGTCCCTAAAAGTTTTGTTTCATACCCTAAAGGAGCAAGGTCAGCTGATTACATCATCTCCCAGAAGTTCTCCATGAAAAACTACTCAGAACTGGTCAAAGCAGGACCATACAGACTGCCCAGTGCTAAAGGTGCGATGCATCTCACCTGCCACATGCAAAAAGTGCGATGCATACTGGAAAGCCCTTCTATAGGGTGCGATGAGCGAGAGCAGACAAATGGCACAAGCAGTTTTCTAGGTGGAAACTCAAAGAATCTTCTAGAAACTGTTCATTTGACACTTGCCTCTCTGAGTTTTCCCAGGGCTGAGTAAGGGATCTAAAATCTCCATGTGGAACCAAGAACTATCATTGAAATGACACTAATCAAAATCCTTGAAGCTGACTCACTCCCCTATAAACATCTATATATGGATCCCTCATCCAAGAGATCCAAAGGCTGGAATTTTGTAATTCGCAAGGAAGTGTTGTTGGTTTCTCTTTGAAGACATTGTTGGGTGATCTTGATTTGTATGAGGTGAAGAGGGGTTTCAAGCTAGGAAGATAACGCTGGGTCAGACCAAGTGTTTTTAATCCTATCTTCTACTACTTTTACTAATAAATCTATTTGAGTTTTCCTCCATATTCTTGTGTATCTCAGAATATTGTGTTGATATATGCATTTGTATGGTCAATATATATCTGATCCTATATTGTTTACAGTGATAGATCTCTATGCTTTGATGGTATTATGCTGTTGTGAATCTACAGGTGCTCTTTGAAGTAGGAAAAGTAAGGAAGTAGTGGTGAGATTCTGTCAAAGGAGAAAGGAAACAAGCAAGGAGCCAGGCGGAAGACTGAGGTTGGTACTCTTTGCTTCTTTCTCATCTCTCTCTTGTAAAGGAAAAACAAGTGACTTTAATCTGTTTGTTTCTAAGATAGCTACCCATATTAGTGGGACTAGCAGCTCTACATAGACACTAGATTTCCTGATAACAGCTACTGTGCATAAGGATTCCAAGGATTACTACAGGGCATGCGATGTCTATCAGAGAACAGGGAGGTCATCATGAAGGGATGAATTTCCTCTGAACTCCCAAGTGTCATTGTAGTCATTTGATAAATGGGCAATAGACTTCATGGGACCAACTCAACCGCTAAGAAAGAAGACATGAGCAAGATACATCATCACAACGACCGAATACCTGACTAGGTGGGCTGAGATGTAGCATATGAAGGATTGTAGCACGATTAAATTTGTGAAGTTAATTTTTTAATATATTTTGTCTCGGTTTGGCTACCCTAAAATTTTGATGAGTGATAGAGGTTCGCACTTCTTGAATGAAACAATTGATGCCTTGCTTGAAGAGTTCCAGGTGTATCATAAAAAAAATACACTGTGTCATCCTCAATTGAATGGAACAGTGGAAGCCTTCAATAAAATCTTGGAGAATTATTTAACAAATATTTGTAATTCCAAAAGGAATGAATGGGATGTTCGCATACCAGCTGTTCTATGGGCGTATAGAACCACCTATAGAAGTTGACTGGATAGCCACCGTTTATATTGGTCTATGGACAAGAAGTTGTGATGTCGATGGAGTACATCATGCCAAGTTTTCATATTGTTGCAGTTACAGATATGGCTGATCGAGATACCATGGAAGAATGCCTCGTGCAGATAGTTGAGTTGGAAGAATATACTTCTTGGTCAGTTTTCATTAGCAAGTGTAGAAGAATCACAAAAAAGCATGGCATGAGCGCCATATTAAGAAGCACAACTTTAAGAGTGGAGATTTGGTATTGCTGTATGGCAGTAAGTTCACGAAGTTTGCGGGAAAGTTCCAAATGCATTGGTTGTGGCCCTATATCGTCAAGGATATTACAGATGGAGGAGTAGTTCAACTCGTGAATCTGAATGGGGAGCTATTTCCAGGAAAAGTCAATGGGAGTCAGTTAACATTTTACAGGCGTGATCCCGCCCCTACGCAATGACTATATGCAGGATAGTCTTAGTACTCCAAGCAATTGCAAGGAAGTGTGGGACTATAAACTACACCGTTAGAAGGATGGTTGGGTGAAGTGAATGGGTTGCACGACGAATCAAGGGAAGGTGCAAGGGATAGCTACAATGAAGGAGCTATGTTAGAATGGTGGGTCCCATGCAGCCTAGCCAAAAAGTGACCATTGCAAGCACTGTAGATGATTGGATGGCGATTTTTCCATTAAAGGGAGCGGGGGAGGGAACATTTAAGACACATATATTTGGAAATCTGCCACCAAACACACATTAATGATAGGGATTTGGAGGGAACTGATGGATTTGAATTCAAATTGGGTTATAAATACAGCATCCTGCTCCACAAACACTTTTCCTCCTAATGAATTTCCTTGATTTGTTGCTCTTTATTTTGCGCCAAGAGAATTGTTGTATTTCTGTAGAGGATTGAGAAATAATTTGAGAAAATATTTCACAGCTAGGATTCACGAATTTAACTGATTGGCAACGCGAAATATTCCTAGAGAGAATGACTGCAACCCACCCTGAGCTGACCCAACCTATGCTTACAACTTTTCCTACTACAGAAGTGAGGTCATCGAGACCTAAACCATCTGCCTCCACTGTAGGAGAAAATACATAGAAGAAGCCCCAACAAGTGTCGGTGTGGCAATCGCAGTGCACAAATCCAATGGAGGTCAGAAAAAAGGGGAAGATGGATAGAACCAAGTAGCCAATGGAACCCTTGGACTTAGACAAAGAAGAACTCACCATGGGGAATGAATAAATTGATGCAGAAGAATTCATGTCGATTACTCAGCTACTACCTTATATACCGCCAAGGAAATCCATGGCCAAAGTGGCGAAGGACCCCGATTTGGTGAAATTCATGGTCTCCACACCATTTCTTCTAGAGAACGTACCTTTTGAGGGAAATATAATGGCTCGAATACCGTATTTAAATATGGAGGACTGGGACTTGGGGGAATCACGCAAAGTTCTCATAGTTGGAACCAAAAAAATACCTGAAGAAATTATACTACGAGGAGTCTGATGTTACACGGCTCGAACCAATGAAGTAGGTGGTTGGAGTTGAGCATGCAGGGTTGCTCACTATGTTGTGGTTGTTTCATTTCAGTTGCATCACCATTAACAAATTTTGTGTGCGTCTATTATTGACGTTGGTTCATGATGTGTGCCTTTGGTTGGAAGGGCCCATCCCAATCACTGATATGTTAACCCGCTGAATCACATTGTTTCCATATCAAGGAGTGCACCCTACGGATTCTTTCATAGGAAAATCATAGGAGAAAATTTTGGTAGACTAAATGAATAACAACTTCAAGCTGGTGAAGAAGTCATGCGGCTATGCGATTAGTTCCATAGCAGATGGCACGGTGTAGTTCATTGCATAGATATTGACCGGGAAGATTATGAGGAAATGTCATATAGATGAAATGTCAGCTTCAATAGTATATTTGGCTGCGGAGTGTGCCAAAGGAGTCCAATATAATTGGGCTCAGTATTTGTGTCATGAATTTCTGGAGGATTGCAGAGAGGCCCAGGATGAGGGAAAAGCGTTCCACTACACATGGCTACTTTTGTTGATCACGCTAGTGGCATGGAGGACATTGGAGGGAAGCCAGTTCCCGTAGCATGATTCATACCTCTACGAGGTTGTGAAGTTTGCCTCGTTGTGGGTGACAAAGGACCCTGAGAGCATTATGGAGATGAAAATATTTTGGGTTATGTTTAAATCAGAGATGAGGATGGTGATTAACCAGCGACCATGGTTATCACCAACCTTGCATGTGCAATATGTGAATGTTGCTGATTTCAAGGAAGATTTCCATAATCTGTATATCCACGTGAAGAAAGATTCCACGGGCACATGGCACAGGTTTCCATACTTGGTTGGCGAAGACGATATTATGGGGGTCGTTAGTAAATCGTTGAGTGACTAGCTCACCCCATCTATTGCAGGCACAGGAAACAGTAAAGTTGTTGAATACGAGGCAAAGAAAACAACATCAGTGAAGGAAAAGAAGAAGGAAGCACAGAAGGCCTTTGCAAAGGAAAAGGTTGTGGAAAAAGAAATGGCCACGCAACAGAAAGAGGCTTCTACAAAGGAGAGGGAGGCGTCGAAAGAGAAGGTCTCTGCCAAAGAGACCAAACCACCAAAAGAGAGATCTACCACCACATCGCAAGCCACTATTGAGCTCGACAAATCCGAAACAGAGTGCACCAATGAAGAGGTTGAGACAGAGGGTGAAGAGGAAGGGGGCGCAAGCTTGGAGTCCCCCTTCATTTTCAAAAAGAGGCAGAAGTAGAGCTCCACTAGACTGCACAAGAAGCAGAAGTCTAACCAATATATGAGCGTGACACCTTTGGTCCTCACGGAGGGGGGACCTAGATGAGATTGGTGATGTGGTTTGCAATGTAATGAAGACTATTTGGAGCCACATTGAGGACTAGTACCCTTAGACACTGGAAATGTGCAATAGGGCCTACGAGAATTACCGGTCCAAACCAGGGTTATTCAAGTAAGCATTGCAAAAGAGATTCTGAAGAAAGTGAGCCTGAAGCAAGCGAGCAGGTCCACCTTAGCATTAGAGATCACTGCAAACATTCACACGTTGCAGTTTCCTCAAGGATCATTTCACGTTGAAACTTCAGAAGACACGACGTGCCTTTTTCACATGAAGGATTTGAGTCTTAACCTAGTAACACTCCATATTCATACATTGCATGAGTTGTGTCAAGGGGTATCGGATGAGCTCAAAGTTCGGGAACAATGATCATTACTAGTCATGAGCGAATTAAAGACCAAAAACCAACAAATGTTCAAGGAAAAAGTGCTTAAGGAACAGGAAGAAGTCATTGTGCGTAGTCAGTGGCTAGAAGCAGCAATAATGTAGGCTTGTAGTGAGCTTCCTAAGCTTTAGATCCCAGTAGAAGTGACCTCCACAAAAAAGATCCAGAATTTAGCTTCCGTAGTGAAATATTCAAAGAAGGAGATTTGTAAGGTTTGTTTTGAGCTTCGGCTATAGATATCGGAGCTTCAACTTAAGTTGCAGCCAACCACTCTTTTGGAAGTCAAAGAGCAGTGTGAAGCTACTATTAAGGAAGAAATGACTAGACTAGAAGCTGCAGTGAAGGATTGCACCCAGTTGTTTGAACAAGCCATGGAACTATGGACCTCACTGCAGGAGGATCCAACTTTGTAGAAAATTGAAGCAGATATCTGAGAAAAGCAAAGGAAGTTAGACGAGATCAGAGCTACAATGCGACCCTTAGAACCAATGCAAAGTTTCACCAGATTAAAGGAGGGGAAGTACATCTAGATCGAAATTGATGAGGTACATTGAAAGGCATCCATCATATCTTCAAGGATGTAATCCTGAGGAGATGAGGCTAGCCAATTGACACAGATGGTGTAGAACAAGCTAAAGGCTATTCAGTAGACTCAGAGAACCACCGGCCTTGCAGTAAAAGGTCCTAATATAGATAAATTGGATGAGGGAGTTCGTCAAGATGCTACGTAGGGAACAATAGATATTCAAACATTGAAGACAAAGTTCAGCGGTCTACAGGCAAAGATCGAGGCAACACCAGTAAAGTGAATCAAGATGAGTCATGACTTTGTGTTGGGGGCCTATTGGGACAGGGTCCCCTGCTGTCAATTTTGTAAACAATTTTGTTATTAGTAAGTCTTCACATTTTGAGGACCATAGCCCGCAGGTCGATAGGAGTCAAAGGAGTTTTAGGAAGGTTAAAGCCCCTTAGTTTATTGGGAGTTAAGTTGTTTTCTGACTTGCCCATGGTTCGTGAAACATGGTATTGTAATAGAAGATGATATAAAAAAGAGTCATAGAGAGTCATAAGGGATATCTAAGTAAGTGAAGGTATGAATAATCTAAGTAAGAAGTATGTTTTCTGTACTTAAGAAAAGGGGAAGGCTCCTACAAATGTGTGGGCAGAGACCTTGGTAAGTCCGCAGTTGAGTGCGCGGGCCCCTGCAACTGTGTACATGAGGTAGAAAGAGTTTGTAATAGAAGATCTAAGCATAATGAAGATTGTTTTGATGCATTATTTATGTATCTATGTGTTACTCTTTACTTCTGAAATTACTATATGTTCGCTCTGTTTACTACAATTATCTTGAAAAGTACTTAATAGATGCATGAAAGTGGTAGATCGAATAGTTTACTTGATGTTATGAATGTTTAGAGCAATTGGCGTAGAGTTAGAATCTGTTATCTGTTAGTTACTATAATTTCTGGGTTTTAAGGGTTAGGGTTCATGAAAGTCAGAATAAAGCCCTAAAAGTAATAGATACAGATTAGATAGTCCTTTGGATGCAGAAACCTGGTTCTAGCATCCCCCAATACTGCCCCAGGTGAGACTGCAGCCTGTGCTACATGGGTTTTTGCCAAAAGGGCCGGTAGTGTAGGGTTTTGTTGGTTAGAAAAGCTAACTCTGAAATTGGGTCCAAGCCCCCTTAAGACAACAAGGGTGATGCTTCACCCTTGTGACTCTTCAACTACCCTCATGACTGTTCAACTTCCTATGACTTTTCAGCTTACATGACTCTTCATATTCATGTGTTTCCATTGTACTTCCACTTTACATTACATTCGACTTACAATAGATATGGCCCATAATAGTGATGTGGCCTTTGACAATTCATGACACAACTTGACATGAAATTGCTGACATGGACTAGCTTGGTGAGGTAAAAATCTCAAACCGTTGTTGGCTCTAAGTGATGGATGTGTTCTTGGATGCACTTTCTCTTCTCCTTCGCATTGCTTAATTATGTGGGGTCTTCAATGATCTTTGGTCTTGAGAGATGGTTTCATGCATGTGTTCCCTTTGCTTGTACTTGATGAGATTCTTTGTTTGTCTAGTTGTAAGTGAGTCTTCTAGCATGTTCATTCCTTCTTCTCCTGATTCATCATCTCACCATGATCTAACAGTGTACCTATTCTTGCAATTCACACATGATGGGATGACATCAATCTAAAACTCCCTACTCTAAGATGGTGCATTATCATCCATGGACTAAGCTTGGGATAAGTAATAGGCTGGGAGATAGGGCTCAGTGACTGTGCATTACATAGTTCTGGGTGCAGGGAGAGATCTTGATCACTGAGATTGTGCAAAGTGCAACTCAGACTTGACTGAGGAACTTCTAAGCAAAATCCTCACTAAGGAGAAAAATTGTGCAGTGGCCACTGGGACACAAGATTACGTAGTTCAAGTCAGCAGTGGTTGTGCAAGGTGAGGCCAAGGGAGGTTAGTTCTGTGCATTTTTTAGAGCCAAGGAGTATTGGTCAACAGAGAGGCCCAAAGGACAAATCTTCACAGTTCTTGAGGATAGTCAGCTCTAGATGAAGGAGGACACTAGGGACATCTCTGTGCAGTTTTGGAGGCTAAGGGAGGCTGGGCTCTCTATTCATTGTGGTATTCCAACAGGCAAGGGAAATCTTGAGGACTGAAAATGTGAAATGCACAGTTCAATCCAGACTGGAAGGAACTGCTGTGCAATTATGGGAGTCAAGGAAGGTTGCTGAACTCTGGTTTTGCGTAGTGCAACTGCCCTAGAGGATAGTGTCTGTGCATTGCGTAGTTTCAGTGAGAAAGTTCACATCCTTAAGGCTTAAGACTACGCAGTGGGTAACTCATTCAGGGCTCAGTGAAGTTGAGTTGCCCGTTCAGGAAGATTTTCTAAAAATAGCTAAGTGCAGGAGGAAGATGGACTTGTGATGAACTTGAACTATGATAACACACTTAACATACCTCGATGACACAACAACAACAAACCATCGTAACAACAAGAAAAGAATTACCCTCTGAGTGACTATCTCACAACAAGAAATGACAAGTGAGACACTTAAGATAGACCTTAGGATGACCGTGACGACAGTTGTGCGACAATGCTCAAGACTTTTTGTATGGGTGCGACATGTGTTTACATGGATAGGAAAACTTGTATACACAAACACCAACCTTTGAGGTCACCAAAAAGGTTCGCAAACATGATATAATAACCAAACATGCTAGAAGATGACCATTGATCCAACAAGCAAAAGGGAGAAAGACACTTATAGGAAACACATGGAATGACTTTCACTGCTTGGAAACATGCATGTCATTGAATACATAATACTAAGACAACGATAAGTAATCCTTCATGCCACACTAAGAGATGTATTTTAAAGTATGTTATTTGTTTTTTATACCTACCCTAAAAAGGGTTATGCATCAAATGGAGTCTTCATGTGGTCCGAACCTTCCATCGTACCCTGGGTTCCTTGGTCTCCATGTATTTTCTCCTCAACTCCTGCATATTCATCTAGCATGTCATCCATCTCCATGGCTACTAAGAGACAAAATTTTGCAGTTTAAGTGGGAAATGGTTGCTATAGAATAAGGCCTTGGGAGGCCACATTTGTGCAGTTTTAGGATGTAAGGCGGACTCGACAGCTAAGATGCCTGAGAGACAAAACTGCACAGTTTTTGGAAACAGTGGGTTCCAGCCAAGGGAAGGACATTAGACGAAGCCACTACACAGTTTTGGATCCTAAGGGAGGTTGGGATTTCTGTGCATTCCACAGTTCCAACAGGCAAGGGAAAAAGCTTGAGGGTTGCAGATGCGAAGTGCACAGTTTAGGAAAGTTGGATGAGGCTAGGTTGCTAGGGAAACTCCAGAATTTGGCTAAGTGTGGGATCACTAGAACAGATGTGAATAGTGATAGAACTGGACTATGATAACACACTTCAACACTTAGTGATACAACATAGACCATCCAAAACATACTTCGCTTAATGCAACAACCTTTGTGGCATCTCAAAACAAGTGTGGCTCTGATGATAGACTTTGGGTGGATAAAGGAAACACTTGTGCAAGAGTGCATGAAATGAGTGCGAAACATGTCTATGTCATGAGAACAACCTATTCTCACAAATATTTTCCCTTGAAGCAAAACAAACTTCCCTTTGCATGAAAAGATATAATTCCCATGCCTAAAGATGACACATACTATATAAAGATGAAAGTGTGAACGACTCTTGAGAACGAAGAGGGGAGCTTGAGATCATCATATTACCAATAAGTGACTAAGGAATGATTGATCACAGGATCCATAGTAGGCTTGAAAATTTAAGTGTAGGCCAAAATTTTGGAGGGTGTTGTAGCCACTACAACACTTGGCGACACACAAGTTGAATACCAAATTCTTTGTCTTGGTGCATTTTAGTGAAAGGCCTTGGTCCTTCAGGGAGTATTGATTTCAACGTGCAGATTACTTTGGCTTCTCCACTTACCCCATGGGCAAACATGGTCCCCTTTGTACCCTCTCAGCTGAATAAAACATAAGATTTGGCCATATCACCGTGTTTCGAATTGGGAAGGGTAGTTTAGATCATGAGATTAATATTTTTAGAGTATATTTTTTCATCTCTAGTGTTTCTCCACTGCCAGTAGGCCTGGACAGTACCCCAGTGGAGTCATGTAGGAACATAAGAATTTCTCCACTTCCAGTGATCCTGGACAGTACCCTGGTGGAGTTGTATGCTTCACCTCTCTACGCAGGAAGCCTTTCTCTTCTTTCGCCTTTATTTATTTTTGAAAGAGAACTGTGCATTGACACTTATTTATTTTGGGGCGGATGAGGGATCCAAACTTATTGAGAGTAGGAGAGGTTGTTCCTTTAGAGAAGCATATAAAGACCTCTGATTCAGGTTTTCTTGTTTAGATTTTCCCCTTCTCCATTTATACTAGTTGGATAACCTTGAAAACACCTAAGAAGAAAAATGAGTATAGGCATGAGGTTCCCAGACTGGACACAAGTTCATAGTTGTACCAAAAATCTCCTTACAGACGAATCATATTTTCCATCATAACTTCATTGGCCCAAAGATACAAATCCAGACACAGGACTAACCAAGCACTGCAGTGTCACAAGACTCTTTGAACTTCAGCCACACACACACTCAGAAGCCACAATGCAACAAGGCACAACACTTATTTGCATAATGAAAATGAAAAGGAAAACTCAACAAGGAAGAAAACAAGGCAAAAAGAAATAAAACACATAACCGGGAAACAAAATCAAAACACAAGAGAACAAAAAGACTTAAGAAAACATGATGCAGAACCAGAATAAGAAAATTAGGACAAACTACAGGGAATGAGTACAAGATGAGTGCAAGGAAAGAAAACTAAGATGCAATTAATTCTACCCTATCCTAACAACTAGAAGGTTAGGGTCACATAAAATGAAATTTCCAGTGAAGCCATCATGATTGTTCTCGACCTGCATCCAAAAATATATGAACGATTAAAACATATAAAAAGTGATGTGAAACATAAGATATAAAAACTTGAAAAACTTTCACAAGAAAAAGAAGGTCTTTCCTGTGGGTAAAAATATGTGTCACAACCACTACTTTCACCCAATCCACATGCTTACCTTTTCGATGAATACCATTTTTCAACAAACCTCAGAAGCCTCTTGTGAATATGTCTTCACTACATCAAGTTCCCTGGCAAGCACGAGGATGGATTGAAACTTGTTGTCTGCAACAGAGCTTGCCAAGTAAGATTGTTCCAGACATTCAGTGATTGGATTGTAAATTTCATGATGGCACTCTTGAAAACTTTGTGATATTTGAAAAGATGAATTTTTGATTCGAGAAGAAGGATCACAATGGGAATATTGTAAGGAAAAATAGATCTGATTATCCTCGACATTCATGTCAAGGCAATGAGGACCTACCATAACCATCAGTGAAGGCTGAAGTGCCTCACCTGCTTGACAGAAATATGAATCGAGAGATGTTGAGCAAGGAATATAAAAGTGTGTGAAACAACTGTCATTGGATATGAAAATGGGAAAATTAAGCTGAATGACAGTCACCAAGATAGAGAAATGGTCAGATGAGAAGATTGAAACATCAAATTCCCAGTTTGTGATGAACAAAGAAAAATCAATTTGAACAATCTTGCGAATGTTCTGAACAATTGAACCAATTTCCTTGTGAACCAGATATGACAGATGACCTTCCTACAACTGGTGACCAATTGTACAAGAATCATAGTCATCAAAAGGTTTTAAAAAGGATGTTAGCACCGTGAATGCATGAAACCAGTTGAGGCATGGTGAATGGAAAAGAACTTGATTCGTGTGACAACTTGTGTACTGATTGTCACTCAAGAGGATTTCTGATGTGATGAGAGGAAAAATTTGCAATATAAGATTCACAAGAAGACTAAGGAGCTGACCATT
Organism: Pinus tabuliformis; assembly: GCA_031772625.1. NCBI lineage: Eukaryota > Viridiplantae > Streptophyta > Pinopsida > Pinales > Pinaceae > Pinus > Pinus tabuliformis. The sequence goes on along the minus strand of CM062811.1, from coordinate 476,554,596 downwards.
AAGGGAGAATTTCAATAAGTATGATTCTTGTGGCTGAAGATAGTCTTTGATATGATCAACTTCACAATTCCATGACTCCATGAGAGATGGATATTCCCAAACTGAGTTTGATGTGAGGGATTTGCATGAAGAAGAATGAATTGTGACAGATTCTTGAATTTGGTCAGAAGTAAAATCTTGAAAATTCGAAAGATTACACCAGAAATACCAAACATTTTTCACACTAAAATCCACATTGAGTGAAACCATGTAGATAGACAGATTGCACGAGAGAAACCAGATCTGATTTAGTTTTGGGGGCTTACTAGAGTCACGAGATCCTGACATAACCATCAATAGAAGTTGAAGTGCCTTGACTCCCTGGCAAGTCCCAAAACTTTCCATGATTGTAGCATTGCATTTTGAAGCTTGAACCAGATCATGCATGGTTTTAGGGTGGTTGTTGTTGCTAATTTCAAAACTGCTCACTGGATGGCGGCCATCTTTGTCATATGTATCACCTGAATTTTCAACTTGAAAAATCATATTACTCAATTGGAGAGGATCTTTTGATAATACACTCGAAGATAAATTAATTGGTGAGATTTCATGAAAAAACGGATTTGAAGAGTTGTCTTCATACAAAAGAAGAGATGATGAAGGGTAGTAAGAGTTTTCTACGATTTGACTATTTTCAATTTCATCATGGATAACCTCACCACCTTGTGTCAATTGAGGAGATAACTCATCGGATGAAGAAAAAAATAACATGGAGTATCCTCGTCACAAGTGAATGTGTTGTGAATGGTAGGACACAAAGGATAGTGAGGTGAAGGGGAAGTTTTGATATGAGCATCTTCTTTGACCGAAGCGTATTCTAGATCCAAATTAAAATCTTCACAAGGAACCGAAAGATCATATGATATGCTTGGGAATTCATCACGACATATGGAAATAGATTTATCATCATTGGGATGATTACTTCCGAAGGCCAAGCATTGATTAAAATAATTGATTGTATTGGATTTTCCGCCGAGATTAGCAGATTGAGAGTCATTCAAGAATCGAAACTCATTGTTTTGACACGGAAGATTTAGAAACAGAGAGAAAGTGCCCTCACCTTTCTTCTCCTTTACCTGCATAATGTGACAGCCTTGTACCTAATCGCAATTTGATCCAGCAACTTGAGAATCAAGAGAATATGAAGAACCAGCTAGTGAAGAAAATTGATCAAGCAGGTCATGGTACAAAGGGTTAGGATGTAAAGAAGATAGAGGATAACAAGAATATGGATCAGCCTTGAGATTAGAGTTGTGAATGGTGACATCCTCTTCTGGAATGTAGAAGTGAGTCTTCATTGTAGGCTTCCTAAGCCATTCTAGAATTTCCTCCATTAAAGTGGGAGAAGAATGAGAAGATGGGTTGGAGATCTGATTCATAGATTTCCCAGTTTTACAATCACCGCAAGGAGGAACCCACATTGGGACTAGAAAAGGAGGAGGACAAGGAACAAAAGGGGTAGTGGGCTCCTCATGTGAAATTTGAGGTGCCTCATGATCCGCAAGAGTTAGGGAAGAAGGGAAAACAGGAGATTCAGGCTCACCACATAAGAATACATGAACCAAGTGTTTAAACTCTTCTCTCAAGAAATGTGAGTTCAATTTTTTTCAGGAATTTCGCAACAGAGGTGAAGGACCCAATCAGTAAAATCCTCAAATGATTCATCGGGCGTCATTCCTAAATGATAGATTATTTCACAAACATCTTGGTGGTCATACTTATCGAAGGCTTTGTGAAGCTTCTGTGCAACCTGAGCAAATGAATGGATAGAATAAATGGGTAATGTATGACACCATTGACTAACACGACCTTTGAATGTGAGGGTGAGTAATCTAGACATGACATCTTTGGAGCCCATTCTGTGACAAATACAGACACAGATAACTTGAAACAGATGTTCACGAAAAGTTGATCCACCCTCACCATCCAAATTAAGTTCAGACAGGTCATAAATTAATTCCAGAGGGATGGTACAATTAAGCTCTTTAGAAAAACATCTTGGGATTATGATTTCAGGAAGAGCCATTTGAAATTAAGAGATTCAAACTAGAGTCTATGGGCATAGCCTATTGTCTAGCCATCCTTTTAGCACTATTTTTTTACGATGATGGAAATCTGTCAACCAAGGGGATCTCCCCAATATGAAGTCCCAACTAGACCTCACACAATTTGGTGTAGGAGTCCCATACGGTATAAAGGTCCGTTGCCGAATCCTCAAAGATATGCCTTGGCTCTAGTTGTCACCATGGGAGAGTGATTCAATGTGACCTTCGAACAACAAGGTAATTTTTCCTGGTGAGTGTGCAATGCAACTATGTCAAGGTTATCTTATTGCAAAAGGGGGAAGAAAAGTGAACCTCTAAGTGAGAGGTAATAGTACCACCTAGGAAGAGACACATGCAAACCAGGAAGGTTTGTCCAGCATCTAGTGGAATAGTTGACAGTGGATGTGGTAGTTGTTAAAACCAAAGTACAGGGAAATATACGTCCACCATCCAGCGGAATAGTCCACAATGGATGTGACGGTTGTTATAACCAATGAGAGAGAAAGGTATGTCTAGTATCCTGCAAAGTAGTACTCCACAAGGATGAGATAGCAATGATAACCAATACAACACATTCCCAACAAGGTATGCACTAAAAAAAATGAAATACTTCAACTATCTTAGTACATGTGAAACAAACATGAATTAAAAATGCTTAAATAATAGTCATACAAACATCCATAATTCATGCATGGAAACATGCTAGCTTGAACATGCTTATGTATTAAGTTAAAGTTCCAAGACACATGTTTACACCATACATCACTAGCCCCAGTAGTGGGACATTGGAGCCACTCCTCGCTCCTCAAAGAACTGACTGAACCTCTCTATGCTTTGTGGGAGGAGCCAAGGTTAAAAGGTCCTTTTCTCATACAATGAGGGGGTATATATAACCAAGGGGTGATGATTGACCCTTGTAACTCTTTGACTATCCTCATGATTATTCAACTTCCTTTGGATTTTCATCTGACATGACTGTTCATATTCATGTGTGTCCATTGGAATTCCACTTTACATTACATTTGATTTACAATAGACATGACTCATAATAGTGATGTGGCATTTGATAACTCATGACATGACTTGACATGACACTGCTGACATGGACTAGCGTGTTGAGGTGGAAATGTCAAGTTGTTGTTGCTGCTCAGTGATGGATGTGTGTGCTTGGATGCACTTTCTCTTCACCTCCACATAACTTGATGATGCGGGGTCTTTAATGATCTTTGGTCTTGAGAGGTGGTTGCATGCGTGTGTTCCCTATGCTTGTACTTGATAAGATTCTTTATCCATCTAGTTGTAACTGAGTCTTCTAGCATGTTCACTCCTTCTCCTTCTTCATCATCTCGCAATGATCTAACAATGTACCTGTTCCTGCAATTCACTCATGATGGGATGACATCAATCCAAAAACTCCCTAATCTAAGATGGTGCATTATCATCCATGGATTGAGCTTGGGACAAGTCACAGGCTGGGAGACACGGCTTGGTGACTACGCATTGTGCAGTTTTGGTTGGCGGGGAGAGAGCTTGATCACTGAGATTGTGCAGAGCATAACTTAGACTTGACTGAGGAACTTTTGAGAACATTCCTCACAAAGGAGAGAAATTGCGCAATGGCCATTGGGATATAAGATTGCGCGGTTTAAGTTAGCAGTGGCTGGTGCAAGGTGAGGCCAAGGGATGTCACTTCTGCATAGTTTTCAGAGGCAAGGAGGACTAGTCAGCAGAGAGGCTTGGAGGAAAAATATGTGTAGTTCTTGAGGACAGTGAGATCCAGCTAAGGGAGGAAACTGGGGACATATCTACGTAGTTCAGAGACTAAGGGAGTCTGTTCTCTCTGAGCACTATGAAATTTCAATAGGAAAGGGAAAATATTAAAGACTGAGAGTGCGAAATGCGCAGTTCATACCAGACTGCAAGGAACTTCTATGAGATTATGGGAGTCAAGGAAGGTTGTTGAACTCTGGAATTGCGTAGTGAAACTGCCCTAAAGGAAAGTTTGTGCACATTGTGTAGCTCCAGTGAGACTACGCAATGTGCAGCTCAATCAGGGCCCAATGAAGATGAGTTTCCCAGTTGGGAAGATTTTATGAAAATGGGTAAGTGCGAGAGGAATATGGACTTGTGCATACTTCAATGACATGAAAATAACATACCATTGAAACAATAATAAAATCATCACCCTCTGAGTGACTATCTCACAAAAAGAAATGACAAGTGCAACACTTGAGATGGACCTTAGGATGACTGTGACGACATTTGTGTGACAGTGCTCAAGGCTTTGTGTATGAGTGTGACATGCGTTTACATGGCTAGGACAACTAGCATACATGAAGACGAACCTTCGAGGTCACCATAAAGGTTCACAAACATGACATAACAACCAAACATGCCAGAAGATGACCATTGATACAACAAGAAAAAGGGAGCAAGACACTTAGAGGAAACACATGGAATGAATTTCAGTGGTTGTAACCATGCATGTCATTAAAGACGTAATGATATAGAAATGATAAGTAATCCTTAATGTTACACTAAGATACGCATTTCAAAAGACGTGCTTTGTTTTCCATACCTACCCTCCAAAGGGTTATGCATTAGATGAATTCTTCATGTGGTCCCAATCTTCCATCGTACCCTAGGTTCCTTGGTCTCCTTATCTTTTCTCCTCAGCTCCTTGAGAGTCATCTATCATGTCATCCATCTCCGTGGCCACTAATAGACAAAATTTCACAGTTTAAGTGGGCAATAAACGTTGCAGGATAAGGCCCTCAGAGGACACATCTACGCAGTTTTAGGATGCATGCGGACTAGGCAGCTGAGATGCCTGAGGGACAAAATTCCATAGTTTTTGGAGACAATGGGTTCCAGCTAAGTGAAGGACACTAGAGGAAGCCACTACAGAGTTTTGGATGTTATGGTAGGTTGGGATTTCTTCCCATTGCACAATTCCAACAGGCAAGGGAAAAATCTTGAGGGTTGCAGATGTGGAATGCATAGTTCAGGAAAGCTAGATGAGGCTAGGTTGTTAGGGAAACTCTAGATTTGGCTAAGTGTGGATCAATGGAACTAATGTAAACAATGGTATAAATTGAATACTATCACACACTTGAACACTTAGTGATACAACATAGACCATCCAAAACATACTTTGCATAATGAAACAAACTTTGTGGAAGCTCGCGACAAGTGTGGCTCTGATGATAGACTTTGGGAGGATAAAGGTGACACTTATGCAAGAGTGTGTGAAATGTGTGGAAAACATGTTTATGTGATGTGAATAACCCATTCTTACAAATATTTCCCCTTGAATAAAAACAAACTTCCCTTTCCATGACAAGCGATAATCCCCATGCCCAAAGATGACACATATTATATAAAGATAAAAGTGTGAACAACTCTTAAGACTGAAGAGGGGATCTTGAGGTCATCAACTTTCCAATAAGTGACTAAGGAATGATCTATCACAGGATCCATAGTAGGATCCAAAATTTAAGTGTAGGCCAAAACTTTGGAGGGTGTTGCAGTGGCTACAACAGAACCCTTATTGGGATCAGGTCCCTAGGGTCAATTTTTGACAGTTTTGTAATTTTTTTTTAAAAGAATGTAAAGTCTCCATGAAATAAGGAAGTAGAGCATGAAGATAAGTGAGATTCAAAGGGGCATTAGTCCTTTGTTTGGGTAGGTGATAGGTAAGTTTTAAGACTCACCCATGGGTCGTGGGCCATGGTATTGTACTGAAAAGGCTATATATAGTTGAGTCATAGTGATTCTAAATATTGAACTTAGATAGAGAATCATTGTAAGGGCAAGGTTCTCAGGCAGGGAAAGTTTGTTTCCTGTACTTAGGCGAAAGGGGAAGGCTCCTGCAGCTAAGTGCTCAGAGACCTTGGTAAGTCCCCAACTAAGTGCGCGGGCCCCTGCAACTGATTACGTAGGGTGGAAAGAGTCTTTAACTAAATGCTAAATCTAATAAAGACTGTTTTGGATCGAATATATTGCATATCTTCCTTGTTCTTTATTTATGTTTATGTTTATGCATCTTCACTTAATGATCTTATTTATATGACTTGATGCTTTATTTCTACATGAAAAGGATAGATCTATAATGTTTATGCGTGATAAGAGTAATTAACTACCTACACAAAGTATTAGGTAGATCTGTAGGAGTTAACCGATCGGAAAGTGTAGGTCTGTGTGAAGGCATATCTAATGTATAAAGGCTATAGAATACCTAGTTTATTGCGTGAAAGTAGTAAATCTATCTCTTTTATGTATGATAAGTACAAGTAAACACCTTCATGAAGGACTAAAGATCTGTTTGATAGAAGTTGTAGTAGTTGACAGTCGGAAGGAATAGATTTGCACGAAGACAGTTCTAAGCTATTAGGCCCCCTTAAGCCAACAAATCGTTCTGTTGCCGAGACCGGGATGATTCTGAGGAATCCGTGATGTGAAATAAGTGGTTCCCTACCAAGAAGGAAATTGAGAAGTGGATCGATCACAAGGAACACGCATTTGCGTCTTAGCAGAATATAAATCTGTGGTTATCCAAGGAGAAGTGGTTGATTAGATACCTATGCTCATACAAAATTAAGAACTTTTTATGTTTCTTCCCTAGTGAATTGCACGAATGGTTGTCTAGATTGGGGGACAGTCAGGGTACATGGAGAATTCATTAGGGGACTTTTGAGGTCTAAAATGGGCCTCCTAAGAAAAATGTACAACAAAAATAAACTTTATAAGAACCAATAGTATTCAAGATGATGATGTCAACGTGGGGGATGATTCACCATTTTTGGAGTAAAAAAGTAAAAATATAAAAATAATATTGCTTTTTCAACTCGTATTTTTAACTTATCTCCCTAAGGTTTTACTCAAATTTCAAGCGGGAGTAATTTTTGGAATCAAAATTTGATTCCTCATCCAAGGAGTACCCATGTTTCATACTTTCGATGGACCCTTCTATATGAAAAATGAGAAATACATGGAAACACGTGATTGCAATCATGATTTTCATGTATTTCTCATTTTTCGTGTAGTAGGATCCATCAAAAGTATGAAAAATGGATACTCCTTAGATGAGGAATCAAATTTTGCATCCAACAAGTGTTTCCATTTGAAATTTGAAAAAACCCATAGGAAGAAAAGTTGAAAATACGAATTCAAAAAGTAGTTTTTCTTTTTTCCCTCTAAAATTTGATGATGTAATCTAATATTATTTTATTATTTCCACTATTATTTTATAATTTCCTTAGGAGGCCCATTTTATACCTCAAAAATCCCCTAATGGATGGCCCTATTATGTGGACTCCAGAGCTAGCGAGGTGCTTGGAAGCTTCAGGAAACAACATCACGTGGGTCGTTGATCATTGGATTGACCGAACACTTGGAGCATTTGTGACTGAGTTCGTGATCGACACAACTGTCAATTATAGTGAAGCAGAGAACAAGTTCTTCAAGGGACTATGAGGTAAGTACTTACTCTCTCTGAAGACTTGGACTCAGATGTTGTTATGTGAAAAATAGTTTATGCCATTACCTTGATGTTTGGAACTATGCGAAGTGGAAAATTCTTAGGACAGACTGGAGAATCAGGCTCTTAGTGTATTCCGTTGATCGGTTCCCCATCAAGTGACGACGAAGGAACAATCCTAGGTACACCCCAGAGTGAGGTATAGTTGATTAGGCAGGGTATCCCATGAATACCTAATCCATCCACTCCATCTACACCTCCACCACTCAACATGGCGAACTCAATGACGATGCTGATTTTTAAAGTGCTAGGGAGAAAAGACCCCAAACAGTTTTGGTTCGTTGCAGGTGCTATATGGACAACACAATAAATTACGGATGATAACATCAAGAGTGCAGTTGGTCACAGCCTTACAAGACCGAGCATTAACATGGTACATCAAGTACTTCACTGATAACCTCAACGGTGTGTTGGTAGAAACCCAACAGGCATTGGATAAAGAGTTTAGAAAACCTAAGTCAGAGGCGAAGTCGGTAACTAAGTTCAAATAAATTCGACAAAATGTAATTGACTTGTCCTAGGATTTCGATCAGAGGTTGAAATTCCTAATCAAGCAGGCTAATATGGTGATTACAGATTCCCAACATCAGGACTGGTATATCGTGTCACTCTTACCACACTTAGGATTGTCGTTGTCACAACAAAATATAGCAACGCAAGCAGAGGTGGTAGAGATTGCAATCAGGTTAGAAGCCTCACCAATATAGGATACAAACATCATAGTACAACAGATTCACTTATAGCTGGAAAGCCTACATTTGGAGTTGCAGAGCCTAAAGAAGAAAAATGAAGACCAGCCTGAGGTGCGCACTGAAGTTTGGAGCATGAAATGTAAGGGCCATGGTCACGATAAGGACCCCTGTGCAGTTTATGATAATTTTCATATTGGAGGGGGGAATGTCCCCCTGAAGCCAGAAAATACCACTGGGTCGAGTGCGGGCACAGTGCCATGGTCTGTTATATGTCAGGTTACAAGACAACATGCGACAGACAATTACCATCTGCTTCAGTAGTTTGTACAAACCCCTTAGCAGTTGTTTTGTAATTTATACAAGTCCATTGGCCATGATAAGCACTATTGTCGAAGTTATGAAATCATGATGGATAGGACCCCTGCATACCGAATGCAAGCCAAAAATTGGCCGCAGGATCAGGGCGTGGGTGCAACGTGCGGAGGATTCCAAGGTCATGGAAGAGGAAGAGGAGAAGGGGCTGGCAAAGGATGTAGATAAGTTATTTTCTATAACTGTAGTGAAGCTAGATATTTCGCGTGCGACTGTCCAAACCCTACGCATCCCTCGTGTCAATATTGCAAATAGTTCGACCATGTGATAGAATATTGCCCGATCCTTATAGCAAAGATGCAAGAAAAGAATACACAGACCCAGTAGCCTACGCAGAACATCCAGATGATGAAGGTAGAGCCTCGTGAAGAAGATCATAATGTAAATATAGTGACAAGAAGTGGTATGACCACAAGACAAGACAAAGGAAAGAAGCCTGAGGCTGAATTTTGGGTCTGTAAGGCTACCAAGAAAGAAGTAGACTTTGACCATAATAAATCTAAATAGACCTTCATTGAAGCAAAGAAGAGCTTCGCTAAGGCCTCCACCTTAGGAAGACAAGAGAAACTGATGGAAACTAGTACGACGTAGGAGGTAGATCCTTCATTGTTAGCCACTGTTCTAAAGACCTGTATGAAGTTGTTGCATTATAAGAAGGTAGTACAAGGACTCCAAGAGCTAATGGACAACTATGCGGGCAAGATTAAGCTTCCTTCAAAATAACGCGTGTAAGGAATCTAGGTAAGCATAAGAAGCAGACAGGGCATGAGATGAGGCTGCCCGCGTAGATACGAGAGTATGAAATGGCCCAGGTAATCTTGGATCTGGGGTTAGATGCAACTGTGATTCCTAAAAAAAGTGGGAAAGGATGGGGAGACTTGTGCCACAATGGTCTCCTATACAGCTACGCATGGCCAATCAACATAAGATTATATTGATGGGGCTATTACATGCTGTGGTGGTAGATTTTGAGGGAGCTAGTGCTCTGGCAGATTTTGAAGTAATAGAAATAGTAGATGACAACAATATGTATCTAACACTACTAGGAATTGATTGGGCTGTTGACATGGACACGGTAATCAACTTGAAGAAGCAGAAGATGACTTTTGAAAGGAAGGGGCTCAGAGTTATAGTGTGCTAAACCTTGCTAAGGGAGCACGCTATACTGAACATGTTCGTGACTTTGTGGAGGATGATGATGATCTAGATCAGATATACAAGATCATGACGCGAGATGAATATTGGATCAATCCCACCGCAGATGGATGGATCGGGTGGGATCGAGACAACTTGTATACCTTAGATTTAGATGAAGAGCTCGAGCACTGGCAAAATCGATTGCACAAAGTATCTACGCTCCGGTGAAATTTGATTACCAAATCATGGTGGTGTGTCTCAACTAAGGTAATAAATCTTCCACATTATGATGGATTGATTGATGTTGATCTGTTTTTGGATGAATTTAAAAGGGAAGTGCCTGAAGAATATATCTTCCAAGCGCTTGAATTGGCATTGCACACTAGACCTACCCATTGGTGCGGTATTGTTTTGGGAAGTTTTAGTGTCTACGGATAAACGCTTAAACCCCTAGACTAGCAGCTAAGTCTGGAACAACAGTTTAAAGAGTTATGTACTTTTCCTATGATAAATAGATTAAATAAGAGGCAAAGAAGCCTACCTGTAGCCTTTGCTTGCTCCTTATCTCCCTTGACTGATTCTATCGCTCCTCTTCATACTTAATCTGCTTGAAGATTATCGACACACAGACATAAGACAACAACAAATCAAAGCATATGATAATGATCTATTGATTAAACATAGCATGGAATCAAGTACATGATACACATATGAAAGCATAAATGAATAACACAAGCATATGGAAAAAGATTTGAACACTTTATTAATAAAAGGAAGAGTTACAACCCATTGCTCGATTCAGCATCACTCCTTTAGTTCAATCCCATCCTCTCCTCATAACAAGCAAGACATTTTGACATCATTACAATACTTGGGAATCAACTCAAATCTCATACTAACAACATCTTCCTATAATTCAATAATTTCCAGCCCTTGATCACTTAGATGAGTGGTCTTCTTATAGGTAAATGAAGGAAGTTATGCCATAAATGGTGATCATGAATTCCCTCCTAAACTTAGAATTTAGTTCCATGGAGGAAGCGATAAGGGATTGATGTTCCTTAACTCCCTTCCTCATTCAAATATGAGCTCAAAGGAGTAGATAGGTTTGAGAAACTTCTGGAGGCATCCAATGGATAAGGAATCTTTCAAAACCCAATGGAAATTCCCTCAAATTCACCCAACACAGGCCAAAGAGGGACCAAGTGCGCTACATAGTACCCTATCAATGTATGGTTTACATTGCAGCGCACCCTAATGAAGGCCTACCTGCACTGATCTTCTTAGAGGCAGTTTCTGGATGATTTTGGTCATGAAACTTCTTGGGAAGTTACGCATTTTGATGGTTGACTTCTTTAGGGCATGTAACAAATGAATTATGGCTTGATGGGCCCCAATAATACTAATTTGTAGGTTGGGGTTGATGTGACCAAATGGATCTGTAACAGTTGCCCCCTAAAGCATGAAGTCGTAAATACATATGTCGAGTGAAATGCTTTATCATGTGGAGAGGAGGTTTCGAAGCGGAAGGTGACCTGCATCAATTACAATACATATATCATGATAATTTGATTTTTCTCATGAACTTGCTGAGGGAAGGCATACCCATCCTCAGCTTATAAACTTTCATTACATGTACAAATATAGTCGTCTACAGATATAGACCCATGAATGGATGACCATGAATGTAAGGCCATTGTACATTTGATTTAGTACTCCTGAAAATATCACAGTCCGGATGGATGAAACTAGATCTGGGGTCTTCAATATCATTCAGTATTTCGCTCAAGTACAAGTGTAACCATGTGAATAGATGTTCTGAAGTCGAACATGGAAAGACATCGTCTGATTACTAGCCAATGATGTAAGCTGTTAACAGATGCGAGAGGAATCACTGATAATGGTAATGACCCTCAAGGTACTACAGTACATTTTGCATTGTGTGAATAAATTATTTGATGTCGAACACCATACAAAGTCTTTCGGTCGAAGGCCAGTGATGTCAACCTATCACTGGAAGCGAGAAACCTTCCATTGATGTATGCAAGCCTCAAGGTATTGAAGGGGTGTTTCTAAGTCAACTTCTTGGACGATGTGCTAATGCCGACAATAAGCGAATCATCATAGGAGGGCCTTGATATATCCCACATCAACGACATGAAACGAGGTAAATGATTTTGGAGATGAAAAATCAACTGACGACACAAGGTTCAGGAATGGCGGTCATGAAAATGAAGGTTCATGGTATTGCAAAGGATGAAGTTTGAACTGAATTACTTCTCTTGAACATGTCGGCAACACTAAGATGAATTGGTAGCATTGTCCCAAAACAAAGTAATGGATGGTATGATAGACCAATGGTATGATAACGATCAAGCTGAATGACCCAACCAACATAGTCATGGTGATGAGGTGAAAGTGTCATGTTCAAGAGTGACTTGATACCATAAAGTTTTCCCAGCTTTTTCCCATTTTACCCAGTCATTACTGACCAATACCTCTTAATTTTTTGTCAAGCTTGAGGAGGATAACATATGCTTGTTGTATAATTTCACCCTTCGACGTGAATCCATCGCTATTTGATGTTTTAATGAGTCTAGCGAAGGTGAAACTCGGTCTTGTCTAGATGGACAAGTTTGTCGCTATTTGATGTTTTTAACGAGTTTAATGACAAAGATAACTCGATCCTTTTCATGTTTAGGTAGTTTGAAAAGGGACGAAAAAGGAAACTCCACAAATTCTTTTTCATAAAATAATCTCTCAAGTCTGAAAAAGCGTAAAATAATACAAGAGAGATATCGTTTCCAATCCTTTAACGAGCTGGAATGGACAAGCACTCGGCAATCTTTTCATATTTAGAGAGTCTAAAAAGAGCTTAAAGAGGACTCCAAGGGGGTTCCTTTTTCATTTTTAACAAAGCTAAAAAAAGAGAAAAGTTTTTTTACATTTGAGCACGTGAAATTCTACATTTCAGTTGTTAAACCTGCTCAAAACACCATCAAAATAGATTAAAAATACCTGTTTCATGGATAAAAATGAATAAAACTAATGTTTACTCGATCAATGTGCAAGAAATAAACATAAAAACAAGTTTTACCATTCATTTTTACCATTTCACTTTTACCCTTTGATTTTGGTGCTCTGGAGCAGTTTTTACCTCGAAGTTCACTAGCTGATTGCGGAGGATTCAGTGGACCGTTCCTCATGCCGTCCAGACTAGGTAGGAGCTATCTCTGTTCTCTTTCATTTCATTCCATTTATTTTTAGTTTTAAGAAAAATTTTGAGTTTTTGAGGCCCCTAGGGTTTCATTTTTCAACTCTGGATCAGTGCACCCTTTCAATATCGAAAGGTGCGCTGCATTGCACACACCCAGAAGGCTGTATGAATTGCAGTACACTGTCTCTAAGGGAGGGGTGCGCTAGGCGCAAAAACCAAATTTACACAGCTGTTTTCTCCCAAATTTTCAATTGCTTTTTGCAAAAAATAGATCCTAATTTGTCTAATGGTTGCATTACAGAAATTCGTCGGATCAAAATGGTGATTATATGGAGAGAACGAGAGCATGAAGAACAAGATATGATTGCCCTAAATAATCAGGGTACAGTTGAGGCCCTAAGGAATTGTGGGTTACTAAAGTATTTTATATTATCTAGCATGCAGCAACAAATTGAGCTTTTATAGTTCCTTGTTCGTTCTTGGGACCCTATCGATCAGGCCTTTCAGATTAGGGACAAAGTGATCTCTTTTACCACTGTTGATATATACTTTCTGACTGGACTATCGAGGCGGGGTGCCCCCATCTCACTACTAGGATTTACCAAAGAAGGTGAATCAGTGAGAGACTATATATGACAGTTCTGCCGGTAAGGAGCTCAACCTACCAGAGACGGAAAGATTAACATCAAGGATGTTAGTGATTTACCATTGAGGACAATCCTTTTTACCCTTTCCAAACTGGCTGGCAGTGCAACACTACACTTGGCAAATAGATCATATATGTAATATGCTTTAGAGTGTTTAGAGCCAAAAGTGTTCAACTGATGTGAGGTAGTTCTTTCATCCATGAAAGAACAAATGACCAAGGTAAAGAATGGAAAGACAAAAAAAATTGGCTATGGGTTGATCCTGATTCTTTCGCCTTGGAGAGAATTCCACTTATGCAACCACAACTTATTTCACTGGGAATATTTGGACCTAGAGATCCATGGATGCAGAGATGGGTAGATCTTATGGCTAGACATGCTGGTCAGTCATTGATATCATTTACCCCTGCATTATTTGAGTGGTTTGATCAATAGGATGTGGGCTTCGCAGAATATCCATATTCAGGAATGGATTTCCTTGGTGATCCAAATCTGATGTTACCAGTTGGAGCACAGTGGAGTGCTATAGGTAAATTATTTGACCAAAGTGTTTTTTATTTTAAAGTTTCTACGTTTTTTTTTTTGTGTTTTTTGATTATTTCCAAGACTAAACAAAACATTTTTTTTAATTCATGCAGATGTTGCACCTATTCGACCTGTGGGCCACCAATGAGAGGTGGGTGGGCTAGCACAGAGACTTGTTGGGAGAGCAGTTCTCTGAGACTTGGATTTAGCCAAGACATTGGATGAGCTACATGATCACATAGAGGGTTTGACCCTAGGCATTTCGGATATCCGGATCGAGGAGTTGCCTATGCAACTACAACGCCACACCATCGATGTGCCAAGTCGTTGGATGAGACTCTTACGTATGATAGCACAGGCCACATTATCATGAGCAACACTAGTCTACCTAGATGTTTTTTGCATACATTTTGATTTTTTGGGTCAGATGACCAATTTTTGTCTTGGACACAAATTATTTGTAAAAAATTTTAAAACAATCATCTATTTTACTTTCAGAGTTTTATTATGGTTAAGTGATGCAATCCTATTCAATTGATGATGTGAATTGAAAATATTTATTTTACATATGTCGCAAATGTCTATTTAACACATAATTTGCTAGAGAATCAATTATTGTGTTTAGATTTTTGGAAATATGATGATATTGAATAAACTCAAAATACCTTTCCAAAATATGAACACTAAGGAACATACAATGAATTGCTGGGTTTCGAACGGTATAAACACCAGTAAGTTCTAGTACAACAAGTTGTGATTCTAGCCTAATGATGATTCGACTTATCTCAAGTGAAATGGCATCAGAGAGGAGTTAAATCAACGTGCTATACTCAATGATATTGTTTGTCGATCGTCTAATAAATATCCCTCTAAAACTCACTAACTCGCCGCATGGAGTGAAAATGGCCCATGCTACAGAGGATAAATTCTGCGTACCACAACTAGCCCCATCAACGTAACCAACAAATGGTTTCAAAAAGTTTGACATCTACAAAAAATGCAAAATGGATTACTTAACCAAATAAGAACTCTAAAAGAAACATACACACATGCAATCAAAGCATATATACAATGAGTTTTACTACACTTAACTAAGCATAGTAATGTTTAAGGTACAACCCATTTTGGGGCTGCGATAATGGAATCCCATCATAGTCCACTAACTCGTAGGCACCTTTTGTCAAAACACACTTAACAATATAAGGTCCCATCCAAATTGGTTCAAATTTTCCTGCGCCAAGTTTATCAGACTATTGATCGTAAATCTAGACCAGGTCACCTTCTAAGAAGACACGAGGCTTGACATTTTTATCATATTGCGCCTTAATATGTTTCTTGTGCACTTCATTAGCTAATGCGACATCATGACAGGTTTCATCCAGATGGATTAACTCCAAGAAACGTGCTTCTTCTTCAAAATTATCGGGTAGCAGGTCAATCGCGAGTTTGAGAGACGAGATTTCACATTGGATTGGTAAGACTACTTCCAAACCATACACCAATTGAAAGGGTGTAAATCTGGTCGCATTTCTTACCGAGGTTCGATATGCCCACAAAGACGAGTATAGGATTAAATTCCAATTTATTTTATGAACTCCAATAATTCTTTGCAACATGTGCTTAAGGACTTTGCTGATAGCCTCAACTTGTCCATTAGCTTGCAGGCAATATGGAGTAGAAATATCATGTGACAGTCCTAACTTGGCAGTCAATTCAACCATCACATGATTGCGAAAATGTCATCCATGATTTGTAACTATGGCTTGTGGTACACCAAACCTAGCAACCACATGGTTGAAGAAAAATAAAGCAGTCGTTTTGCCATTGTTGTTCAATTTTGGCATCGCCTCGACCCATTTGGTAAAATAGTCAACAGCGACTATAATATACCCATGCCCCCCAACCGAGGTGGGGTTACATGTCATAAAGTCAATGCCCCATTTGGCGAATGGGCCAACAACAATGACTGGATGCAGTGGTGTAGGTGGTAATCTAGTTTTCCGGTCAAATATCTGGCAAGCATGGCAACTTCTGACAGCAAGAATGCAATCTTTGAATATAGTTGGCCAGAAGTAACCAGCACAGAGAATTCTCTGTGCAGTAGCGTAACCAGATAAATGCCCCCCACAAGCACCTGAATGACATTCATTCAAAGCTTTTTCGGCTTCCTCATGAGTGAGGCACCTACGTAAAATCGTATCAACACCATGACGGTAAAGGGTATCACCAATGATCAGATAATATTTGGCTTGGTATCGAGTACATCGTTGTTCAGAGTGAGAGGTATTAGGCTGAAAAGCTTTGGTCTGGAGATAGACCAGTATATCTCTATACCATGGTGTTATGGGTAAATTTAGTGTCTTTTCGAATGACTACCCCTAGACCTAGTAGCAAGTCTAGAACAACAGTTAAATTAATTCCATTGATTTTCCTATAGCTAACAGATAAAAGAAAGAGGAGCAAAAGTACCAACCTGTATCTCTTGCTCAATCCCTCTTCCCTTTGACCGCTTTCACCACTCCCTTCTGTACTTAACTTTCTTGAAAGGTACCTGCACACAAGCTGAGACAGAAAACCATCAAAGCATACATATCGATCTGTTAACTAAACAATTATAGAATCGAAAGTACAATATACATCACATAAACACATGAATGGGAAAAAGCATAGAACTCTTTATTCATAGAAAGGAAGATTACAACCCATGTAGATGCATGTCCGATTCAACATCATCCTCCGAGCTTCAAACCCTTCTCTCCTCATGGAAGCAACAATTTGACATGATAACATTACTCTCTCTACTAATCTAATCCAAGCAGCATTTCCTTAGCTTAAGAAGTCTCAACCCTTCTAACTAGACCAACCTTTGAATGCTTGGTACTTTTATAGCTGAACAGATGAGGTTAGGCCATTAATGGCCCTCATGAATGCTTTGCCATATTTGGGAAGTGATTCCATGGAGGAAGGGATAATGGATTAAGGTTCATTCATCTCCTTCCTCATCTGAAAGTGAGCCCAATCATTCTAGAAACCTCTAGAGGCATCCATTGGATGAGGAATCCAATGGATTCATTTGAAAAAATTGATGGATCTCTATCATCGCAGATGATACAAAGGCCAGGTGCTATGCATAGCACCCAGACAGTGTAGTGCCTACCATTCATTGCAGCCAGATAGAAGGCCACCTGCGATGATCTCCTTAGGGACATTTTTTGGATGAATGGTGTCATGAAACTCTTGGGAGGAAAGCATGATGTAGGTTAACTTCATTAGGGAATGAAAACAACTGAATTAGGGGTTAATAGACACTAATAATACAGATCTGGAAGTTGGAGTTGATGTGCCAAAATTTTCCTGTAACAGATGCCCCCTAAAGCATGAAGTCGAAAATAACCATGTCGAGTGAGGTGCTTTACCATTTTGGAGAGAAGGTTTCGAACCAAAAGGTGACCTGCATCAGTTACAATACAAATATCATGATACTTTGATTTTTTCTCACAATTTTGCTGAGGGAAGGCATACCCATGCTTAGCTTATAAACTTTCATTACATGTACAAATATAGTCGTCTATAGATGTAGACCCATGAGTGGATGACCATGAATGTAAGGTCATTGTACATTTGATATAGTACTCCTGAAAAATATATCGCAGCCTGGATGGATGAAACTAGATCCGAGGTCTTCAATCTCGTCTAATCTTTCACTCAAGTACAAGTCTAACCATGTGAATAGATGATCTGAAGTTGAACATGGAGAGACATCATCTGATTACCAACCAATGATGTAAGTCGTTAACAGATGCGAGAGGAATCACCGATAATGATAATGACCCTCAAGGTACTGCAGTACATTTTGCAAGGTGTGAATAAATGATTTGATGTTGAACACTAAACGAAGTCTTTCGGTCAAAGGCCATTGATGTCAACCTATCGCTGGAAGCGAGAAACCTGCCATTGATGTATGCAAGCCTCAAGGTACTGAAGGGGTGTTTCTAAGTCAACTTCTTGGATGATGTGCTAATGTCGACAAGAAGCGACTCGTCGCAGGTGGGCCTTGATGTATCCCACATCAACGACACAAAATGAGGTAATGATTTTGGAGATGAAACATCGACTGATGACACAAGGTTCAGGAATGGCGAGCATGAAAATGAAGGTTTACTGTATTGTAAAGGATGAGGTTTTGAACTGAATGACTTCTCTTGAACATATCGGCAACACTGAAGTGAATTGGTAGCATTGAACCAAAACAAAGCAATGGATGGTATGATAGACCAATGGTGAGATAACCATCAAGCTGAATGACCCGACCCACATAGTCACGGTGATGAGGTGAAAGTGTCATGTTCAAGAACAACCTACTACCATAAAGTGTTCCCAACTTTTTCCCATTTTCCCCAGTCATTTATGACCATTACCTCTTTATTTTTAATCAAACTTGAGGAGGATAACATATGCTTGTTGTATAATTCCACCCTTCGGGTGAATCCATCGCTATTTGATGTTTTAACGAGTCTAGTGAAGGTGAAACTTGGTCTTGTCTAAATGGACAAGTTTGTCTATTTGATGTTTTTAACGAGTTTAACGACAAAGATAACTCGATCCTTTTCATATTTAGAGAGTTTGAAAAGGGACGAAAAGGAAACTCCAAAGGTTATTTTTTGTACATTTGTCTCTCAAGCCCGAAAAAGCATAAAACAATATAAGAGAGAACCTATTGAACATGTTTGATCAATGAGTCCCTTTTTCGTAGTTAATCTAAATCAGCCCAAAGAAGGGGTAAAACTATACTGAGTAGATATCGATTCTAATCCATTAACGAGCTAGAAACGATAAACGCTTGGCAATCTTTTCATGTTTAGAGAATTTGAAAAGAACTTAAAGAGGACTCCATTTTGAGGAATAAGTGGTGTCTAGGGTAGAAATTGGTTCTGGTGATGTTGAAACTTCTCAAAACATGTTGATTTATGTGAAGATGCTGGCTAATAAGACCACTCATTGCAACTGTTCCTCAAAAAGGGTAAAACAACCAAGTGAAAGCATATGATTAGCCAAAGAGATGATGGTGATGGAATGAAACAACCAAGGCTCATTTGATAGAAAAGGCTGATAGAATGGCAATCAAAAGGGTTAAAATGGAAATGGGTTCATTTTTACACAAGCTTGAACCATAAGGAACTATGCTTGGATTTAGTTTCATGTTTACACAAGCTTGAAACGAACAAACTATGCTTGGCTTCAGTTTCATTTTTACACAAGCTTAAAAAAAAAAACTATGCTTGGAAATGGTTTACATGCCCCCAGCATGATGAAAGGGAGAGTCTCCTATAACCAGATGGAAGTTGTTGCGGTGAAGTAGGACAATTATCCAACACCTATTTGGCTTCGTCCAGATAGAAAAAGGTGAATGGGGTGATTCCCTTCACATAACCTATAGGGAAACTAACTTTACCATTAGGTGCATGCCCCCCAAGCTTCATTACATTCACCTAAGTAGACTACTTTTGGCTATCAAATGGATGGAATGAAGGCTCTTTACGAGATCAAGTGAAAGACTCAACTGGGATTTTACGAGATCTAATCAAAGACTCGAATTGGAACTTTGCTCCAGGGGCCCTTGTTTCATTTTTTAATGAGCTTGACACAAGACAAGGAACTCTTCTCAGATTCCTTGTTTCATTTTTTAACGAGGCTGACACAGTAAAACAACTATCCTCACATTCCTTGTTTCATTTTTTAACGAGGTTGACACAGTAAAAGAACTATCCTCATACTCCTTGGTTTCATTTTTTAACGAGGTTGACACAAGTCAATGAACTATCCTCGGACTCTTGTTTCATTTTTTAATGAGGTTGACACAAGACAATGAACTATCCTCAGACCCTTGTTTCATTTTTTAACGTGGTTGACACAAGACAATGAACTATCCTCGGATTCCTTGTTTCAATTTTTAACGAGGTTGACACAAGACCAGGAACTATCCTCATGGGAGCTGTTTCATTTTTTAACAAGGTTGACATGGTAAAAGAACTATCTTCGGATTCCTTTGTTTCATTTTTTTAACAAGGTTGACACAAGACAACGAACTATCCTTGGACCCCTGTTTCATTTTTTAATGATGTTGACACAAGACAACAAACTATCTTCGAACCTGTTTCATTTTTCTAACAAGGTTGACAAAGTAAAAGAACTATCCTCAGAGATCTTCGGATCACAACTCATAAGTGGTCATCAAGGAGAGATCTAGTTCCAATGCCCCCAGTACATAATATGCAACATGACTGAATTGATCATCAGTTGATGTAGGTATGGAATGGGTTGCCACATAATTAACCGTGGTGGGGATGATACCATTGGTATAAAAGGACCATTTAGGGAAGATGGTTTACTAGGAGCCATATTTGGACCAGGAAATGAAAGCTGGTCAATGGTGACAATTATGCCTTCATGCAAGAAACAAATCACTTGAAAGAGTGTTGAAACAATAGCTCCCATGCCATAAACATAGTCGCGCCCTAGAAGAAAATTGTAATCTAAAGGGCCTGGGACTACTATCACGTTCAAATAAACAGTTTTCCCCCCAAAGTAATAAGTAACTGAGGGAGGATCCCTAATGGTTGACTAGTTCCTCTATTAAAACCCAACAAATTCTATGTAATAGGCACAAGCGGTGGCGAACCAAGTGCTTGCCAAGCGGCTGAGGAAAGGATTCTCACTGATGCACCTTCATCTATAATAGTGCCAGATACAATCATATTACAAACTTGTACTATGACCTGGAAAGGCACATAAGAAGGAAGGTGGAATCCTGCCATTCGATTATAATCAAGGGAAGTGACTAGACTACTTGGACAGGGTACCGTAGAAACGAGACAATTAACCCCTTGAGTTGTGAGAACTGGATGATTTTCCTCCTATCTTGATAGAATAGGCAGATTGCCCCCAAGCTCATTTGAATCTGAAGAAACAAAAAGAACTTGAGTGGTTTCATGTTCACTCTCTTCGGGAAGGGTACGATTTACTGAAGGTGAAATCAGGTCTATTGATACATCGACCTATTGATTTGGGTCAAGTATAGACTCATAAGATTCACTTTCAGAGAGAGTGGTTTTGACCGACGGTTGATTCTGGTTAGTCAATTCATAAACTGTTGAAGGATTTAGGGAGAGTTTCCTATAACCAGATGGAAGTCACTGCGATGAAGCAAGACGGTTATCCAACACTCTTTTGGCTTCATCTAGATAGGGAAAAAGGTGAATGGGGTGATTCCCTTCACATAACCTACATGGAAACTTAGCTTTTCCCTTCTTTCCATGATCTTTAGCACTACTAGTTGATGGGGTGCCACCAACATGATCTCCAGAGGTTGATGACACGGGATGATGCTAACAAGAAGACCATTCTTCTAAGATTTGAGGAATATCAGGACAATTTCAAAGAAGATTGTCTCCCGCACAAAGCTTGCATGGATATCTAACTTTGTGTGGCTTAACAGATGGTTTCTCATCAGATGTTGCATTCAAAGTGATGGTTGCTTGGTTGCCCCTCTACTGAATTTGCTTCTTCTTCTTCTTCCCTTTCTTGTTCTTCTTAGCCACCTGGTTACTAGTACCAATACTTTCACTAGGCGAAGAGGAAGAAGGGGAGGAAGAAACGATCGAGGAAGAAGGCAAAGGGTCAACCTTAGGATCAACTGGAGGTTGATTTGTCTAGTTGGAGGTGTACTCGATTGCGGAGAAATCACAACATTTTGAACCAAGGAGGTTGAAAACAGCCATACTGGAAAGCCAATGGTAAATCCCGGAAGGGACAATGTAGCCATATATGGAGCACCAATATTTCCAAATGAAGGAAAAGGACTAGGGTTCCCATCAAAAGGAATTCCTTGATTGGTGGACTTCGGATTTGTCGCCATATGTTTCAACCTAAGATAAACTAAAAAACAAGCGTGGAGGATGTTATCCGTGGTCAATTAACTTTTACGACACAAGAACTTAACTTTGCTTTTTCATTTTTTAAGAGTAAAGAAAAAGCAAAAGATGACTCTAGTCACTTTCATTGTTTAATGAGCTTGAAAGGAAAAGCACTCAGATGGACCTTTTCTTTTAAGGAGTCGAAAAGGAGCAAAAGTGACTACTCTAGAGATACTAAGCAAGAGGGTTTACCAAACTAATCACAAAACTGCAATATACACCTTGGTGGTAAATTAAAGAGAAATTACCAAGGATTTACCGTACGACAGTCAGTCTTCCCGAATGTTGTGTTCGGTGCATTGTGATCGGTAAGGCGGTAGACTCGGCTTCCTAGGGATAAAGGATTTAAACCTATTGGGGTCTCCCACTATATACTCGACGGTACAGGGAGCACAAGTCCATACTAGTACTTACCCGTTTAGAGAGGAGGAATCACCCAACCTCAATGAAACGACAACCACTAGGTTTTAAGACGCCAGAACACGTCTCTAGCCTAGACACCTCTAGATGTTTGCATTAAATTCCAATGCGTTATTAGGTTAATTGAGGTTAATTTTAGGTTGATCTTGCTTAAAATTTTCCTTTGGGTTTCACCACATGAAGTTTTCAAAAATTCCTAAGAAAGCAACTAGAATGAGAACCATTTTGACAATGAAAATCCTAGCTACAAGGGAAAGAGCAAACAAGTACTTTTTGGATCAAACAACAAAGAGAACTCACTCATGCATTTCCCTAACCATTCCTTTTAAGCACACACATTCAATCTCGTAAAATGCAATTACATGTATTTCTTTTTCTTTTCAGTTCTCCTTAATGTGAATTATGCACTAAAAATAAAAAATGCACAATGATTCAAAAGATTTTTTCACAAAAATGTCGATTTATGACAATTTCACTTAAAGATAAATGAAGACTAAAAAACACTTTTAACTTTAAGGAAATGAATATTTTCAACACTTAAATGAAAATATGAATCATATGCACAAGTAGACCAATCGATTATTAAATAAAGGAAGATTTTACGACACTTCCGAAAAATCGACTAAAACTACTTCAACTAAGGACTGCAAATGATAAACAAATACATAAACAAACATTTAACAATCTAGTCTAATATGGGTCGAAACAAGGAAACAAAGACTGCTTTCAAAGACAAGAACTCATCTAAAACCAACAGACAATTCAACCAACTAAAAATTGACTTAAGGATTCAACTCCTAGATGGGAAAACTACTCCAATAGGAACCATCGTAGGCCAGAGTGAGGGACAGTGCGATGCATAGCACTGTCTCAGTGTAGAGGGTGCAATGCATAGCACCCTATCAGTTATAGAGCTGCGATGATTCCAGAATGACAATTTTATGCTCAAAATTGACTCAAATTTCAGTGAATTGGACTTAAATTCAATGAAAAATATAGGGTAAAGTATGTCAAAGTGTTTCAAGAGATTGATTAGCTACTATAAGGGATAGGATCGCTCCCTAGCAGAGTCGCCATTTTGTTACGGGCAAATTTAGTGTCTTTTCGAACGACTAACCCCTAGACCTAGTAGCAAGTCTAGAACAACAGTTAAAGTAATTCCATTGCTTTTCCTATAGCTAACAGATAAAAGAAAGAGGAGCAAAAGTACCAACCTATATCTCTCGCTCGATCCCTCTTCCCTTTGACTACTTTCGCCACTCCCTTCCGTACTTAACTCACTTGAAAGGTACTTGCACACAAGCTGAGATAGAAAACCATCAAAGCATACATATCGATCTGTTAACTAAACGTATTATAGAATCAAAAGTACAATATACATCACATAAACACATGAATGGGAAATTTTTATTCATAGAAAGGAATATTACAAGAGGAGCAAAAGTACCAACCTGTATCTCTCGCTCGATCCCTCTTCCCTTTGACTACTTTCGCCACTCCCTTCTATACTTAACTCGCTTGAAAGGTACTTGCACACAAGCTGAGATAGAAAACCATCAAAGCATACATATCAATCTGTTAACTAAACATATTATAGAATCAAAAGTACAATATACATCACATAAACACATGAATGGGAAATTTTTATTCATAGAAAGGAATATTACAACCCATGTAGATGCATGTCTAATTCAGCGTCATCCTCCCAGCTTCAAACCCTTCTCTCCTCATGGAAGAAACAATTTGACATGATAACATTACTCTCTCTACTAATCTAATCCCAGTAGCATTTCCTTAGCTTAAGAAGTCTCAACCCTTCTAACTAGACCAACTTTTGAATGCTTGGTCCTTTTATAGCTGAACAGAGGAGGTTAGGTCATTAATGGCCCTCATGAATACTTTGCCATATTTGGGAAGTGGTTCCATGGAGGAAGGGATAATGGATTAAGGTTCATTCATCTCCTTCCTCATCCAAAAGTGAGCCCAATCCTTCTAGAAACCTCTAGAAGCATCCATTGGATGAGGAATCCAATGGATTCATTTGAAAAATTCGATGGATCTCACTCATCACAGGTGATACAAAGGCCAGGTGCTATGCATAGCACCCAAACAATGTAGTGCCTGCCATTCATTGTAGCCAGATAGAAGGCCACCTGCGATGATCTCCTTAGGGACATTTTTTGGATGAATGGTGTCATGAAACTCTTGGGAGGCAAGCATGATGTAGGTTAACTTCATTAGGGAATGAAAACAACTGAATTAGGGGTTGATAGACCCTAATAATACAGATCTGGAAGTTGGGGTTGATGTGCCCAAATTTTCCTGTAACACATGGATCACTTGACGAGATAAGAAACAGGAACTCATCCAAGATTGATGCTTCTGATGTTAAATCATTGGACGATGAGGGAAGATTGCAAAATAACTCTGCGAAAACAAGAGATTTCTTTGATTTAGACTTGATGAATTCTAAATCAAACTCCTGTAAAATTACTATCCATTTGAATATTTCCCCCCCAGCAATTGACGTGACAAAATGTATGTCATAGGGTTGCAATATGATATTATGGTAGTTTTACGAAGGAGGATGTAATGACGAAATCTCTGTACAGCTTGAATGGCTACCAAAGCTAACTTTTCGATATAGGAATACTTACTTTTTGTATCGTTGAGATTATGAATTAAGCAATAAATAGGATGTTCAATTCCATCTTCTTCTTGGACTAAAACCATACCAATGGTTGTATCTGTAGCAGCGAGATACAGGTAATAGTCTTTTTGATAGTTTGGGGCATACATTAATGATGCTCTAATCAGGGAATCTTTAAGAGCATCAAAGGAAGCTTGCACAACCTGATCCCAATGGAAGGGTACCTCTTTCTTCAATAGACGTGTAAAACCTTTAGCCAACTTAGCATAGTTTGGAATGAACCTCCTCAAAAAGTTTGCCTTCCCTTGAAGTCTCTGTAACTGTAACAAGTTTGAAGGTGGAGGAAAGTTAAGGATTGCCTGAACCTTTATTGGATTGAGTCAAATTCCATCTTTTGAGACTACAAATCCAAGCAATCGACCAAAACCAACAAAAAATAAACACTTGTGTGGATTGAGTCTTATCTTGTAGTGTCGACCCCGTAAAAATATTGCTCTCAAGTGTTGCAGGTGATTAGACCGCTTTCATGAATGAGCAGGTAAATCATCAAGATAAGGTTGAACAATGTGCTTGATGTCATGGAAGGCATAATTCATTTCCCTCTGAAATGTAGCCCCTACATTCTTCAAACCAAAAGGTAACTTTCGATTAGCGAATATGTCCCAAGGAAATATAAAAACTGTTTTAGATTAGTCTTGTGGGCAGATATTGATTTGATTATAGCCAAAAAATCCATCCATGAATGAAAAGATTTCACATCTGGCACATTCGTCAATAATCTGGTCAATGAAGGGTGTAGGATAATTGTCTTTTGGACATTCTTGATTTACATACCTATAATCTACACACACTCGAATTGTCCCTTGTTTTTTCATAACTCGAACAATGTTAGATACCCAGTCGGTAAGAGGTACAGGGAAAATGAAGCCAGTGCGCAAAAGTTTTTCCACCTCTGCTTTAATGGCAATGACTTTCTTAGGATGAACAGGTCGAAGCCACTATCATACTGGTTTGACATTAGGGTGCATTTTAATCTCATGTTCAACAATACTTGAGTCAATTCCTGGCATCTCCTCGTAAGACCATGCAAAAATATCTCTAAATTCATGAAACAGAGCACAATAATTATCAAAATGGAGAATAATATTTGCCAACATGAATGTTCTCTACAATATTAGGCTTGGTCAAAATGTTTATAGAAATTGTTTCTTCTATGTTTGACAAATTATGCTCAGAATCTACATCATTTACGCTAATAGAATTCAACAAGAAATCAATGATTGATGGGTGGTTTAGTTTATTTGAATCATCTTCATTGTCATCTTGAAGGTGGGAACGATGATGATAATGTCTCCATGGTTCCTCTCCTATCATCATTGATTGGACGATTCCTTCATCCGTAGAATGTATACGTGAAAAAGGATCCGAAGAGGTACCATATTCTAATGATCTATCTACCCATACTGTTACTGGGAAAAGTGTCCATTCGGAACGACCCTATCCCACTAAGGTGTGACAGTGACCTTAGAAACAAACAGAGAAAACTACTTGTGTATTCTTCTTTATGAACTGTAAACGAAGAAGGAAAGGATGAACTAACCGGTGTCTTGCGCTAGTCCCTTTGGTCCAATTCCTCTTCTCTTTGATAGCTTCCAACCACTTGCTCCTTCACTTGCCTAGCTGCACAATACCTGCAAGATCAAAGAAGAAAGAAACTATACAAACACATGGGTTTATGTTCATAAAAAGCTTAGGATCAGATATAAGCTAAACATACAAATGTAACAAACATCAATGAAACACAAGCATGTAGGAGAAACTCAAATAGTTTTATTGATAAAACAAGAAGATCCAGGAGGAGTTACAACCGATGATTCCTGATCCAGCATCAACCTCCCAGCATAGAAGTCCCTTCTCACCTCCAACAAAGCATAAATCACCCAATAGTCTGATTACCTCTCTCAAAACCAACAGCAATTCTTTGCAATATCAAAATTCCAGCCTCTGGATCTCTTGGATGAGGGATCCATATATAGATGTATGCAAGGAAGATGAGTCAGCTTATGATTTGACTAGTGGCTTCTCTCTGTCAGTTCCTGCTTCCACTTGGAGACTGAGAGCCTCTTACTCATCCTTGGTCGAACTCAGTGAGGCAAGTGTCATTGGAGAAGATTCTGGAAGCTTCCATTGTCTTTCCACCTCGCGGAATGGCACTGCCATTTGTCATTTCCCGCTCAACGTGCCCTGGTAGTGCATTCAAGTGCGTTGCAACGCACCTAGCCAGTGTATTTGGGTGCTATGCAACGCAGCTAGCCAGTGGAGCAGCTGAAATGATCCTGATTTGACTGATTCTGAGCACTTTCTGGTGGAGAACTTCTGGGAGAAGCTGTAATTTGTTGACCTTGTTCCTTTAGGGGTCGGAACAACACTTTTAGGGACTTTGGATCCCTTGGTTTATGGACATTTCATGCTCAGAGCTGTAAGGCACAAAAATGTCTATAACACATACAAAAGTTGAGTGCGGATTTGGGTTTGCCGCACAAGCCTGAAAGATTGATTGCTATGATAATTCAATGGGGCTTAATGGAGATACCTCAATATGACCATCAGCTTCAAATTGATTGGATATCCTCCTTAAATCAAATGAGGTAGAGGAAATCATGTTGCAGGTTTCTACTCTTGCCACTTCCGCCAAATCAGATGGTGTCAGGAGGGTAAAATTACCCATTAGGGAAGGATCTTTAAAGAGACTGACTCCAACACTTCGAAGTGACAACGGGGGTCCGTGTACCAACAGAATGCTTCCCGTAGCTTGTGAACTATTGGTAAAGAAGGCTAGCTGATCAATGACTGTGATTCCACCCTTAAAAGGGAATGCAATAGTACGAAAGTACGTGGAAACCACAGCAGCCATAGCATATACCCAAGGCCTTCCTAGTAAAATGTTGTAATCGAGGGGTCCGTCAACTACCTCAAATTCAATAGTAATTGTTTTTCCCCCTAGTTCGATTTGCAAGTTACTCAAAATCCCACATGGAGTATATGTTCTTCCATTAAAAGCTTTCAACGTGGTTGGTGATCGTGACAATGACAGTGAACCAAGTGTTTTCTAGCAGCTCATGGACATAATGCAAGTAGATGCCCCCTCGTCAATAATAGTTCGGTGAACATTCTTATTGAGAGCTTTTACTTGGATTAGGAAAGATAATTGTGTCGGTAACTGTGGTGAATGTCCTACATGGTTAAAAACCACAAGATTTGAATTCATATGATCTATTCCGCCTATCACTGATAGTAAAGCCTGCTTCTGGGAGGGACAGTTTTGTAACACCTCAAGTGTCGACATAGCTGAAGGTGATTGAGCAAGATCTTCTACTATGTTATAGTTTTGAGATGCTCGAGCCCGAGGGTTGAATGTCGATTTGTGCACAACTCCTTTTGGTGGTTTTATTGTCAATTCAAGTAGAATAGGTGGAACAACTTCAGATGAAGTCGAGGTCGAAGGATTAGCTTGATTAGTGGCCTGATTATTCGATGACGACAGATTTCCATAATCTTTGTTTCTCGTTGACACAAAAATATCGTTTTGAGGCTTTGTAATGGATAACATGAGTACTTGGGATGTGGAAGCATGGTTTGTTACAACCAAATGTGTTTCCGGGGTTGGAAACGTATCTATCAACATTGACAATGTGTTTAAAATCTTTAAAAATTTAGAGACCTCGGAGCGATGTGGACAATCTCTTGTATAATGCTCGTCATTAAATATCAAACATGGATAACAAGGTTTCCTTTCCGCGGTAGAGGAATCAGATGATTTCTCTGAAGGGGAATTTTCTTGTTTCTTTTTGTTCTTCCCCTTTTTCTTGTCTGCTGGTTGCTTTGGATTTTTGCCTTTCTTAGATGACACAACATTAATCTCAGAGGCAAGAGTATTTTTTGATGCATTAGTAGTTTGATTGGAAATAGCAAGAGTTTGACCAGATGGTCTTCATGCTGATTGTGTGCTTGAAGAACC
Organism: Pinus tabuliformis; assembly: GCA_031772625.1. Lineage (NCBI taxonomy): Eukaryota > Viridiplantae > Streptophyta > Pinopsida > Pinales > Pinaceae > Pinus > Pinus tabuliformis. The sequence goes on along the minus strand of CM062811.1, from coordinate 476,525,322 downwards.
GATCACACCGTTGTCGGCATGAGAGTCCTTACTCGATTGTGGAGGAGGTGGAACAATGAAAGTTGGTCGAGGTGCATTGGGAATTTTATCATAAAGCATGTCGGATTGTGTGTAAATTAAATCCAAGTATTTGGCACGAGCAATGACTTGCTCTTCTCTGATGACTCCACGTTTTGCCACATCCTCGATGATTAATGGCAACAACGATTTTATGAACCACTAAGCTAAAAGATGATCGGGAACATATGTCTTAACCATTTGACGATGATGCCGTCACTCATGAATGTGATTTGATAAATGGGTAGCAGTAGTATATTTAAAGTTGGTTAGGAGTTCCGTTCCAGTCTCGTATCTGATAGGTAACTGGAATTGGGTCAAAAACGCAGTGGCTAAAGTGGTGAAGTTATCAAAAGAAGCTCTCGGTAATTCAATGTACCATTTAGTAGGTGGACCAGTAAATGTTCTTTGGAAAAGACAAACTCTGACCGAATCATCATTTAAGGAGTTAGATGAACACCATAAATGAAATGTCATAACATGATTTGATGGGTCTTCTCCAGGATTTCCATTAAACTTCATAATGTCAGAAGGTAACTTATGTGGATTAACCGGCCACCGGGTGCATATAGAATTGGTTCATTAGTGAGCCGATTTAAATTTGGTAATTCTAAAGTTGCTAAAAATGGCAACTGATGATTCAATTCAGGTTGGGCATACCCAAGATATGATGGAATTGTTTGGGCAATAGGTCTTTGCATACTGACATAAGGCATCTACATTTGGTAACCTTGGTATGGTTGTTGAACAAAACCAGTATAAGGTGGTGGTTGATAACCAGGTTGAATAAGTGGTTGTCCATAACCTGCAAATCCTTGTTGACCTTGACCTTGGTAAGCTTGAGATTGACCAAAACTAGGTTGAGCCTGTGAAACAAGTCCAAACTGAGGTTGGTACTGCTGGAATTGGGGTTGTTGAAATTGAGGCTGCCATGGTTGTTGAATCAATTGTTGTTGTTGTTGATATAACTGTTGTGGATTCAATGGTTGTTGCTGTCCAGTAATGAAAGTTTGGTCAGGTTGTGAATAAACTATACCAGTGTAAGCCTGGATCAGTCCAGATAAGGGCATACTAACCTAAGGTTGTTGCTGAACTCCAGAAACAAGTGGTTGTTGTACAACAACTTGAGGAATTTGAACTTCTTGACTTGAAACTTGTGATTGCAAGGTAGAAGGATCAGTTTGAACAGGTTGAGATACAACACTTTGAGCTTGTGACTGTGGTATAGTAGTAACAACAGTTGTAGTAGGAATAGCTAACATGGTTTGCATTGGCTGTGTTGAATACACAAGCCTTGGTTGAATTGGCATTGTTGGTTTCCATTGAAAAACTCTAATTCTAGGTTGACCTGAATACTGTGGGATATTACCATAAGGTAGTCCCCCAGAATAAGGAGGATACGGTGAATAATAATATTGCTCTCCATATGGTGGCAATCTAGTATTTAATGGATACATAGGTCTTGGTTGACCAGATTTCCCAGCTTGATACTGATATGCAGGATCAAACAATTGAGTTCCCATTAGAGAAGAACTAGGTAAAATTCCGATTGAGGACATGGGTGATAACCATGGTGTAGAAGAAACCCCTGAGTGGGTTCCAGATAATGATTGGTAACAAATCAGGACGGATGATTCACCATACAGGTGTGACTCAAGTGTGGTAGAAAACATCAAAGAAGTGACAATAGCTGAATATTGCAGTCGCATCAGATGATATAGTCTGAGATGTTAACGGTTGTTCATCCATAGTTAACTGACCCAAAAGTTGTCCTAAAGATTCGACAGGTGCTTGAAAAGAAATAGGATCAAATGAAGAAAAGAAATCAGGAGTATTTGGGTAAAGATAAAGCCCAGTTCCAAAGTGAAACAGGGTTTCAGGTGTGGAATCTTCTTCCAATTCCTCCTTTCTGGCAATCAAACCTGGTGGAAGAACTTCACCGTCAGGTTCGTAAAAGATTTCTGGTGTTGGTGAAGTTGAAGTTTCAATAGTTACTGATGTTTCAGGGGTAATCTGTAAAGTAACAACTTTCGAATGTTCAACTTTGAAGTCTAGATGTTCTGGTAAATGAAAAACAATTTCAGTAAGAGGTTCCTGAAAAAATTCAGGTTCAGATGTAACTTCTGTTTGAATTCGGATTGTTTTTGGATTATCTTCCGGTTGAATTGATTCAAATTCAGAAGTAGTTTCTTGTTGATCAATCTCAAGTTGAACAACTTTGGTTACTGTTTCACTAGGATCAGTGTCTATGTCCTCAGGTAATTGTGAAACTTCTTCTTCAGGAACGGATGTACCAGAAATAGTTGGAGTAACTGGAGTCTCTATACTTACCAAAATAGATGATTCAGGTAACTCAGATGAAGAACTATTATTTCTTGATGTACTAGACTCAGTTAAGCAAGACCTCTTTGTCCAAATTGGTGTCGCTTCGGGAGGCAAAGGCGGTTTGCTCGATGTTCTCTATGAACGATGGGGTAGGGGTTGATGTTCCTCCATGATTTCTAATTAATTTTATTATCAAAAAAGAAATAAACAAAAGGGGTAACTAGGCAAAAGGTTTACCAAGAAAATGTGAACTGCAGAATACCTCCTGGCGAACCAAGAAGTACAAGTAGGAAATCTCCCAAAATGTTGTGTTCGATGTATCACATTTGCAAGGCGACCGACTCGGTTACTTAAGGATGGATAGCAACCTAGAGTTGTCCTCCCATATATACCCAAAGGTACGTGGAGGCCCAGTCCGTATAAGTGCTATCAAATGCAAAACTACACAGTGAGAGCATTCCCATATACTTTACATACTGTAACATCGCCCTATATACCCGAAGGTATGTGGACGAGCTATGATATACTCACGTACATGGAATGACGTATCACAATCAGGATGTATTGCAGACAAGATAATGAGAGCTTCTTTGTTTTACAACGCTGGAACACGTCTCTAGCCTAGAACCACTAAATATTTGCATTAATGACAATGCTCCATTAGGTAAATTGATGTTTATTTTAAGTTGATCTTGCTTAGGAATTTTCCTTTCAAGTTCATCATGTGATGTATTCTAAAATTCCTAAGAATGCAACTATCATGATAAGCATTCTTTCCATTCAATTTAACGTTGAAAATCCTAGCTACTTAGGGATAGAGCAATTATATTTCTTTTGATCAAAGAGGAAAGAGCACAATCTAAATGCAAATTCCCTACAATATTCCTTATCAACACACAAAAAAAATTTCAATGCAACATGCATGTATTTCTTTTCAATTTCCCTTAATGTGAATGAACAAAAAGGAAATATGTACAATCGATCAAAAATATCTTTTCATAAAAATGACGATTTTGGGACAATTTCTCTTCAAGGAAAGGAAGACTTTACGATACTTTCATTTTCAAATAAATGATGAATTATGACACTTTCAATGAAAATACTAATCATTTGCACACATTAATCAATTGATCTTTCATGAATGGAGATTTGATGAGAATTCAATTTTCGAAGGAAAATACGATTTTACGACACTTTCTTTCACTAAAGATCAATCGATCAAAAACTAACTTTTGACTATAGATTGAAAACGACAAAGCAAATACATAAGAAACATTTATCAATCCTAGTCCAAGTAGGGCTAGATAAGGAGATGAAACACTTTTTTAGAGACAAGACATCATTGACATTCAGTAAAACATTCAAACAAGAGAAAATTGGCTCAAAAACTTCAGCTCCTAGATGGGAAACTAACCATTAAGGGATCAACGCATGCAGCAGTGAGAGATAGTGCGCTGAAGCGCACTGGGTCTATGCGAGAAGTGCATTGTAGCGCATTGTGTCCTTCATTGGGCTGCCTTGGTGACAGTATGCAATTTTGAAGACAATTTGGCACAGTTTTGGCTCAACTTTCAATGCAAGTACAGTATGTAGAAATGTCTTAAGAGGCTGATAAGATACTAGGATGGATGATCGGTCCCCAACGGAGTCGCCAATTTGTTTTGGGAAGTTTTAGTTTCTACGGATAAACGCTTAAACCCCTATACTAGTAGCTAAGTCTGGAACAACAGTTTAAAGAGTTCTCTACTTTTCCTATGTTCAATAGATTAAATAAGGGGCAAAGAAGCCTACCTGTAGCCTTCACTTGCTCCTTATATCCCTTGACCAATTCTGTTGCTCCTCTTCATACTTAATCTGCTTGAAGAGTACCTACACACGGACAGAAGACAACAACCAATCAAAGCATATGATAATGATCTATTGATTAAGCATAACATGGAATCAAGTACATGATACACATATGAAAGCATAAATGAATAACACAAGCATATGGAAAAAGCTTTGAACACTTTATTAATAAAAGGAAGAGTTACAACCCATTGCTCAATTCAACATCACTCCAATTCAATCCCATCCTCTCCTCATAACAAGCAAGAAATTTTGACATCATTACAATACTTGGAATCAACTCAAATCTCATTCTAACAACATCTTCCTATAATTCAATAATTTCCAACCCCTAATCACTTAGATGAGTGGTATTTTTATAGGTAAATTAAGGAAGTTATGCCATAAATGGTGATCATGAATGCCCTCCTAAACTTAGAATTTAGTTCCATGGAGGAAGGGATAAGGGAATGATGTTTCTTAACTCCCTTCCTCATCCAAATACGAGCTTAAAGGAGTAGATAGGTTTGAGAAACTTCTAGAGGCATCCAATAGATAAGGAATCTTTCAAACCCCAATGGAAATTCGCTCAAATTCACCCAGTGCATGCCAAAGAGGGACCAAGTGCACTGCATAACACCCTCTCATTATATGGTTTGCATTACAACGCACCCTAATGAAGGCCTACCTACGCTGACCTTCTTAGAGGCAGTTTTTGGATGATTTTGGTCATGAAACTTATTGGCAAGCTACGCATTCTGATGGTTGACTTCTTTAGGGCATGCAACAACTGAATTAGGGTTTGATGGGCCCTAATAATACTAACCTATAGGTTGGGGTTGATGTGCCGAAATGGATCTGTAACAAGTACACACTAGGAGAACTTTGCTAGTTGGAAGGAATATAGAAAGATGATGAAATTAAGGTTTGGATATGCTAGTACTAGGATGACTGAGAATACAGTGGAAAGGATGTTCCTCACGAGAATTTGGCATGGTGGACTAGAGTTTGGGGAATTGAGCCACAACTAGAATGGGTGCATGTATTCTGTCATACCTTAGATACAATCCGACAAACTGACATTTGGAAACAAAGCTTTGCCATGGGACAGTCGAATGGGACATCTTAAGAGAAATTTTTTACTGATGTTGAGCTTTGAGGATGGGTTTGAATGTATTGATGAAGAGCTTTAGGAGATAAAAGCTGTTATTGTCAGGAAGCTTGAGGAACCAGTGGAATGGACTCAACCAGAGTGGAGTACACAACTGCATAATGCGCTAGAATGTTATAATGTGACTGCTGAGGAGGAAGAAGAATATCCACAAAATATTAACATTCCAGAATCAGAGGGACAACGTAAATTTGAGGGACCTCAGACAGAGAACCCTAATGTAACAGAACCACTGAAAACCTGACAAGTAAATATTGGATTTGACGCAGAGCCTAAGTTCGCAAAGATAGGAGACTATTGGGACGAAGATACAGTTGATAAAGTAGTTGAACTCAAGTGCGAATACCAAGATCTATTCCCAACAAAGTTTTTAGATCTGAAGGGTATTGTAGGAGATTTGGGCGTTATGAAAATTACTTTGAAACCTGATGCAAAGCTTGTCAAGTAGAGACCTTATCGGCTCAATCCAAAGTATAAAGAAAAGGTGCGCAAAGAATTTGATAAGATGCTGGAAGCCGATATTATTGAACTAGTAGAAGAATATGATTGGGTGAGCCCAATGGTGGTCCAGGAAAAGAAACGACAGGGTGAAATTAGAATATGCGTAGATCTGAGAAATTTAAATGATGCATGTGTGCATGATCCGTTCCCAATGCCGTTTACAGATGTAGTACTAGAGAATGTTGGCGGATACGAGACTTACTCATTCACCGATGGGTTCTTAAGCTACCATTAGATTAAGATAGCGTTGGAGGATCGCAGTAAGACTACCTTTGCGAATGAGTGGGGTTGCTTTCATTATATAGTGATGCCATTCATATTAAAGAACACACCTGCAATCTTCTCTAGGGTAGTAATCGCAGCATTCAAGGAATTTATTCATAAATTATTGGAGGTATAATTTGATGACTGGACTATCTTCGGATTGGTAAAGCGCCATGTTGCAACTTTGTGCCTCATGCTGGATACAAGTGGCATATACCATATCGTGTTGAACCTGAAGAAATGTATATTCTATATGCCTTTTGGGATTTTGCTTAGCCATGTTGTGTGTAAGCAAGGATTAATGGTGGATCCTACAAAGATAGCAGTAATCATGAATTTAGAAGCTCCTAAGAATGTTAAGCAGCATGTCCAACATTGGACCACACATGATACTATAGGAATTTTATCAAGTCTTATGCCTAGATAACCATGCCGATGGAGAAATTTTTAAAGAAGGATGCGACTTTCTATTGGGATGAGAAGTGTCAGCAAAGTCTCAATGTGTTAAAGGACAAGATGGTGATTGCACCCATCTTAGTATTTCTGGACTGGAAGAAATAATTCCATGTGCATGTAGATGCATCATGTATTGTGTGGGGTGTGGTATTGACCCAATCAGGCGAGGGTGTTATTGATCATCCAATGACCTTTGCAAGTAGGAAACTGGTGAAAGCTGAAAAGAACTATTCCACTACAGAGCGCAAAGGGTTGGTGATGGTCTACATGCTACAAAAGTTTTGACATTACTTGTTGGGCGCACATTTTAAAATGTGTACAGATCATTCCACACTGAAATACCTGGTTAATAAGCTTGTGTTGGGGGGGAATATTTGTAGGTGGTTGCTGCTATTTCGGGAGTATGATTTTGAAGTGATTGTGAAGCCCAGATGGTTGAATGCGGGACCAGATCACCTAAGACTATTCAAGACAAGTGAAGAACCAACTAATATAGATGAATGATTGTCAGATGCACAACTCTTTGTTGTTCATGTTGCTGATGATCATTTTGTACATATAATTCAGTTTCTAACTACTGGAACAACTCCAGAAGGGTATTCTACTCAACAAAAGAAGGAACTGGTGGTTCACACTACTAATTTCTCTATTATAGCAGGACACTTGTATAACATGGGGAATGATGAAATATTGCGCAAATATTTTCTGAAGTTTGAACGTGCTAGTATACTCGCCGAGGCCCATGGAGGAGTTGCGAGAGGACACTATGCAGGTAGAGCGACTGCGCAGAAGATTCTGCGTGCAGGGTTATGGTGGTTAACAGAGCATCAAGATTCTAAGGAATTTTGTAAAGCATGCGATGCTTGTCAAAGAACAGGAAAGCCTTCACGCAAAGATGAATTGCCCCTAAATGCTCAGGTTTCGCTACAAGTATTTGACAAATGGGAGATTGACTTTGTAGGTCCGATACAACGACCAGGAAGGAAGAGAGGCGCATGGTACATTATTACTGCGACAAAGTACTTAACCAAATGGGTAGAAGTGCAGCCAGTGAAGGATTGTATTACTGATACCACTGCGAAGTTCCTATTTGGATATGTATTAACACAGTTTGGGTGCCCTAAAGTGTTGATGAGTGATAGGGATACAAATTTCCTAAATGAAACAATCAACACGATGCTCGAATAATTCCAGGTAAACCATCATAAGATCCTTGATGAAATCAGGTACAAAGTCTAAGATACCACGACAGAAATGTGGCAACAGTTCGAGCAGTAATACATGTAGATGTTGGGGAGCGTCCAAAAGGAGATGTACGAGTTGCAGATTCAGACAAGCAGAATTCAGGCAAGTGTTGGACAAGCGAGTGGGGTTCAAGCGAGCCTACAGCAAGCGAGTGTGAGTGCCCTGGAACCAAAACAGACTCTGGACCTCAGATTCATTTCCTTTCTAGAAGGAACAATGAGCACCTAGTCAAAGGAAGACAACACCCTACTTGGAAGATCAAAGGAGTGGGTATGAATTTAGCCATGATGCCACTGCAAACCCTCCACATGCTTCAACCTAGGGTCTCACATGAGCTTCAGATGCGAGAAAAGCATGCGTTATTAGTGATAAGCGAAGTTAAAATGAACAATGAGTAGATCTTCGCTGAGAAGGTTCAGGATCTAAAGGAAAAATAAGATCTTGCAGCACGAAGCTAGAGCCTGGAAGCAACCATTACACAAGCATGTAACTTATTACCATAGCTACACATTCCAGAGGATGCGGTCGCGTCAGTAAAGGTTCAAAAATTAGTCGCTGCAATGCGACAGTCCAAGGAAGAGGTAGGCCGAGTTACTTTCAATTTTTAGATGAAGATCTCAGAACTACAATTGAAACTGTAGCCGACTACTCCACCAGAGGTCAAGGAGTAATGCAACACAGCCATAAGGGAACATATGGCTACCTTGGATAGTGCAGTATCAAGTTTCAATTCTATCTTTGAACATGCAATGGAGTTACAGACCACTTTGCAGGAGGACTCAAATTTGTAGAGATTGGGTACCGAGGTTAGAGAAGCATAGCATAAAGTCGATGAGATCAGGGAAACTGTGCACACATTGGCACCAATCTAGCGCTTTGCGTGCTTATAGGAAATGAAGATGCTATAGGCACAAGTTGAGGAGTTGCAGCACAAAGAATAGGTTTTGAAGGCTCGACTTCAACCATGGACAGAGGAAGCAAGCTAGGTTACTCTGGCTATCCAAGAGAAGTTGAAGATGTTTCAGCAGACACAGAGGACCATGCACCTCACAATGGAGGGGCCAACTACAGAGAAGTTGGTCGAAGAGGTGAAGCAGGCAGCAGTACAATGTAGAAATTCCCATTGTAGATCACCTAATAATGCAATATACTAAAGCAAAATACTAGATCTACTTCTACAATCAATCTTCGAGGAAGCTTAATCAATTTGAGCTAGATCAATCAGAACACATATAACATAGAAGAAGAAATCATACACATGAAACACAGAATAATACTCTGGGGAAAGCCTCAGCTGAAAACCCCAATCTATGTATTATCATACAAGTGGAAATATGTCTGGATTACACAAAGATTTAGCTCAAAAGCTATCCAGCTCTCAGTACAATCCCTCTGCTACTGCTCATAGACAGTCAAAGGCTTCTCACAAACCTTCTCCTCTGCCCTTCAAGCCTCCTATTTCCTTGTGCAGTTTTCCCTAGGTCCTCCAGCTATATCATGTGTGATTCTCACCTCACACACTGCTCTGACCTCTATAGTAACTGCACAAACCTGAAGGAGATAATTCCTTCTTCATGGATGAGTTTCCTATATAGGAAAAATCATCCAACTGATAGTACAATGTCCCTCCATCTGATCTCAACTGGGTCTCTGACTGAACTGAAATGCATGAGTTATTTATGAGAGAATATTCATTTATCTGAAGTGCTGCAGTTACATGCATGCATGCATTAACTAATTGAACTCACAATTAGTTCAACAAACTATTTGAACTAATCTAACTGGACTTGACTCAGTTAACTGAGCCAACTAATTAAAACTCAAATTACAACTCATCCTTATCTCTTTAACTGATGGATAAATTCCTCAATCAATGGGATAATTGTTGCATGTCCTCACATAGACTTCATGTTTGATTTTCTACAACTAATTAACTCATGATGAATTAATTAATTATTAATCAAACAACTGCTAAGATCAAATTCGAATTTTACTTCTCAATTTTAGTTTAGGGACTAACTAAAATTGGAATGTATCCCAAAATTCTATTTATAGCAATGTTATTTTTAACATTTCTACTTTATCATTCCTTATTGCTATATCCAACACTCGTACCTGAAATGCTATTTATAGCATTTCTATTTTTATCATTTATTGTTGTTATTTTCAACATACAGAGCATAACAGACCTTGAAGTACTGAAGATTGAGTTCAGTGAACTCCGCCACAAAGTGGAGAAGCCATCCAAGTTACTTGAGGGTGAGTCACCGTATTTGTGTGAGGGGCTTGTTGGGATCAGGTCCCTAGGGTCAATTTTTGACAGTTTTGTAATATTTTTTGTAAAAGAATGTAAAGTCTTCATGAAATAAGGAAGTGAATAGCGAAGCTAAGTAAGAGTCAAAGGAGCATTAGTCCCTTGTTTGGGTAGGTGATAGGTCAGTTTTGAGACTCACCCATGGGTCGCGGGCCATGGTATTGTAATGAAAAGGATATATATAGTTGAGTCATAGCAAGTCTAAATATCGAAATTAGATAGAGAATCATTACAAGGGAAAGGTTTTAAGGAAGGAAAAGTTTGTTTCTTGTACTTAGGCGAAAGGGGAAGGCTCTTGCAACTGAGTGCGTGGAAACCTTGGTAAGTTCGCAGTTGAGTGCGCGGGGCCCCACAGTTGAGTGCGCAGGGCAGAAAGAGTTTGTAACTGAATGCTAAATCTAATAAAGACTGTTTTGGATCAAATCTATTGCATATATGCCTTGTTCTTTGTTTCTTTTTAAGTTTATGCATCTTTGCTCAATGGTCTGATTTATATGACTTGATGCTTTATTTCTGCATGAAAAGGATAGATCTATAATTTTTATGTGCGATAAGAGTAATTAACTACCTACACAAAGTATTAGATAGATCTGCAGGAGTTAACCAATCAGAAAGTGTAGGTTTGCGTGAAGCCAAATCTAAGGTATAAAGGCTGCAAAATACCTAGTTTATTGAGCGAAAGTAGTAAATCTATCTCTTTTATGCATGATAAGTACAAGTAAACACCTTCGTCAAGGATTGAAGATGTGGTTGATAGAATTTGCAGTAGTTGATAGTCGAAAGGAATAGATCTGCACGAAGACAGTTCTAAGCTATCAGGCCCCCTTAAGCCAACAACCCTTTTTTATTTTTTCCAGATTTCTACTATCCAGATTTTAGTCATCAAATTTCCAATTACCATAGAGTCAATAACCATCTCGTCACAATTAATGAGGATTGTGATATGTAAGATGATATAGAAGGTTACGTTGATTTTGATGTAGAAGGTGGCACAAACGTGATGTGTAAGATGATATGGAAGATAATGTGGAAAGTGACATGGATGTGACATGGATTGTGACATATATGAGTATGATGTGGCATTTGACATCAATTTCTTCCATAAATTTCCCTTTTAAGATTTTCCATATTTTCACCAGCTACAAATGAAGGGCTATATAGCAAGGTTCCATATTCAGAGTTTTGGAAATCACCCAAATCTGAATATCCATAATTTCATAAAAGTCACGCATTAAAGAAGATTCAAATTTCCATACTTCTTGATATGGATAAACAAAGTACATACGAATCATCAAGGTCCCACCTCTAGGTTTTTCCCAAGATTAACGAAGGATTTGGCCTTGAATAATATGGTTTTTATGGCCATTGGCACAAAGGATATTCCAACCTTTATTCCCCTTTTTTCAACGTCAAGACATTTTAAGTTACTCACTTTGGATATAGAATTTTTTCAGTTTGAGATTTATTATAATTTTTGAATCTAAAACATCTAGCTTCTATTTAGTGATAGTAAAACATTGAACTTCTATTTAGCAACAAGAAAACATTTGCCTTCTGTTTAGCAATAGGAAAATATCCAGTTTATATATATATATATATATATATATATAGTGATGGTAAAACATCTGTCTTATGTTGAGTGACCAATCCCAAACATTCAATTTCCATTCAATGATGAGAAAGGATCATACAAGTGACACAATGGTGAAACGAAGGGAAATTTAGTGGTTTAAGTGGTAGGTCTAGAAATCTCAATTCTATCTATTGATAATAAGGTTGCAAAATGAAGAATTTTTTTATCAAACTAATTTGTAGGTAGCACCAAGGGAAAATATCTAAGTGTAGTAGAGTTTACACAAGGAAACAAATATATGAGCATGCATCATTTTTGTATTATAGCTTAGGAAAATTCTCTTGGAGAATATATGGGTTTTCATGTTATACAAGTAGTAGAAAAACATAGAAAGAGCAATTGGAAACAATAAGAAACCCTCAAGTTATTGAATATTGAACGATGATGATAGAAGAGTAGATCAATCTTAGAAAAGAGAAGGTGAAGAAGCCCTACATCTATAGCATATGGAATAATGAAGAGTGAGGAGAAAAATCTCAAAGAGAAGGCCCTAAGTGGATAAGAATGAGAGATACCAATATAATAGATTTAGAGAAATACCTAGGTGAGGTATTTTTAGGAGGGTGAAAAAGAATTACTAAGGGAGAAGATGCATAATGAGGCATGAAGTGAAGTAAAGGTGAGAAAAAAAATGTGAACACTATGAATATCAAAGGAAATGGATAGTGAGATGAAGGGCTCTGTGGGAGGATAATTCCATAGAAAGATGAAAGCAAATGCCAATGAGAAAAATTTAGCTGAGTTAAAAGAGATAAAGAATATTATGATTGAGATGCTACAATAACAAGAGAAAGAAATAACAACTCAAAGTTTTGGTTGGAAGCTAAAAAAGAGAGTAAATTGGACAAAAGTGTTACTAATGGCAAGGAAAATGAACATCTATAATAAAACAAAAAATAAAGTCAATAAAAGAATCAAATGCAAGAAAATGTATGGAAATTATTCTTTGAAGATAGATAAATAAATATTCATTTGTGAACCTAAGAAAGAATCGATGCTTGATGAAGAAGAAGTGAATGAGAGACAAGACTCAAAGTCTCATCGAAAGTTTATACCAACATAAGGAGGACATCTTAGAGGCATTAAGAGAGATGGAGGAGTATTGAGTTTCTTAAACTAATTACTTGTTCGAGTGTATATTTATAGGTTATAAAGAATATGGAAAGGAACAAAAACAAGAAGTTTTCAAAAAGGAGAAAGAGGAAGAATTGTGTTGTGAAGACAGGTAAGGAAAATGAATATCACGAACCTTGGATAAGCATGGAGGAGGACAGATCAAAGGGAATTTTCATTATTATAGAAGATGGAATCGAAGGCAATAAAAAGGTGACCTATTACTAAGTTTTATGGAGGTCAAAAGAAGTTTGCAAGATGAAAGGAAGGATATTTCAAATGAAAGCAACTCTTCATAAAGATAAAACATTGCATAAAAAGGCACACATACAAACATGAGAACCACTCCCAAGAGTTGGAACCTTTTATTTCAAAGTTTTGAGAGATTTGGCACTTCCAGGAATTTATGTTCCAAAAGCATCACGAGTAGTTTGGGAGATTCACAAGAGATTTTAGGCAAGGGGAACATTGCTTCCGATGTCATTCCCTTTAGTTTTCTTGAACCAATTTTGTTTTAGTTCATTTTTATTTTAGGTTATAATGCAACAATAATGTACCTAAGTGCACAAAATTCAAACTATGAGGATATACACAAGAAAAATACTCTTTTTTCTTAGCCTTTAAGTTTGATACTTTATCTACTTGACCTTCAAATTTGATTCTATATGAATTATCCAACCCAACACCCTATACTTGTGGATTATAAAGAGGACCCTAGGGAAGTACCCAAGAAAATCCCATCTATGAGGATGTGTGAGTTTTTTCTCCTTAGACAAAGTGATTATCTATATATTTTTCTGAAGTATGTAATAATTCTCTCTAACTCATTTCCATGGAAAACCCACCTTACCTAACCCAAAGAAAGTATTTTAGTTATTTATTTGTATTTTAAAAATTAGGTCTAACCTAATAATTTTCTACACAAGTATGTAGATCATTATGTTCTCTCATTAAACCAGACTTAGGCCAATCACAATATTCCAATAAAATATATCAAAAAATATTTCCTTATCCTTATGTTTATGGATTACATTTATCTCCTGAAGTTTAAGAATAAACCAAATTGAGTGAAACAAATTGATAAACCCATATTTTAAGAGGATATATAATATATCTCATGTATGTAACAACTAGGCTTATAATATAATGATTATTATGTAATAAATAATAATCATATAATAGTCATAAAACCATTGTTGTGTAAACCATTGTTGTGTAATACTTAATGCCTAATAATGGTAGGTCATGTCCTTTCCCAAAAACATGACCTATCACTCACCGAGTGCATTTATACACATATATTATACTCAATCAATTATGACTTTCATATATATCGAGAGAAAGAGATGAACACACACGCCCACGATAAGCAAGTTCTGTAATATGGGTTAATTTATGTATTCTTGAGATGAGAATTGAACTATGAGGCTCGCTTCAAAGAGGGTACATCCATATTTTAAAAGGATATTATATATATATATATATATATATATATATATATATATATATATATATAGTGTATATAAAAATTAGGTTTATAATATAGTGATTATTATGTAGTAAATAATAATCATATAATAATAGTTATAAAATCACTGTTGTGTAATACTTAAGGTCTAATAATGGTAGATCATGTCCTTTTTCAAAAACATGATCTATCACTCACCAAGTGTATTTATACACATCTATTATTATACTCAATCAATTGTGACTTTCATATATAAACACACAAAATAAATAAGTTCTTTAATATAAATTAATATAAAAAAATCCAAAATTTTTGTAGCAAAACATATATATATATAATACCAAGTGAAAAATTTAAAATGGAAATTTACAAATCTCTTTAAAAGTGCAAGTATATAGAATTACAAGGCAAGAAAAAAGTCAATAGTTGGCACAAGTAAAGTGAATGCCCATGTAGATGGTAAGAGAAGAGGTATATATATATAGTCGAAGAGGTAGACTATATATATAGTCTTATGTAGGATAAGTTTTATATATTTATAAGAAATTCTTCGTGGACAAATAAAAAATGGAATATAGATCTTTTTTATGTGGAGGACAAGTTTTAAAAGTATTCAAATAAAAGTGAATATATGAAAAGTGAAAAGATAAAATATGTGAAAGTATTTGAATTTTTACGGGATATATAATTAAGTTATAGTTTAAATATTCTATGTTTCAATTTTTTTGGGTAGTCAATTTTATCTAAAATTTTATAGGGCTTTGTTGGAATCACAAGTTTGAACTGTGAAATATGCTTAACATGAGTGCTCTATGGGTATTTTGGGGCATTGAATCTATTTATACATTCAAAAATATATTTTAAACAACATAAAACCATAGTTTCACCAAAAAGTGTATTATTCGATTTCTGTGAAGAAAAAAAAAATGTAAAAGAGATAGATTGTGTCTAAAATTAATGTTTTCACTTCAATAAAGAGAAGTAATGAAGAAAAAAAAATCCTAGAGTGAAGTTTGGATCATAAAAAATCAAAGGGACTATTCAAGGAAAGGATATTAACATTAATATTTGTCCACACAAAGAGGAAAATTATACTGATGTTAACTTCATGAATCAATTATTAGTTCTAGAGTCAAGTATATCTATAAAGGAATACATTAATGAAAAGAAGGAATTTAAAATTTAAAACTTATATCTATCAATGAAGAATTACTAATTTGTATCCCAATTCAATGTCACAAGTTTTTTTAGTTTTTTTACTATTGAGATAACTCTAAGTTTTCACTGGATGGAAACATTGCGGTCGTTCATTCTAAATATGAAAACAAATTTCTTGTTAATCTCCTATGAGGAAAAGAGGATAACACTACAAGTTGTCAAAGTGGAGTCATGCATAGAATTTTTGTCATTATAATATATAAACCATATATAAATTTTGACAATCCAATATGACAGGGAATCACAATGACAAGGTTATGATGATTTAAAAGGGATAAATAGAGTGAGAAAAACACTTATCAACAAAAATGCATAATTTGTGCACACTTCAAGGGAATTAAAGAAGTATGATAAAAAAAATTTCAAGTTTCAACAACAAATTAACAACACAAAAAATGCTCAAAAAGAGAAACTTTGGATATTAATTAAAAAATGTCAACTGAAAATGATAAAATTTCTCATTTGTTAAATCATAATAAAAATGAACTAGTAGAAATGAAGAAGATGAATGGAAAGAATAAGGAACAACAAAAATCCCAAGACAAGGATAAGGATAATGGTATTGACACTAATGCAATCATTGTGGAAAAGCCTAATGTTGTTATCAATGAAGTTGTATTAATGGAAAAGCCTCCAAAATTTGAAATTGAAGGTAAAGTAACTTTAATAGAAAGGATCAAAACTAAAAATTAGAGTTTTATTGCAAATGAAGTCTTATTAGTGAAATAGATTCCAACAAATAAGTTCAAGAAACAATTTAGTGATAAAGCAACATCCATAGACATAGTGAGCTTGACATACCATTGATCATCATTGGTGAAGTCATATGTTAGTTGAAGAATGTTGTCACACATGTAAATACAAAAATATTAGATATCTTTATCTCAACTCAAGTAAATCATGTCAATATTAAGACACATATTAAAAAGGAATGACTTATTAGGGTATCATATTGACACCTAAATCACATAATTCGTAGTATACAATAATTAAGTTACATACTAATATCCCATAGGACATAACCACATTTAATGGTGTTCTTACATATCGATACATTCAAATATTTATGCATCTTAAATTCAATAACAAACAAGATGGGCTGCGACGCAGCTAGTCCCTGCCATAATCCATAGTTGAACGACCAGCTTGGATGCAATGGGATGTAAGGGATTATGGCTGGTAGTGCTTCCTTTGGGGCCAATGCCTCTGCTGCTTCCTCTTGGCCCCTGCTGCTTCCTCTGGTGCGTCCTCCAGGGGACTCCAGTAAAACTAAGTCAACTGTAGCTCCAGCTGCCTCTGCCTACGCAGCTCTATCTGAGTTCATGTATTCCACCTACCATAACTGATTGCCGCCAACGATAATGATAGCACATAGGCATAGTGAGATGCTTTTAATATTGAATTTATAGGTTGAGAATGAGAACTTGCTGATATCATTAAATCAAGGGCAGCAGCACCCTCCACGTGTGCGTTCCCTATCGCCACGAGGGCCGTTGATAATAAAAATCTCATTTAAAAAGAATACAGTAAAAGCAAGTTAAAAACATATCTGTTGAGCCTGGGCCCTATGTTCGGCACAGATATAAAATTGTGAGAAGTGCAGTGTAATGAAAAAAGTTCATATAAGCAGCAAGACATTCAGAAAATATGGAATATGAAAGTATCCATCAGAGGATATGTAATAATTATGTGTGTATGTGAATTCACAAGCCGGTGCCGGTAATCAGACCCTACAAGCTGCGGTAATAGCATGATATTACTACAGAGAGCTGCATTAATCTAGATGTATATTTATA
Source organism: Pinus tabuliformis (assembly GCA_031772625.1). Taxonomy (NCBI): domain Eukaryota; kingdom Viridiplantae; phylum Streptophyta; class Pinopsida; order Pinales; family Pinaceae; genus Pinus; species Pinus tabuliformis. The sequence goes on along the minus strand of CM062811.1, from coordinate 476,507,934 downwards.
GTCTGCTTATCAAAAATTTGCCTTTTCGCACAGCTTTTCTTCAAAGAGAAATCTCTATTAACACGGGAAACTTAAGCTTTATCCCAACCGAGATTTCATAGGGCAATGGAAGACTTTGATAAATATTTAATAGCTAAAATAGGACAATTTGGTCGGCAAATTCCAGTACTGGGTCCCTTCATTTCTTATAATACTCGCTAAAGTACTATACACACCAACGAGTAGTAGGTGAACCAGTGAACTCCAAAAGAACTCACGAGTATGTGGAAAACGGAGGCCTTATCATCATCACGATCTTTAGTAGAAGGTTAGACAGTCCTCAAAGGTGGGGTGTTGCTGCGACCACGCTCCCTTGAAAACTGACTATTAAAATATTTAAGCAAGTCAAATTAGATATCGATAATAACGAATAGGGCGCCGTCCATTCGGTTGATAATAAAATCTAGCTACCTCAACAGTTTGACGGTTTGGAAGGTGGAGTTTCGGCTGCGCTGAGACCCTCTAACAACAAGTCAAATGCATGCGCGCTTTACTGGCCCTTCGATTTCAACCTAACTACCCATATGTACATATTGTATTTCACCTAATATTTTTTTTTATAGCTATAAATATACTTCTATTCGCATTTACTCAGGGTTTCGGTCCAGAAACCTTGTTCAGGTACAGCGAGCGAGCATGCAAGGAGACAATTGCCAGGAAAGCTAACAAAGAAGCAGAAGCGTGGTGTGCCAGGTATGTTTACATGTTACAGAGAATTTAATTATATTCCTTCTGTAATTTCATAATTACTGCAAAGTTTGTAGAAAATAAAAATTGTTTTCCAGTTGCCGACCATTGATTTATGGAAACGGAGACAACGCTTTATCAAGTCATATTATAAGTCATATTCAAGTACACAGGTAATAAAAACCTCACTTAAAAAGATTACTCGAAAAGCAAGTTAAAAACATGTCTGTTGAGCCTCGCCCCGTGTTCAGCACAGATATAACACGTGGCTTGCATGCTCGCAACTTTATTGTAACAATCCAAAACATCTGTCTTCGGTCACTATTACAGATCTCCATGAAGATGACATCCGATCCAGATTAAATGCATGAATGCTAATTATCCAGAGTTGAAGTTTCCACAAATACAGGCCCACCCTTGGCAGAAGGTTGCTATTGGCAACTGTTATATCTCCAATTTACTCCTTTCGCATCACTGTAGAAAGTGACGTGTTTGTTTTCTCAGCTTTTCCACAGGCGAGCACCTGCAGAGGCGATAGATCTTCTCTGAAGAATTCTCCAGTACTCACCGAGTCTTCGCTGCACTGCTGTAAGTTAGATACATTTGTACATAGCTTGGTCTAGAGCTAAATTGCTAATTGATACTTGCATTCATATTTCTTTTCTATTCTATAAGTTACAAAGAAAAAACTCGAATAGACAGAGTCGATTAACCATTTAGAATAACATATGTTGAACCACAATCATGTAAAATCAGTGCGAGCCAAACTGTAAGGGAATTATGTAATGATAAAAATTTCCTGTAAAGAAGAATTTACCTTGCCATAATAAAAATGGTTATGTATTTATTATTTGACTGTAACATTGGTTAGTTCGAGACGACACAGAGGTGTGCTCCCAAAAAAGCCATACATTAATGAAAATACCAATCCTGTAGGGATGGAATTGATAAAAGAAAAACCCAGAAATTACAATCAAAACTGCTCATTGAAACCCCAAATCTTTAACACGAAATTTATATCTTTAAGTTCTGAATAATAAGATCGTATTCATGCTAAGGATGCTCAAAAGTGGTCAAGCCATTGTATAATAATGAAGTAACATATCTATTCACTACTAGGACTGCAATATTAATAGTAACTAAGTTACAAGATGTAAACCCTATGCGGAAAAAACCTTAAATACATTCTGGATTTAATAAATCTAATTAAAGACTACGGGAACAACAGTTCCTCCAACCCTCAGTAAAATCGATCAAACCCTCAATAGCTAAGTCTTGAGAACTATTTAGGCTTTTCCAAGGGAGCCTGGAATGGTGAATGAGTCAAATGTTGGAACCAGAAGTTCGTTCCACAACGGAAGTTGCGACCTACATTCAAGTAAACAAACATTATCACTGGAATGAAATAATACCCACATAGGAAAAAGGAAAAATTGTTACCGTGACTACAAGGAAGGCGATACCTTGAGGGAGTGACTTACCCGTTGGCAGCCACCGGGACTGGAGAAACCCCATTTTGTTGGGTGAATAAGCCTGCATGCATAGCCAAATTTAGAGACCTAAATGTGAAACGATTATTGTAAATAGAGTACAGAATGGAGGATAATTCAACGGTAAGTTTTATACCTTGTCTTCTGTGGTACTGGTGCAGGTGCAGATGAAAGCAGCTGAACCAGCGCTCTCTCCATTTCTGCTCACCAAGAACGACATGAGAGCCGCAGTGCAGATGAAAGGAGCTGAACCAGCGCTCTCTCCATTTCTGCTCACCAAGAACGACATGAGAGCCGCAACAGCCCTGTAATGAATTTGGGAAAAATGGTTAAACTTACGAATATTAATTAACAGTCAATACTGAAAGCGTTTTAAGGGAGAGTCCACCTGCTCTGAGGGACTAATGGTAGCGGTGAAATCCAGTCGCGATAGCTTAGAGGTTGCAGGAATAAGCTTTGGATTCAAGCTGTGGACGATGATAGCTTAGAGGTTGCAGGAATAAGCTTTGGATTCAAGCTGTGGACGATGAACCAAATGTAAAGCACGAGTAAGAGGCAAGAAATACAGCATCTGTTCTGCATGCAGAGTGACACGTTCAGCCTCCTCAGATAGCTCAAAGAACAAGCAACTTAGGATATGTACCCATTCGCACTTAACAGTAAAAATTAAGGAATTAATGTCAGCATTAAATCGAAACCGCAAACCGTCAAGGCCAGTTGATTGTGGGTAAGTAGCAGTTTAAGATATGGTCCGGCCTCTTCCGCCTCGGGAAGAGGCCAAATAAGATGGCCAACAGAAGTTGAAGTGCAAACTTTATGATATAACTAAAAATACCACTAAAAAACCCGGCGATTTAATGTTATCTGCCCTCCGAACGGTTACTATAGTCCCTGCCGGATGCCAGATGGCAGGGACTAATAAGATCAAAATTTGAATCTCGTCATTAGAGAGTACTAAAAAGAATCCACCTTGGATGGATTTATAATTTTTTGATGCGAAAATATTTTTCAAGGCTTCAAAGCTCTCATTAACTTGTGTCCTCAAATTTATTGAGTACGTGAAAGTTATAAGAATATGGTTCATTTTTTCTGGAATTTTTTTTCCTTTCCTATGCTTTATGTATAGATCATTTTTAAGGTGAGGAGATTTGTAATATACCCATGGGGGTTTCACCCAATGAACCTCTCATATAGCATGTGTGTTAATGGCATACTAAACAATACCCTTAATTTAATTACATATTGGAAAATACCTATAAAATCTACTTTATATAACCCCCTATCAATATGAACCCCCAATTTAAAGAGCCCCTACTTTTACTAGATATTGTAAGTATCCATTTTTTCATTAACTTTTTTTATACCCCTTTATATTTTTCATTAAATTTGAACTACATTTGGTTTGGGGAGCTTTGCAGTGTCAGGGGGAGTTTATGGGAGGTTTTACAATCTTGACCTTAGGTTCTAATTTTTTATCACTATCTTCAGTCTATGCCATTGAACCATCATGCCTGAGGTGGATCTACACTCACTTGGATGATGACCTGTGATATGTGGCATTCATTTTCCTATGGTAAGTAGTTTTTTAAGCATATCAATCTTTAATACTTACACTTGATATTCAATATCTTACAGGTTCCATAATGGAGAAGAGGCAAGTGAAATTTGGCTCGGAAAATCCACTTCACGTTTCCATATTTGTATCACAATAGGAAATCAATGCAAATGCCTCTAATCCATTGATCCATCCTCATGATCTGAAATCTAATCCATCACCTTTTCATCATGAGGGAAATTTTCCTACCTCATTTTCTAATCCCATTTTGTTGGAAGGCTTTTAGAGCACTACTACTTCTTGACTAGAGCTTGGTTCGCACAACACAGGTTCTATTCTCCATTCTAGAAAATCCCTAAAAACTCATCGTGAAAAGTCTATAATGGTCATAGGTGACAACACTCCTCTCTTAGACATACCTATTTTTTAGGAGATGGATTTGGCGGGACATTTTGTAGGTAAGATGGCTATTCCACCAACTCTCGAGCACTTGTTATAGTCAAATTGGACACCATTGTTGGTTGCCACTCCTAAATTCCATGTAATGATTTGTTGTTGGTTTTGTGTGATTTTATCTTCTGTGTAGGAGGTCAATATTCTTTTATCTAGGGATTTGTCCTAGGGGATTTACATTCTCTCAATCCAAAGCTAACACTTTTATTTTTAAGCAGCCCGTCAACTGAACATAACACAAAAGTTATGGGATATTTTGCTTGAACTTCCATTGACTTTTTTGGAATCCTTTGATTCTGGATGAAATTGGAAATCCCATTGGTTGGTTTGTCAAAATTGAAGAGGATTGTTTCTTGAAGCATGACAAAAGATTTACATGGATACAAGCATAGGGTAATATGAAGGAAGGTTTGCTTGAGGACATTAAGTTATGCAATCAAGGGAGAACATGGATTCAACAAATTTACTATTGGCAACTGCCATTCAGGTGTTATGCCTATCATAAGGTATGCCATTTAGTTGATTCTTTTGTATATAATGTCAATAAAACTCAACCTATGAGGAATAAATGGGTTAAGAATAATACACATATTTCTCCTAAAAATAAAGGAAATTCAATGGAATGGAAAGACATATGTTAGTCTGGTCATTGAGATTCTAATTGTAGAGGAACATAATATTGATTCCCATGTGAAGGTTTTGGGTATGCATTTTCTGAACTCTCATATTCATCCTACTTTAGAAATTAAAACTAATGTGGGGAATTATAAGGAAAATAATTTGTTCTCTAACGAAGATTTGATTGTTTTTTGGTAGCTTCAAAGTCTCCTCTAACTACAAAAGTAGTTTCTTTGTCTAGGTCTCCCATCATTCAATCGAATCTGGATATCCTTCCACCTCTGGTCCACTACTATTATTCGTCATCCCTTACGTCAGGTCCTTCCATGTGAGCCCCCACTTTTATTCCTCCCATGAATCTTTCATCTCTGTCCTCGTCGAACTCTTCCCATGATGGGAAGAGATCTTATACCCATTGGTTATGCATGGATCATAATGATGATGCTCCAATCTATGGAGGTTTTTCCTTAGGCTCTCTCTCCATTGGACATGCTAGTAGGAAATCTAACCTTTCTAAAGATCAAAGTAAGGCTAAAGAGGATATACAGAAAGGAAATTAAACCACGATTTACAAAGAACTTAGAGTGGGTTGTCAATGAATATTTAACCATTAAATCTAAGGGGTTCGGGGGCACTCCCAAAATACTTACCCCCAAGAGGCTTATTCATAACAATAAGCCTAATATCATAATGATCAAGAAACAATGAATAATGGTGATAAAGATAAGGGAATTATGGCTCCATGGATTTGTATTTGGTCTTTTATGGTTATCAATTCACTATGACATTCTAAGGGTTTAATGATAGCTTGGAACTCTTCTTTCATTCTTCACTCATCGACAATTATGTCGTGCTACATATGCATGGATATGGAGGCTCTCAAATTAGGTATTAATATTCACATTGTGAATGTATATGACCCTTATGTGGATTGAAAATCCTTTTGGGACAACGTAATTGTCGCCATAGTTATCAACATTCATCCCATTATATTAGGTGATGACATGAATTTCATAACCATGATTAGGGAGGTGTCAAGAAACACAACCAAAAGAGATCCATTGGAAGAATAATTCTCTTATTTTGGTAGCTCTTCTAATCTCACTGATATGGAACCTGTCACTCTCACTCCTACGTGGAGGAATTCTAGGTCCAATGGGGAAACAATAGAAAAAATAATTGATCGATTTCTTATTTATAGTTTTTTTCTTCTCCATTGACATCAAAATGGAAACCTGGGTTGAATATGACGATATTTCAGATCATTGTCCGATACTCCTGGAAATGGCTAAAATCGATTTAAAATATCCCATTCCATTTTCAACCATACATGGCTTAGAGAAGAGGAGTATATTAAAATGATTGAAACCTCATTAGTTCCCCTTAGCTCGAATCACCCTAGTACCTTTATGTATCAAATGTGAGAAAACATAAAGATGGTAAGAAATAAATCTGGAATTTGTTCTTAGTATCAAGCAAAGTAGGAGGCTACTAAAGGAGATAGAATATAAAATTCATGACATATACTCCTCGAATGATCTGGAGGATCGAAAAGATGCTCAAAGTTCCAGAAAATGCTCAAAAATAAAAGTTCTCAAATGTAATTAAAACCAAGCTCAATGTGTAGTGCTCACCACTCTTATTCCAATTCAACTTGAATGGGCAAAAATAGACATCGTTTGCAAAATTTATGCAAGGTCAAAGTTCACGTCAACCAAAGCAAAAAGTCAAAGGTCAACAAGTCAATGCTTGTGGTTCCAAATCTAGGTTTCAAGGTCATAGTTCCAGCTAACATGTGGTGCAACCAGAGCTTGACAAGTGTCATTGTGCAGTTGGTGGACGTTTACCAACATAATGGAGCCATGTGGCCCAATGCGAGGGCACCACGTGGCCCAATCCAAGGAAACCAAGTGGCCTTGTTTTAGACGTTGAAATTTTGGATTAGAGGTCTGATGGATTCGACCTCCTGACCTGATCCAGGTGGATATTGGTGGCCACCCACCAATTCCACTTCGAATCCCACCATTGCTTCTTTCAGTTTTTCAGTTTCCTTAATTGTAGCATAGTTTACTATTTTTAGTAGTTTTTCGGGTCTTAAACTTCCAGAGCTGTTTTGAGGCCCTAAACGATGTTCTTTTGGAAATCTACCATCAACGATTTTGTATCGAAAATCATCCTTCCTGTCGTAGTCCTCAGAGAGATATTTCCAATAGGCTATCATGCACGTCAAACGGAGACAATATGACCAAGTCACGACCCTAGGAAATTGGCTGTCCAACTCACCCCAACGGGGCTCATAAACTCTTGGTGTTACATCTCCTCGGGTTAGGGTTTTGGTTGTTTAGGGTTTTCTCTTATTGTTCAATAATAAAAAGGCTCTTGAGCCTCATTGTAGTTCAGTTCAGAGGCATGTAGCCGCCACATCTCTTCTCAGAGATAAGCTACAATCGCCCTAGCTAGTGTATTTCCATTTATGTGTCTAAGCATATTTCAGTATTTTACATTAATGAAATGAAGTATTATTTCCGCTGCATATATGTCTTTATGGTTATCTCTATAATTTGTTGCATTCTTGTTTAAATCTAGATCAGTGGTATCAGAGCGGTCTACTTTTTTTCTCTATTTTTCTTTGCATGTCCCCAACGAGGTTGGGATATGAGTTAAGGCTTGAATTGGTTGAACCTTTGCAAGACCAGCCTCGCAAATCCCGACGGCCTCCCATGGCAGATTAAAAGAAAGACGAGGGGGTAGGAGATCCTATCAAAATCTTGCTCGAAGAATCCCTCGAGCGACAAAGGAACGCGATGATGGACAACTTTGCCCAGATCCTTCAGTGACTACCCAGGGGCGATGCATCGGCTTCCAACAGCTACTCTAGAAACACCACACCATTTAAAGTACAAGTTAATTTTGAAATCCCCATATTTGAGGGTTAGATAGACACAAATGTCATCGATAAATGGTTAAATCTGCTAGAGGGTTATTTTTTTGTTCATGATTTTTCTAGTCAGGAAAAGATTATTTTATCTCTTCTCAAATTAGCCCCCCACATCAAGCACTGGTGGGAAACCTACTGTGAGCAGAAGGACAAAAGTATAGGCTCACTATTTTTGGCCGCACCCACTTGGAATTCATTCCGAGATGCCATCAAGGAGCAGTACTACCCTGTCGGAAGCTATGAGGATCAATACATAAAGTGGACCATGCTGCGGCAGGGTAGGGACCAAGACGTGCCGGAGTTTACCAATATTTTCCATACCCTTCGCACAAAGTTGGGTATCAAGGATTCGAAGCAACATTTGGTACTCAAATACTGTGGCTGCCTACAAAAGTACATCTAGGAATAAATAGAATTCTTGAACAGCTCCTCGCTCGGCATGGCATACCGATATGCTGTCAAGGTCAAGAAAAAGTTTAAACAGAAGAAGCGAGACTTTGGATCTGCGAATCCAAAGCAAGGGAAAGGTGCCCCCAAACCACATAAAAAAGGACAAAGCCAAGGCGGGTGGCCCAAGACAACCCGCCAAAAGATGCAAGCAAAGAACAGCGGCGTGAAGACGAAAAAGGACACGAGAAAGTGGTGTGAGTTCCATAAGAGCTCCACTCACAACACAAGTGAGTGTCGAGCCAAGAAATCACTAGTGGCCGAGCTAAAGGTTTCAGAATCATATGCATGTTCCGACTCTGAGTCAGCACCCGATAAGGGGAATGACAAAGGGAAGCAGATTATGGATGCGGAGCCCAATGCCATCATTTCCACCACAAAGATCTAGAAGGAAGAACCCGAATATCTAGAGGAGGAGGAGCATCTCTTCCACCTCTAGATGTGGGTAAAGGGCTCCCCGCTACAGTCCATTGTCGACAGTGGGAGCCAAAAGAACCTCATTTCGGTAGAGGTCGTGAAGCGGCTAGGCTTATTGACCATAGCACATCCACAACCGTACACCATCGAGTGGATTCACCAAGGACGGGATCTTGCGTGAGCCAGCAATTTCGCCTTCCATACAACATCAAGCCCTTCACGGATGAGATATTGTGTGAAATTGCTCCCCTTGAAGTTTGTGATGTATTATTAGGACAACCATACTTGTGGAAGCGACATGCTGTGTATGAATCAAGGCCTCGTGCTGTCATTGTTACTTTTGGAAATAAGTTGTACATGATACTAGAGGTAGCACCGCCTACCGCCATCTCTTTGGTTACTGCAAAACAATGTTGTAAGCTCATTTCCAAAACCAGGAAATTTGTTTTCTTGATGATATGCCCTCAAGGAAAGAAGAAGACAGTGGCCACAACCTCCAGACAGGGCCCCTCCGCACAAAAACTACAGATGGACAAGGTCATGGAGGAGTACGAGGACATCTTCACCTCCCCGCAGGGGTTCCTCTGCACTTTCAGGTCAAGCACTCCATCGATCTGACCCCAAGTGCACTGCTGCCCAATGGACCAATCTATCAACACTCCATTTTGGAGAATGATGAAATCAAGAGGTAGATTCAGGAGCTGCTGCAAAAAGGTCATGTCCATCCGAGTTCATCACCCTATGGGAGCCCAATCATGTTGGTACAGAATAAGGATGGGACTTGGAGACTCTGTATTGACTATCGGGCGCTGAACAAGATCACTATCCATAATAGGTACCCAATCCCACAGATTGATGACCTTCTGGACCAACTAAAGGGGGGAAAAATATTTTAGCAAGATCGATTTGAAGTCAAGATATCACTAGGTACCAATCGAACACTCTGATGTGGGGAAGACTGCCTTCAAAGCCAAGGAGGGCCTTTCAAATGGTTGGTTATGCCTTTCGGATTGACGAATGCTCCTGCAACCTTCATGAGGCTAATGGATGACATATTGTGGCCATTCACCAACTCATTTGTTGTGGTATACTTGGATGACATCCTGATCTTTAGCCAAAGTTGGGAAGAGCACCTCCACCACATCCAACAAGTTCTCCAAATACTACGGCAACACAAGTTATGTGCCAATTCAGAGATATGCACTTTTGGCATGACCAAGGTTCAATATCTGGGATACATTATTGATGAACAGGGGGTGCATGTGGATCCAGCCAAGATCCAAGTCATTCGATATTGGCCATCTCCAACCACTCTGACAGAGCTCAGCATCTTTCTATGTCTTGCCAACTTCCACCGCAGGTTCGTGTTGGGACTTTCTCATATCACTTGGCCCTTGAGTGAAGTCACCAAGGGAGGAGCAAAAGAAAAATTCTTTTGGTCTAAATTTCAACAAAAGGCATTCACAGAGTTGAAAGATTGCCTCTTCTCGACACCAGTGCTCGCATTACCAGACTGGCAACAACCATTTGAGGTCGAGACAAATGCCTCTGACTATGTTATTGGGGCAGTCCTTACTCAACATGGGAATCCAGTGGCATATCACAGTGAGACACTTTCAGACACAGTCTGGAAGTATCCCACTTATGACAAAGAGATGTATTCCATTGTGCAGGCCTACTGACAATGGAAGCATTACATTTTGGGGAAGGAAACGGTCATCCACGCAGACCACCAACCCCTGCAGTTCATACAGACCCAAGGGAAATTGCAAAATTATCGCCATCAGAAGTGGTCCACACACATGCAACAGTTCCATTTGAATATCAACTATAAGAAGGGTAGCACCAATAATGTTGCAGATTGCCTCAAACTACCACTGATCATGGCATTAACCACCGTGCTCAACTCTTATGGGAATGAGACTTCTGATTATCCACTTCTCTACAAAATCGACCCAAAATTCAGCCACACATACCAGACACTCTTGGAGGGTCAACATGTTCCAGATTTTCACCTCCAGGATGCCCTATTATGCCACCTGGGTCACCTTTGTGTTCCTTCAAGCGAGCATGCCAAGATGATTTGGGAAGCACACTACAGTTGGGCTACTAGGCATTTCGGGGTCGAGAAAATGGTGGCAGTACTGTAGAAGTATTTCTATTGGCCGAATCTTCGACAGGATGTCAAGAAGTACATCAGATCATGCACTGTCTGTGCCATTGCCAAACCGACCTTCAAGAAGAAAGGCCTCTATACCCCGATGCCTACCCCTAGTCGACCTTGGGAATCCATCTCCATGGATTACATGTTAGGCATTCCTTCCACTAAGAATGGAAATGATTGTGTTTTTGTGGTCATCGATAGGTTCTCGAAGATGGCTATTATGGCGGCTTGCAAGAAGAATATCACAGCCGAAGCCACTGCTAAACTCTTCTTTGAATGAGTGTGGGTACACTTTGGGATCCCACAGCCTATCATCTTAGATCGAGATAGCAGGTTCCTTAGTACATTTTGGTCCAGTCTCTGGTCGATGTTGGACACCAAACTAACTAAGTCCACAGCCTTCCATCCTCAAACTGATGGCCAAACAGAGGTTGTCAACAGCATGATCATACACATTTTTTGCATGTACAACTCAAAGCATCCATGCACATGGGACGAGAGCCTCCCCTATGTTCAGCATAGCTACAACTGGGCTCTCCACAGCTCGACTGACCATAACCCTTTTCAGGTGGGCTTGGGATTCCAGCCACTATGTCCCATTGATGTGGCCATGCCATTTGCAACTACTCACGTAGATTCGGCTCATGTCCAGTCTGAAACAGATAAGGAAAACAGCTTCATTGAGCACATCAAACATATTCACCAACAGGTCCATGACATTCTGGAGAAATCAAATGTCAAGTACAAGCAGTGACATGATCAACATCGGGTGCCACACAAGTTTCAGGTGGGTGACAAAGTCTGGTTGCATTTGCAAAAGGAATGCCTTACCAAAGCCTATCGGAAACTCAGACCACTCTGATATGGTCCTTATTTGAGCTCAGAATTCCCCCATTCCTTGGCCTGCACCCAGTGTTCAATGTGGACCGCCTTTAGCCATACTTTCCACCATTACTAGACACATCCAATATTACAGAACAACTCACACCCACAGAGTTAAATCCAGATTGCGTGGAACAAGCTGCAACTGATCAGATCATGGACACATAGATCAAGAACACTTGCCAGCAGAATATCCAATTGTATCAAGTTGTCAAAGCAAGCCAACTCCTTCACCAAGGCAAGTGGCTCACTAAGGACCAAGTTCAATAGAAGTTTCCTCATCTCATGGAGGAACTCAATGCAATGAGGACCATTTCTTCCTGAGGGGGGAGGAATGATCCAGGTGGATATTGGTGGCCACCCACAAATTCCACTTGGAACCCCACTATTGCTTCTTTCAGTTTTTCAGTTTCCTTAATTGTAGCACAGTTTATTGTTTTTATCATTTTTTCGGGTCCTAAACTTCTGGAGCTGTTTTGAGGCCCTAAACGACGTTTTTTTGGAAATCTACTACCAACGATTTTCCATCTAAAATTGTGCTTTCCGTCGTAGTCCTCGGAGATATCTTTCCAACGGGCTATCATCCGCGTCAAATGGAGATAATATGACCAAGTCACAACCCCGGGAAGTTGGCTGTCCAACTCACCCCAATGGGCCTATAAACTCTTGGTGTTACATCTCCTCAAGTTAGGGTTTTGGTTGTTTTGGGTTTGCTCTTATTGTTCAATAATAAAAAGGCTCTTGAGCCTCATTGTAGTTTAGTTCAGAGGCATGTAGTCGCCACATCTCTTCTCAGAGATAAGCTACCATCACCCTAGCTGGTGTATTTCCATTTCTGTTTGTAAGCATATTTCAGTATTTTACATTAATGAAATGAAGTATTATTTCCGCTGCATCTCTGTCTTTATGGTCATCTCTGTAATTTGTTGCATTCCTATTTAAATCTGGATCATGAACTGTCAAATAAAACTTCTCCAAATCACCATTCAGGCAACATTAGTTCTTGTGATATGATTGTTGGCATTATGATGCATGTGTTGTACTTGATGGCAACCCACTTGTAGCAAAAAAACTCACTTGTATATGGTAACTAGTTGAATCTATAGAAGAGATATCAGATGTGACAGAATGCATGGCAGTTGTGTTTACCGATGTGAAAAAATGCAAGGAAATTCAAAGGAATCAATTCAAAAGTAATGTACAATGGCAACTCTCTTAGATGACAATTCATAGTGCATCAAGTTAACAACAAAGGATTATAGATCAGACTACAAAGGATGAAGAAAGAGAGGTATACGCAGGTTCACCTCATCCAAGCTGCTTATACACGAAGGTTTATTGAACAAAAGGAGCATATACGTACACACGAACTTTCACAGAAGGGAAAGTGTGTATATATTGGAAAAAACAAAGCTTTTGGTCTAAGGTATTTGACCCAAGGTAATTGGTCCGAGGTATTGACCCTAGGTATTTGGTCCAAGGTATTGGTCCTAAGTAGTTTTGGTCCATGGTATTGAGAAAGGCCTAAAACTATATAAGGAGAAGAAGATCATTAGGCCAGGAGTGCAAGGATTTGAATATCTTATGAATTGTTGGATCATAAATGCAGGTTAATGAGCTTCTGATGGGTTGCTATATTTGATCTAAGGATGCACCTATATGGATGATAAAGGTTGATGGACCAGGATCATAAGGGCTTAAGAGTATTATCGTTATGTGGTTTGATCTTGAACAATCTAGATCCGAATACTGACGCATGTTTTATTCCGTAAATGTGATGATCTAGCTATGACTAAAATTTGGAATAGTTGTGATGTTTTAAGTTAGCATTTACAGATCTGTACGTAGGTTCGCTTTAGTAAAAGAGCATATACACACTGGTTCAGCATATCGAAATAGTGTATACATCATAAATTTGAATTTGCAGCTCTGTACGCTGCTTCCCTTTGGTAAAAGTGCATATGCACGTTGGTTCGACACATGGAAGTAGCGTATAACTTATGAAGTATGATGTTTAAAGTTTCAGTTGTCTTTGTAGGTTGTTGAAGAGTTCTAGGTTATGCTTTGTGTTCTGGTGACTATATTCTAGTGACAGTGTTCTGAATGATCAGATTGATTGATTGTGATTTTCTTTAGTGATGATGGGTTGTCAAGTGATTAATTGATTCAGTTGTGGTTGATTTAGAAAGTGATGATTGGGTTTCAGTGATTGATTGATGTGTATGCATTTGATGGTTGTATTGCAGTTATGATTTTCTAAGTTTCAATGTTGTTGATGGGTCCAATATGAAAATTGGATGAAACGTGGCCTTCAGATTGTGGTGTTGTGTTGCAAGAGTATCCAGTCTGAACATTCATGAAACATGGTACCTGGAGGAAGAAAGAAGGTCGTAGCCTTCTGTAGGTCAGTGCCTACGTACTAGTAAACATATTAGCTAGTACAAGAGCTAGGGGTTTGTAGCTCCCTTCCAGTGGAAGCTGGAGAACGAGAGAAGGTTGTAACCTTTTGCAGGTAGAATCCTGCATACTGGTATGAGTCTGCACCAGTAAAATGTTGTAAATATATTTTCTTATTATTAAAAGAAGACAGAGACGACAACAACAGGCGGTTTTCACCCACATTAGGTTTCCACCTTAAATCTTGGTGTTCACGTGTGTTTCTTATGTGTGATGGTTCATTATGTTATTAACTACACATGGTTACTGTTTAATGTTTAATAAAGTACTTATGCACAGATTAAAGATCGACATATGATGAATTAACTGAATCATAAGTTCACTAGCTATACGTTGGTTTCCTTAAGAACAGTTGCGTGCACATGCGAGTTCCCTTCACTGAAGTAGCATATATAAATCTGATTATGGAAATGGAAAACATATTGATTTGCTAATACTGATTCACCCCCCCTCTAAGTATTATTTCCGACAATTGGTATCAGAGCAGGTCCTTTGGCAGAAGCTCGATCGTATGAAGGAGATCTGTAGAAACAATGGGAAAGAAGAAAGCACCTCAAAAGAAGAAGGCATCTCAAAGGAACTATGACAGTGGGAGAGTCGATTGGGGATTATGTGGAAGCAACTGCTCAGATTCAGAATCACCTTAGAATGAATATGAACAAGCAAAAGAACTATCAGGTATGAACTTTTTATCCTCTGGTGATACATTTCTCTGTCCATTTGAAGATGATGAAAGTGATAGCGAAACAATTCAATTTGCTCTTATGGGTGAAAGAGAAAGATATCAAATAGAGGCAGAATTTAAAAAACTCACAGACAAGATTAGAGATCAACAAGATCTATTGGACAAAAGGGAGTGTGCCTCCAAAGAAGAAGCTACCAGACTAAAAGCTCAACTGGAGGAAGGAAAAAAAGTAAGGAAGCAGTACAAGGAAAAGAAAGATCAATGTCAAAAGCTGCAAGATGAAGTGACATCATTAAGAAATGAAGTAAATAAAAGGAGCACAACAATCAAGAAACTTAAAGATAGATCCAGTTACTATGAAGGTCTTGAAGCTAAGATCCTCTCTCTAAAACAAGATGTTGAAAAATCAAATAAGCAGAATGAATAACTACTCCAAGCTCTTGAAGAACAAGAAAATGAAGTTCTCGAATTAAGGCAATAAGTGGAAGAAGGAAAAAAAGCTGAAGAAATCATGAAGAAGCAATATCTTGAAAAGGAAGTGAAATATCAAGTTGAGGTAAATATGGTAAAAGGTAAATTAGAAGAAAAGAATAATCTTTTATGATTTCAAGATAGTACTAATATTTTGGATGATATTCTTAGTAGTCAAAGGTCTCCTGCCATCAAATCTGGTCTTGGTTTTCATGAATGTGTTGAAGGTGAGTCTAGCTCACAAGCTGAGGCAAGGAACTCTAATCCAAAATCTGAAATGCTCAACAAGGAGATTAGAGGTCAACCCCATCAACAACCAAGGAAAGAAAATCTTCAAAGAAAATCTTTTACTCCTAACTGTGGAAGTGATAGTCAGTTATTTCCTCAAATGAATAATGTTGAATGTTTTATATTTCATAATCTTGGACATGTTGCAGTGAGATGCGGAAGTAGAATGGTTCAATACCATCACACAGAAAGATCATCAGCTTCTAGGTACTTTAAGGGATATTGTTTTTCTTGCAATATGTTTGGTCACAAAGCCATTGACTACTATAGAAGAAATATGAAACATGTAAGATGTTATACATGTAACAAGTTTGAACATATAGCAAAGGAATGCAGGACAAAATTTCAGACACCATACCAAAAGGAGAAAACATCATCATCGAAGATATGGAAGAAGAAGTAAGTATAGTCAGAAAAATGTGGCATGGCACAGTGTACAAACATAACAAACTCAGGGTGAGCTGAAAGTGTGAAACTTCAATGTTCTAACTCTCATACGCAAGTTCCATGAATACAAGTCATGTATATACGCGAGTTCAAAGCTACACGATCGTGTATATGTTGGTCTGAGGAAAAATGCAGTGGGACAGACTCAGAAAAACTGATTTAATATGATTCAGACAATTATCGTTATCTTTTCTATTGTGGTGATAGATGACTCCAGTCTGTGGATGTTATTTAGAAGTGCTTTTGATCCTCACAAGTTGTTGATAACTTGATGTATATCTTATTTATGATGATTCCTTGATACTTCTTACTGATATATGCATCTGACAGTGAACAGGAGGAACAGGTTCAGGGGGAGAACATGATATGCTTCTAATAAAGCATTGTTGGCATTATGTTTAGAAGTCTTTGGTACCTAATCAATGATGATGATGCTTATGTGTTTAAATGATACATCTTGCTATGTTATGGTTATGAGTTTCCCATGATAAAATCTTAGATGATACTTGGGGTCGCATAGTTGGTATTCAGATCAGATTTATGGATGATTGTATGCATATAGTACATATATGTTGCTTACATGGTGATCTTCATAAGGACAAGAAGAAGTACAAATCTTGAGTACACAACTTCATTATTTGATGATGAGCCACTCATTTCTTTTGTGTTGTTGTCATCATGCCTTCAAATATGCTTGAAGTTCATATGGTGTAGTTATGATGCAGGATTCCTATAGTTCTTGGTTCTCACATGGTTGAGGATTGTTGTTGTTGATGATATCAAGAAATCTTGACAAATAACCATGAGCTCATGACACACATTTCTATCTCTTTGATGGATATACATTATGCTGGATACATGGATGATTACTTAAGTTGCATGTTCATAAATATTGTTGGTTGGCCAGAATGGTGTTATTGCAGGTCACATGAAGGCATAGCTATCTGAAGACATGGATATTCGAAGACATGGCCTACTTAGACACATAATGATGATGAGTTCTTACCATATGATGATAGATTGATACTCACATATATTGATTATCATGGTTGATTCTTATCAGATGTGGGATGTTCCCTAGTGATGAAACATGGTTGATATATTAAGGGTTCTTGTGAAATATCATGCAGTTTTTAATGATGATGTGATGAATATGGTGTTTTCACATATGATATGATGTGAATGATTTTGTGTTACTGCTTGGAGATATGACATATGCTTAGTTGATTCATGGAAGGTTATGATAAGGCTCTTTCTACTAAGGAAACGAAGCAAGTTGATCTTGATGAGATCAAGAGGATGAGTTGATATCTATATACGGCATACTTAGTCACAGGTTGATGATATTTACTTTTTCATATCTTCGGAACTGATGATGGACATATACAAGTTACAAGTCTGGATGTTGTTGATAGATGCTTATGGTGCAGATCATGTTGGGTGTAGAGCTTGATTATCTTCTATATTCAAAGGTTTCAGCCGGATGTATACCCCAGGAAGATTGTACACCCCTGCACACGGCGGGGTGTGGGGGCGACTTGTCCCCTCCGTAGGGGTCCAAGGGGGTAAATCCCCCCTGGCTAGGGGGTCCGGGGGTAGCACCCCCGAAGCTAAAAATAGATGTAAAATTGCATTGTAAAAGTCTAGTAATTTCTAGCCAATCTAGGCCATTCATTAAGCGGATGATCTGACGGTAGAAGTTATGTTTAGTTTAGGTTTTTTTTTCCCTAGAAGGAAACCCCTCACTATATATGAGGGAATTGTATTGCGTCTATGCATATCTATATTCTGAGTGAGGAAGAGAGAGGAGATTGAGAGCAAAGAGGGTGTTACAGCGGATCTGTTGTAGGTTGTATCTCTTCAGTTTGCTAGACAATATAATAAAAGAAGGACTGGCTGTTTCTCCGTGGATGTAGCCCAAACTGGGTGAACCACGTATATCTGTGTCTCTCTTGTTTTATGCATTTTCTGTGTTTATATTTATGCAATATTTTATGTGTTCCATTGCTCCATAATATATAATTTTCTAACAACTGGTATCAGAGTCGAAGGTCTATTTGGCTAATAAACTCGCAGGAGAGAAGGGTTCCTGGTTCAAGTGGGAGCAATAGTGGAAGATAGTAGGTTTAGGGTCGAAAAATTCAACGGCCAAAACTACCAGCTGTGGAAGATGTAGATGGAAGATTATCTGTATCAGAGAAATTTGTACCTACCATTGAGCGGAAAGACAAAGAAGCCGACAAGTATGACAGAAACAAAATGGGAAATTCTGGACAGAAAGGCACTTGGAACAATACGGCTATGCCTAGTGGTGTCAGTAGCGTTTAATATTTCAAAGGAAACGACAACACAGGGTTTAATGTCGGCATTAGCCAAACTATATGAAAAACCCTCGGTGTCAAATAATATATTTCTTATGAAGCATTTATTTAATATGAAGATGTCGGAGGGTGGATTTGTTGCTGATCATTTAAATGATTTTAATACAGTTACAAGTCAGTTAAGTTCTGTAGGGGTAAATTTTGATGATGAAGTTAGGGCTCTGTTATTTCTAGTAACTCTGTTTCTAGATCTAGTACTTTAAAGCTTGATGATGTTGTCGGTGCAATCCTTAGTGAGGAAATGTGATGGAAAAGCTCCAGTGAGACATCAAGTAATGCTTTGAGTGCAGAGTATAGGGGAAGAAAAACGGAAAGAGGAAAGAGCCTAGTATATCACAATAAGTCAAGAAAAGGCAGATCGGGGATAGTGTGCTGGAAATGTGGGAAGAAAGGACACCTAAAGAAAGACTGCAAGTCTCGGAAGGGAAAAGAAGGAGACGCGCAGCAAGAAGCTAATCATGAAGCGAATGTAACAGGTGATGTGTTGCAAGATTCTTTGATTCTTTCATTAGAAAATATTATTGATGCCTGGGTGGTAGATTCAGGGGCCTCATTCCATGCCACACCTGATAAGAAACATTTTCATGATTATGTTCAAGGAGATTTTGGACAAGTTTGATTGGGTGATGATAAACCCTGTAAAATCGTTGGAATGGGTACAATTTTCATAAAACAGCAAAATGGAAATCAGTGGCTATTGAAGAAGGTAAGGCATGTTCCAGATCTAAAGAAAAATTTGATTTCAATAGGGTAGTTGGGAGGTGAAGGTTGCGTAACTACTTTCACAGATAAAACCTGGAAGGTCACTAAAGGATCCCTGGTAATAGCGAAAGGAGAAAAGGTTGGTACATTGTATTTATGCAATGGTATTTCTAATTTTGTTAATGCTTTAACCTCTATAGGAGAAGATATGGCATTGTGGCATCATAGGCTCGGGCACATGAGTGAGAAGGGGATGTAGATTCTTCACTCAAGAAATTTGTTGCCAAGTTTGAAGCATGTTGATTTAAAATTCTGTGAGAATTGTGTTTATGGAAAATAGAAGAGAGTGAGATTCCTTAGAGTTGGGAAAGAAAAGAAGAGTGAAAAATTAGAGCTTGTGCATACAGATGTATGGGGACCTGCTCAGGTATCATCTCTTGGTGGCTCTCGTTATTATGTTACTTTTATTGATGATGCAACCAGAAAAACTTAGATTTATTGCATTTGAAATAAATCTGATGTATTTGATACTTTCAAGAAATGGAAAGCTTTGGTTGAAAATGAGATAGGGAAAAGGTTGAAGTGTCCCAGATCAGATAATGGAGGTGAATATTGCAGCAAATATTTTGATAGGTATTGTTCAAAGAATGGAATTCCCAAAGAGAAGACAGTTCCAGGAACACCACAAGAAAATGGTGTGTCAGAAGGGATGAACAGGACAATCATGGAGCGTGCAAGGTGCATGAGATTTCATGCAGGATTGCCTTTACAATTTTGGGCATATGTTGTAGATACTGTTGTTTATCTAATAAACAAAAGGCCTTCAAGTTCCTTGGATGGTGGTATTCCAGAGGAGGCATGGACAAGTAAAAAGGTAAACTACTCATTTTTAAAGAGTTTTGGTTGTGAAGCTTTTGTCCACATTAACAAAGAAAATAGAACAAATCTTGAGGAAAAATCAAAGAAATGTACTTTTATTGGATATGGTGTTAATGATTTTGGTTATCGCTTATATGATTATGAAAATCACAAAATCATTAGGAGCAGAGATGTAATATTCAATGAAAAGGTCTTGTATAAGAATCAGTTGCAGGAAAAGAAACAGGAAAAAGAAAACAGAGAATACACAGTGCTTAACGATATCACAAGAAAAGTGATGGTGCCTGAAAATCATAATCATCAACAGCTAGAACAAAAACCACAACAACAACAAGCACTTCAAACACTTGAAAGTGGTGTTAGAAGATCTACCAGGATAAGTAGACCCCCTGAACGATACTCTCCTTCATTATATTATGTATTGTTGACTGATTCTGGTGAACCATAATGTTATGAAGAAGCAGTGTAGGCAGAAACCAGGAAGAAGTGGGAGCAAGCCATGAAAGAAGAGATGGACTCCTTAGCACATAACCAGACTTGGGACTTAGTCGAATTGCCTGCAGGTAAAACAACATTGCAGAATAAATGGGTTTATAGGCCGAAGGAAGAAGATGGAGGAAAATAGAGGTACAAAGCTAGACTTGTGGTGAAGAGGTTTGCACAGAAGAAAGGTATTGATTTTGATGAAATATTTTCTCCTATTGTTAAAATGACTTCAATCATAACTATTTTAAGTCTAATAGCAGTTGAAGATTTGCATCTTGAGCAGTTAGATGTAAAGACAACCTTTCTCCATGGGGATTTAGAGGAAGAGATATATATGTAGAAGCCACAAGGATATGAGGTAAAAGGGAAGCAAAAACTAGTGTGAAGGTTGAAGAAGAGCCTGTATGGCTTAAAACAGGCTCCAAGGCAATGGTATCTAAAATTTGACAGGTTTATGTCTGAACAAGGTTATACTAGATGTCACTCTGATCATTGTGTTTATCTCAAAAGGAAAAATGATGGCAGCTATATTATATTGTTATTGTATGTAGATGACATGCTTGTTGTAGGTTCTAACATGGAGGAAATAAATGTGCTCAAAATGAAATTGGCAAGCTCATTTGCAATGAAGGATTTCGGTGCTGCAAAACAAATCCTTGGTATGAGAATAACTAGAGACAAGAAGAATAGCAAATTAACATTGTCTCAAAGTGAGAACATAGAAAAGGTGTTGAAAGGGTTTAATATGTAGAATGCAAAATCAATTAGTATACCTTTGGCTAGCCATTTCAAATTAAGTAAGGAGGCGTGTCCCAAGGCTCAGGAAGAAATGGCTCATATGTCTAAAATTCCATATGCATCAGCAGTTGGAAGCTTAATGTATGCAATGGTCTGAACAAGGCTTGATATTGCACATGCAGTGGGAGTTGTAAGCAGGTACATGAACAATCAAGGAAAATAACATTGGATGGCAGTGAAGTGGATTCTCAGGTATTTGAGAGGTAGCAAAAATCAAGCATTATGCTTTGGTGGTTCAAACATTGCTCTACAGGGATATGTTGATGTAGATATGGAAGGTGACAGAGATAATAGGAGGAGCACTACAGGATATGTATTTACTGTAGGTGGAATAGTTGTTAGTTGTGTTTCAAAAATCCAAAGTGTTGTTGCACTTTCAACAACAGAAGCAGAGTATGTTGTTGCTACAGAGGCTAGTAAAGAAATGATTTGGTTACAAAAGTTTCTGGATGAATTGGGTAAGAAGCAGGAGTTGGGCAGGTTATACAGTGATAGCCAGAGTGCCATATATCTTGCAAATAACTCTGCATTTCATTCCAAGACTAAGCAGATACAGCTCAAGTACCATTTCATACGGTCAGTGTTGGAAGATGGACAGTTGAAGCTGGAAAAGATACACACTAGCCTAAATCCTGTAGATATGTTAACAAAAGTTGTAACCAGGGAGAAACTGAGAATCTGCTCAGTTTCAATTGGTCTTCAAGTATGATGAAGAAGATGAGAAACAGCCACGTCCAAAGTGGAGTCATTTTCTAGCAAATGAAGTAGCAATGGAGTTGCTATAATCAGTCTCCACGTGGGAGACTGTTGGGTGTAGAGCTTGATTATCTTCTGTATTCAAAGGTTCTAGCCAAATGTATACCCAGGAAGACTGTACACCCCTCCACGCGGGGGGGTGCGGGGGGGACTTGTCCCACCCGCGGGGGTCCAGGGGCTAGCGGTCCCCCGATGAGGGTTCAGGGGCAGCACCCCCGAAGCTAAATATAGATGTAAAATTGTCTTGTAAAAGTATAGCAATTTCTAGTCAATCTAGGCCGTTCATTAAGCGGATGATCTGACAGTAGAAGTTATGTTTAGTTTAGGGTTATTTGACCTAGAAGGCAACCCCTCACTATATATGAAGGAATTGTATTGCATCTATGGATATCTATATTCTAAGTGAGGAAGAGAGAGGAGATTGAGAGCGAAGAGGGTGTTACAGCGGATCTGCTGTAGGTTGTATCTCTTCAGTTTGTTGGATAATATAATAAAAGAAGGACTATTTGTTTAACCGTGGATGTAGCCCAAAATGGGTGAACCACGTATATCTGTGTCTCTCTTGTTTTATGCATTTTCTGTGTTTATATTTCTGCAATATTTTATGTGTTCCATTGCTCCATAATATATAATTTTCTAACAGATCATACATGGTGTATGATAGTTGTTGATGACTATCATGGTCTTGTTTAGACATTTGGTCTCTCTTATAAATGTCATGTATATCGTTCGATGTAAAGGTCATATAAAGACCCATGATGTAATAATTTGTCTTTTCATGAGTCCTTTTTGGTCATATGATGTAATTATATTTCTGTCATGTATAAACAATTGGTATATCCCCACTTGGTTGGGAGGATGAGTCAAATTCGGTATATCCCCACTTGGTTGGGAGATTGATATATGTATGAGTCATTAGTGATAGGAAGGTCAAAGTCACTTAGTTGAGTTATAGAGTCATGTTATTCTTTTGGAAAATATTTTCAGACTTTGCATGTGCTTAGGGGGAGCACAGATGATATAGTGCATCTCAGCGTGTACAAAGGGACATTTTAATCAGAGAATTCAACATGTGCTTAGGGGGAGCATGATCAATGTTTATATTCAGTTTTTTAGATATGAAATTCTTCTTTTTGGTCATCCCTTTTCCCTTGATATCAAAGGGGGAGAATACCTTGGTCCTCCCTTTTCCCTTGATGTCAAAGACGGAGAGTATTTTGGTGTTGCTGGTTATCTCTAACAGTTTCTACAGCTTGCAGTAATGAACACTCTTGCAGTAATCAACACCAACATGGTTGCCATGAAGTCCAAAGGGGGAGATTGTTAGCATTATGATGCATGTGTTGTACTTGATGGCTACCCACTTGTAGCAGAACAACTCACTTGTATATGGTAACTAGATGAATCTACAGAAGAGATATTAGATGTGACAAAATGCATGGCAGTTGTGTTTACAGATGTGACAAAATGCACGGTAGTTCAAAGGAATCAGTTCAGAAGTAATGTATAATGGAAACTTTCTCAAATGATAGTTCACAATGCAACAAGTTAACAACAAAGGATTACAGATCAGACTACAAATAATGAAGAAAGAGAGGCATACACAGGTTCACCTTGTCCAAGCTACATATACACACAGGTTTACTGAACAAAAGGAGCGTATATGTACACATGCACTTTCACAGAAGGAAAAGCACGTATATCTTGGAAAAACAAAGTTTTTGGTCCAAGGTATTTGACCCTAGGTATTTGGTCCATGGTATTGGTCCTAAGTAGTTTTGGTCCATGGTATTGAGAAAGGCCTAAAACTATATAAGGAGGAGAAGATCATTAGGCCAAGGAGTGCAAGGATTTGAATATCTTATGAAGTGTTAGATCATATATGTAGGTTAATGAGCTTCTGATGGGTTGCTAGATCTGATCTAAGGATGAACCTATATGGCTGATAAAGGTTGATGGACTGGGATGGTAAGGGCTTAAGAGTATTATCATTATGTGGTTTGATCTTGAACAATCTAGATCTGAATACTGACGTATGTTTTATTCTGTAAATGTGATGATCTGGGTATGACGAAAGTCTGGAATAGTTGTGATGTTTTAAGATAGCATTAACAGATCTATATGTAGGTTCACTTTAGTAAAAGAACGTATACACGATGGTTCAGCATATCAAAGTAGCGTATACATCATAAATTTGAATTTGCATATCTGTACGATGGTTCCCTTTGGTAAAAGTGTGTATGCACACTGGTTCGACACATGGAAGTAGCGTATACCTTATGAAGTATGATGTTTAAAGTTTCAGTTGTCTCTGTTGGCTGTTGAAGAGTTCTGGGTTCTGCTTTGTATTCTGGTGATTGTATTTTGGTGACAGTGTTTTAAAAGATCAGATTGATTGATTGTGATTTGCTTCAATGATGATGGGTTGTCAAGTGATTGATTGATTCAGTTGTGATTGATTCAGAAAGTGATGATTGGGTTTCAGTGATTGGTTGTTGCAGATGTATTTGATGGTTGTATTGCAGTTATGATTTTCTGAGTTTCAATGTTGTTGATGGGTCCAGTATGAAAATTGGATGAAACGTGGCCTTCAGATTGTGGTGTTGTGTTCCAGGAGTATCCAGTCTGAAAATTCATGAAATGTGGTCCCTGGAGGAAGAAAGAAGGTCGTAGCCTTCTATAGGTCGGTGCCTACATACTAGTAAATATATCAGCTAGTACAAGAGCTAGGGGTTGTAGCTCCCTTCCAGTAGAAGCTGGAGAACAAGAGAAGGTTGTAACCTTCTGTAGGTAGAAGCCTGTGTATTGGTATGAGTCTGAACCAGTACAATGTTGTAAACATATTTTCTTATTATTAAAAGAAGACAGAGACAATAACAACAGGTGGTTTTCACCCACATTGGGTTTCCACCTTAAATCTTGGTGTTCATGTGTGTTGATTATGTGTGATGGTTCATTCTATTATTAACTACACATGGTTACTGTTTAATGTTTAATAAAGTACTGATGCACAGATTAAAGATCAACATATGATCAATTAACTGAATCATAAGTTCACTAGATATACGATGGTTTCCTTAAGAACAGTTGTGTGCACACGTGAGTTCCCTTGACTGAAGTAGCATATATAAATATGATTATGGAAATGAAAAACATATTGATTTTCTAATACTGATTCAACCCCCCTCTCAGTATTATTTCCAACAATGATGGGCACATACCTCTATTTATTGTTTATCGGCTCCAAAATTGGGGGCCCGCCATATCTCGAAGCTCCACCATATCCCAAGGTTATATGTTAGCAGTGGCATCAACACAATGCAACGGGAGTCAATATATATCACCATGGTGGGTTATGTATAAGGTTTGGGTGCGACATTCACATAGTATACAGTGGACCCCACCCATAATTAAAATATTTACGACCACCCAAAAATCATTCAACGAATAATGCTAATTGTGGATTGAACCCCAACCAGGGTCTTTATAACCTTAGCGCTCAACCATTGGGCCGCAAGTTTGATATGTTGGATATTTTGTAGAGAATAGTCATTTTGTATTGTAGACAAAGGTTATTTTTGGCTTTTTGAGCCACATGGAGACCAAATTGAGCGTTTCAAGAGCCTAAACAGGTGTTTTTAGGCCTTTTGCATGCATTGGAAACATTATTTTGATGATTTGGAGCTTGTAAACAAATGTATTGGTAATTTGAGCATCTTAATAAAAAGGTCACACTAGAAGCAGACCCAGAGACGTAGCCCAGCAAGGGTGAGCTTCGTTATCAACTTGTCTTTTTTTCTTGCTTCTATTTTTAGTCTCCATTCTTTTATTCTGCTGCTTATTAAGTTTATGTATTTTTGCAATTTCGATCCATTGCATAAAAATACATAAAGTAACTTGTAATTCCTTCAGTAATACTTTCATTTCATTTTTTAGTTCAAATTTTGTATCAGAGCTCTTGGTTGTGTGAAGGTTTGATAGGGATTGCAAGTTTTCATATGCTCATAATATCCAAGCTCAAGAAAGGAGAAGGATCACTTGAATAATTCAATCCTGAAATTGGCTCAAGAATACCACCTTCCCATTCTTCTCAAACCATTTTAGGTGAAGAAGATGATGGTGTTTCTCCAATAGAGAGAGAATTCAGAAAGAATGTTCTTGATATCGTTGACATGGTAAAAGTATTATATCATGAGAGGATAATGCAATTACAGATTGAAATTTCTCATCAACCAAAAGTGGAAGGTAATGGTTTTCATAAGCCACCATATGGTAATGATAATGGTAATGGTAATGGTGGTGATGGTGGTGGGCCTCCTCCTCCTCCATCTCATTTGCCTCTGTCTTCACCATCTTCTCCTTCATATCCTACTTCTTCACAAAAAGGACATAAAGGACATGCTAAATCCCCTTTAATTAAGATTGATGTAAAGTTTGAATTGCCAATATATGATGGAGAATTGAATGCTGAAAAGTTGGATAATTGGGTGAGGAAAATTGAAGTATATTGCAGGATCCAAAACATTGATGATGATGTCACAAAAATCCAACTTGCTTCTCTTAGGTTGGGAGAAACAACTCTCATATGGTGGGAAAAAAAATGCAAGAAGATCTCAAGAAAAGTGGTAAGATTATTTCTTCCTGG
This sequence comes from Pinus tabuliformis, assembly GCA_031772625.1. Classification (NCBI taxonomy): domain Eukaryota; kingdom Viridiplantae; phylum Streptophyta; class Pinopsida; order Pinales; family Pinaceae; genus Pinus; species Pinus tabuliformis. The sequence continues at coordinate 476,481,249 of CM062811.1, read as the reverse complement.
AATGATTTTGTAGCAACTTTGAGAAAACAAAGTTATCCATTGGCATATAAACAACAACCACTGATGAGATGACAAAATATAAGCCAAGCTAAAGGTCAAAATGTACAAAGTTATACTCAATAATTTCATAAACAAGCTTTAATTTTGAGTATTCCTTTAAATACAGAAGAGACACTTATGAAGTATATTAGTGGTTTACATAGCTATATTAGGCACACTATTCTTATGCTTAACCCAACAAAATTAGACGAAGTGTGTGTACAAGCTGCACATATTGAAATTCGAGGAAAGAATGAGTGAGAAGATACTTCAATGAAGCCAGCCAAGCCATTCGCTAATAAGTCAAAGGAGAAAGGAAAGGATATGGGAAGAATACATCCACTATTTAGAAAGAGGAAATGAAACTCATTTGCAAACATTGCAAGGAGGATGGTCACAATGAAGACCACAGATGGAAGTTTCATCCAGAATTGAGGCCTAATAAGTTTGACAACAAGGGGAAACAAAATATTTCTGCTACAACTCAACAAGATTTGGGATCTGATTCAGGTGACGAAACAAAGATCACAACCATGGGAATGAAAGGTATAACTTCTAATGCAAGTACTAGTTCTTCTAATGAGTCCTTTGAATCTCTAAATGATAAGAAAAGGAATGAAATTTTTCATATTAGAGTGGTCATAAAGCATAATAAGGTTGATACTCTTTTTTATAGTGGTTCTCAAGTCAATCTTATTTTTGAAGCAATTGTTAAGAAACTTAACTTAGAAACAACACCTCATGTTAAACCTTACCCTTTGGGTTGGGTATGTGATGATGCCAAACTACAAGTAACAAGACAATGTAAACTTAAGTTTTCCATCACTGTTAATTTTATAGATGAGGTTATACTTGATGTTGTACCTCTTGACATTTGTGGGATTGTCTTGGGAAGTCCCTATCTATATGATTGAAAAGTGATATTCTATCGTGAGGAGAAAAATATCATCTCTTCAAAGGATGGATTGAATACATTGTAAGAGCACATCATAAGAAGACAAATTTATCTCTTGATGGTGCAAAAAAAATGAAAAGACTTGTTAATGCTAGCAAGAATTATGTATTGTTGATTGTAAAAGCTAAGGATGTTGATAAATCCAAAGCCTTCTCGGGATGTAATCCTAAACTTAAGTATGAATTGAGTAAATTTGTTGATACTTGTGGCAAGATGTTTCAGGAACCTAAAGGACTCCCTCCAAAAATAGGAGTTCAACATGAGATTTAGTTGCAGTAGGATGATCCACTTCCTAATATTGGCATGTACATAATGTCATTTTTGGAAAGCATGGAGATTAAGAAGCAGGTGCAAGAGTTTCTTGACAAAGGGGTCAAAAGACCAAGTACATCTCCTTGTAGGTCTCCTATTGTTTTCATTCCAAAGAAGGATGGCACATGGCGGATATGCATTGATTTCCAAGCTTTGAACAAAATCATGGTAAAGAATCGTTATCCTCTTCCTCACATTGATTATTTTCTAGATCAATTGAAGCATGTTGTTTATTTCACTAAGTTAGATTTAAGAAGCAATTATCATCAAATTAGAACTGTTGAAAATGATATTTGGAAAACTACTTTTAAGAAAAAAAAAGGATTTTTCGAATGGTTAGTTGTTTCTGGGAAAATTAGTGTCTTGTCGAACAACTAACCCTCTAGGTTTGGTAGCTAACCTAGAAACAACAGTTTAAAGCAATTCAAATATCTTTCCTATGAGTGATAGATAAGAGAAAGATTGTAGAGGACCAACCTGGAACTTTTGCTTGATTCCTCACTTGATCTCTCTCTCCTTTGGTTGATCTCGTAACTCCTCCCCGTACTTAACATGCTTGGAGAGTACCTGCACATCTACAACAACAAAGACTTGTCAAAGCATCGTGATCTATCACAGCATAAACATTATAGAATTAGAAATATAATGAACAAATGAAAGCATTTATAGTTAACACAATCATTTGGGAAAAATATTGAAGAACTTTATTGATATCGAGGAGAATTACAACCCATAAGAAGTCTGATCCAGCGCCATCCTCCCAGCTTCAAGCCTTCTTCACCTCATGAATCAGCAAGAACACACCAACAATAATACAATGCTCTCTCCTCAATACTGAAATTAGCAGCACTTCCTTACAATTCATAACAATTCAGCCCCCTGATCTCTTGGATGGGAGATCCTTTTATAGATGATTGCAAGAGGGTGAATCATCAATGGGGATGATGAATGTCATTCCATTTGTTGAAATTTTTTCCACAAGAGAGGGGAGTTAGAGATAGTTTCCTAGTTCCCTTGGTCATCCTTGGGCAAATTCAGAGAGGCAAGTGGCACAGGAGAAGTTTCTAGAAGATTCCATGAGAAACCAACTAACAAACTGTCCCAGAATTATGTCCATCCTCACCCATCACACTTACTAAAGCACCAAAATGCGATGCATCTCACTTAGAAAGTGTAGCAGGTGAGGTGCATCTCACGCTAACACAAGGCTTTCAGATATGGTTCAGTTTAGGCACTTTCTGGATGATTTCTGAGATGGAATTTTTGGGGAATGAGGCATTCAAATGACTAAGCTTCTTTAGGGTATAAAACAACTCTTTTAGGGGTTGATGAGCCCTAATATCATCGACATAAGAGTTTGGGGTTGATGCGCCCAAATATGTATATAACATTAGTAATTCCTTTTTGGATTTGTAATTCACTTGCAATATTTATGAGGGTAATGAATGATGTATTGCGACCATTCCTTGATAATTTTTTCATAGTCTACTTAGATGATATTTTGATCTTCACTAAGACTCGTGAAGAGCATGTAAAGCATGTAAAATAGGTTTTGGATGTCTTAGAAAGGTAAAACCTGTATTTAAAGATGTCCAAATGTGAATTTGGTAAGACATCTTTGATGTACTTAGGTCATATTATAGGGGGTGGTGAATTGAAAATTGATCCCTCTAAATTTGAGGTTATTGTAAATTGGCCTCAGTCAAAAAATGTAACAGAAGTAAGGATCTTCTTACGAGAAACCCAATACAAGAGTAAATTCATTACAAACTTCTCATCTATCGCAACACTGTTACATGCTTAGACAAATGTGAAATAAGTTTTTCAATGGGGAGGAAAACAACAGAAAGCCTTCGATACATTGAAAGATAAGATCAGTACATCACCGTTTCTAGCACTTCCAGATCTCAAGAAGCCATTCAAAATCCAAACAGATGCAAGTGATTATGCCATGGGGGAAGTATTGATGCAACACGGTAAGCCTATATGCTTTCACTCTGAGACTTTTACAAGTGTAGTATTTAACTATCTAACATATGATAACGAATTGTAAGCTCTAGTACAAAGTGTGAAAAAATGGAAGCCTTATTTAATGGGTAAAGAGACAATCATACATATAGATCATCAACCATTACAATATCTTCAATCACAAACTAAGCTACAACAATCAAGGCACTTCAGATGGATGAGAATTTTACAACAATTTCACTTGGTCATCAGATATAAGAAAGGCATATATAAAAAAGTTGCAGATATGTTATCAAGACCTATAACCAATGCTTATACAATTCTTAAGCATAATTCAATCACACATGAAAGCTACATTGAAAAATATGCTCAAGATGAATATTTTAAATATCTATATGCAACTTTGAGTAAAGGAAATCAAATTGAAGAACTGGATTATCATGTTCATGACAAACTATTATATCATCTTGGCAAGTTATGCATTCCACAAAGTGAAAGAGTTAATCTTATAAGGGAAGCACATACATCTCTTATTGCTGGTCATTTTGGTGTAGGAAAAATAGTTGCTCAATTACAGAGGTATTGTTATTGGCCTCATATTAATGAAATTGTATCAAGATATGTAAATGGGTGTTCTATGTGTGCTACTAGTAAGCCAAGTAACATGAAATTAGTATTGTATACTCCACTTCCTATTACTTCACGTCCTTGGGAAAGTGTGTCCATTGATTTTGTGGGGGGATTACCTATGTCTAGGAAAGGTCATGATTATTTGTATGTTGTAGTGGATAGGTTCAGGAAGATGTGTACTTTAATTCCTCATAAAAGACCTATCATTGCTGAACAAACAACACAATTTTTCTTTCAAAATGTATGGGTTCATTTTTTGTTACCCACATTTATTGTATTTGATCGAGATTCTCGATTTATTGGGAAAGTTTGGTTAATTTTGTGGGAATTGATGGACACTAAGTTGAATAAGAGAACAACATTTCATCCACAAATCGACGACCAGAAAAAGGTGGTGAACAGGACAGTGGTACATATACTCTGAGGATACTGTAGCAAAAACCCTAAGTTTTGGGATGAGGACTTACACTACATTCAATATTCCTACAACTGTTCAAAGCATTCATCGACTCAAATATCTCCATTCGAAGAATTTTATGGTCGTTTACTAAAATCTCCCTTAGATTTCATCTTTGGGAAAGATATCATCGTGGATGGACATAGTGGTGTGGAGAAAGCCAAGAATTTCATTGAATAGATCCAGTTGGTACATCAAACAATGCAAGAACAGTTGGAAAGGAGCCAATCCAAATACAAAGCCAGGAATGACAAGCATTGTGTTGATCACAATTTTCATGTGGGAGACCAAGTTTGGTTATACATCAACAAACAAAGGTTTCAAGGAAAAGGTAAAAATATCAAACTGATCTGATATGGTCCATTCAGAATCTTAGAAAATATTGGTATAAATTCTTTTCAATTAGATTTTCCTCCTTAATTCAAATATATTATGTTGTAAATGTTGAAAACTTGAGATTGTATGAGCCTCCTATGATCATGGATCAAGAGGAAAGTATTCAGGTGCCTTCAATAGAAGACATTTCTTCTGAATACATGTATGATTTGTAGGAAGACACCATTCTTGACAAAAAGACAAGGATTTCACACAAGGTGATGTGGAGTACCTTCGTGTGGGGATCAAAGGTACCAATCCAAGCAAATCATGATGGATCGAGATCATGAAGGTGAGGGAGCATTTAAAATATGAAACTACAGTGAAATTCCACTTTGTAAATCTCACTTGATGGAGATAATGATTTCATTGAATTCCTCTTTTTGAGAGGACCAAAATCGACCTAAAGATCACTCAAGTTGGATAAGGGAAAGTGTACTTATGAAGAAAATCCCACCTGTGCATAGTTGATAAGGTTGTCCCTAATGAAAATTGGACACCCTTGGAAGACTATAAATACAAGTTACCTTAACCTCATTTTGATATCATAATGAGACATTATTCTCTTCTCCTTCTTGGTTTTTGGCTCCCACAGGTCTAAGGCATGTTTGTGGAGGAATGGGTTCGTTCGAAATAAAATTGCAGGGTCTCAAGCTTGCATATATGTTTTAGGGTTTTGGGCATCAGTCGCAGGCATGAAAAAGGAAGAAATCAACCACAATCACACGCTAACCAAATCATCCATGTGACTCAAGATTTTCAGTCGCATGCTCATTGCCTCCTCCATGCGACTGGAATCTAGGGTTTCTGAGTCTCAGTTGCGGACTGCAGTCACTGACTTATAGGCTCCAGGAAGCGATTGGAACCTTCTCAGTCACACACATGTCTCCTCCTCTGTGCCAGTGGGACCTAAATGATGAAATTTTAGTTGTTCGAAGATTTCGCTCAGTGAATGTAATGTTCGGTAGCTGATGGAAAACAAGGACAATTCATTATAGGATTCAGAATCATAATTTAGAGTATAAGTATTGTTGGGTTCATTTCATGGATATTGTGTAGTTGTTTTTGTTGGATAATTGTATGGATGATGATATGGATCATTGTAGTCTATTTTTTTGAATCATTAAATGACAATATAATAAGAGGAATAATTTGAAAGAGTTTTCCCCATAGTGGGTTTTTCCCTGGTCTCCGACCAATCTTGGTGTCTCTATGTTTGAATTCTTTTCTTCTATTATTCCTTTATGTTCCACTGCATTGTTGATGATGATATTTTTCTTTCTATATAGTTGCATATGCTACTGAATAATGATGTAAATATGAATAATGCTAGGATGTTATGGAGCGAACTTAATGTGCTAATGAAGAAATGTAATTATCAAAGAAAAGAACAATATATCCCTAAGAAAAATTACCATGGTATCATAGGCGGGTTGAAGAGAAGTCATAGAGATCACCCCTATGATGACACCATTGATGGAGGAAAGAGACGATGGAGGAGACCTAAAATAATTCTAGGGTTTGAAGGAAACCATAGGAAATTTTTGTATTAGGGTTTGATGGATATTATGAGGTTAGGGTTTGAGAGAAACCTTGGTTTATGGAAAATATATGAGATATGAAATCTAGAAACCCTAGCATGGTTAATGTGAAGATGTTCAAGTAATTGTGAAAAATTTAGTGAAGCCCTAGATGGGATAGTCTCTAGTAGGCTCGGTTGTTGATGAAATTGGTTGTCATATGGACAATGGACAGTGATGGCTCTTAAAGGCTGGTTCAAGAGGGAGATGATCACCTTTCAATGAAGAAGAGCATTTTTCAATCTATGATGCTCCTTTATGTCTTTACTTTTGTTTATACTTATGGATATAATTATTGTTTTATACTTCCTGCACGTATATTTGAGTATTTGGATGCTTCCAAATGAGATATGATAAGTGGATCCTTCTTGAGGATCATCTGAAATGCAGGAAATATGGGTAATGCAGGAAGAGAAGAACTAGCGTCGAAAAAGGTAAGGAGGCATCTGATGAAAAGGTGACAAAGTGCTACTAGCTATGAAGGTGCACAAGTATTTGAATACTACAAGGTATGCATGATATATTGTTTCAATGTTATGTTCTAGTTGTAATATTGAATGGCAAGGTAAGCTCTAAGGTACGATGAGAATGTATCCTTCACAAATGGCTCATGCATATGAAAGAAATTTGGATTCATGGTTCTTATAATGAAATGGTGCACTTGGTAATAAACAAGTATCTTACCTTTTAGACATTATGAACTTATTGATTCTATGAAGCTACTTATAAATATTGATCTTTGATATAGTGCTATACTTGATGTTTGGCTAACATCTATCATTTTGAACATCTTGATCCCATAAATAAGGATAACACCTTGATTCTAGTAGATAGTAACTTGACACTATTGATATTGTTTGTGAAAAGCATGGTAGCCATGACGATAGAAGCATAACAATGAGATTGATATTCAGGATCTTTTGTTGACCATGGTTATGTTTTGATGTGTTTAGTAATTATGACATATGGTAAAATTGAATGCCATAAATTGATGGGTTGAGTTATGTGACAAAAAAGTACTATTGTGTTCATGATCCTTGAAGTATGATGTTACACCTGTCTTCTTCCCTAATCACCAGATCCTAACTTTTGATGAAAGTTTGATGCCATGTTCATATAACATGATGAAGTAGTTGATGCTAACATGTTATGAGAACGACATATATATGTTTTAGAACCTGATATAGTTCAATTCCATGATCTAATAGTTATGTTGAAGCATGATAGTATTATGATAGACAGATTGATGACTTGAATAATAATTATTGAAGTGGCTTCCCATTCAAAGGGAGAATCTCTCCATAATATCGTTACTCCTATTATCATTTGCATTATATGTATAAGAGATTATTTAATGTTGAAGTATGATTTATGGGCATGAATAGACAAATATCTGATATTGATTAATCTACATCAAAGTTTTGATCTAAGAAGAGAGATTTTACCCTTACTCTAAGCCCTAGTCACATGAAATCAAGCTTACAGGTGTGATTGTATCTTCTCAGCCACACATAAGCAAGGTCAAGGATGTGACTGTAGCCTCTCAACCACACAAAAGAAATCCTATGGGTGGGGTTATGACTACATGACACAAAAATGAAGTTTTTTGCATGAAATCAAATGTTCACCTAATGGATGGTTGTCCTACAGACATGGGGCAGACAACAGAAATTTCTATGAGCAGGGAACTTTGAATTTTTTACTATAATTTGAATATGTTGACTAAAATTGTGTTTGCAGGTGATCAGGATATGCATATTGTGATGTATCCATTGATGCTAGTGTATGAAAACATTTGATAACAGTTGTAAGAGTTTGACATGATTTTGTTGATTGATATAGATGAGCAGTGTTTGGAGTTTTGACATGATACTTGATAATGATTTAAAACTTTTTACTTGATATGTTTTTGGATATAGATCTCACTGTAATAGAAAATGTAGGATTTGATCTTATGACTAATGATTTGATTTGACAACTAATATTTTTCCTTGACAACAATGTTATATAGGCATAGTGACTTTTAGTGACTTATATTGGTATATTGGGTTGACATCATTAGCTTTGATTCAATGGTTGAAGTATTGACAGTTGTGATTCAGTATGAAGTAATCTCACAATAAATGGATGGAACCTACATGACTTATTCTTGGTGTATGAATTTGCATCTAGTGACTTGTATTATGATCATGAGAATGACTTGATGAAATTTGGATTGATATTGCTTGGTAAATGATAATTTGTTGATAAATAAAGTCACAACTTGATGTGAGCTCTACATGTCACCTAGTCTAAAGAATTTGTCACAATGATATTGATGAGTTTGATATTAGTTACGATCTGGCATCTAAACTTTGATAAGTTGGCGTAGTTGATTTGATTAATTGATTTGTGTAATGCTAAACATATTTCTTTGGTCAATCGTTATGATTGCATAAATCATTGTATGAAGCAAGCTCCATGATCCTGATATGTCTGCATTGATAGTTATATGGTGAAGCTAGGATGATTTTTTGATCCAAACCTCTACTTCAAAAGTGGTCCACGGTATGGATTTGATTTTGGTTTTATATACTGATGGTTTATACTTGACAGGAAATGAGCCTATGATGATCAAAGTAAGAGGGAGATAGCCTCTGAAAAATGAAATGAAGAATCATGACATGATGAATTATGTTCTAAAGTTGGAAAATAAAATCTATATTGTGAATATATTAAAGAGTGTTTGAAATGCAGATCCTTGGACACTCTGATTGAAAATGTGAAGAGATATTGTTGAACTTGACTTAGAAACCAAAAGTTGATTGAAGAATTTAGGTTCCATTTGAACACCTATCCATATACATATATGTTCATGATTTAGCCACTTTGTACATATTGAGTTTCTGCCGAGCTCTCTTCGTGATATTTGCATGGGATGATCTATTTTTTGGTCTAAGACATTCTTTCTATGATATGTGACTACTTGGATGTAATGATGATGATTGGGATCATTATTGACAAGATGCGCACATCTGATTGCTTCCTTAGTATGATATCTACCATGATGTTTTTAGATGAGAGATCCATAGCTTTCAGCACATCTGAGGTTGAGTACGATGTTGTTAACATGTCTAGATGTGAGGTAGGATGAAGAAGCTCTTTGGAAAGATGTTTGAGCAGGTTTTGGATATGAAATGTATACATTATGATGACAAATAATGGGAACTGATTGGTAGAAAATACCACATATAGAGGAGACTGGGACACCTTCATTGAGACAATGTTGTTGTACGAGACAAGCTTAGGCTTTTGGTTGACACCTCCTTAAGAGGGAGGATGACTATGGTATCCATTTTATGATATGTATATTTTTTTGTTCTAATATGATATTTTGATATCTTGTATGAACAAGAGGTAGTTGTTATTAAGAAATGATGATTACCATATATGTGCACGATAATATGTTGCTGATATAAAAAAAACATCACTAATCGAGGACACTGAGTCAACTCTTCCCCCCCTATCTGAGCTCACAGGGTGAGGAATTGAGATGGAGGGCTCGTGGGGTTGAGGGATCTTTGAATAGTAGGGTTTTAGATTTTGTTACCTTGTCTATTACCCATAGGTTTGGAGATGTTTCTCCCCTATCTTGGTCTTGGCAGAGTATACCCCAGTTGTAATCATATCCACAAGTTGGGCTTGTTGTGATTATCACTTCCCATGTGGCCAATAGGTTGAGAGTGTACTTGGGGTGTACAACCCAAGCTGATTATGATGAAGGTTTTCTACCACATGACACCTGAGGGTCATTGTAGGGAAGATCAGTAGACAATAGGATGGGTTTAGTATTAGCTCCCCTATATCACCTATTACTCAATATGGGGTCATAGATGTCTAGCTCCCCCAATGAGATTCTAGGTTGAGACATTCTTCCTGATATGGTTCCATTTTGAGATGTGCTCCCTGATGATATGTTATTTGATGTATTTCTGGATTGACCTAAGCTCTATGATGTTATTGCGGGTCATATATTTGACTCCCCACCAATGTTCCCGGGTGGTAGCATTGGGGTCCTCGCTGGCAGAGATTCCAGGTGGTAGCAATAGTTCCCTGATGAAAAGAGGGTGGTAGCTTAGGCTCCCCTTCGTTGAAAAATTCTTCTTCATTTAGATTCGATAATATTCAGCAAATGATCAGGGAAAATCAAGAGATTATTAATAAAGGGATGAATTGTGATTATTAATGACGATACATGACGATGAGAAACTTGAGATTGGATATGATTTGTTGACAGGATACACATGGCATGATGCAGGTGGAATTCTCCCTAGTTGAGAGGGAGTGTTAAAATATAAAATTACAGTCAAATTCCACTTTGGATAACTCACTTTATGGAGATAATTATTTCATTGAATTCATATTTTCAAGAGAACCAAAATTTACCTAAATATCACTCAAATTGGATAAGGGAAAGTGTACTTATGAAGAAAATCCCACATGTGCATATTTGATAAGGTCGACCCTAAAGAAAATTGGACACCCTTGGAAGGCTATAAATACAAGTTACCTGAACCTCATTTGGATATCATCATGAGACATTCTTCTATTCTCCTTCTTGGTTTTTGGATTGCACAAGTCTGAGGCATGTCCATGGAATAATGGGTTCCCTCGAAGACGAAATTACAGGGTTTGAAGCTCGCATCTTTGTTTTAGGGTTTTGGGCCTCTGTCGCAGCCATGACACAGGAAGAACTCAACCACAGTCACATGCTAACTAACTCATTTGTGTGATTGAATATTTCCAGCTGCATGCTCAATGCCTCCTCCATGCAACTGACATCTAGGATTTTTGAGTCTCAGTTGCAGATTGCAATCACAGACTTATAGGCTCCAGGGAGTGACTGGAACCTTCCCAGTTGCATGCATGTCTCATCCTCTATGCCACCGACACCAAAATTATTAAATTTAAATCGTTCAAAGATTTTGCTAAGTGACCGTAATATTCGACAGCTGATCGCAGACAAGGACAATTCATTATAAGCTTCAGAACCATAATTTTGAATATAAGCATTGTTGGGTTCATTTCATGGATATTGTGTTGTTGTTTTTTGTGGATAGTTGTATGGATGAAGATATGGATCATTGTACTTGATTTTGTTGAATCATTCAATAACAATCTAATAAGAAGAATAATTTGAAATGGTTTACCCATAGTGGGTTTTTCCCTAGTCTCCGACCAATCCTGGTGTCTCTATGTGTGAATGTTTTTCTTGTATTGTTCCTTTATGTTCTGTTGCATTGATGATGATGCTATTTTTGTTTCTATATAGTTTCATATGCTGCTGAGTAATGATGTAAATATGAATACTTTTATGATTTTATGGGATCAAATTAATGTGTTAATGAAGAAATTCAATTATCAAAGCAAAGAAAAATATATCTCTAAGAAAAAATAACAAGAGCTTTACCCTCACTTATTTTCTGAGTAGTACTAGACTTTTGGTGGTCCCAAAACTTCCAATGGGGAGCAGTGATCTAGAGGATCCAAAAGATGCTCAAAGTTCCAGAAAATGCTCAAAAATCAAATTTCTCAGATGCAGTTGAAACCAGGCTCAATGCGTAGTGCTCGTCGCTCTTATTCCAACACAACTTGAATAGGCGAAAATATACATTGTATGAAAAAGTTATGCAAGGTCAAATTTTAGGCCAACTAGGGCAAAAGGTCAAAGGTCTGCCATATCCCAAGGTTATATGTTAGCAGTAGCATCAACATAGTGCATCAGGATTAATATATATCACCTTGACGAGTTATGTATAAGGTTTGGGTGTGACATTCATGTCGTATATAGCGAACCCCGCCCATAATTAAAATATTTACGTTATATTTGGATATAACAACCCAAAAATCATTCAACAAATAACGCCAATTGTGGATCGAACCCCTCATTAGGGTCTTTATAACCTGAGTTCCCAACCATTGGGCCACAGATTCGATTTTTTGAATATTTTGTAGCGCATAGTCCTTTTTTATTGCAGACAGAGTCTGTTTTTGGCTTTTTAAGGCCATATGAAGACCAAATTGAGCATTTCAAGAGCCAAAAATGGGGTTTTGGGAATTCTAAACGCATTGGAAGCATTACTTTGATGATTTGGATATTGTAAATAGATGTACTAAGCATTTGAGCATCTTAATAAAGTGGTCATACTGGATGCGTGCCTGGAGATGTAGTCGCCAGCAAGGGTGAGCTTCATTATCAACTTGTCTTCTTTTTCTTTCTTCTATCTTCAGTCTCCATTCCTTTCTTTTGCTACAATTTTTTATCAAGTTTATGTGTTTTGTAAATTTTGATCCGTTGTATAAGACTACATAAACCAACTTGAAATTCATTTAGTAATACATTCATTTCATTTTTTGGATCATCAAATGATGTTGTTCAGGTCTTTGATGCGGTTGCTAAAAATATACATAATGTGGAATGCAAGAAAAGGGAGCTCCTCACCAGGGAAGAAGAAACATGGCATTTAATAATTATAGCTAATGGATTAAGGAGGGGGATAACAACACCAAGTTGTTTCATATTTTTTCCAACATGAGGAAAAACATGATTACAATCTAGTCCATCAAGGAACAAAATGGTACATCTTTCACATCCTTTCAGGATATTGTGAAGTTAAGAACCCATCATTTCAAGTCTCTTTTTACACAACTTGAAGGAGGTCCCATTCATGATATTTTAAAATATGTGTCCTTGTTTCCTCAATCTATATAAAATGTGATATGAAATTGATTAGCTGATTTCTTCCTCTTTTCCAAAATCAAATAAAACAAAACTTAGGACCATGTCAACACTTTGCAAGATTAAAAATGGGTCTTGAAACAACAAGTTTATTCAATCTCTCTTCAAACATGAATTAGTATTCATATTTAACTAAACATAATGAACATGTTAGAGTCGGTCTAGTTATCCCTCCGTCAGAGATCAAAGCTCTTTTGCATTTCATGATTAGGTGTCCCATCAGTTTTGATCAGTTGCATTTCGTTAGGCATGCCATAACTCTGATGGAGTGGGTTGTGTCACTCATTCCCCTCGTGCTTGGCACTGCTGGTTCAGGCCTGTTTATTAAAATAAGTCTTCAAAGGTCATTTACAATCATGTTTTAAATTTTGAGGTTGTAGGTCTAGGGTTGAGTCAATTTTGTCTTGAAAAGTCTTAGAAGACCAGCAGGCCAGAGGGATGTCTTTGATAGATCATCACTTCAATAATTTTCATCATTGTACAGCTGAATTAGGACTTCTCTTCAAAACTCTGTTTTGAAAATAAGTCGCCATCTCTTTTTTGTAAAAATTGTCAAAATTTTCAGTTCTTCAATCGTTCAAGTGCAGCCTTGGTCTCCTTTGCCAGAGCATATCAGAGCTATCCCTGCAAAAAATTATCAGAGAAAATCATTATTTCAACCAATTTTAAAGGGGAAACCAAAAAGGTCAAAGCCTATTAATTTTCAAAAAGTGTCAACAACCAAACATAAGAAAATGGGTTTTGGGTTAAGCAAAAATCAACAAGGAGTCTATATGAAGATATTTCTCCTCATTTGCAACCCATTCCACATTCCAAGAGCAAAGAGCATTGTTCTAAGGTGATTTTGTGAGTTTGTGAGCAAATCGGGCCGTTTCCAGGGCGCGCTACGCATCAGGTTGGGCGCGCGACGCACCAGTGGCGCGCTACGCATCAGGCAACAATTTTCAGTGTTATTTTACATGGGTGAGGCACATCAGGAGCGCGTGGCGCATTGGGTGAGGCGCGTAGCGCATTGGAGTTTATGCCCAGAACTTTGCCTGAAACACACTCAAACACCTCTTCTCACGCATCAAATCACAGGTAGGCTTTTATCCACGGCTCGTTCTTGGTTTTGAAGGATTTATGTAAAGAAATCATGCTATATTTGCCATGAAAAACCAAGTGTAAAAACCCTCCTTTTCCATTAGTTTGCTGAAAGGATTTAAATGCCAAGATTGCTGTAGGGTTTTCAAAAATAAATGGTGCCAAGGTTTTCCCATTTCCTGTGTTTCCCACCCCCTATATTCACCAATATTTTCCCCAATAATTCCTCATAAAACCCTACACTATTCTCCCTCAAATCCTAACCCCTCCCTTCTACTACAAACATATTTTTCCTACCCTACCTCATCCCAAACCCTAAAACTTAAAGATTTTCATGTCCCTTCCCTTCCCTAAATCCCCTGTTTTATTTCCATTGTCCCCATTTCCCTAATGTTTCCCCTTTCCTAACAATTCCCTTGTATATTTGTGTCCCCTTGGTCACAACATTTTGAGGAAAAGAAAAAGTCTACAGTCAATTTTGTACACAGTTGTATATCAGCATATAAATATTCAAGCTACCTTGTTTTTAAAGAACATGTCAGAGACCGAGTCAGCTTATGAGCAGGATTATGATAGTGATTCTACACCAGAGGTAAGTGTGCCAAGGAGGTATCACAAAGGTGGCAAAGGTGGTCGGCATGTCAGGGAGGAGCCTACTTCTTTGGCTCAATTGCAAGCTTGTCCACTTGCAATGGACTGTTTTCGGTATCAATCATGTTTTGAATACTGTGAGCGGATCTCACAAATCCAGCATCATCGGGAACTAGTCCGTTTATTTGTTCTACATTTGCAGGATGGTCATGTAAACCTTGCTGGAGTGAATTTCACCTTGTCACCCGAGATTATTGCTCAGGCCACTAGGATACCAAATGTAGGGGAGGAATGGAGTAAACGCCAACAGTTAGACAGATTTCACTATGAGCCGTATATTAAGCCCGAGTTTATAAGACACTTGACTGCAGTTTTTCCTTTCAGATTCCTAAGGGATGAGTATGCACCATTGATGAAACTCATCATTTCGATATTTCAGTTGCGAGGGCAGATTCTCACGTCTCTATGCGTACCATGTCCGTTTGTTGATGCATTTTACCAGGGTACGTATGATGAACATTCCATTTTTCATGTGTCGCAACATAGAGAGGATGGTGCCTTTAGTACAAAGGAAGAGCCCAACACATCAGCATAAGAGCATCTATCATTATGCATTGATCAAAATTGTAGTGATGCATCAGTTGGCACAGTATGGCATTACTTGGGAAGATTTCATCTCCCGTGATTTCCTTGCACCATTACAGCCACCTCCCAAGATAGTTCATGATGAGGGAGGACCTTCACACCAGCCAGACATTCCCGAGACTAAGCATATAAGTGCTCCTCCATATGTGACATATCAGCGAGGTCACAGGGCATTATTTGCATCTACACGACAAGTACTATCTCCACCCGGGGTGGAAGGGGTCTCGTTGACTTCATCGGCACAGCGAGTGTTATCTCCACCTCATGTGGAAGGGGCCTCGCTTTCGACAACAGCACCGCAGGTACAGGATAAGGGCAAGAAGCCCAAGCATGAGGAGGGACCTTCAGGTGAGCCATCCGAGTTTGTTACTATTCATGATGAGACAGCTTCAGAGAAGACCCAATATATCAGGTATCTAGAGTAGCGGAATAAATAGCTTGAGGACTAGCACAAGATCATAGAGCTACAGAACATCCGTGAGAATCGCCAAGCTGCCCAACATAGGCAAATTGAGTTCACCTCTCTAGAGCAACAGGTAAATGAGGATCGAGAGGCTAATCTCGAGAGGGTCAACATCTACTTGGAGGAACGGCTGAAAAGGGCTGATAGAGATCATGCATTATTGAAACACATGGTTATGCATTACAAGGTCTGGAACCTGGTTTGCAAGGCGCGAATTAGGAGTCTTAAGGCAAAATTGAGGAAAATGGTCAAGAAGCAAAAACGACAAAAGGAGCTAGATCGTCTTTGGATTTTGGCCGAAGCCTCTTTGATTGAGCATAGTACTTGATTGGGGACCCCCAGCCCAAATTTCAACAAGTTTGGAGAAAATTTTGAAATTTTTGTGTAAAAAACAGGTTTTTGGGCTCAACGCGTAGCGCGCCGTGCACTACCCTTAAGATTGGGAGGTCCAAATCACGAAAGGTTTGCATTTTTGGATTTGTCATGATGCAATACACCTGCTCAACTACTTCCAAGGCATTTCATCAAGGTTTGGGTCCCCAAAAGGTCAAAAAACATGCAAAAAATGACCTCACTGCCCCTTTTTGGACACATAGGAAGCAGCCTTGGGAGAATGAACTTTTGGAGGAGAAAATAGACACCAAATTGGAAAATTTTACTTGGGTTGGAAAGTAGACATCCATACCTTTCCAACGAGCTATCGTGAGCTCAATTTTGATGCCGGGAAGTGCCCCAAAATCAGGTGGAAAGGTGCGCTACGCATAGGGCTCAGGCGCGCTACGCATCGGGATTTTTTGCAAAGTTTTCATCTTCAGCTCAGGAAACGAAGCTAGTTTGACCAGTTTTGACTTGTGATGGGATTTTTCACCCTCCTTGATGTAATTAATGGAAATTTATGTTGACTTGACACTTATTTACCTATTCTAGATGATTCATTCATAAAATAGCAAAAATTTAATGAATGAATTGGTTTCCTAGCTTATAGAGGCAAGTTGTTTTGACTGCCTAGATTGTAGTGCTTTGTTTAGAATTGGTTGAAACAGCTCCTAGGATGATGAGCTCAACCCCTAGAGGCAAGGGAATGTGTTAGCTTGCCTATATTATGTATTTTCTTAGTCATTTTCAGGGTTGGACTCTTGGGAATAGCTTGATACACTATTGTACATATTTTATCTGCAATTTTGGCAAAGGATAGACCAGGGTTTTGCAGCACTATTTGGGATTCATGTGGCCTTATGTGTTGATGGTGTGTTTCTCTCAGTACTTGTAAGTTGTGTATGTGTATCACTTTCCTTATTTAATCTTCTGCAATTAAACAAATGAAGTGTTAAGGTAGAATCCATAAATTTGCTATGCTCTGCCTTTAAGTTTGTTTAATTTTCAATGTTTTCTTTAGTTTAAGGAGAATCCTTGAGACTTCCTTGTTCTCCTTAGCTCCTCACCTATCAGGTCTATTCATTCAATCACTTTAAAGGCATCAAAACAATCGCCTATCTTGCCCCAAGCAGACCTCTGCAAAAGTTGTGCCTCATCCCCGCACCTAAAATTGCCTTTCCCTTGAATTCAACAAAACTTCAAAAAATAAATTCCATAATCCTTGTACTTCATACCTAGCCTAAAATTAGTCATCAATTCAGTCATCTCGAGCCTCTTTTATTACCTTTTGCCGAGATTGATCGGAGAGAGCCCTCTCTTGTCCTCGTAGGGCTAGCTACGAGGTTGAGCGTGGTTTGATGTGGCCTCGAGTTTTTCCTTCCTCAACCTGAGGCAAATTCGAACACTAACATAGTGGCGACCATACTGGGGAAGAAAATGGTTTGCTTGTTGATGTCATTTGTTTTATAGCTATAGACGGAGCCTGAAGTTATGCCAGGTAGCCTTCGAAACGCTTTTGCTTTGCATTAGCGGAAGTAGATAAACGCTGCTTCAGTCAATCTCCGGTCTAGCTTGTAAACGTGACATCTAACTTGTTAATTACCCCAGTACATGTATCAAGTTCAGATCTGATTGTTGATGGTGGACAACGATCAGACACCGCAAGGCTGAAATCATTCACCTGGCGACTTCATTCACTGAAAAATCCAGAGATCAATGCTTCATGGTGACTTCACTGCAGGAAGATTAGTAGCTTTGAGCTTTTCAAAATGGATCGGGTTGAAAGAAGATATGCTCCCATGAGCCGAGATCACATCCCTGGTTTTCCAAATAAAATTCCGAAGGTAGATTGGTCAAGGAATTTGCCTACATTTAAAGATGATGGTAGGAAGGACGCTGCTCTACATCTGGTTAGATTTCACATGCATATTCGCAAGTTGAAGGTTGATTTTCCTGAAGATTGCTTGATGAAGATATTCTTGGCCACTCTGGAAGGTAAAGCCCAATCATGGTATGAAAGTTTGCCGCCTGCTTGTATTTACTGTTTAAAGGATTTTCATGCTATGTTCATTGAAAGATATAAGGACTCTTATCCATCATTAAATTTAGTTCAAGACTGTTGCAAGCATGCTTATAGTTTTATTGAAAGCCTTGAGAAATATTATGAAGATGATAATTTTATGGATGATGAGATCATGGAGGCTCTGTATGAGAATCCACTTCAGCAACATGAAGAGAACCTAGTGGATACCCATCAAGATGATCAGGAAATTTTGCAGCAGAATCAAGATCAGCAGGCTGAAGATGGTCATATGGTGGAAGATGATGAAAGAGAGGGTTCTATTTCAGATCTGCCCACAGAAGAAGACAACATGCAGGGTAGTCAAGATTCAATTTCAGAATGTGATTCAGTCAAGTCAGCTATTTCAGATCAACATTCAGATCATGATGACCAAGAATACCTTGTGCTGAATCCCATCAAAGAGAGCTCTACTGTTGAGATCATAGACAGAGTTTTGGATTCAGATGTTCATAAAAAACAGAATGAGATCTTTGTGCAAGTAAGTGATAAATCTCCTTTCAATAACTCAGTAATAAATGATAGTTTGAATGCCCTGTCATATGAAGATAATTATTGTTTAAGCAGAAGAAAACAAAAAGCATTGTCTCCTTTGTCTGAAGATGAGATAGATCTACTTTTGAGAGGTCTTGTTACAACCCAAGCTACAGCAGATTTGCAGTGCACACATAGTCAGGAAAGTGTTGGTGAAACTTCTTCCTCTTTTGAAAAAGATGATTGTCTTATAATCAGTTTTGTAGACCAGCAAAAATATAATTTTTTCTTTCACAAAGATGATAAGGTTGTCATGTTTGATAATCTCAAAGATTTTTTTTTGTTTAAGAATGACCTACAACACATTCACACCACAGAAGATCAAAACATTCAGGATTTCCATTCAGATTCCTCTTCATATGTTTCATGTGCTGAAATGTTTTTCCAAGAAGAGATCTGCTCATCCATTTGTTCAGAGTTTTTTGAAGCCTATGAGCATACTTTTACTGAAGCACATGATGAAGGCAGATCAGAATTTGAAACAAAGGACACCTTGTTCTTTCAGCAGGAGGTGGCAGTGGCAAATCTTCATGTTTTTCACGATCCTCTAGCAAGTTTGTTGCAGCCAGCAGTGAAAATGTTTATTACAGTGTTTTGTTGCAGCCATGGTCAACTATGTTTTTGGATGCCCAGTGATAGGTTTGTACTGTCCTGCAATACAAAGTGCATGTGTCTCTTCTCCTCTTTAGCTATCTCCAACATCCTTGTCAATTGTATTTTCTCCATCCGAAGAGCCAAAGTATGCTCCTCTAGCTCTTGGAGACTCTTTTCGCTTCCCATCTTGCAACTTGTTCAATTGGTTCTCTGATACCAAACTGATTTGAAATTGGATTAGGTGATTTCTTCCACTTTTCTAAAATCAAATAAACCAAAACTTAGGACCGTGTCAACTCTAGGCAAGATAATCGGTCTTGAAACAATAGGTTTACTCAATGTCTCTTCAAACATGAATTAGTCTTCATATGTAATTGAACATAATGAACATAACACACATAATCCATGAATGCATTAAGAAGAGCAAGACAAAGGTTTTTTGACAGAGTTCACCCTCCTAGGTTACATCTTCAGGACTATCAACATGACTAGACCACTCATATATTCAGAATCAATGAAGTACATAAACATTTGATGCAGGTAATTAAGTGGCTATTACCACTACAAGCTAATGTTCTCCTACAAATAACTCTCACAACAACAACAACTCAAAACATCTCCTTCAAAGATGACATACTTCAACTGAAATGATTTAAAAGACATCATGTGCATGCTTCAATTACACATTGAAACATATAAGAAAAACTTCATGATAAGAGAAGTTGAACTTGGGATGAACCTTGCTAGTTACAACTTCTATAGTAGCCTTCTAGAGGTGAGAGTACCCCTACAAGGTATTCTCCATGCCCAAAAACTTCCCAAAACTACTTCCAAACCCTCATTGATCCATACAAATTTAGTCTCAAACATATAAAAAGGCCCTATATATGTGCTCAAATAAAAAAATAGAGGTTACCAATGGATTCAGAACATCCCAAAACCCATAAGCAGCCTCTTTCTAAAGTCAATTTAGATAAAAATTCCAAACATTTTGAACTTCCAAGATCTCTCAACAACTTCCATGTTAACCATCCTAGAATTTGACATATACCTGGCTTGAGCACCCCAAAACCAAAATCGGTGCATAAACCTGGCCTACAACCCTGCCCGACAGGCGAATTGTCAGACAGTTAAATTGCCCATTAACCCCCACTTTTTGAAAAAATGTGTCATATGGGGGCCACGTGCCCAAGGGCTGGGACTAACTGCCTGCCCTCATCGGTTGGGCCCCCTACTGTCTTCTCACCTAGGCACATTGGTGCCACATATGACTGGGCTTGGTGCCGAAAACTGCGTGTGTTCCAACTATCAGAGGTGTTGGTCATGTGAGGGTCTATGTGAGCCGAGGTTAGCCCTCAACGTCGATCACCTGGGGCTAGCCCCCTCCGCTCCCCATTTATGGTTATATGGGTCGCATATGGCCCGAGGCTAGTCCCCTAAGGGCTGACCCCCCTTCCAACTCTGTCCACAATCCGCTTACCATATATTGTGTGGAATGTGACCAAGGCTTGGGGATGGGGCTAAACACTAGCCCATGGTCACGCCACTTGGTTCTCGTGGGCACAGTGACCAAGGATGGGGCTTAGCCATGACCCAACCCCCAAATGCGTCGGCATCAAAACTTATATATAACCCAAGGCATATATGGTTAAGTGACTCTGATGTGGTGTGATGGTAGAGGGTCTTGTTGCTTAGTGCTTGGTCCTTGGTTCAAATCATGTGGGGTTGCTTCGGCTGTCAACCAAAATTTTAGTATGATATGAGGAGGCCACGTGACTTCCAGCCATTGGCCCATGTGGCCCTCCACCATTAGCCCGACCAAATACAAAGTCAGCCCCAAATATAATAAAAAAATTTGAGCCCACCAATATTAATAAAAAAATCAGAGTCAATCAAAATTAATCATTTTTGGACCAATCTGGAGAGGCCAAATGCAGCCTGCCACTAGCCCAAAATGTACAGTCACTCTATCAATTCTGCAAATTTTTACCTGCTTGAGAATTCGATCAGAACATGATATAGGGAGCATACAATATCATATTTGAATTATTCAAGTTGTGTTGGATTCAGATCGTAGAGATCTACGCACTGGTACATGTTTCAAGCTCTATCGCACATTTTGAATTTTGAGCATAAATTTGATCACTTGATCAAAATGAGATGAATGATTCATTATTTGTGGAGGGTTTGAAGGGTGAGCCCTTGGAAATTATCTATTGTATGCAAAAAGGTAAGTTCCCCAATTTGGGTGGACTAACGATGGAGTTTTTCTTCAGTGTATTTTACCTCAATAAAGAGGATCTTCCTAAGGTTGTTATAAAATTGCAAGCCACAAGCAGAGTCTTGGGATCTCTAAAATCAACTTTCATTGCAATGATCTTAGAAGTTCAAAAAGTTGAATATTTTGATTACTTTCACCCTATATCTTGCTACAATTTGATTTAAAAATTAATATAAAAATAATAGACACCATATTAAATCATGTGCTTAGTGAGATTATATCAAAAGAGAAATTTGGATTTCTTTAAAATGGGAAAATGCATGACACAACCTCAATTTCCAAAAAATCTCTTCATTCCATGAAGACTAAGAATCTAAATGTTGCTACCATCAATTTAGGCCTCTCTAAAGTGCATTATACGGAAAATTGGACATTCATAAGGGTTGTACTAATCCATCTAGGCATGAACCTCACTATAGTGAACTGGATTATGGGGTGCATCCAGTCGATTAGTTTTTTTATATGCTCGTAAATGGGTGCCTTTCCTCCTTTTTTAGTGAATCTTGAAGGCTCAGGAAAGGGTTCCCTTTATCCCCCCCTCAACTTTCTCTTATTTTTTGAATAGTAGACTTGTGGATGACTCCATAATTAAAGAAGAAGTAAAAGGAGTGGACATATCTCGATATATAGCCATTTCACACCTCTTATTTATAGATGAATTTTTCCTATTTATCTTGGGTACCAGCCCTTTCTTCCAAGTCTTAAAGTGCATGATGTATCATTTCACATTGATTATAGGAATGGTTATAAATTACCACAAATCCTATATGATCATCCATAATATATAAGATGTGTCTTCCTCATATATCCACCAATTATTTCAGTTCCAGTATAAATCGTAGAAGGAGTGAAATAGTTAGGATTCATGCTAAAAGAAAATGACTACATATTTGATGATTGGATTAAAGCGCATTACAGTTTGGACCAATAGAATGCTATCTAGTGAGGTCATTTTATAATGGTTAAATCAGTCCATGAAAGTATCCTAGTGTATTGGACTTTAATTGCTTTGGTCCCTAAAGGAATCCTCAATAAAATCAGGAAGCTAAGTTTTTGGTCTCTATCAGGACCTGGAAATGTCTCATTTTTTACCTTATATTATCACTATCTATCCTCTTTTTTAGAAAAATTGAAGCCTATGTCTATACAATTTCATGATTTTTGGGTGTTAACTTGAGAAGTAAGTCTAAGTTACTCATTATTAAAAGTTACATAGGGTAATCTTTAATTTTCCTAAAATGATCCATTTATTGCATTCTTAAAAGTCTATTATCATTTCTAATCACCTGCCAACTATCATGTAGTGTCCATACTTATTATCTTGTACCTGTACTATTCTCCCTACACTAATGAAGGCCTCAGTGGTTTGGTCAAAGAGAAGGACTGTTGGACAAGGAGCATTAGTCATGGGTTGATTGACATAGTTGATGATCTTCCAAGATTTGTCAAGTATGAGGATATTGGGATATATGCACTCACTTCCCTCCTATGTTTAATAGAAGACTCGTAATGGAACCAACACTGCTCTCAAATATAACCCTTGCACCGAATGAAACAAATTGAGGATCAAGGAGATGTTGTAACAGAACACCATGGGTAGTCCTTTGTTGAAGTTTTCTTTCTTAGATGTAGGGCTTTGTTGCAGCCTGAGAAATGATAGTTCTATATAATGTAAATATGTAGACAAAGATAGGTTAGCAATACCCTTGTATATTGTTTATGTATTGTTATTTCTTTGGTGGATTTCGCTAGATCAACCAAGTCAAAGCCTTTTATCTCCATATGTAAGACTTATTTTAAATTTACATATAATACCAATGCCAAGTTCTATCTCTTTTGAAAATATAATATTTTTATGATTCATCACATATTGTGATTTAATCTTTCTTTAAGAGGGTGCGGGCTGGTTGGTTTGGGCCCAACCAAACTAGCTCGTCACTCCTCCAGAATTAAGTGTGGTGTGGTTTCTTTGATTTTTTTGTGGTGTGTATTAATTTGTCGATGTTATGGTTGTGATTTTATTTCAATCTTAACAAATGTTCTATTTCACCCTGAAATTACATGTTTGTGTTATATCATGTTTAAAAAATGAATGAGTAACCATAGAGTTGGGAAATGTTTGATGAATGAGTGAGGGATCTGTTCTATTATTATTTAGTGATGCAAGCATAGGCATAGTTCTTGAAAAAGGTTTTGATCCATTCTTGTTTTGAGCATAAATCCAAGTATAGGTAGAGCCATTGGTGTTTCATTACAGGTGTAGGAAGATTCTTGTATTTATTCTCTTCTTGTAAATCATTGTGAGTGCAGGAAAAATGCTTGTACTGGGGTGTTTCTATCTTTGTTTTAAGGTTGTTATAAAAATAGGGTCGTGTCTTGTTCTTATTCATAAGTTGGTGTGAGTATGAACAAACCACTTGAGATAATTTATTTCTGACACTGAGACATTTGCAAACATTTGGAAAGGTGAATCAAAGAATATATATCTCAACTATGTAAAACCATAGGGTATTGTTGAGTTTATCTATTCAAATCTCTTGAGTCATCTAGACTTGAGATCTGAGAAATCTTATTGCTTCGATAGCCTATGTGTTTGAAGAAATTGCAGGTTGAGGTCATTAATTTTTTTCCAGTGATTTGTAATGTGAATTAAAGCTCGAGATTTCATTCGATTTAGTATACATCCCTTGCATTAAGCATAAGAACTTGTATTTATAGTCTTGACTTTGGACTCATTATGTAAAGATTCTTTCCTGCACCAGAATATTTGTCACCCAAAGCAAATCAATTGTATTTGTTTGATGATTTGACTTATTTTTTCCAAAGGAAAAAATGAAACTTTTTATTAATATTATAAAAAGTTTACATTGCAAATGCTGAAGCATCACTAATCCGTCTGAGGGATTACCAAGACTGTTTTACAAAAAATTTCTGACTTATGCAAACACCTGTTTCTAAGGTGCTGAAGCTGTTCTGTTTACCTCTGAACCGAGGTGCCGTTCTTAAACTGAAAAACCAGAGGACTGTTGCACCAAAATTCCAAAACATGCCGGGCCTCCTCAACATAGAAGAAAACAGCCCGATATGCGGTAATGAGGTTTTAAAAGCCGAGATACAGTGCTGATAAGTTTATATGTAATTACAAAAATTTTGAAAAAGAAGAGTAAAACAAAAAAACTGCCAGAGTATTAGATAGTCTGATTATAGGGCGGCTGTTCAGATCTTCTGGTTTGGCCTTGGTCTTCTTCTATAATCTTCCAGCTGCCCAAATCCTGTTGTAGACCGTCTTTAGAAAGCTGGTCCGCTGATTCATTCCTTTCCCTGAAAATGTGGCGAAGAGAGAAACTGTTAAAATAAGATTTTAATCTCTGAACTTATCCCAGGATTTGTTTTAATAATTGGTTGCTGCATGTACTTTGTCCATTTACCCATCTGATCACTATTTGTGAGTCCCCAAAAATTTGAATTGTGAGGGTGCGCCTTTGAATGAGCCAACATATAAGGTATTTCAGAGCAAGGAGTTCAGCAAAGTTATTGGAGCCAGTTCCAAGACCCACGGAAGCTTTTAAGATATGCGATGGGGATTCATTAATGACTAAACCTGCTCCTGCTTTATTGTTTTGAGATGCACCATCGAAGAATGCCCAGGGGATTCCTTCTGTGATCTGCAATTCTGGAATGATTCTTTGGGGGTGGGCTTCCTTAGGCTCGGGGATACTAGAAAAAATGGCAGTGCTCTGACTTGCTGTGATAGCTATGGGAATTCCTTTATCCTGGAAAATACTCCTGTTCCTGGCTATCCAAATACCCCAGCTAATGATGAGAGGGAGGTTGCGCAGGTTCCCGTTTGGATGAGAGTGCCACCACTTCTGCCAGGCTTCTTGAACAGAGTTCCCATCCCATTCTAACTTTTTGTTCAATAAGTTCCCTACCTCGCCCCAAATTTTAATAGCTTCTGGGCATTTTATGAAAAGATGGTTTATAGATTCCGCTTCTGATTTGCACAAGGTGCATCTCCCAGGCCCGTGCATGAATCTGGTCTGCAGGATGTCCCAAGTTGGGATTTTGCTTTTTAGAATGCACCAGAACAGGATTTTTGACTTTGGGGGGCTCTTAAGTTTCCATAGCTGTTTTGACCACCACTCCGGATTTCCCCATCCTTTTCTTGACATAAGGAAATTATAACCACTCTTTGGCGCGTATTCCCCAGAGTCTGCATGGGCCCAAATTAACTCATCATGTCTATCATTCAGCCGGACATTTGTTCTGAAGAGTTCTTGAGTAAAGGTACTCCATTCATTCCACCATCTTTGCTCCAGATCCAATTCTTCACCATTCTTCCAAGCTTGACCCCAGATGGATGAAGTTCCCGGATTTGCCACTTGGCTAAGGTAAAGAAGCCCTTTGTCCTCTAACTGTTGAACCAGTTCAGGGGTAAGTGCATAATTTTCGGTACAGCCGACCCAGGGATCCTTTCCTATCTTTACCTTTTCTCCGTTCCCAACTTTCCAAGCTAGTCCTTGTTCGATCACTTTAAAAGACTCCAGAGTTGCTTTCCAGATTGCCGACACCTTCTTTTGGCTCTTGACTGGGTTCCTGATCCAAACTTCCAAAGGAGTTGGATCTATATATTTCCTTTTAACAGTTCTAGTCCAGAGATTTTCCATCTTAATGAGACGCCACCCTGATTTAGCTGCCAAAGAGAGTCTGAAGTCGGGCAAGCTTTTTATTCCCCAACCTCCCCAGTCTTTTGGTCTCGCCACTTTCTCCCATGCAACCCAAGGGAGAACCGAAGTTTCTTTGGATCCTGCCCACAAAAATCTGCTACAGATTCTCCTAATTTTTTCCAGCACACCTTTAGGGACCCAAGTTAGAGCTGCCCAATAAACTGGGATTGCTAATAGCACAGATTTTATCAGGGTCAATCTCCCTGCTCTGGAAAGCCATTTAAAACTCCAGTGCCTGATTCTAGCTTCAATTTTTGCAATTAGCCAAGACCAGTCCTCCTTCCTGTAATCGTTTGGCTTCAACCAGAATCCCAGGTACTTAAACAGGGATATCATATTGCACATTTCATATGGAAAGTACAAGCTGAACTGCTCCTTTTCTTGTCTGTTTAGCCCTTCCACAATGATTTGAGATTTCCTGGGATTGATCTGCATTCCGGTAGCTTTCAAAAAGAGGTCAAAGATATTTTTTAACTCCTTTAATTCATTTATGGATCCATTAGAAAAGACCAGAATATCATCTACAAAGAGAAGATGAGATATGAATAGATTTACTGCTGCCTCTATACCTTTTATCTTACCTTCCCTTCTGCTTTTATGAATCAGCTGGCTTAGACCTTCAGCCACCAAGAGGAAAAGCAGGGGGGACAAAGGGCAGCCTTGCCTCAGCCCTTTTTGTCCTTTGAAGAAAGGGGTAGCAGCTCCATTTATGAGTATTGCGTAACTAACATCTGTGATACACCCCATGACCCATCTGATGAAGTCCACTTTGAACCCGAGGTGTGTTAGGAGCAGGCGGATATATGACCAGTTTATCCTGTCGTAGGCCTTTGATAAATCAATTTTTATTACAGCTCCCTTCTTGTTTTTCATCTTTACACTGTGAAGGACCTCCTGTGCCACCCCTATTGCTTCATGAATTTGTCTCCCATTCAGGAACCCAAATTGTTCAGGAGAGATATGCCTTGATAAAATTGGTTTAATCCTGAGAGCTATCACTTTTGCAATTATTTTATAAATACTGTTGCAAAGGGAGATGGGTCTAAAGTCCTCGAAGGATTCCGGAGCTTCCTTTTTTGGAATGAGGGCTATGAAGGTTGCATTGAAAGGACTATAAATCTCTCCCTTTAGTCTTGATTCCTCCACCACTTCTGTTATTTCTTCTCCTATTTGCTCAAAGAAGTGCGAGAATAGCTCTACCGACCAACCGTCCGGCCCGGGGCTTTTCTCTTTTGCCATGGATTTTATGACACTTTCCACTTCCTCCTTCGTAACCGGCTCCATTAGGAAATCTGCATCTTCCTCCTCCACATATCTGTGAAAACATTGCGCTGTTTGGATTACTTCCGCAATGGTAATCTCACCATTGTCTTTGAACAAGGATTGGAAGTGGTTCACCCCGAGGGTTGAAAGAGCTTCAAAAGTCTTGGCCTCCCTTCCTTCTTCGGACTTTAAGTGCCATATGGTGTTTGCACTCTTCCTTCCTTTTGCATAATTATGGAAGAAACTGGTATTGTCATCCCCAGCTTTGAGCCAGATTGCTCTGCTCTTAAGCCTCCATTCTTCCTCTCTTGCCAGCAGGATTTGATTCTTGTGCTTTTCCAGTGCTACAATTTTCTCCTTTGATTCATGAGTCGCATATCCATCCGTCTCTATGCTTTCGAGCTTTTGGAGTTCCTCGTTTATCTTGGATAGGTCTTCATTCTGCTTTAGTTTTCTATCCTTTGCCCATGTAATAGTTGCCTTTTTCAGTCTTTTGAGGTTTTCCATAAATAAAAAACCTTTACTCTCTTGGGAACCTCTGGCAGGATGAATCCATGTGTCTTGGAACAATTTGTTGTATGATTCTTCTTGTAGCCAGGAGGCATTGAATTTGAAAGGAGCTGGAGGTTTTGGGGGGGCTTTAGAAAGCTCAAGATAAATCGGAAAATGGTCCGAAGGGCCCCCTTCTTCTACCCATTGCCTGAATAAAGGAATTGTAGCAGATAAAGCCTCATTAATTAAGAAACGATCTAATCTCTTCGCCACTCTGGCATCTCCAACTCTTCTGTTCCTCCAAGTTGGTTTCAGTTTGATGAGATTCGCTTCTATGAGGTTATTTGAGGCTAAGAGATTCATAAAAAATTCTGATTGCGGGTCCTCTCTTGCAGCAGGGCCCCAGGCTTCCGCTCTTCCTAAAGAGAAGTTTAGGTCTCCTCCCATCACCATATAGTTATTCTTCACAAGCGAGTTTCCCATCAAACCGTTCCAGAAGGGAATCCTTCCTTGACACGGCCCATAAATATTGATAATAGTTAAGGGGAAATCGAATTCTGTGGACTGGCAATCTATCCCCAACACCTGCTTCATTCCCCATCGGTTCCAGATCTTAATTTTACCTTCTCTGATTCCAACAGCCAAGCCTCCAGAGTGGCCGTCAGAATCCATGGCTATAAAAGACCATCCTGGAAGGAGAGCATTAAGCATTGATTCAATGTCCTCCCCTTTCCCCAAAGTCTCCTGAAGAAGGAGGACATCCGCTTTTGAGTTCATCACTAACTCCCTAAGGGCCAGTTTTTTGGGTTTACTGGCTAAACCCCTACAGTTCCAGGAGGTAATTATCATTTTAAGGCAGATACGGGGCTTTGCACTGCTCTAAGTGCCCCTGTGATTGAAAGTTGTTTCCCATCTGCCACATCGAAGATAGCCTGGACTTTGGCTTCAGAGAGCTTAGATTTTCTACCCCTTTTTTTCCCTGGCTGGCTCATGGATGAAGATGGATCGATGCCCCCTACAACAGACATGGAACCAGGCTTGTTTACTAGGGAGCGGAGATTATAGGGACATAGGGGTTGCTGGGCCTGAGCAGGGGATAAAAGGCAGCACCCATCACGGTTCAAATCCAGGGAGGGAATAGCAGCTGATAAGTTTTCAATAGATTTTTCCAGTTTGCCATCTTCCATCATTACAATTTTATCATTTAAATCAGAATTAAGGGGTTTAATGGATGGATCATCTGCTAAACATTTATCCAAACATTTGTCTTTATTTTCAAAGATAGGAAGAGAAGAGAGATTTGGATTTGAAATCGTACCCTTTTGATCCTCTACAGGCCTTGGAGATGAGCTCGATGGGGTCTCTTCAGCGGGCTTCTGTGATTCCCCTGGTTCCGGATCGGCATCATTTCTTTCCTTCAATGGTGCCTGGGTTTCTGCTTCCTGACCGAGACTCCCCTGCTGCATGTCTATATCCATAGGTTCGTCCTCCTGGACTGCGGGTATCTCCTTGTTTGGATGGAGATGAGGGCGCCTGAAGTTCTTTTCCGTCCTCTCCCTTGTTCTCTGAAACCTTCTCCACCGTCTTCCTAATGGACATTCCTTTGCCAAGTGCCCATACTCATGGCATCTATGGCAGCGAAACGGCAAATATTCATAGTCCAAGATTTGTTCGAATACATAATCCTTGTACTGAAGGATGATCTTTTCCGCCAATCCTCCACTGGGTTTAAGATTAACCAGGATCCGAGCCATTGCCCTGTTGTGAGTTTCCTGGAAGGACATGTCAGCCTCCAAATAAGTGCCTAGCCGATTCCCAATTGCCTTAAACACCGATTCAACCCATAGGAACGATGGCAGCCCAGGTGCTCTAACCCATACCGGGAAAACATCAGCCTTTTCGTGGTCTGCATCAAACATGGGGCTCCAGTTTTTGAAAAGCACCGGGATGTTCCCGAGCGACCAATGCCTCTTCATAACCCAATCTGCTGCCTCTTTGTTATCAAACCGGACAGAGAACCAACCTTTAGCTAAAGTCAGGACCCAGAAGTCACTGATTAAATCCGATTGCCAGTTCTGCTTCCCCCAGGCTTGGATGAACTCTGATGAGAATTTCTTCCCTCTAGCTCTGCCAACCAGGGTGCATTCAGCAACCTCCAACACTTCTTCAATCTGGACGTCCATTCCCAGCAGCAAATTCCCTTCAACCCCTTGGGATTTGATCAATCTCTGCTTTTTCCTCTGCCCGTCTACAGATTTGGTTCCTCCTGTGGGGTTTCTTAGGGCTTCGTTCGACTGCAACCCTCTATGTGAGTCTGGCCCAGCGATCTGGGGAAAAGATCCTGGCTCCGGACTAATCTCCTTCTCATAAGAAGTGGGAGGATTTAGAGATTCGAAACGAGAGGGATTTGATACCTGAGACCCCTGAATGGGTCGCCTTTCTTCCCCCCTTAGCTCCTGGATTTCTTCGGCGCTCTGGTCCGGCCTCTCGGTCTCTCTCGGACTGTTCCTGCAGGTTGCTAATGATGCCCTTGTAATGGATGCTGGAATTCTGGCTTCTCCTACCGGCCTTTGCCCTAGCTTTGAGCCAAGGGTTACGATATCTTCCAAGCCGCCTGAGAGGATCGGCCCTGAAAACCCTAGTCTCCCTTTGATCCCGAAATGTGGAATAGACGGACTTGTCTGTAGAGATCCCTTGGTCGATCTTGGCGACTGGATCTGAATCTTTCCCTTTTGGTGTTCTGCTGCCGACTCAGGCAGATCTTTGGTCGCGTTTGAGAGTGAATGGGGCGATCTAACAGAGTCCGGACAGAACGGAGAAGGTGCTAGGGCTTCCACCGTTCCGAAGTAACGATCAATGTTCTCAGATGTTGGGTCCTTTCCCCAAACAGAGAGAATATCTTCCATAGCGGGATCTAGGTCAATGCCCTCCTCCGAGTTAACCATGGTTACTGTGCAGATCGCGGTTTGCTGTCGGCTTGTCGAGTGCTGAGAAGTCGCTGTTCGTGAAAATGCTATTCCTTTTCCCCAGAGGGATTAACCTTCACGTTTTACTGTTACTGAGGTCGCCAGGTGTCCTTCCTTGTGAGCAGTGGACCTCCACCTGCCGATCCCTGCCTGCCTTCCACCTGAACGGAGACGACCTGCTACTGCCTACGCCCCGTCTATGGTGATGGGCCCTAACCTCGGCCCTACGGGCCTAGATCTGGCTCATCGCCTACTGCCGACACCTTCCT
This sequence comes from Pinus tabuliformis, assembly GCA_031772625.1. Taxonomy (NCBI): domain Eukaryota; kingdom Viridiplantae; phylum Streptophyta; class Pinopsida; order Pinales; family Pinaceae; genus Pinus; species Pinus tabuliformis. The sequence continues at coordinate 476,449,792 of CM062811.1, read as the reverse complement.
GCTCCGATCGCCAGAGCCCATCCCCTGATCATCATGATTTGACTTATTTGTGCATAGAGCTTGTAATATTTTCATCCTTAAACAATTTGTGTGCCTAGACTATCTAGATTACTATTGAGTATACGGAGAGTAGTTGCTGCATATATGATATTCTTGTTATTATCTATGTAGTCTTTATAGTTTTCTTTTATGCATAAATAGGGTTGGTGAATCTGAATATTTCTAAGTTTGATTTATAAAGTATAGGAACAAAGTGTATCTCTTTTGACATTGAATGCATCGATTGATCTACACTTATAGAAACCACATTTGAAATAGAGGTTAAATACATAGGTTAAACTTGGATTTGGTGAATTTGATTGAGAATTGGATTTGCATTGGTTTTACCTACACTGTGTTTCTTGCTTTTAATTATGGAAAACAAAGTGATGAATGGTTTGAGGAGTGAAGGTAAGATCTGAGTTGATTGATTCAATAAAGTTGCCAATAGTACAGGAAGTTAGTTTGGTGATGATTTACTGAATTTTGAATCTGAAGTTTGTGATTAAGCTAGAAGCATGAGTGATCTCTCAGAGTTGTTGGATCTATTGGAATTAACTATGTTGCACCTCAAAGTATATGACCCCTTGGTTTGACAATTAAGTGTTGAGGTTTATAGGAGATAGACCTAGCACCCAACATTTTGGTGTTGTTGTTGGGGAGGCTTTTGGAGAGAATCTAGTAAATTCTGATTGAATTTTTTCAGCAGTAGAGGTAACTTTTTCATTAATATTTTTATTAGTTTGCTTATGTTGATGACTGCTTAAGGAAGGGTAACTCTTATATTTTTGTAGGTACATTTTTTAGATAGCTACAATATTAAATTTTGGATTTGAATTGATTTTTCTAGCAAGTGTTTTTACAGTCTGATTTTTTCTAATTTGATTTTATTTTTTAAACACAAATGAATAGGAGGGGTAGGGGTTCGAAGCCCAAGAAGAGTAGAGGAATAGTGATAAATCAGAAATATTTTCTCATGGTGGGCCTTTTGTTGTAGGAAAAAACTCCAAGAAAACAAAAACCAACGAGGTTGGTGTTTAGTCAATTTAGTGTTCCTAAATTGATGTCATTAATTGTCAACCCGGGGCTCGTAAGCTGATGAAGTGAAGGTGTACTATATGTACTTAAGCAACCTCTTAGAGCTTTTTGTCGTTTGGGGTGTTGTTTGTGGTTAATTTATCTTCCTAAGATGGAGTGGTGATTTATAAACAGATGAGTGATAGTGTGTGTAAGGTGAGTTCTAGATGAGTGAGAGTGTGTGATTAGTGGTTTCTAACTACTTGCTGAAAAGGAAAAGCTTGAAAGAAATAAATAACTTGAAATGACTTGAAAGCAAAGAACCACTTTCTAATGGCATTAGACACCATTCATGCTGCTGCAAATAAAAGGTAAGAAAATCACTTTAAAAACCAATGATAATGTTTATATCTTCCTAACTCCCTGCTTCTAACACATAGTACTGTGTAAAACACGATTAGGAAGTAGCTAAAGATGAGTTAGAAAAGTGATCAAAAATGAGAAAAATCTACTTTAAAGACTAGTTATAATGTTTTGCTCTTTCTAACTCTCTGCTTCTAACACATAGTACTGTGTAAAGCACGATTAGAAAGTAGTTAAAGATTAGTCTAAAAAGTACTCAAGGCCAGCTGTAAGTTATTAGTATTCTGATCTCTAAAAGATAGACAATTTGTGATAAAGAGATCATTCATATGTTAGCAGAAAACTTTGAGAAAGTAAACTAAAAATCAGCTATGAAAATAAAGTAAAGGCAGCAACTTAGAATCTGTCAACTGAAACTACCACTAGATATAAAGCAAATACACAAACACAGACACAATCCCGGGTTTAAAAACCTGCAGAAAAACAAATCTGATCAGTCAAAATGAATGCTGCAAATGAAATAACAATGAAAGTGAATTAAGCTGTACATGTTTCAAGAAAAGGAATTGCTGAATGGAAAATAAAGAAATAGCAAGAATATAAACATGAAATACTATACAAGGGCAGTCATGAACAGGGGCCCTCCATTCATAATACCCAAAGAAGACTCAAGGAATTGAAAACTTCAGAACAACGCTGCTTCTATTACTCCATGTGCAGAAAATTACAGTCAAGAGTGCTAGAACAGCACTATCAAAACAGAGTCTTAAAACGCACTAAAATTATAACAAGTTCATAAAACACAGCAACTAAAAAGTAACATTAAGCGTATGCAAACGCTAGTTTTTATAGGCATCTGAAAGATGGCCTAATGCGTACAGCTAAAGCTTGAAAAATGAACTAACTGTCATGCGTAATTAAGGTTCAATAACACGTCATAAGCCTCGTGGATGAGCTGGAGGTTCTGGTCGTTATGGGCATTGAATCCAGAGTTGGATTATGTCCCCCACAACCTGCGTAACACGGACAAATCACCGTTTGAACTGATGTGACCCAACAGCTTACGTATCACCGTTAAGCTACCTTTGTTGACCGTAACTTGACCCTCGTTGACCGGAGGTACAGATGACGTGGCTGGCTGAACCAATAGCACAGGAACCTCGAGCACCTTGATTCCTAAGTGCCCATGTGGCTCGTTTGGCAAAATGACACGTGGAACCTTAAGATTAACAAAAAGGCTGCGGAATCATCAGATGGCTGCGAAATTCCTGTAAATATGTCAAAATCTAACTAAAACAGTCACACATTAGCAAAGATCCTTAATCATGCTTAAAGTCATATAATGTAATGATCTGGGTTGGTTTGCAAGGAAAATGAGGCAAAAGAGAGAGATGAGTGAGGGAAAACTGTAGGTAAATGATGGATAATCAAGTGCAAAGTAGAGGCTCTACATACCCCCACTACGAGGGCATTGCATGTCCTCATGCAATCAAAACATTGTTCAGTCCACCCGCTGAGATGCCTCTGTTAAGACATCCAGCCTTCTCTTCTTTCTCGGTGTGGCTATATTGACTCTTGGTCTTTTCATCAAACACCTGAATTTTAGATTGATCAAAGCTCTATTTAACTTCCTGCATCTCTTCTTGAGCTTTTTGTTTTCCTTTTGCCACAGGCCCATATGAAGCATGGTGTTATCTTGGACCATCTTGTCCACATTGCTCTGTACCTTCAGTTTTTCATTTTCTTGTTGGATGTGGCGATTTAGTACCTCCAGCTCAAATATTTCCTGCTTCAGTGATTGAACTTGCTGCTCCAAAGGTTGAACAGTACTGGGACCAACAGCTGCTTGTTCTAACGTCTCCAGGTAATTATAAACTTTCTGCTGATCCGGATCAACCTCAGGTGACTTCTTAGGACTGGGCTCATACTGAAATTCGGATCCATGTTCATGTTCAGGTTCATGCTCAAAAGGACTTTCCTCACGTGGAGGACTGGTCTCAACATACTCAGCGTGTGGAGGGCTTTTCTCAAAGTCAGGACTTGTAGCAACCTTTTCAGGTGTGCTCAAGTCAATGATGAGTGACTTTTTACCCTTTGTGGCCCCCACTTTTCTTTGTAACCTGCTTCTTCTTCTCACGGTGGTGATGTTCTGTTTTTCTTTTTGTGCCTTTTGCTTTTGTTTTTCCACCTTCTTGGAAAGGGCAGTTTCATGGAGTTTGGCCATTCTTTGTGCTAAGGGCTGAGTATCTTCTTCACTAGAGTTCTCAGGAGTAGTGTAAGTTTCTTGGGCTACAGCTTTGCCTTTATCTTTCTTTTGTTTCTTCCTACTCTCTTTTCTCTTTTGAGCAACTTCTTGGGCAAGTTTTGAAAGGGTTTCTGTGATGACTCTTTGAGCTGTTTGATCAATGTCCACAGCAGGCTCAGGATCAATTTCATGTTCAGAATGATGTACATCAGTTTCTTCTTCAATCTGTTCTTGGACAGTTTCCTCTTGGACAACAGTTTCAGGGGTAGCCTCTTTTCTTTTTCTTCTACTCTTTCTAGGCACAGAGGTTTCTCCTGCTTCTTCAAAATGGTTTCTCACAAGAAATCTCTCCCAGGTATCTCTTTTTGCTTTCAACTGTTCCTCAACTAGCATCTTAACAAGACCATGATGATACAGATGTGATTCAATGTTTCTTGGGTTCCTTTGGACAATTGAACACATTTTTCTAAGACTTGAGAGTAGAAAATATGGAAGGTTAATATCATCTCCTAAGAAATGCATCATGACTTTGGCATGGTAAACATATAAAACTCCAAACCTTCCCTCACAAGTAAAGAATTTTTGCACTAATAAAAGTAAAGTTGTCCATTCTTCCTTGACATAAGTAACAGGAATCCCTTTTGTAAAAATGCTGGTATCCATACCTGGATTATTTAAGATTTGCTTCCACTGTTGGTCTTGTACTGATCTATTTTTAAACCATCTTTCTCCAGTTTGTGGGAGTGAAGTGGCCTGTGCTATACTGCTCTCAGTGACTGTAAACTTCAGGTCCCCTATCTCCACTTGATTGTCTTTGTCTCTGAAGGAACGTGCAAAGGCCTTCGTAACCTCTTTGTGGTAACCTCTGAATTTCTGGATGCATTGGAGCCAGTTTGCTTTCTGCAAAGCTTCTTTAACTTGAGGATATCCCTCCAGAAATTTTGAACCCTCTGGTTCTACTCTTAAGAGTTTACCCATTGGCTCTACGGCTCTGTTCTAAGACTTTTGGAAAAAAGGTTACACGGCTTCAACAGTGGCCCTAACACAGTAAATTTACGGCTCTACTGTAACAGCCGTAACATACGTTCACTGATACCCAGAACTAGCAGAGAGGAAGAAGTAAAACAGAGTATGGCTGAGGTAGCAGCGTAGTGAGCACAGCGGAATAAGGGAACTGTGGAAATGAAACAACGTGAATGGAATGATACGAGAGTATGAGGGTTATGAAATGATGGGTAGAAACGGTTAGGTCCTTAGGTTTCGGTCATAGGTTCACACTTGGCTGCGGGATTATGACTTAGAGAGACGTAGTACAGTAGTCTACGTCACTTAGGTACGAAAATCTTAATGGAGGAGCAGCCGCAATTGAGTTTCAAAATCGTGAGGATCATGACCGATAAGTGTGGGGGATACGTGGATTTTTGGTCGTATGATGGGAAAAACTGGTAATCATTACATTAAATGGCAAGAAACATAACCCCGGAAACTTTGCAAAATGAGATAACCGTAAGTTTAAGATTTAGATCATACCTCAGATCCGCGCTTGGATTACCTTTGATCAATTTCCACTAACCCTTCATTGTTTTATTGCTGTCGCCTGACTCTTCTCCACTTATTGTTGATGACTTTTGAACTGTAAATTTCTTTTCAAACAGACTGTGTTTTTTTTTATGCAGGTGCAGAGAGCTGCAGAATCGTTAGATGGCTGCAGAATTGCCAAACAGCTGCGGAAACTGCAGTGATACCCTCTGGCTGCACAAAACAACTTCAGTTATCTAAAAAAATGACTTTATTGATGGAATGAAATGTGATGAATGGATGGATGGATGGAAAGAACTGAGGTGGAGTGAGAGTGATTAAATGAATGAGATGGTGAATGAAGTGGATGGAATGGCGAAATGAGATGGAAGAGAGAGAGATTTTTTTTTTGGAAAACATGAGGTGTCAGGTGACCCTGATTTTCACCTCAGGTTTTCTGCATAAGACTGCCAATCAGAGATTGGTTTTCAGGCTTATACATTTATTTTTTTTTTTTTTCTTTTTTTTTTTTCAAAAACCAAAGATTAGGCTGATGGAGGAGAAGAATTCTTCTCCACCAACCTGATTGCAGAATCTTCTTTAAACAACTTGACAAACTCTTCTTTTGAGAATGGCTTTTGGTAGATTTTCAAGCGATGGCCATTCACAATAAGAGGAGTATGAAATTCATCAATAGTTTTCACTCGAACTGCTCCATTGCTAAAGACTTCATCAATCTCATATGGCCCAAGCCAATGAGTTTGAAACTTTCCTTTGAAGTCTTTGAACTTTGAATCAAACAATAGAGCCCAATCTCCTTTCTGAAACTTTCTTTCTTTGATATGACGATCATGCCATTTAGATCTTTGGTGCTGAACTAGATCGGTCCTTAGAATTGCATCTTGTCTTATTTCATCTAGCTCATTTAGCTGGTCCATTCTGTGTCTTTGAGCTTCTGAGAGGCTCATTCCCAATTGGACTGCCATCTTGAAGGTCTTGATTTGGAACTCAATGGGGAGCAGGACTTCCTTCCCATAAACAAGTTCATAGGGAGAATGTCCTGTTGTGTTCTTCCATGTAGTCCTATAGGCCCATAAGGCTTCAGGGAGCCTTTCCGCCCAATCTCTTCTATGAAGATGAACAGTCTTGGTGATAATGCCTTCAAGAACTTTATTGGTAGATTCCACTTGGCCATTGGATTGCGGATGGTAGGGAGTAGATGTTCTGTGCTTGATCTTATATTCCTCCATCAGCTTCTCCATCAATTTAGATGTAAATTGGCTGCCCTGATCTGTTACAATTTCCCTTGGGACACCAAAACGAGTGAAAATATCCTCAAAAAGAAATTGAACAACTGAATTTTCAGTGGCAGAAGGCAATGCTTTTGCTTCTACCCACTTAGTAACATAATCAGTACAAACCAGTATATACTTCTTTTGCTTTGATGGTGGATTAATTGGTCCAACGAAATCTAGAGCCCATTTCTCAAAGGGTTCAATGCATACCTGAGGCTGTAGAGGCATTTCATTTGAAGGAGTTGGTTTCCCAACTCTTTGGCAGCTGTCACACCTTCTAACATACTGCTTTGCATCTTTAAAGAGAGAAGGCCAATAATATCCTAGAGAAAGGATTTTATAGGCTGTCCTCTTGTCAGCAAAGTGCCCGCCGCATGGTTCATCATGACATGCCTTAAGGATGTCAGGCATTTCATCTTCCCGAACACACCTTCTGATTATACAATCTGGCCCTGTTTTGAACAATTCATTAGAAATCCAAGAATAATGTGCACTCTCCTGAATGATTTTCCTTTTCTCATTAGGAAATAAGTGTAGAGGAAGCTTCCCTGTAACTAGATAATTAGCCATATCTGCATACCAAGGAGTCTTGGTAGTCACTGCAAACAAGTATTCATCTGGAAACTTATCTTCTACTGGAGAATCTTCATTAGTGTTTTGGATTCTAGACAAGAAATCAGCTACTGTGTTTTGTTTTCCAGGTCTATCTAACACAGTAATGTTGAATTCTTGTAAGAGTAAAAGCCATCTTGTAACTCTACCATTAGTGATAGGTTTGTTCATCAAATATCTTATGGCAGAGTGATCAGTATGGACAAAGGTTTCATAGCCGGTTATGTAGTGTCTAAACTTGTTTATTGCATGTACCACAGCTAAGAACTCTTTTTCTGTAACAGTATAATTTAACTCAGTGGGAGTCAAATTCTTACTTGTGTAATAAATGGCATAAGGGATCAAATCCTTTTGTCCCAAAACAGCTCCTAGAGCTGTATCTGAAGCATCAGTAGAAATGTGGAAAGGGAGTTTCCAATTTGGCCCCCTTAAGATGGGTGCTTCAGATATTCTAGTCTTTAAAGCTTCAAAGGCAGATTGACACTCAGGATCCCATTTGAACTCACAGTCCTTGGTAAGCAATTTGAAAAGAGGGGATGCTATCTTAGTGAAGTTTTCAATAAATCTTTTGTAATACCTAGTAAACCCAAGAAAACTCCTAACATCCTTTTGGCAATTTGGAACAGGTAACTTAGAGATGACTTCAACTTTGGATCTATCAACCTTAATCCCATCTCCTGAAATATGATGTCCTAAAACAATCCCTTCAGTAAACATCATAAAACACTTTTCATGACTTAAAGAAAGATTTGTTTCCTTACATCTTACCAGTGCTTTTTCCAAATTTTCCAAAGCTTCTTCAAATGTATTACCATAAACTGTGAAATCGTCCATGTATACCTCTACACAATCATGAATCAGATCTGAAAAGATTCCTAGTACAGCCCTTTGAAATGTAGCGGGTGCATTGCACAATCCAAAAGGGAGTACTCGGTAGGCAAAATTTCCCCAAGGACAAGTGAATGTGGTTTTGTCTTGATCTTCAGGTGCTACCTGAATTTGATTATACCCACTAAAACCATCCAAGAATGAGAAATACTTTTTACCTGCTAAAGTGTCTAGTACCTGATCAATAAAAGGTAGAGGGAAATGATCCTTTAAGGTTGCCTTGTTCAATTCTCGATAATCAATGCAAACTCTCCACTTACCATTCTTTTTGGGCACTATAACCAAGGGAGAAACCCATTGGCTATCTGAAATGGGGTAAATGAAGTTTACCTTGAGCAATTTCTGGAGTTCTTCTTTCACGATTTCCCTAAGGTTTGGATTCATCCTTCTTTGTGGTTGCCTAATAGGTCTGCTATTTTCTTCAATATAGATGTGATGAATACAAGTCTTAGGATCGATTCCTTTCATGTCAGTGTATTCCCATGCAAAGGCAGTGGAATGTTTTTGCAACAGTTTGGTTAATTCTTCTTGTTGTGGTCTTCCCAAGTTTTTGTTAATGTTCAATGTTTTTCCTGGAAGGATTTAAACTGTAGAACTACCAAACTCTTCCATTGAGAAGAGAGACATTTGTCTAGAGGAGAGATATTCAATGTCTACATCTAACTGAAACTGTGTAGAGTCATATTCTAAAGGTATTTCAAAATTTTCTAATGTATTTAGAATTTGACTATCCTCACTGATTTCAGAGATGGTTAGAACAGGTTGAATAGTATCCTCATCATCAACCCACTCATCTTCTCCTATTTCTGTTATCGCCTTTGCTGGAGGATACAAGTTGAATTTCTTGGTGGAATTACCATCTGATATATACATGTCCCCAGACCTACAACTGATGAAGGCATCAGCTGTGGCCAGCCAAGGTCTTCCTAAAATAAGAGGATGTCCTCCTAGATTGTTCTTGGGAGTTAAAATCATAAAATCAACTTGATATTCCCAAGAATCTAGAGAGACTGGAATATCTTCCAATACACCATCAGGTTTAATGATTGATCTATCTGCAAGTTGCAGTAAAGTAGGTGTAAAGAGAAGGTTAGGAAGCTTTAACTGATCCATGGTCTGTCTACTCATGATGTTGATCGCGGCTCCTAAGTCAATCAAAGTATTTGGGATTTCCACCCCATTAATATGAGTTTTGACAATAGGGCTACCGGGATCCACATATTTTTGCATGGTAATCTTACCCATCATTATGTCTGCAATTTTTCCAACTAGATGTATCCTTTTAGTATCTCTGGTTCTTTTTCCTGTTTTCTTCAAACTCAACTCCTTTATTGTTTTCGCTAGAATGGGAATTTCCTTAATGGCTTGTAACAAGGGGATCTTGATACAGACATTCTTCAATTCATCTAGGAAACTATAGTCAGGCACCCATATCTGCTTTTCCACCCCTTTGTCAATTTGCAATCTTTCAGGAAAAGGAGGTGTAGCTAAAGGTGTAGGTTGTTCAACTATGGGAGTTGTAGAGGTTGATTCTTTTTCTTTTTCTTTTTGGATATTTTGGTTTTGAAGTGATACTTCAGAACCTTTATTGACTTTGAGAGATTCTTCCTCAGAAATGCTTGGTTGTTGAACACTTGTAGAAGGTTGATCTAAGATTCTACCTGATCTGAGTTGTACTTCATTGAGAGGAACAACCATATAGGTAGGGAATGGTTGACCTTCCATCATGTAAGCATTTTGAGGGTTCCTATTATTTGGATTTGGTAATGGCTGAGAGGGAAGTTGATTTGATTTCTGCTGGGATTGAAGTGATAGTTGAGAATTTTGATTTTGTGGAGGAGGTTGTTGTTGTTGAGGGTATGGCAATGATAGTTGTTAACCTTGATTTGGAAGTTGTGGGGCTTGCTGATTCTAAAATGATGGAGGATATTGGTAGAATTGAGCAAATCTCCCATAAGGATTTTGCATGCTTTGCATCCATGCTTGAAAAGCATTTTGAGGTTGAGGCCAAGGTTGTTGCCAAGGATTCCAATTTGGTTGGGATTGAGAATTCATAGAGTTGTTAAGCCCTTGATTCTGTTGTCCTTGCCAAGGTCTCCTTGCAATAAAACAGAGAGATTCAAGTGTATCTGGATCCTCTTGAAAGACTGCTTTGACGCCAGGAATTGAAGGACAATCCTTGGTCTCATGAGTTTCTGAGCAAATTACACATGTTTCTACAACGTGTGCATCTAAGGGACATTCCCTTAAAGCATGTTTCTTTCTACACTTCGGGCAAAAGATAGCCAAAGCCTCAGCTTCTGCTTTTTGTTTATTGTGAATCTTAAGGGTATCAAGTTGTTCACTAAGACTCCCTAAGATGTCAGTTTTAAATTCATCAAGCATACTGCCGATTTCAGCCCTACTCACTGATCCTGTTGCAGATTTATTTGCCCTAAGGAGAGAAGGATCTCTAGGCCCTTTTTGAGTTTTTGATTTGCCCCTTGAGAGATGGATACAGAGTTCTGCTATATCATTGAGTGAAAGTTGAGAAATATCCCCTTTCCCCATCATGTTTAAGATGTCTATCCATTCATCCCTAATGGCTTTAATAAGAGGGCTTTTAAGGTCTCTTCATCCAAGGTACTCATTTTTGCTCTTTTCAAGTTATATTGAAATCTCTCAAGTAAATCTTCTAAGCTCTCATCTTCTTTTTGTATCATTTTAAAAACCTCGTCCTTGTGATTAGTAGGCATACAATAGTCCAAACACCTATCCAAAAATGTCTGTTTCATTTCATCCCAAGTCCTAATGGATTGAGTGAGTAACCCCATGAACCATTTCAAGGCTTGATCCTTCAGTGTTGAAGGGAACAATTTGAGTTTTTGGGAGTCATCCAGGTAGTCATAAGTTCAACACACCACTTCAAACTCAAATAAGAATGTTTCAGGGTCCTCAGTCCTTAACCCATGGAAGTTAGGGAGGAAAGATGGTGATATGTTTTTCATGGTGGCTCGGGAATCCTCATTAACAATGGGAAACCCAAATGAATTATCCCCATCTCTATTTCCTCCTCCAAGGGGACCTCTACCTCCATTATTGTTATTGTTGTTTCCTCCTCCACCTCTACCTCTACCTCTACCCCTACCACCTCCTTCTTCTTATGCCATGATGATTCTCCTAGGGATTTCAAAATCTTCTGGTTCCTCTACAAAAGGTGAATGAGAAGAGATTTCTCCTTCTTCTTCAGATGATTCCAATTCCTCAATTACAATTGGTCTTTCTGTAGGAGAAAGAGAAGAGTCTCTTCCTGGTTCAAATTCAATAGAAGGTGTAGGAGAGTCAACTCTTGGCTCTTGAATTCCAGGAATTCTAGGACTAGGAGTTTCGGTTGGAGATAAGGGGGGTGTCTCTTGTCTATCCCTTGAAGCAGATGGACTTGTAAAAATTGAACTTCGAGCTCTAGCTAAAAACCTTCCTCTAGAATCTCTAGCTCTATGCATGTCATTTTTTATTATTTTTCTTCAAGTCAAGTTAATAGTTCTTTTTCTGATCTTCCAGTTCACTCTAGGTGCAAGAAGAGAGCATACTCAAGAAACTACCAAATCAATAACTTTCTCTTTTCTGATCCTCCAGATCACCTTGCAGTGCAAGAGGAGAGCATACTTTGATAGGTTATCAACTTCTTTCCTTGAAATTTTTATGTTTTTTTTTTCTAAGAATATGGCTACTTAATTTCACTTCCCCGGCAACGGCGCCAAAATGTTTAGTCAATTTAGTGTTCCTAAATTGATGTCATTAATTGTCAACCCGGGGCTCGTAAGCTGATGAAGTGAAGGTGTACTATATGTACTTAAGCAACCTCTTAGAGCTTTTTGTCGTTTGGGGTGTTGTTTGTGGTTAATTTATCTTCCTAAGATGGAGTGGTGATTTATAAACAGATGAGTGATAGTGTGTGTAAGGTAAGTTCTAGATGAGTGAGAGTGTGTGATTAGTGGTTTCTAACTACTTGCTGAAAAGGAAAAGCTTGAAAGAAATAAATAACTTGAAATGACTTGAAAGCAAAGAACCACTTTCTAATGGCATTAGACACCATTCATGCTGCTGCAAATAAAAGGTAAGAAAATCACTTTAAAAACCAATGATAATGTTTATCTCTTCCTAACTCCCTGCTTCTAACACATAGTACTGTGTAAAACACGATTAGGAAGTAGCTAAAGATGAGTTAGAAAAGTGATCAAAAATGAGAAAAATCTACTTTAAAGACTAGTTATAATGTTTTGCTCTTTCTAACTCTCTGCTTCTAACACATAGTACTGTGTAAAGCACGATTAGAAAGTAGTTAAAGATTAGTCTAAAAAGTACTCAAGGCCAGCTGTAAGTTATTAGTATTCTGATCTCTAAAAGATAGACAATTTGTGATAAAGAGATCATTCATATGTTAGCAGAAAACTTTGAGAAAGTAAACTAAAAATCAGCTATGAAAATAAAGTAAAGGCAGCAACTTAGAATCTGTCAACTGAAACTACCACTAGATATAAAGCAAATACACAAACACAGACACAATCCCGGGTTTAAAAACCTGTAGAAAAACAAATCTGATCAGTCAAAATGAATGCTGCAAATGAAATAACAATGAAAGTGAATTAAGCTGTACATGTTTCAAGAAAAGGAATTGCTGAATGGAAAATAAAGAAATAGCAAGAATATAAACATGAAATACTATACAAGGGCAGTCATGAACAGGGGCCCTCCATTCATAATACCCAAAGAAGACTCAAGGAATTGAAAACTTCAGAACAACGCTGCTTCTATTACTCCATGTGCAGAAAATTACAGTCAAGAGTGCTAGAACAGCACTATCAAAACAGAGTCTTAAAACGCACTAAAATTATAACAAGTTCATAAAACACATCAACTAAAAAGTAACATTAAGTGTATGCAAACGCTAGTTTTTATAGGCATCTGAAAGATGGCCTAATGCGTACAGCTAAAGCTTGAAAAATAAACTAACTGTAATGCGTAATTAAGGTTCAATAACACGTCATAAGCCTCGTGGATGAGCTGGAGGTTCTGGTCGTTATGGGCATTGAATCCAGAGTTGGATTATGTCCCCCACAACCTGCGTAACACGGACAAATCACCGTTTGAACTGACGTGACCCAACAGCTTACGTATCACCGTTAAGCTACCTTTGTTGACCGTAACTTGACCCTCGTTGACCGGAGGTACAGATGACGTGGTTGGCTGAACCAATAGCACAGGAACCTCGAGCACCTTGATTCCTAAGTGCCCATGTGGCTCGTTTGGCAAAATGACACGTGGAACCTTAAGATTAACAAAAAGGCTGCGGAATCATCAGATGGCTGCGAAATTCCTGTAAATATGTCAAAATCTAACTAAAACAGTCACACATTAGCAAAGATCCTTAATCATGCTTAAAGTCATATAATGTAATGATCTGGGTTGGTTTGCAAGGAAAATGAGGCAAAAGAGAGAGATGAGTGAGGGAAAACTGTAGGTAAATGATGGATAATCAAGTGCAAAGTAGAGGCTCTACATACCCCCACTACGAGGGCATTGCATGTCCTCATGCAATCAAAACATTGTTCAGTCCACCCGCTGAGATGCCTCTGCTAAGACATCCAGCCTTCTCTTCTTTCTCTGTGTGGCTATATTGACTCTTGGTCTTTTCATCAAACACCTGAATTTTAGATTGATCAAAGCTCTATTTAACTTCCTGCATCTCTTCTTGAGCTTTTTGTTTTCCTTTTGCCACAGGCCCATATGAAGCATGGTGTTATCTTGGACCATCTTGTCCACATTGCTCTGTACCTTCAGTTTTTCATTTTCTTGTTGGATGTGGCGATTTAGTACCTCCAGCTCAAATATTTCCTGCTTCAGTGATTGAACTTGCTGCTCCAAAGGTTGAACAGTACTGGGACCAGCAGCTGCTTGTTCTAACGTCTCCAGGTAATTATAAACTTTCTGCTGATCCGGATCAACCTCAGGTGACTTCTTAGGACTGGGCTCATACTGAAATTCGGATCCATGTTCATGTTCAGGTTCATGCTCAAAAGGACTTTCCTCACGTGGAGGACTGGTCTCAACATACTCAGCGTGTGGAGGGCTTTTCTCAAAGTCAGGACTTGTAGCAACCTTTTCAGGTGTGCTCAAGTCAATGATGAGTGACTTTTTACCCTTTGTGGCCCCCACTTTTCTTTGTAACCTGCTTCTTCTTCTCACGGTGGTGATGTTCTGTTTTTCTTTTTGTGCCTTTTGCTTTTGTTTTTCCACCTTCTTGGAAAGGGCAGTTTCATGGAGTTTGGCCATTCTTTGTGCTAAGGGCTGAGTATCTTCTTCACTAGATTTCTCAGGAGTAGTGTAAGTTTCTTGGGCTACAGCTTTGCCTTTATCTTTCTTTTGTTTCTTCCTACTCTCTTTTCTCTTTTGAGCAACTTCTTGGGCAAGTTCTGAAAGGGTTTCTGTGATGACTCTTTGAGCTGTTTGATCAATGTCCACAGCAGGCTCAGGATCAATTTCATGTTCAGAATGATGTACATCAGTTTCTTCTTCAATCTGTTCTTGGACAGTTTCCTCTTGGACAACAGTTTCAGGGGTAGCCTCTTTTCTTTTTCTTCTACTCTTTCTAGGCACAGAGGTTTCTCCTGCTTCTTCAAAATGGTTTCTCACAAGAAATCTCTCCCAGGTATCTCTTTTTGCTTTCAACTGTTCCTCAACTAGCATCTTAACAAGACCATGATGATACAGATGTGATTCAATGTTTCTTGGGTTCCTTTGGACAATTGAACACATTTTTCTAAGACTTGAGAGTAGAAAATATGGAAGGTTAATATCATCTCCTAAGAAATGCATCATGACTTTGGCATGGTAAACATATAAAACTCCAAACCTTCCCTCACAAGTAAAGAATTTTTGCACTAATAAAAGTAAAGTTGTCCATTCTTCCTTGACATAAGTAACAGGAATCCCTTTTGTAAAAATGCTGGTATCCATACCTGGATTATTTAAGATTTGCTTCCACTGTTGGTCTTGTACTGATCTATTTTTAAACCATCTTTCTCCAGTTTGTGGGAGTGAAGTGGCCTGTGCTATACTGCTCTCAGTGACTGTAAACTTCAGGTCCCCTATCTCCACTTGATTGTCTTTGTCTCTGAAGGAACGTGCAAAGGCCTTCGTAACCTCTTTGTGGTAACCTCTGAATTTCTGGATGCATTGGAGCCAGTTTGCTTTCTGCAAAGCTTCTTTAACTTGAGGATATCCCTCCAGAAATTTTGAACCCTCTGGTTCTACTCTTAAGAGTTTACCCATTGGCTCTACGGCTCTGTTCTAAGACTTTTGGAAAAAAGGTTACACGGCTTCAACAGTGGCCCTAACACAGTAAATTTACGGCTCTACTGTAACAGCCGTAACATACGTTCACTGATACCCAGAATTAGCAGAGAGGAAGAAGTAAAACAGAGTATGGCTGAGGTAGCAGCGTAGTGAGCACAGCGGAATAAGGGAACTGTGGAAATGAAACAGCGTGAATGGAATGATACGAGAGTATGAGGGTTATGAAATGATGGGTAGAAACGGTTAGGTCCTTAGGTTTCGGTCATAGGTTCACACTTGGCTGCGGGATTATGACTTAGAGAGACGTAGTACAGTAGTCTACGTCACTTAGGTACGAAAATCTTAATGGAGGAGCAGCCGCAATTGAGTTTCAAAATCGTGAGGATCATGACCGATAAGTGTGGGGGATACGTGGATTTTTGGTCGTATGATGGGAAAAACTGGTAATCATTACATTAAATGGCAAGAAACATAACCCCGGAAACTTTGCAAAATGAGATAACCGTAAGTTTAAGATTTAGATCATACCTCAGATCCGCGCTTGGATTACCTTTGATCAATTTCCACTAACCCTTCATTGTTTTATTGTTGTTGCATGACTCTTCTCCACTTATTGTTGATGACTTTTGAACTGTAAATTTCTTTTCAAACAGACTGTGTTTTTTTTATGCAGGTGCAGAGAGCTGCAGAATCGTTAGATGGCTGCAGAATTGCCAAACAGCTGCGGAAACTGCAGTGATACCCTCCGGCTGCACAAAACAACTTCAGTTATCTAAAAAAATGACTTTATTGATGGAATGAAATGTAATGAATGGATGGATGGATGGAAAGAAATGAGGTGGAGTGAGAGTGATTAAATGAATGAGATGGTGAATGAAGTGGATGGAATGGTGAAATGAGATGGAAGAGAGAGAGATTTTTTTTTTGGAAAACATGAGGTGTCAGGTGACCCTGATTTTCACCTCAGGTTTTCTGCATAAGACTGCCAATCAGAGATTGGTTTTCAGGCTTATACATTTATTTATTTTTTTTTTCTTTTTTTTTTTTCAAAAACCAAAGATTAGGCTGATGGAGGAGAAGAATTCTTCTCCACCAACCTGATTGCAGAATCTTCTTTAAACAACTTGACAAACTCTTCTTTTGAGAATGGCTTTTGGTAGATTTTCAAGCGATGGCCATTCACAATAAGAGGAGTATGAAATTCATCAATAGTTTTCACTCGAACTGCTCCATTGCTAAAGACTTCATCAATCTCATATGGCCCAAGCCAATGAGTTTGAAACTTTCCTTTGAAGTCTTTGAACTTTGAATCAAACAATAGAGCCCAATCTCCTTTCTGAAACTTTCTTTCTTTGATATGACGATCATGCCATTTAGATCTTTGGTGCTGAACTAGATCGGTCCTTAGAATTGCATCTTGTCTTATTTCATCTAGCTCATTTAGCTGGTCCATTCTGTGTCTTTGAGCTTCTGAGAGGCTCATTCCCAATTGGACTGCCATCTTGAAGGTCTTGATTTGGAACTCAATGGGAGCAGGACTTCCTTCCCATAAACAAGTTCATAGGGAGAATGTCCTGTTGTGTTCTTCCATGTAGTCCTATAGGCCCATAAGGCTTCAGGGAGCCTTTCCGCCCAATCTCTTCTATGAAGATGAACAGTCTTGGTGATAATGCCTTCAAGAACTTTATTGGTAGATTCCACTTGGCCATTGGATTGCGGATGGTAGGGAGTAGATGTTCTGTGCTTGATCTTATATTCCTCCATCAGCTTCTCCATCAATTTAGATGTAAATTGGCTGCCCTGATCTGTCACAATTTCCCTTGGGACACCAAAACGAGTGAAAATATCCTCAAAAAGAAATTGAACAACTGAATTTTCAGTGGCAGAAGGCAATGCTTTTGCTTCTACCCACTTAGTAACATAATCAGTACAAACCAGTATATACTTCTTTTGCTTTGATGGTGGATTAATTGGTCCAACGAAATCTAGAGCCCATTTCTCAAAGGGTTCGATGCATACCTGAGGCTGTAGAGGCATTTCATTTGAAGGAGTTGGTTTCCCAACTCTTTGGCAGCTGTCACACCTTCTAACATACTGCTTTGCATCTTTAAAGAGAGAAGGCCAATAATATCCTAGAGAAAGGATTTTATAGGCTGTCCTCTTGTCAGCAAAGTGCCCGCCGCATGGTTCATCATGACATGCCTTAAGGATGTCAGGCATTTCATCTTCCCGAACACACCTTCTGATTATACAATCTGGCCCTGTTTTGAACAATTCATTAGAAATCCAAGAATAATGTGCACTCTCCTGAATGATTTTCCTTTTCTCATTAGGAAATAAGTGTAGAGGAAGCTTCCCTGTAACTAGATAATTAGCCATATCTGCATACCAAGGAGTCTTGGTAGTCACTGCAAACAAGTATTCATCTGGAAACTTATCTTCTACTGGAGAATCTTCATTAGTGTTTTGGATTCTAGACAAGAAATCAGCTACTGTGTTTTGTTTTCCAGGTCTATCTAACACAGTAATGTTGAATTCTTGTAAGAGTAAAAGCCATCTTGTAACTCTACCATTAGTGACAGGTTTGTTCATTAAATATCTTATGGCAGAGTGATCAGTATGGACAAAGGTTTCATAGCCGGTTATGTAGTGTCTAAACTTGTTGATTGCATGTACCACAGCTAAGAACTCTTTTTCTGTAACAGTATAATTTAACTCAGTGGGAGTCAAATTCTTACTTGTGTAATAAATGGCATAAGGGATCAAATCCTTTTGTCCCAAAACAGCTCCTAGAGCTGTATCTGAAGCATCAGTAGAAATGTGGAAAGGGAGTTTCCAATTTGGCCCCCTTAAGATGGGTGCTTCAGATATTCTAGTCTTTAAAGCTTCAAAGGCAGATTGACACTCAGGATCCCATTTGAACTCACAGTCCTTGGTAAGCAATTTGAAAAGAGGGGATGCTATCTTAGTGAAGTTTTCAATAAATCTTCTGTAATACCCAGTAAACCCAAGAAAACTCCTAACATCCTTTTGGCAATTTGGAACAGGTAACTTAGAGATGACTTCAACTTTGGATCTATCAACCTTAATCCCATCTCCTGAAATATGATGTCCTAAAACAATCCCTTCAGTAAACATCATAAAACACTTTTCATGACTTAAAGAAAGATTTGTTTCCTTACATCTTACCAGTACTTTTTCCAAATTTTCCAAAGCTTCTTCAAATGTATTACCATAAACTGTGAAATCGTCCATGTATACCTCTACACAATCATGAATCAGATCTGAAAAGATTCCTAGTACAGCCCTTTGAAATGTAGCGGGTGCATTGCACAATCCAAAAGGGAGTACTCGGTAGGCAAAAGTTCCCCAAGGACAAGTAAATGTGGTTTTGTCTTGATCTTCAGGTGCTACCTGAATTTGATTATACCCACTAAAACCATCCAAGAATGAGAAATACTTTTTACCTGCTAAAGTGTCTAGTACCTGATCAATAAAAGGTAGAGGGAAATGATCCTTTAAGGTTGCCTTGTTCAATTCTCGATAATCAATGCAAACTCTCCATTTACCATTCTTTTTGGGCACTATAACCAAGGGAGAAACCCATTGGCTATCTGAAATGGGGTAAATGAAGTTTACCTTGAGCAATTTCTGGAGTTCTTCTTTCACGATTTCCCTAAGGTTTGGATTCATCCTTCTTTGTGGTTGCCTAATAGGTCTGCTATTTTCTTCAATATAGATGTGATGAATACAAGTCTTAGGATCGATTCCTTTCATGTCAGTGTATTCCCATGCAAAGGCAGTGGAATGTTTTTGCAACAGTTTGGTTAATTCTTCTTGTTGTGGTCTTCCCAAGTTTTTGTTAATGTTCAATGTTTTTCCTGGAAGGATTTCAACTGTAGAACTACCAAACTCTTCCATTGAGAAGAGAGACATCTGTCTAGAGGAGAGATATTCAATGTCTGCATCTAACTGAAACTGTGTAGAGTCATATTCTAAAGGTATTTCAAAATTTTCTAATGTATTTAGAATTTGACTATCCTCACTGATTTCAGAGATGGTTAGAACAGGTTGAATAGTATCCTCATCATCAACCCACTCATCTTCTCCTATTTCTGTTATTGCCTTTGCTGGAGGATACAAGTTGAATTTCTTGGTGGAATTACCATCTGATATATACATGTCCCCAGACCTACAACTTATGAAGGCATCAGCTGTGGCCAGCCAAGGTCTTCCTAAAATAAGAGGATGTCCTCCTAGATTGTTCTTGGGAGTTAAAATCATAAAATCAACTGGATATTCCCAAGAATCTAGAGAGACTGGAATATCTTCCAATACACCATCAGGTTTAATGATTGATCTATCTGCAAGTTGCAGTAAAGTAGGTGTAAAGAGAAGGTTAGGAAGCTTTAACTGATCCATGGTCTGTCTACTCATGATGTTGATCGCGGCTCCTAAGTCAATCAAAGTATTTGGGATTTCAACCCCATTAATATGAGTTTTGACAATAGGGCTACCGGATCCACATATTTTTGCATGGTAATCTTACCCATCATTATGTCTGCAATTTTTCCAACTAGATGTATCCTTTTAGTATCTCTGGTTCTTTTCCTGTTTTCTTCAAACTCAACTCCTTTATTGTCTTCGCTAGAATGGGAATTTCCTTAATGGCTTGTAACAAGGGGATCTTGATACAGACATTCTTCAATTCATCTAGGAAACTATAGTCAGGCACCCATATCTGCTTTTCCACCCCTTTGTCAATTTGCAATCTTTCAGGAAAAGGAGGTGTAGCTAAAGGTGTAGGTTGCTCAACTATGGGAGTTGTAG
Source organism: Pinus tabuliformis (assembly GCA_031772625.1). NCBI lineage: Eukaryota > Viridiplantae > Streptophyta > Pinopsida > Pinales > Pinaceae > Pinus > Pinus tabuliformis. Next base: position 476,429,650 of record CM062811.1, on the reverse strand, counting down.
AGGTTGATTCTTTTTCTTTTTCTTTTTGGATATTTTGGTTTTGAAGTGATACTTCAGAACCTTTATTGACTTTGAGAGATTCTTCCTCAGAAATGCTTGGTTGTTGAACACTTGTAGAAGGTTGATCTAAGATTCTACCTGATCTGAGTTGTACTTCATTGAGAGGAACAACCATATAGGTAGGGAATGGTTGACCTTCCATCATGTAAGCATTTTGAGGGTTCCTATTATTTGGATTTGGTAATGGCTGAGAGGGAAGTTGATTTGATTTCTGCTGGGATTGAAGTGATAGTTGAGAATTTTGATTTTGTGGAGGAGGTTGTTGTTGTTGAGGGTATGGCAATGATAGTTGTTGACCTTGATTTGGAAGTTGTGGGGCTTGCTGATTCTGAAATGATGGAGGATATTGATAGAATTGAGCAAATCTCCCATAAGGATTTTGCATGCTTTGCATCCATGCTTGAAAAGCATTTTGAGGTTGAGGCCAAGGTTGTTGCCAAGGATTCCAATTTGGTTGGGATTGAGAATTCATAGAGTTGTTAAACCCTTGATTCTGTTGTCCTTGCCAAGGTCTCCTTGCAATAAAACAGAGAGATTCAAGTGTATCTGGATCCTCTTGAAAGACTGCTTTGAGGCCAGGAATTGAAGGACAATCCTTGGTCTCATGAGTTTCTGAGCAAATTACACATGTTTCTACAACGTGTGCATCTAAGGGACATTCCCTTAAAGCATGTTTCTTTCTACACTTCGGGCAAAAGATAGCCAAAGCCTCAGCTTCTGCTTTTTGTTTATTGTGAATCTTAAGGGTATCAAGTTGTTCACTAAGACTCCCTAAGATGTCAGTTTTAAATTCATCAAGCATACTGCCGATTTCAGCCCTACTCACTGATCCTGTTGCAGATTTATTTGCCCTAAGGAGAGAAGGATCTCTAGGCCCTTTTTGAGTTTTTGATTTGCCCCTTGAGAGATGGATACAGAGTTCTGCTATATCATTGAGTGAAAGTTGAGAAATATCCCCTTTCCCATCATGTTTAAGATGTCTATCCATTCATCCCTAATGGCTTTAATAAGAGGGCTTTTAAGGTCTCTTCATCCAAGGTACTCATTTTTGCTCTTTTCAAGTTATATTGAAATCTCTCAAGTAAATCTTCTAAGCTCTCATCTTCTTTTTGTATCATTTTAAAAACCTCGTCCTTGTGATTAGTAGGCATACAATAGTCCAAATACCTATCCAAAAATGTCTGTTTCATTTCATCCCAAGTCCTAATGGATTGAGTGAGTAACCCCATGAACCATTTCAAGGCTTGATCCTTCAGTGTTGAAGGGAACAATTTGAGTTTTGGGAGTCATCCAGGTAGTCATAAGTTCGACACACCACTTCAAACTCAAATAAGAATGTTTCAGGGTCCTCAGTCCTTAACCCATGGAAGTTAGGGAGGACAGATGGTGATATGTTTTTCATGGTGGCTCGGGAATCCTCATTAACAATGGGAAACCCAAATGAATTATCCCCATCTCTATTTCCTCCTCCAAGGGGACCTCTACCTCCATTATTGTTATTGTTGTTTCCTCCTCCTCCTCTACCTCTACCTCTACCCCTACCACCTCCTCTTCTTCTGCCATGATGATTCTCCTAGGGATTTCAAAATCTTTTGGTTCCTCTACAAAAGGTGAATGAGAAGAGATTTCTCCTTCTTCTTCAGATGATTCCAATTCCTCAATTACAATTGGTCTTTCTGTAGGAGAAAGAGAAGAGTCTCTTCCTGGTTCAAATTCAATAGAAGGTGTAGGAGAGTCAACTCTTGGCTCTTGAATTCCAGGAATTCTAGGACTAGGAGTTTCGGTTGGAGATAAGGGGGGTGTCTCTTGTCTATCCCTTGAAGCAGATGGACTTGTAAAAATTGAACTTCGAGCTCTAGCTAAAAACCTTCCTCTAGAATCTCTAGCTCTATGCATGTCATTTTTATTATTTTTCTTCAAGTCAAGTTAATAGTTCTTTTTCTGATCTTCCAGTTCACTCTAGGTGCAAGAAGAGAGCATACTCAAGAAACTACCAAATCAATAACTTTCTCTTTTCTGATCCTCCAGATCACCTTGCAGTGCAAGAGGAGAGCATACTTTGATAGGTTATCAACTTCTTTCCTTGAAATTTTTATGTTTTTTTTTTCTAAGAATATGGCTACTTAATTTCACTTCCCCGGCAACGGCGCCAAAATGTTTAGTCAATTTAGTGTTCCTAAATTGATGTCATTAATTGTCAACCCGGGGCTCGTAAGCTGATGAAGTGAAGGTGTACTATATGTACTTAAGCAACCTCTTAGAGCTTTTTGTCGTTTGGGGTGTTGTTTGTGGTTAATTTATCTTCCTAAGATGGAGTGGTGATTTATAAACAGATGAGTGATAGTGTGTGTAAGGTGAATTCTAGATGAGTGAGAGTGTGTGATTAGTGGTTTCTAACTACTTGCTGAAAAGGAAAAGCTTGAAAGAAATAAATAACTTGAAATGACTTGAAAGCAAAGAACCACTTTCTAATGGCATTAGACACCATTCATGCTGCTGCAAATAAAAGGTAAGAAAATCACTTTAAAAACCAATGATAATGTTTATCTCTTCCTAACTCCCTGCTTCTAACACATAGTACTGTGTAAAACACGATTAGGAAGTAGCTAAAGATGAGTTAGAAAAGTGATCAAAAATGAGAAAAATCTACTTTAAAGACTAGTTATAATGTTTTGCTCTTTCTAACTCTCTGCTTCTAACACATAGTACTGTGTAAAGCACGATTAGAAAGTAGTTAAAGATTAGTCTAAAAAGTACTCAAAGCCAGCTGTAAGTTATTAGTATTCTGATCTCTAAAAGATAGACAATTTGTGATAAAGAGATCATTCATATGTTAGCAGACAACTTTGAGAAATAAACTAAAAATCAGCTATGAAAATAAAGTAAAGGCAGCAACTTAGAATCTGTCAACTGAAACTACCACTAGATATAAAGCAAATACACAAACACAACACAATCCCGGTTAAAAACCTGCAAAAAACAATCTGATCAGTCAAAAAGAATGCTGCAAATGAAATAACAATGAAAGTGAATTAAGCTGTACATGTTTCAAGAAAAGGAATTGCTGAATGGAAAATAAAGAAATAGCAAGAATATAAACATGAAATACTATACAAGGGCAGTCATGAACAGGGGCCCTCCATTCATAATACCCAAAGAAGACTCAAGGAATTGAAAACTTCAGAACAACACTGCTTCTATTACTCCATGTGCAGAAAATTACAGTCAAGAGTGCTAGAACAGCACTATCAAAACAGAGTCTTGAAATGCACTAAAATTATAACAAGTTCATAAAACACAGCAACTAAAAAGTAACATTAAGCGTATGCAAACGCTAGTTTTTATAGGCATCTGAAAGATGGCCTAATGCGTACAGCTAAAACTGAAAAATAAACTAACTGTCATGCGTAATTAAGGTTCAATAACACGTCATAAGCCTCGTGGATGAGCTGGAGGTTCTGGTCGTTATGGGCATTGAATCCAGAGTTGGATTATGTCCCCCACAACCTGCGTAACACGGACAAATCACCGTTTGAACTGACGTGACCCAACAGCTTACGTATCACCGTTAAGCTGCCTTTGTTGACCGTAACTTGACCCTCGTTGACCGGAGGTACAGATGACGTGGCTGGCTGAACCAATAGCACAGGAACCTCGAGCACCTTGATTCCTAAGTGCCCATGTGGCTCATTTGCAAAATGACACGTGGAACCTTGAGATTAACAAAAAGGCTGCGGAATCATCAGATGGCTGCGGAATTCCTGTAAATATGTTTTTCAAAATCTAAACTAAAACAGTCACACATTAGCAAAGATCCTTAATCATGCTTAAAGTCATATAATGTAATGATCTGGGTTGGTTTGCAAGGAAAATGAGGCAAAAGAGAGAGATGAGTGAGGGAAAACTGTAGGTAATGATGGATAATCAAGTGCAAAGTAGAGGCTCTACATACCCCCACTACGAGGGTATTGCATGTCCTCATGCAATCAAAAACATTGTTCAGTCCACCCGCTGAGATGCCTCTGCTAAGACATCCAGCCTTCTCTTCTTTCTCTGTGTGGCCACATTGACTCTTGGTCTTTTCATCAAACACCTGAATTTTAGATTGATCAAAGCTCTGTTTAATTTCCTGCATCTCTTCTTGAGCTTTTTGTTTTCCTTTTGCCACAGGCCCATATGAAGCATGGTGTTATCTTGGACCATCTTGTCCACATTGCTCTGTACCTTCAGTTTTTCATTTTCTTGTTTGATGTGGCGATTTAGTACCTCCAGCTCAAATATTTCCTGCTTCAGTGATTGAACTTGCTGCTCCAAAGGTTGAACAGTGCTTGGACCAGCAGCTGCTTGTTCTAACGTCTCCAGGTAATTATAAACTTTCTGCTGATCTGGGTCAACCTCAGGTGACTTCTTAGACTAGGCTCATACTGAAATTCGGATCCATGTTCAAATTCAGGTCATGCTCAAAAGGACTTTCCTCACGTGGAGGACTGGTCTCAACATACTCAGCGTGTGAGAGCTTTTCTCAAAGTCAGACTTGTAGCAACCTTTTCAGGTGTGCTCAAGTCAATGATGAGTGACTTTTTACCCTTTGTGGCCCCCACTTTTCTTTGTAACCTGCTGCTTCTTCTTCACGGTGGTGAGTTCTGTTTTTCTTTTGTGCCTTTTGCTTTTGTTTTTCCACCTTCTTGGAAAGGGCAGTTTCATGGAGTTTGGCCATTCTTTTGTGCTAAGGGCTGAGTGTCTTCTTCACTAGAATTCTCAGGAGTGAGGTAGGTTTCTTGGACTACAGCTTTGCCTTTATCTTTCTTTTGTTTCTTCCTACTCTCTTTTCTCTTTTGAGCAACTTCTTGGGCAAGTTCTGAAAGGGTTTCTGTGATGATTCCTTGAGCTGTTTGATCAATGTCCACAGCAGGCTCAGGATCAATTTCATGTTCAGAATGATGTACATCAGTTTCTTCTTCAATCTGCTCTTGGACAGTTTCTCTTGGACAACAGTTTCAGGGGTAGCCTCTTTTCTTTTTCTTCTACTCTTTCTAGGCACAGAGGTTTCTCCTGCTTCTTCAAAATGGTTTCTCACAAGAAATCTCTCCCAGGTATCTCTTTTTGCTTTCAACTGTTCCTCAACTAGCATCTTAACAAGACCATGATGATACAGATGTGATTCAATGTTTCTTGGGTTCCTTTGACAATTGAACACATTTTTCTAAGACTTGAGAGTAGAAAATATGGAAGGTTAATATCATCTCCTAAGAAATGCATCATGACTTTGGCATGGTAAACATATAAAACTCCAAACCTCCCTCACAAGTAAAGAATTTTTGCACTAATAAAAGTAAAGTTGTCCATTCTTCCTTGACATAAGTAACAGGAATCCTTTTGTAAAAATGCTGGTATCCATACCTGATTCTTTAAGATTTGCTTCCACTGTTGGTCTTGTACTGATCTGTTTTTAAACCATCTTTCTCCAGTTTGTGGGAGTGAAGTGGCCTGTGCTATACTGCTCTCAGTGACTGTAAACTTCAGGTCCCCTATCTCTCCACTTGATTGTCTTTGTCTCTGAAGGAACGTGCAAAGGCCTTCGTAACCTCTTTGTGGTAACCTCTGAATTTCTGGATGCATTGGAGCCAGTTTGCTTTCTGCAAAGCCTCTTTAACTTGAGGATATCCCTCCAGAAATTTTGAACCCTCTGGTTCTGCTCTAAGAGTTTACCCATTGGCTCTACGGCTCTGTTCTAAGACTTTTGGAAAAAAGGTTACACGGCTTCAACAGTGGCCTAACACAGTAAATTTACGGCTCTAATGTAACTGCCGTAACATACTTCACTGATAATCAGAATTAGCAGAGAGGAAGAAGTAAAACAGAGTATGGCTAAGGTAGCAGCGTAGTGAGCACAGCGGAATAACTGTGGAAATGAAACAGCGTGAATGGAATGATACGAGAGTATGAGGGTTATGAAATGATGGGTAGAAACGGTTAGGTCCTTAGTTTCGGTCATAGGTTCACACTTGGCTGCGGGATTATGACTTAGAGAGACGTAGTACAGTAGTCTACGTCACTTAGGTACGAAAATCTTAATGGAGGAGCAGCCGCAATTGAGTTTCAAAATCGTGAGGATCATGACCGATAAGTGTGGGGATACGTGGATTTTTGGTCGCATGATGGGAAAAACTGGTAATCATTACATTAAATGGCAAGAAACATAACCCTGGAAACTTTGCAAAATGAGATAACCGTAAGTAAGATTTAGATCATACCTCATATCCGCGCTTGGATTGCCTTTGATCATTTCCACTAACCCTTCATTGTTTTATTGCTGTTGCATGACTCTTTTCCATTATTGTTGATGACTTCTGAACTGTAAATTTCTTTTCAAACAGACTGTGTTTTTTTTTATGCAGGTGCAGAGAGCTGCGGAATCGTTAGATGGCTGCAGAATTGCCAGACAGCTGCGGAAACTGCAGTGATACCCTCCGGCTGCACAAAACAACTTCAGTTATCTAAAAAAAATGACTTTATTGATGGAATGAAATGTAATGAATGGATGGATGGATGGAAAGAAATGAGGTGGAGTGAGAGTGATTAAATGAATGAGATGGTGAATGAGGTGGATGAAATGGCGAAATGAGATGGAAGAGAGAGAGATTTTTTTTTTGGAAAACATGAGGTGTCAGGTGACCCTGATTTTCACCTCAGGTTTTCTGCATAAGACTGCCAATCAGAGATTGGTTTTCAGGCTTATACATTTATATTTATTTTTTTTTTTCTTTTTTTTTTTTTTTTCAAAAACCAAAGATTAGGCTGATGGAGGAGAAGAATCTTCTCCACCAACCTGATTGCAGAATCTTCTTTAAACAACTTGACAAACTCTTCTTTTGAGAATGGCTTTTGGTAGATTTTCAAGCGATGGCCATTCACAATAAGGAGTATGAAATTCATCAATAGTTTTCACTCGAACTGCTCCATTGCTAAAGACTTCATCAATCTCATATGGCCCAAGCCAATGAGTTTGAAACTTTCCTTTGAAGTCTTTGAACTTTGAATCAAACAATAGAGCCCAATCTCCTTTCTGAAACTTTCTTTCTTTGATATGACGATCATGCCATTTAGATCTTTGGTGCTGAACTAGATCGGTCCTTAGAATTGCATCTTGTCTTATTTCATCTAGCTCATTTAGCTGGTCCATTCTGTGTCTTTGAGCTTCTGAGAGGCTCATTCCCAATTGGACTGCCATCTTGAAGGTCTTGATTTGGAACTCAATGGGGAGCAGGACTTCCTTCCCATAAACAAGTTCATAGGGAGAATGTCCTGTTGTGTTCTTCCATGTAGTCCTATAGGCCCATAAGGCTTCAGGGAGCCTTTCCGCCCAATCTCTTCTATGAAGATGAACAGTCTTGGTGATAATGCCTTCAAGAACTTTATTGGTAGATTCCACTTGGCCATGGATTGTGGATGGTATGGAGTAGATGTTCTGTGCTTGATCTTATATTCCTCCATCAGCTTCTCCATCAATTTAGATGTAAATTGGCTGCCCTGATCTCACAATTTCCCTTGGGACACCAAAACGAGTGAAAATATCCTCAAAAAGAAATTGAACAACTGAATTTTCAGTGGCAGAAGGCAATGCTTTTGCTTCTACCCACTTAGTAACATAATCAGTACAAACCAGTATATACTTCTTTTGCTTTGATGGTGGATTAATTGGTCCAACGAAATCTAGAGCCCATTTCTCAAAGGGTTCGATGCATACCTGAGGCTGTAGAGGCATTTCATTTGAAGGAGTTGGTTTCCCAACTCTTTGGCAGCTGTCACACCTTCTAACATACTGCTTTGCATCTTTAAAGAGAGAAGGCCAATAATATCCTAGAGAAAGGATTTTATAGGCTGTCCTCTTGTCAGCAAAGTGCCCGCCGCATGGTTCATCATGACATGCCTTAAGGATGTCAGGCATTTCATCATCTTCCGAACACACCTTCTGATTATACAATTCTGGCCCTGTTTTGAACAATTCATTAGAAATCCAAGAATAATGTGCACTCTCCTGAATGATTTTCCTTTTCTCATTAGGAAATAAGTGTAGAGGAAGCTTCCCTGTAACTAGATAATTAGCCATATCTGCATACCAAGGAGTCTTGGTAGTCACTGCAAACAAGTATTCATCTGGAAACTTATCTTCTACTGGAGAATCTTCATTAGTGTTTTGGATTCTAGACAAGAAATCAGCTACTGTGTTTTGTTTTCCAGGTCTATCTAACACAGTAATGTTGAATTCTTGTAAAAGTAAAAGCCATCTTGTAACTCTACCATTAGTGACAGGTTTGTTCATTAAATATCTTATGGCAGAGTGATCATATGGACAAAGGTTTCATAGCCGGTTATGTAGTGTCTAAACTTGTTGATTGCATGTACCACAACTAAGAACTCTTTTTCTGTAACAGTATAATTTAACCAGTGGGAGTCAAATTCTTACTTGTGTAATAAATGGCATAAGGGATCAAATCCTTTTGTCCCAAAACAGCTCCTAGAGCTGTATCTGAAGCATCAGTAGAAATGTGGAAAGGGAGTTTCCAATTTGGCCCCCTTAAGATGGGTGCTTCAGATATTCTAGTCTTTAAAGCTTCAAAGGCAGATTGACACTCAGGATCCCCATTTGAACTCACAGTCCTTGGTAAGCAATTTGAAAAGAGGGGATGCTATCTTAGTGAAGTTTTCAATAAATCTTCTGTAATACCCAGTAAACCCAAGAAAACTCCTAACATCCTTTTGGCAATTTGGAACAGGTAACTTAGAGATGACTTCAACTTTGGAA